>OX387285.1:10075000-11275000 GCA_947562105.1 Shargacucullia verbasci | reverse complement strand
CGGACAGCCCTTTTCTGCAAGACGAATATAGTATTGATGTCTGCAGAGTTTCCCCAGAGGAGGATGCCGTAAGTCATAACGCTATGAAAATAACTGAAATAAACTATTCTGGCTGTACCCACATCAGTTAAGTGCCGAATTTTTTTGACAGCAAACGCGGCAGAACTAAGCCTACCCGATAATTTGTTTATTTGCGGGCCCCATTGCAGTTTGGCGTCTATAGTGATGCCTAGAAAAACAGTCGAATCCACAATGTCCAGTTCCACTCCATTCAATTTAACATTGATTGGTACTTGTCGGACATTGGGCGTTGAAAATTTAAGACATTTGGTTTTTTTCTCATTAAGGAGAAGATTATTAACATTGAACCAATGAACTACATGAGATACTGCAACGTTAACTTCGCGAAAATCTAGTAATTGTCGTCGAATTTTAAATATTAGAGAAGTATCATCCGCGAACAATACTACCTCGTGATTATCCCGTACGTAATATGGCAAGTCATTAATATAAACTAGAAACAAAAATGGACCTAGAATTGAACCCTGCGGGACGCCCATGGTGACCTCAGATCCCGAAGATCTCTTGCCATTAATATCGACTCTCTGAATTCTATTGCTTAAATAAGAAGATAAGAAGTCGAGAGCCTTGTTCCTTATGCCGTAGTGGTATAATTTCCTGATGAGTGTATAATGGTGTACGCAATCGAAAGCCTTTGACAAATCGCAGAATATGCCAAGAGCATCTTGCGAGTCTTCCCAGGCATCGAATATATGTTTCAGCAATTCCACGCCCGCATCTGTCGTTGAACGTCCCCTTGTGAAGCCAAACTGCTTTTTATGAAGTAGGTTGTGTCTATTAAAATGTCTTAACATCTGAATTAAAATCAATTTTTCAAAAATTTTACTCAAAGTGGGTAGAATTGAAATAGGCCGAAAATTTGTGGGATCCGTAGAACTACCAGATTTGAACAGTGGTATTACTTTACTTTGTTTCATCAAGTCAGGAAATACACCAGATGCAATACAAGAATTGAACACGGTTGCCAAGTAAGGTGAAATCACGTCAATTATGGACGAGATAGTTCGTACTGACAGTCCCCAAAGGTCTGCAGTTTTCTTTACATCAAGACTTTTAAAAGATTCTTTAATATCTTTCGCATTAACAACTGAAAATTCAAAAGGTGTGCTACATTCAGATACGCTTTGTTTTAGTATAGTATAAGCGGAAGTGGAAGAAGACAAGAGAGTTTTGGTTGTTAAAATAGGAATATTAGTAAAGAAATTTTCAAACTCAGTTGCCACCTCCATATCCCCCCTAATATCTATGTCGTTAATTTTCAAATGGAAATCGCGGCTACGTACTGTGGATCTTCCCGTTTCAGAATTAATAATATTCCATGTAGTTTTGATTTTGTTACTGGATACTTTTATCTTGTTTTTTAAATGTATTGACTTGGCCAAGGAACAGGCTCGTTTAAATATTTTTGAATATCTTTTTACATATTCTTTAAAATCTGCGCTATGATTGTATGTTTTTTCATAATATAATTGAAATAACCTATGTCTACTTTTAAAAATGCCAGCTGTCGCCCAGTCACTAAAAGTAAATTGATCACTGACCGATAGTGATTTAGGGGTAAAAACGTTACTAAACTCTCTATTAATCATATTGAACAGCAAAGTATAAGCTTGATCAGGATTGATGTCATACGGCAATAAAGGTAATTTATCTATAAGATTACATTTGAATAGTTCCAAACGGCCTTCATTGACAGGAACAACACTTACAAGTTTTCTTTGTACTCTAACTTGATTCCTAGGAAAAGTGACTAACTGACCACAGTGATCAGAGTCTAACTCATTTATAATTAATTTATTACATGGTTTCAAGTTTGTAAAGATATTGTCAATACAAGTAGCACTAGAAGCAGTTATTCTAGTTGGTTCAAAGAAGATATTGTACAAGTTGTATGACTTAAATAAGGTTAAAATTTTGCTAGTATTAGACGAATTTTCCAATATATTTATATTAAAGTCTCCACAGACAACAACTGTTTTATTAGACTTCGAGCATTTAAATAACACATCCTCCATATATTTCTCAAAAACATCAAAAGATGCGCATGGGGGCCTGTACACGCTCACTACAATGAACCGCTCTAGCTCAATACAAGATATCTCAATTACTCGCTCAACAGAGAGGCTCACAATATCTTTGCGTTCTTTACACTTCAAGTTGTTACGTGTAATTATTAATGAACCACCATGGATTATATTTACTCTGCTGAACGAGCTGGTGACTTGGTGGTTGTTGAAGTTGAACATTAACTGATGGTGTTTTAGCCAATGTTCAGTCACACATAAAATATCAATAACATTGCAGTTCAAAAACAACTCCAATTCTAAGTCTTTACCCATCAAACCCTGTATATTTTGGTGCACTATGTTAAGACAATTTAACTGATTATTAATTTTATTGCTCAAGTTTGATGGGGGTGATATTACATTAATGCTAGCGGGTATCTCTGTTGCCACAGTGTCCCTCAAACTAGGGTACAAATCTAAATTAATAAAAGAAATATTGCCAGAGGTTGACTCTATTGTCTTATGGTGTAATTTAAATTATTTGGGAAAAAATCAACACTTTGCTTATCTAGATTACAATTATTTAACTGCTCAATAGAAATAGAAGTACTATTTTTCAATAAAGTGGCTGAGTTAGAAATATAATAAGATAACAACTCTGCAATCTGCTGTTTATAAAAGCTTGAAATAAAGTAATTATCTTTAGTTGAAAAATAATTTTTGCTAATGATTACATTAGAGTCAACCAATTCAATACTTTGATTATAAAATGACATAGTGTGAAGTTTCCTATTGCATTTATATCTAAAATCATTCTCCATTTGTGACAAACCCTTGCCATAAGGAAAGGCAAACAAGATAATTTTGTTAACTTTTAATTTTGAAAGATGATCAAAATAATTTATCAATGTTTCTATGTCTGCGTTTCCCCTTCTCCCAATTGCTATTATTAAAGTAGTATGGGGACAAAAGCTACTATTTATGACCTTGTCTAATATGTTTGTATAGCTGGCACCGGGCATACAAATATTGGTGACCAGTTCTCTAGAATAATGTTTTAATAATTGACCCATATTCTTACCAATTTCATCGCTGTACATTATTATTTTATTATTTTTTATTATATTATTTGTATTTTGTGAGCAAGTTTGTGTTTGTGTGGCGAAGGAAGTGCTTGTGAGACCGCCAGACAACTCCACAGAGTGAGTCACTGATTGTAGAGACTCATGGGAGGTAGTTGACTTTGAGCAGCCCGATGGATACTGTTTACAATCAGGTGTTTGGTTGTTCATCAGTGAATGATACATTTTCTCATTATCACTACACAAATCCACCAAGCTGTTCATCGCCAGAATGTATTCTCCTATTTCCTTTTGAGAAGTTTGATACTTAGATGTTATAAGCTGTAAGGAATCTTGTAGGTGAAGAATCTCTGACTGTAGTTGTTGTAAGTCGGCCTCATATTTAATTTTGTTATTATTTATGTTAATTTTATAATTACAAATTTGTTCTTTTAACTCTATACAAGTACTTAATGATTTGCGGTTTTTTAATGATAATTTGTTTTTTTTAATTAGTTTTTGAGTTTTTTTGATCATTTTGTTTACTTTTATGTACTTTTTCAACTTATTTTTACTGCAGCTAATGAGCCTGTCCTGAGGGTTTGATATAAAACTATTGTCACATGTTAAATCAATTTTGGTTATAGTTTTGGCCAAGATTGAGTCAGCAGAATGCATGTTTGGAACGGCACCAACCAGTTTGTCAAACAACCCATGTGTTTGAGCTATCTGGACACTCCGGCTAGTGCTCTCCATCTCATTAATAGTGTCCTGGGCTTCACTTAGTCTAAAAATAATGCATGAGGCTAATTTCTTCAGTCTTTCGAGATATTTTTGCCAAAATATGGTTTCAACCACAAACATCCAGTGTTGTGACGGTGCCAAAACTGTCGCCCAGTTTATGCTAAATTAGATTAGCCTGAATTAAACTTATCATCCTAGATTTCTGTGGCTGTGCAGTTTATCCGGATAAACTACACACAACATCATTATGCATTTTTAAACTATAATTCAAATGAGTCCAAAAATGTTCTTAACGTTTATGAAGAACCCCTGAAAACAAGTAGGTATGCTGTAAAATATCCATCTCTAATATCTGTCTACGTATAAAAACCTACTCAAAAAGTCACCAATAAACGCGTAAAGTGCCTCAAAAGTCAAGCAAACCATCGATAGGGTGAGAAAGCTGTAAGATGATGAAGATTCCGTATTACAATTAAAGCAAAGAGCTTACTAATTCTATGTTTGAACAAAATCACACACAAGAATAGAAAATGAACTGACAGAATAAACGACACGACGACACGGTTGGCGCAATGGCTGAGCGATTAGCTTTCTGCACTACGTGTCGCGGGTTCGATCCCCACACGAAACAAATATTTGTATGATCTACAGATAGTTGTTTCGGGTCTGGTTGTTTGTGCATGTGACATGTATGTTTGTAAACTGTACCCACGATACAGGAGAAATCCAATGTAATTAAAAAAAAAAAAAAAAAAAACAATGTTTGAATTAAGAATGTCATCGATAATGGCGTGTCGGCTTCAAACGAAGCAATGGAGTGATGAAAGATTTATTATACTCGTATAGTATGGTAGCTGGATAAAAAGCTACAATGTGCGTCGTGTTGTATTTTTTGAGGGTATTGAATCGAATGTTAACTATAACGAAGTTTAGCGTCGGGGTTTATGTGTGCGATATGAAATACGTATATACAAATGGTAAACAACCTCCTAAATATACACAATGTATGTATGTAGAATTTATTATGTAAGTATAAGAACCAAGCTTTCAAAACTTAACTAAATCAAAGATTAATTAAACAATGGTGTTTAGGCATTGCATTTAGTTCCTACTTTGTCTCTTAAAATGTCATGTAAATATTAAATTCTCTTGCCTTTGGTCGAGAAGTCGAGAAAACTGCTCTATGTCGTGACCATTGGTCAACTACCTAGGATTTTCTATTTCACAGAATAACGAAATAATAGTTCTATTCCTGGTCATGTTCATTGAACGTGGAATTCAATGAAAACATGAAATGTTCGTCTCCATTGTAAGATTCGACTGAACAAAAATAGTTCCTAGAGTTTTCACAAACTTACTTGACTTTTAATATTAATATAAAAATATATTTGTGCAGCAAGAAGTATTTTGAGCGCAAAGTTGATGTGACCTACTACTAATCCTTCTAATGAAGCCAAAAGAATTTGCTCTAGGTGAACATCGCTGCTTCTGACCCCTCCCCCCTCTCCTCTCCAATGACAAATAGCTTTTGTTCTCGTCGTCTACTGCGTGAATGATTGATTATATCTATACTGTCCTAGCACGTGGCGTTCCGTAGTTTCTGCCTACCCCATGGGAAATGGCGTGACTTTATGTATGTATGTATTATTATATTATATTTTACATACAATCTTCACGTGTTCCAACACTAATAAGGGTGCAACGAGGAATTGTTGCGGTTTGTTTTCGAAACAAAATATAGCCGGTTACTTTGGGAAATGTGAACCAATAATATCGCGGAAGAATTTCCATTTAATTTGGTTTCGTAGTTCAAGATATTTCCTTAAAATTACTTGACAAACGTTACGCCTTTGTAATGTTACGTACATTGAGATTTCACCACAAAATAGTCCAAGAATAATTTGTTTTTTTTTTTTGCCAGTGAAGCACTCTAATCCGGCAAAGCATTTCTGTGTCATGATAGATATTACATACATAAATCATATACACACTCTGATCAATGCAGACGATGCAAAATGTTTCATCCAAATCCAAACACGATACTCTCGACCGGAAACAAAGAATATACATTTTTAAAACTGTATTTTTGTAAAACTGTAACGTGATATGTATAAAGTAAGGGTATAATGTATATATCTGTACATTATTAATAGTATATCGTAAAAATTGATTGAAGTTATGCAACTGGCCGTATATCCTATACACCAAGATAAAGATATGTCTTCAGTGTTCAAATTTTTGCAAAGAAGCAAACATTATTGAAATTCGAAATTCGATTATTTGAATTTCTTTCCAACGATTTCCGTTCATTCAGTTATTTTGCTACATTGTTGTTCAATTGTTTCGTGTTTGCCGTCGAGTGTCAAAATTTTGAGTCTTTTGCGTATCGAAATAATATGTTCAGTTTTGCGTTAGGCAGACTATATCAACTACCGAACACAATTCTCCCGGTGATTTATTAATAAATTGTATAAAATATCAAACGTCGGCGCAAAACTGCACTTTGCAAAGTTAAATTCACGGAAGAATATTTTTCATAAGATTTTGTTAAATATTTGAACACTTGTATCTGGAAGAATCTACATCTATTTCCTTTGCCTTTCCTTTCTATCTTTATATAAAAAATCCGGTGTGCGAGTGTTCGTTATTCTTCTCCTAAACGGCTTGATCAATTTTGATGGTTTTTTTTTTGTACTTTTGGGATCACCTGGTTGGTCCTTAGCTATATTAGACCCGGTACGTGGCGCTGTTGTCGAAAATCCTTGTAACCCCTTCTCTTCCTTCGCCTGCCTTTTATTATTTTATTGTTGTGTAATTATTTTACAAAGCGAACGCAATTTATACTTAATTCCGCGTTCAGGGTCATGAACTTCAGACCCTCAGAATACAAATTAATCTCAATTTGAACTAAGAAATGTTAGGGTTGAACTCTTAACAAAAAGTAAGCCCGTCTATTTATCTTAGGACGAAACACTGCTTAATGAAAAGTAAAGGTCTTAATAAGTTTTGATAAAATACGACTTCAGAATTGAAAGTGAGTCTGTAGATTTTTATAGGCGCACTATCAAAAGTTTAAATTTTGTCATTGCAATATTTTCGACTAGCTTTCGCCCGCGGCATCACCCGTATTGATTATGAACCCGTGCGCTCATAGCACATGGATCAACATCGGATCACACATAGCGCCATCTAGCGTACTAAGAAAGTTATTGTTCTTTCCTTCGGAACAGTACTTTTTTCTGGATGAAAGGTACCCTATGTCCTTTTCTGTACCCCTGACAATGTATATGCAAAATTTCACGATGATCGGTTCAGTGGTTTAGGCTTGAAAAGGTAACAAACAAACTTACTTTCGCATTTATAATATTAGGATTCTTGTGTCTTTATTGCGCCATATCAGCCGATAAAGTTTTGTACGTGATTCTCGCACACAGCCATTTATCCGGCACAAAGTAATTCAGACTGTAGTGATTAGTAAAACTTTGAGTAATCTCGCCTTTATTAACAGATTTTGGCGATACAGGTGGTTGCTAGCCTTATACACTACGAAGAGACTTTTCTATATATGAAAAAAAATAACCAGTGTATTAGTGCGCATATCATACATAAATAAAAATAACCAGTGTATTAGTGCGCATATCATACATAAATAAAATTTGAACAATGACTTCACAAGGGTACAATTTACTAATGAAGAAAAGGGGAAGTTATTCCGATTTTCATACGAAAATACCATTCAAATTTCCGATGGTTTAAGGTGGATTTTCCAAAAAAAATCTTTCATACAAACCTTTTTCTGACAAAAAAAAACGATATATACGATATATCGATTTATACGAAATCATCCAAATCGGTCAAGCCATTCTCAAGTGATGCTCTGTCACACATGTGGCAATTGATTTTTATTTATATAGATAGATATATTTTTTGCATTTCCCCATGTCGCCGTCACCCGCGTTTTTAATTATTACGAATAGAAACGTATATAAAAAAGGTGTCGTTAATAAAAAAGGTGCAAAACAGTCAATTAAATTCTGTCTTAATTGTTATATTGACTATATTCCTTATTTGGCATAACAATATCGACTAGCGTTGTATTATAAATTAAATTCAAGACATATAAAAAAATATATATATTTGAAGCAAAATAAAGTAACGTTGTTGTTTCATATAATATTTTTTGTAAAGGTTAGATGGCAATGAATCTTAAAATATAATCACTCTTAAAAAAATTTATTAAAAAACCTATCCTAAACGAATACTTGGGCGTCATAGTACTCCTCCACATCGCTGTCAAATGGTAACGTACCCAGAAGACTGGCAGCATTATCACGTTGAATGGCAATGCTTATTCTTTGACCAAAGAATAGGCCAGCCCTCTAGTCACGTGTACTGTCGACCAAGCGTTTAGCAAGGTCAGCAGAATTAGTACAGGCAAACTTATGAAGCTTCATAATATCAAAAATCCTTTTTTCTCGTAAAAAGTTCTTCAACTAAGTTATACTTTAGTTCTGCAGCCGGTTTGGGCCATATGGGATTAACCTCGGTTAGAATTCATGTACCCGTAATCTTGTTGGCAGAACGTAGGCCTGAAAGTCATTGCAATAAGACAACACTGGACTACATAATCCGTTACTTAAACGAGCATTGCCATGCTATAAATCGATTGCAGCCCTAAAATCTCGAAGTTAGGGTTCAAAATTGATTAATAGCAGGTCAATGTAATTGTACAATCCTATCATGGGTTTAATTGGTGTCGGTTTGAATAAAACTTGAGAAGACTTGGTAACACTTTCAATACCTAGAATGGTATTTAAAAATCTGTGTTTACCTCATCGATACATTTTGAATCTTTTAGCCATACGTATATAAGTTATTATTGAGTAACATACTAGGTGTGAGACGAACCGAAGCACTTCGAAATGAAAGTAAATGAAGAGACTGGTAATATAAAAAAACGTACCTTTAAAAAATCTTTTTACAATATAACGAGAAAACTACCAAATCTGTGTAATAAAAAAAAAAAAAAAGTTCAACAATCGAGCGCACGTCTCCTAAATTATTTGCAATTGAAAAACCTTCGCCAACCTAATCACGTACTTGCTAACTAGATAACCGTTTAACCATTGGAATGCAAATAAAACCTTAATTTTATTACGGTTCACGCTCGAAACACTTCAACTTTATGCATTAATTTTATATCTCAATCGAGACCCTCTATTTTAATAAGGCCGCATGATGGAGGAAAATGACTGAATTTAATCGTTCTGTCATACCTAAGCCTGCTGTACGCGTCTTGTTGTGAGATGGATTTAACGATAAACGGAGAATTTAAATTGCTATATGAAGGGTGTCTATATGAATCACGATTCCACGATACGACGATATCGGTATATACTTTGACAATGAATCTTGCCGAATAGCTAATCTTTCTACTACAGTTTGAACGCGTCATTGGTGCTGGCAAGCGCGACTGCTGAGCATGAGGTTCTGGGTTCGAATCCCGGGTCGGGCAGTGTTTTTGGTTTTTCTGGATTTAGCACGGAGTTTGAAACTATAGCCGGTAAATAGCAATAAGCATGACCCTTATTAAACGGGACTCGAAAATAGCATCGGCGAAATGTGGATGTACCTCTGCCTAACCCTTCGGAGAATACTAGGGTGATGCTATGTTACAATATGAATAAATTTCCTATGAAAGCTCCAACATAGCAGAATAAGAACAATTTGTATCTGTACATTATAGAGGCAACGAAATGGCAGAAAATATAGTTAGCCATCGTCCACATACAAGGACGCGTAGCATTAATCTACTTCAAAGCTGTCACTCTACTGTGACATACATAATTAAGCGGTACATTTATATAGCATGTGTCTGTAAAACTGTTGCAAAATCGTGATTTGATTGCAAGGTGTATAAGCTTTAACAAAATCCGCGTAGCAATAGTAGAACTACGCCGCGCTACGCCGTAGACAGCAGACGTTCTACAGACAAATGATGGCTACGCATATAACATGCTAATGAAAACTTGGTTTATTTGTTATTCTATGGCGCCGGCAAGACTGTGTTGCTTCACGCAGAATAAACACAATGATATTTTAATATCAAATTACCATTCGTACTAGTTTTCTTTTGTTTGAATAACGCCCATACATGCTTTAGGCGTCAAATACTGCCTATGTTTTTCTCAATGTACGTGCGGGTGGCAGGAACCAAATTAAAGCGAAACGAGTAAAATTGTGTACGCGAACATTTATATAACGACGGTTAAGATAACAGAGTGAGCTTTTGTATGAATACATTCTCGTTCCATATTTATTCGTGAATCGTTTGCTATATATAACGACGAAACTAAACAATCGCGTGGGAGATAAATGGTTGGAATGTTTTGATTGAATGCTTTGATATTATTTGACGGTACAATGGCAGTGGTTGAGCGATCGACTGCTGCGGTACATTGGGTTCGGTTCCCGTACGGTTAGAAATATTTTTGCCCTACAGGGTTTTTATTAATAATAATAATAATAAGATTTTTTTTATTCATGTAGACCAGTTAAAGGCACTTATGAATAGTCAGACTCTAGTTGCCACGTTCCAAAGTGTTGTTTTCCCATGGAGAAGAACGGGCAAGAAACTTCATGGTTACTCTTTTAAATTCTGATTATTTAACATTCAATATATTGATAAATACATTATTTCCTCTAAATTATGTGAGGAAAATGTAGTGCTAGGTCTAGACTAAACAAACATGAAACAAACTGATAACTGAAAATTTCTGACAGTACTGCCATGACGGCTATGAGCTGACCAGTCCCAGCAGACAGCACCCGTACACGAGTATGACGTATGTGTCAGCGTCACTCAACTCAACCATATTTTTACACGGTTGGCGCAGTGGCTAAGCGATTAGCTTTCTGCGCTACGTGTCGCGGGTTCGATCCCCGCACGGAACAAATATTTGTATGATCTACAGATAGTTGTTTCGGGTCTGGTTGTGTGTGCATGTGACATGTATGTTTGTAAACTATACCCACGATACAGGAGATCCTAGTGGGATCCTAGGAATCCAAGTGTGGGGCAATGTTTTAAAAAAAAAATCAAAAAAAAACAAAACATATTGCAGTGAACCAAATGACCCGACACACACCGCCACCATCAGCAGAACATTTGAGTGAGCATGACAAGCTCAAACCTCCAGACAGCTATCATGTCTATTAATATATAATTATGGCTACACGATTCTCACATAATAACAAATTATAAGTTATTTTATCATTATATAAAACAAGTACCAATACGGTCTCACGATGGATGACAATCCCGTTGATGGATGACATCGTATTCGCACCAACGATTGTGGTAACGTCGCACCCCATTGGTAAAGTTTCTTTTTTATAACGTGACCCCATATTTCCATCACGATGGCCCGGTGTGAAAGATAAATGTGACAACTCTTCGTAGTATTTGTTCTAGGACATGCTGATTATCTTACGATAATTTCATTGATGTTTAGAAAAAATGATGATAACACAATATGGATAAAAATCACATAAGGATCTGTCAGTGTATCCCGGGATTTGAACCTAGGACCTAAAGCACCACGACCACTAATATACCACTACATTTTTGTACATATAAATACTCAAAAAACCTAAACGAGCCAATCAGTCAGTACAGTAGCTTTTAATTAACTATATTATAACGCTCTCAACCAAATGATGTCCGCGCCCTCTTATCAAATTAATGACATCCCATCGCACCACGAACTTAATTAGCAGATAATTTAAAATCGATTATCGGGTTCGGATTATAATTAAAATTGGAACGCAACGCTAATTTGGCGTGGCATGACTTGTCGGAAAACTCTCGCCAAGTATTTACCGGGCGGCCTAGCTCCCGATCCTTGCCAAGGTCTCTTTGCCAAGCTTCTTATAATTGTCGAGATTTTTTCTGAAAGCGAGCTATTCTGAACATCTGGTGCTCAAGTAATTTCATGGGTATTTTTTCGTTTCTTCGTTGGAGACAATTCTGAAAAGTATGGAGTTTCTAATGGGCATTTACTTTTTAGCACCGCCATAAGGACGGCGAGCGTAACTGCATACGAACGTCTAATTATGCTCCGCCGTGTGGCGTGCCTGCATTTAATTACACTCTATTAGATGTCTCGAAATTTAATAGTGCTGTTTTATTAAAATAACCACACATTTTTTTTAGTAATACACATAAGATGCAACTAGATATATCTAAAAAAGCAGCATGGATATAAATATTCTAAAATTGTTGTAATAAAATTAATAAAGACGAATCTCACGACAAACAGGAATATTGTTGGCAATTCCGTGTATAATTTCCCAATATAGGTACCATAAGCCATCGATGGATCAACGACTTTAATCAGGATTATTGTTAAGCCTCCGTGCCCAGGCTACATGACGTGACTGGCCTGAAAATAATCCCCAAAAACGCATTATGACACTTTTCGGCCACAAAGTTTACAATAGTGCTCGTTTAAAGAAACCGCCTGTTATTTGCATCGTAAACGGAAATGCCATGAAATATGTATAATATTCATCCCACACTTCTCAAACTTTCAGATTATGTATCCTACTTGCATAAACAAATAGTTCTCTATGAATATTTATTACTTATAATTTATTACATACCAGCAATTAAAGTTTGAATCCGTTACATAATAGTAAAACAAAAAGTTCTTCAATTAAAAATAATCAGTACTGGCACGCGACAGTATCACACAAAAATGATAAGTTCTATATTTAAATTGAGATCGATTTTGGAATAAGCTCGACGCGAGGCTGGCGATGTTGCCGGCACGCCACGGGGCGCGGGCGCGCGCTCCGACTGACGGGTGAATACTGGATGCTGGGCTGGCTTTGCCGCAGGAGCCTGCGTCACAACCACTGGACCTCGACGCCTTTTTACGGGACCCTAATTAATAACCAGGCGTGACGCGGACACGCTCGACATCAAATCTTTGGACACGGGGGCGGGTCTTTTATCTGGAATTGTTAATGAAAGCCATTCTTGGCGGCATCTACAAATAGCTGCGAAATTCAGGGTGCGCGGTCTAACGACAAGCGTCTCGGCATGCCACCGCCACCGACTCCTTTTGTACGGTAATTTATGCAAAATAGCACTCCGCTGAATTTTTACGCGACTTTCCGCAGAATCGCAAATTAGTTTTATGTGTGGTGTAATTTTTTTTCTAATGGCTTTTGTTCTGATGATCTTTTGAAATAATATTCTTATTTTTGTTCTTTTTCTTCAACGATAATAATTATAATTATTCCTTGCACATTTTTCTATCCAATTAGACTCTTCTGTGTCAAAATTAACGCTGAGAAAATGTAATAAGCATTCGCTTTTTCCGCTTGATAAAATATTCTTCTTTTATAAATATTAATGCCTTTGGCTTACTTTAGACATAAAAACGGAATTAAATTCGAAATTGTTTATTCATTCTTCAATTTAAATTAAAAACTAAACAGCTTCTAAATAGGTACGTAAATAAAGGCAAAAGACATAATAATCCAAATTGAAATACAAATGAGTTCTGTTTGTATTCCAAAAACATCCCAGCGGCGCCCGGCCCGTATTTGATATTACAAATTATAATTACTATGCTGCTAGATTACCAAATCTCGGAATAAGTTACAATCTATGTCATCTAAATGTTTTCCCAACTTTAACCCGAATCCTTGCTTAAAAAGTCGTCAATTGCATAATACCATTCACCAATTCATTTGTTTTTCACCCTTGACATGAGTTTGTTTTGACTGCCTCATTGGTTTAGTGCTAAGCGTGAGGTCCAGTGTGTTATTGGGTTTTCTTGTATGGAAATTCTCAGTAGCAGCACGGAGTCTGGAACTGTGCTCGGTAGATGGTAATAGGCTCGCACCCTATTACATGGGATTCAATAACAGCATCGGCGAAATGTGGGTGTACATTGGTACACCTCTGCCTAACTCTTCGGGGAATACAGGCATTTGAAGCGGTTTCGATTGTTACTTCCCCCCCCCCCCCCCCCTCCGTAACGTAGAAGCCATCGAGCAAGCTAATGATAGTGAAGATGTCTACTGTATTTACGAAAGCCGTATCTTGCGCTGTGATTAAAATCTATCGGCATAATACTCGGACGTCCAATCTCTGTAACGTGACGGCGCGCGTCCAACGGCTGTGAGCGTGTTTATGATAGTATGTTGAACGTAGAACGCAATAATCTCCATGGTAACACATGCAACTGCCACATTAGAATTGAATGGAAGCACATAAGAATCATTTGATATGAAATGAAAATTAAAGAAAAACACTAAAAGAAAATAAAATCACAATAGACACATTCGAATTTTAAATAAACATACTATGAGTTTATGTGATGTGATTCAGGTCGGCCTCGCTTTAGAATTGGTACGGTATGACACAAATCAGCGCTTTTAGCTATGAAACTGTGATGAGGTAACTCCCATAAAACCTTAAATCATAAAAAAATATAAGTTTGGTTCAATACCTGTGTGTTTTCTTGTCCTAAACACACTGAAACTGAAAGCTATCTATTACACCTATATACATAGATAAATTATATGGGTTTGTGTTTGGTTACCCTCACGCCGGATATTAAATCTTTGTTATTACCTTACTCTTAAGCCTCAGTAAGCTACTTTCAACGCGCTGCGGATATTAAGGGCTCTTCAAGAAATATTTTACACCTTTTGCTGAAGAAAATATATGTGGGTTACAGCTATAATCCTTCTACTTACGCATGGCTTAGAGATACAAAATATATATCTTGTTGATGTCAACAAGATAAAATATAACTCTACAGTAAAAAAAATATATACTTTAGTCTATGTAGGTTGCTACTGTTACCACAGTTGGTGTTTTCTGTTTCTTCGATTAATTATTAGGTTCAAACAGGCGGAGCAACTCGCAGTTCAGATCAGGGGCATCTACTGCCCCTCGAAGGACTTTGCACATAGTAACTAAGCGGTCATCATGCGGTCACCTTTCCTAACATTTCTCCGTCAATGCTCTTCATCTTACCCCTCTATCTTAGGTATACATGCTTTTTGTTAGCATTAAACTTAATTAGCAATTGAACGCACTATGTAGACTTGCTAATATTATGTAATTATCAATGTAGCCCGTAGTCAGCGGCGTACACAGAGTTTTTAGACAAGGTAGGCAGAAAATTATAAAAGCTTATTTACCAATAACACCTCCTGCATGGTGGTATTGGTTCGTCGTCTTGTCGATTGAATAATGATGTAAGTATGTGATTTGCCACCTCAAATATCTTATAATAAATATTTATCTGAGTTATGTAGGGTAAGCACCGCATGCCACTGCCCGTAGCCCATGCTATAAACTTAATAACAAAGTGTAATGCGTTACTAAATGTTCCGGTTAAGTTCAACTAACTTGAATGTAAATACGAGGAGTGGATCAACCGCAAAACTTTAGTTAAGCCGGATCCAATCTAAACTCCGATTGGAACACTCAAACGACGGGTTGTATACGTTTAACATGGGACCATATAACTCTACAACCTGTAACATTCTTCTGTCGAGTCTGAGGATAGCTCTCTCGCTTTCACGTACAAATTGCTCATAGTGTGGTGAAAATATTAGCCAGCAAGTGAATACTGGGTGCGCCGTCACCGTACTTAGGTACCTATCGTGACTTACGGACAATTAAGGGCTAGATGTGTTAGTTACAACATAACATAGCATCACGCCCATATTCCCCGAAGGGTTACGCAGAGGTGTACTATTGTACACCCGCATTTCGCCGATGGCGTTATTGAGTTCCATGTAAAAGGGAGCGAGCTTATTGCCATCTACCGGACACAGTTCCAGACTCCGTGGTGCTACTGAGAATTGCATTACAAAAAAACCAAATAGCACTTTGCCCGACTCGTATATCGAACCCGGCATCTCGCTTTTAGCAGTCGCGCTTGCGAACACTAGACCAATGAGGCAGTCATCATACTTAGTAGGTGAATAAATCAGTTTTCATACCATATACAGATACTAGATAGTTACCAGTGGCGTGCGGTTCATAAAGACAAAAAGACACTGCCTACCCGACATAACTCAGATAAATATTTATTATAAGATATTTGAGGTGGTAAATCACATACATCAGTATTCAATCGACAAGACGACGAACCAATACCAACTTGCAGAAG
The DNA here is from genome assembly GCA_947562105.1 of Shargacucullia verbasci. NCBI lineage: Eukaryota > Metazoa > Arthropoda > Insecta > Lepidoptera > Noctuidae > Shargacucullia > Shargacucullia verbasci. Next base: position 11,258,902 of record OX387285.1, on the reverse strand, counting down.
GGATTTTTGGTAAGTAAGCTGTTAAAATTTTCTGCCAACCCTGTCTAAAAACTCTGTGCACGCCGCTGATAGTTACTACACTACTACTATCCACTTTAGTACACCTAACCTATTTACTGATTCCTAAACGGCCACTTACAATACCTACGTGCCTACGATAAATGTGAGAGGGTCTATTCTTAGGCAGGTGAGACATGGCCGGAATAAACTTTTGCTACTTCTCACTCCTGTAGGCCTAATCCATAAGCTTTTTAAGTTACTTAGACTTAACGCACCCGATGATAAGCTGTTAAGACTCTCATTTAGTTTTATCCTGTGATGGAAGGTTAACACGAACGAACTTGACGGCACGGTTGGCGCAGTGGCTAAGCGATTAGCTTTCTGCGCTACGTGTCGCGGGTTCGATCGTGTTTACCTTCCATCACACATGATCTACAGATAGTTGTTTCGGATCTGGGTGTGTGTGCATGTGACATGTATGTTTGTAAACTGTATACACGATACAGGAGAAAATCTTAGGGAGGGGCAAAGATTAAAAAAAAAACAAAAAGTTAGTCTTAGTTAATACTACGCCTAACGTTTTTATATGACATAACATCATGCCTGAATTCCCTGAAGGGTTAGGCAGAGGAGTACACTTACATTATGCCAATGCAATTATTGAGTCCCATGTAATAGGGGCGAGCCTATTACCATCTACTGAGCTCAGTTCATACGCGGTCGCAGTCAACCATTTTGGGGGGGGTCATATTAACAGTAATATGACGGGGGGGTGTTGAGGTTGAGAAAATTAAAATTACAAAGAAAGTTTTAAAAACGGTTTTAAGCAGGAATTTAATTATTTGTTTAAAATTTTCGTAAACTGATTATTAGGAAAACACGTTAAGCAGTTGGTCGCGGGTGTCATATGAAGACCTATGACAGTCGTTACGGGTATTAGCAGCCAAAAAAGTCTGACAACCAGTGTAACCTTAGAGGTATCAGTGTCTCCCAGTAATTGGGTGGAAGAAGTAAATGGCAGTCACTTCATGTAAAATATTGATATTCAACTGCAACGGGTTAAACTAGAAGCCGACCCCAATGTAGTTGGGAAAAGGGTAGGCAGATAATGATGATGATGATGTCATAATTATTTTGTTGCATTTGTTTTTTTAAATACAAGTATTTCATAAGTTATTACAAACAAAGCCTTTAAGCCTTTGTAGCTACCATAAGTAAATTATTATTATTATTTCTATCGGATAGTAGATTCTCATGGATAAATTCCGTGTCCTAAAAATATGAATAATAAAGTCTGCCTCATACATGAACTCCGGTTAATCCGGCTTTGCGAGACTATTATAGGGTTACGTAAATACCAAACCCCATACATAGGAGGTTTATTATAATCAAATAGCGATAGCTTCGTCTTGACTGATACAACGAAAGAGCGTGGGTTCTATTCCTCAATTTAATTTGATAATACATTTTTAATAACATTGTTTTAAATATTATAACATAACCAAGTGAAAAGGCTATATGTTCTTTCGTTCGTTTATTAATTAATATTATAAGTAATCGCAAATATCGTGATCTAGCACTACCTAGTGAAAAATCTTTTTTTTTTGGTCTAAAAATAAACCATACCTCCAACAGCAAACGACAATGCTTTCCTCTACGCTATTTAAGTCACTAAAACTGTCAATACTCCTAAAAAATACTTCGTATTCTTTTCCAAACCCTATTACGTCTTCCAACTTCCAGTACAGCTATAACGGACTCAGGAGTGGAACCGGCCAGTGCCAAACAAACTTTATGCAAAACGAGCGGCCCCAAATGGGCAAGTTTAGAACTTATCGGTCCGTTCACAACGCCGAATATAAATACGATGGAAGAATTCCGAGTTTCCGATTGTAATAGTGGTGTAAGTGTGAATTATTGCCGCTCCGTATGTAGGCAGCCTATAAATCTGTTTGAATAATCGTTTGTTATCAAATAAGGAATATTTCACGTTGGTTCGTTGTTTTTGAACTAATAGTTTTTTGTCCGTATTTTATAGCGCTATTTGGCATACTGCCCGTTCTGATATTGGTTGAAGAAACTTAGATGTTCTTGAAGCATGCTTAGCTTAATACAAATTACCTTCAACAATATACATACATATATGTATAGGCACCTACTGCATTTTGGTTCTCATTACTTTTAATATTCTCACACAGTATATCCCTCTCTACAATGAATAACATGAGCAAATTAATTAATTTGAACGGTGCAGTACGTAATCAACGTAACGAATTCCACAACTGTCACCAGCGTCTAACTCTAATTAATTCGTTTTAATACATACTACCCCTTCGTTCAGCATTTGGTGTTGGAGTATCTCGGAACATACTTAGTAGTATAGAATGTATTATGTTGGGGAGCGCAGTACAATCAATTATTCGGTCACTGAATCAAAAAGCTACAATACATCGCCTCTTAGGAAGTCTTCAACATCTTCCACACGAAGCAAATCGGGCGGACGGGATGGTCAGAATCTTTCAATTTGATTGTAACCAATTACAGTATTGAAGAATATCGACCAGCCATGAAAAAGCGGGACCCTAGAGAACATGAAAGCAAAAGAAAATTGTTGCGAGTTGTTGTATTACATACACCCTATAGAACTTTATTGAGCCTTCTGAGAGGTACATAAAAGTTTCCTTTGCCTTTAGAATTTGTCAAAATCTGTTCTATAATAATTAATTCTTACGCCATGAAATATTTTAATATTCGATACCATTTTCATCTGTATGTCGCGTCAAAGGTGAAGTAAGAAATATTAGAACGTGTACATAAATTAAATACTCCAGATTAACCAAATTTGTGTCTCGTAAATAATGGCGTAAGGTCTATTTAAGCGTAAATTATTGCCTGCACACAATTAAGTGCTAACACCCGTTTAGGAACTTGCAGCGACACAACGAACTTATATAGGTATTAGTGTAAGCTGCGAGTTTCGTCTACTGAACCATTAGTTTAATCGTTTATACTTAGTAGTACCTAGAGAGCAAAAACAAGGTATTGGAAATTCTATGGTTTCTGACAAAGCACTAAGGGTAATTTATCATGGCAAAGTCTTTAAGCAAGCTTGGCCTTCAAGCGTAGGTTTATAGAGAATTGTTTTTCTGAGAGGCCCAACTCTAAGCTAAAACTATGTGATTATTATTCTGGGACATCTTAGATTTTACTCCTCTTCCCTCTTAAATCCCCCTTGAGGTGATCTCCTAATAACTTTTTTTTTTTTTTTTTTTTTTCTTTTTTTTTTTTTTTTTTTTTCTTAAAACAAAACTGTCACACAGATGATTCCTAAATATAAACTTTAAGCCATATTTTAGTGGCAATTTTGTTTTTTGTAAAGTGAATCCCATATTTTGTAGATCCTCTGGACACTTTTATTCCTGAATAATTCTCTGCTGAATGAAGTCCCGGTATGTGTACTTGATTAATTGATAATTATTATAACAGGAGCTTGATTTCTACGAATTTGATTGCTGTATCGGCACTTATGGGAGCATTTTAACTGAATATTGTTCTATTATTATCTTCCGTTTCGATTTCTTCATTTGTTTTCATACGATAGTACTGAACGCCGCACGTCCAACATTTTCCAGTGACATTGACCTCGCAACCTAGTTTTCATAACCGGACTGCAGTTTTCTACTATTTCAAAAATGTTCAATGAATAAAACACGTGTTCTGTTTCGCTAAAAGCTATCCAACCCAAAATAAACATGATATTTTATCAAGTGGTATATGGCCTAGATGACTTTTTTACCGTCGGGAACAATATTTGGATGTCGAGTAGGTGGAGTCTATGGTTGAGTTACATAATACAAATATTTTTATTAACTTACTAAGTATCTGTTGCTCAGAACTTCGTCTACGTGTCTCTTGTTTCCTGGATCTCGACAACAGCGTCATCTACTGAGTTCAACTATAGCTAAGAACCATCCACGTGACCCCATAAACAGGCAAGATTAAGTCGTTTAAGAGGAGAAAATTGACGAACATATGCACAACGGAATTACGTATATATAAATCTATATAACTGATCTAGAGTTTGAGCGTTTATACGCATGCGCAGCAATGTGCTCTCCTTTCGTGTATTTTTTTGACGTTCTGATCTTTAATGATCACAACGGTATTAAACAAATACTCTCGTATAAAGCTTATCCAAGCACGTAATACACCATATTATTTCCCGACGGTAAAATTTTAATCCGGCTATGGTATCATCTCTCCCTGTAGCAGTATCTCATCTTAGTTGAAACTAACCAAATCATCCTACATCAGAACCAACAGTCGTTTAATTATACCCATATCAAACTTACCGCTCTCAATTGTCACCACTCAAACTTTACCTACGTTCCATTTTGGATCCAATTTCTGCACAATGCGCACGTCTTTGTCAGCTGACATCTTAGAATAATTGCTGTTAACTAAATTAGTGTACCTTATATTCATATGTATTCAATATGTCATATATGTCAATTAATTTCAATCAACTAAAATATTGTCTCTTTTGACAAGAATGTAGTGTTATGTGACATATTATAAAACAAAGTCCCCCGCCGCGTCTGTCCGTCTGTCTGTCTATTCACGATAAACTCAAAAACTACTGAACGGATTTTCATGCGGTTTACACTAATAGACAGTGATTCCTGAGGAAGGTTGAAGTGTTTAATTTGTTAAGGTTTTGTGTAAATTGGCTGAAATATGACGATGATAGTTGAAGATGTCGGAAAAAATCATGCCGACTGTGAGCTTTACTGGCGTGCGCCGAGTAAATGCTGGAAGTAACAGGATGATACGACACTACGACAGAAAAAAAATGAAAGCGTATATGCTCTGCTACCTATGCGAAGCCGGGGCGGATCGCTAGTTTTAAAATAACATCAAGTTTCAACATCCGTGTAAAACATACTTGAGTTCCTGGGTTGGATTTTCGGCTCGTGTAAACTGTTATTCGATTTTTGTGTTAGAGAAAATGTTAGTAGCAGCATAGAGTTCGGAAGAATACCCGATATTACATGGGACTCAATAACAGCATCAGTAAAATGTGAATGTGGTGTGTAACAGCATCAACACACCTCTGCCCTAACTCGGGCAATACCGGCGTGATGCTATGTTTTTTTATGTGTGTATAATTATAACACACATACACACACAATTTATTATGGGAATACCAAATCTTTTCGCTTAAACACAGCACATTATTCCGTTCTGACACTCATTTCAAACTTGCAACACTGAATTGCCGCCAATCAAAGTTTAGAATCCAATTTACGACGACTACGACAAGTGACGTTAGAACGGAATTCTGATTTCTATTGTTGAGATATCCGTAGTAGAGAATCATATCGTATTTATAATGATTTTTGAAAATCATTTTTTTTTTTTTTTCTTTTGTCACATTAAAAATGCTCAACCCGTGGTGGTAAGATTAAAGAACAGTCTACGTGTATTTCGTTTTCTGGATCCGACAACAGCGCCACCTACCGAGTCCAACCGATATAAGTTGACCCCATAAGTACAAAAACCAAATTTCATCAAAATCGATCAAGCCGTTTAGCAGGAAAAAAATTACAAACACACGCACACTGGAATTTTATATATAAAAATGTAACGTATTATCCGCCAAATTCTGAAACGCCACTTAATGTTAAGTGGCCGTCAAGTCGTGTTACCTGTCACTTTTAAATGAGTTTAGTGAATTCAAATTTATTTATTATTATTTAGATTTCCTCCGAGAATTCTGAAGTATAGACTTTAATAACAAGTGTTAAACAGGGAATTCTATTGTGAGTCTGTGATTGAGTTATATCGACTCCATTACTCGTTTGCTGCCAGCCAAAATGTAGTTACACTCCATTTTAAAATCCAATATCTAAACTTCCATTCGCGACGTCACAAGGTCGCAACGGAACGATGATTTCTATCATACGTTCACTGTAAAAGGTTTATCCTCAGGGGGTTTCTGTGAAGAGAATATTGTATATATGTACAAAGTTCCTATATATACATAGAGTTTCGTAAACCAATTTTATGGTTCACCGAACATGAGTACATAAGCTTTGTGTACTCGTTTTTAGGTTTTACAGAATTCTTGCATGGATGATCCGCTTCTTGTTTGACTGTTATTATGATCGCCGCTATTGTTCGTTGGAACCTTTGTGGTAGTGGTGTATGAGAGAGGCCTTGGGCTAAGTTTTTTTAAGTCGTGTATTGTGAACCGACTATACGAATCTTGCTTTTCAGGAACCCAAAAGCAAAATCATTAGGCAGAGGCGTACTATTGTACACTTCACATCACCGATAACGTTTTTTCCGATTGTCATCTACTGGATACAGTTCCAGACATTTTTCACAAAAAACACAGAAAAACCCAATAACACTATCCAACACGGGAATTGAATCAAGAACCCCACGCTCAACAGCCGCGCTTGCGACCACTAGCACAACTGCGGCATTATCATTTATATTTGGGACAAAAGCACTCTACATAGTCCGCATACCTTTTAACCCTTAATATTGGAGAGCAACCCATAATGTGAGAGGCAATCGTTCTTATCTGAAGGATATTTCTCGACAGTCTCGATAAATCGAATTTCGAAATCGGATCGTGTGTTGTGTACAGCCCTTAAGCCCAGATAAGTACTTCCAATTATATTGTCCTGACATTAATTGTTCAGACAAAAACAATTACTGGAAATATATCCGTACTTATAATTGATTACCGAACTATAAATCATGTAATTTAACATGAACAAAGTGTGTATGGATTGAGTCATTTTTACGCACCAGCGCCACCTGACCAAACACAGGTGTCTCTTATGATTTGTAAACATTACATTTTTAGTTCAATGATTGTATATTGTCCGCGTTTTCATGGCAACGACTCTTTCTTTGTTAATAATTTTAGTTAGTAATAAACACATGATACTTTTTTTTACCAAGCCATCTTTTTTTTCTTTCTTTCTTTATTGTTGATTTCGCAAAAGGTGATTAATCTATATATAAATAAAAATCGATTGCCAAAAATGTATGTAAGCGCATAACTTCAGAACTGCAGCACCTATTTGGCTAATTCTTTTTTTGTTGTACATATTTGTAATTGTCAGGACAAGGTTTGTATAATGAACGATAATTTTTGGAAAATCGGAAATTTGAAATTGTAAATTGCACCCGTGCGAAGCCGGGGCGGGTCGCCAGTACAATATAATAATTTCTTTATTATCAGGTTTCTTTGGCCCATAGATATATACCTTACAAACTAACATATTTGTATGCAGTTTGTGTTAGTATAAAAACTTAAGCCTATTTTAGTAAAATACTTCAAGGGGGATGTCTAATTGTCTCTGCTAGTAAACAGTACCCTACATATAATAGATACGCTATTGCAGATATCTGTTATTATCGGTAGCTTAAATAAAAATATCATTTTTTTTGTTTAATAAAACGTTGTCCCACAATAGGATTTCTCCTGTGTCGTGGGTACATTTTTACAAACATACATGTCACATGCACACACAACCAGACCCGAAACAAATATCTGTAGATCATACAAATATTTTTTCCGTGCGGGAATCGAACCCGCGACACTAAGCGCAGAATGCTAATCACTTAGCTACTGCGCCAACCGTACTTATAAATAACAACACCATAAGCTAAAACTAAAGATAACAACGAAAATTTACATCTAAAATTTGTTTTCAAACCCAAAAACTGCGATAGAATGAAATGGTACAACAAAACAAGTTCCACACACCTCTATGCAAATTGCTCTGTATTGAAATGTGTCCACTCGATAACAAAGAAATCCTTTACTTGTCGTAACGAGGATATACTTCGACAACGCAGTGATAAAGTTAAATGCAATTTTCCATGCCTCCGCCAGAACATTTCACAGGTCACTTACGTTTTCAATCGACACCGAAAGCCCGTATAGCCTATGTATTTTTAACACTCATTGCAACTATTGTGTGGCAAAACTATGTTAGTTCCGCACTAAAACAGTATTGTATTGCAGTGTAATTTTAAAATCGGTGGCTGCCAAACTGACGAAATTTCAGAACAAACTGTTATTGATAGTCTGTGATATTTTGATGACAGGAAATAAACTGCTCCTGATTACACACCTATTTAAAATTAATGTTGGGGATGATACAAATGAATATAATTTTGATAAAAAAATTGTAAGTACCTAAATAAAATTAAATTGAACGTCAGAGGTCAATGACTACGTTGATGATAGAAACGTATGGCGTTAATTATCTTCTGCACATGTGGCTTCCCTGGTGACTAGTTGTTTCTAATCCCCACAATCTAGTTGTGGTGTTTTCTGCATGACTAGACATTTGTATCTTATGTGTACTTTATTTTATTTTATTGTATTACATTTTTTTTTTTACTTCTTTTTTTTACATAACATTGTTATACTTTTTGTTTAACAAACAAAGACTTGAACATTTTATTTTGAAAATGTTAATTTATTTGATTTTATTATTTTATATAGTAGTCCTTGTATGTCATTTAATGTAATATTGCATTGTAAGAGTATTTTCTATTTTATTTTGTTATTATAAATTGCTTCAACTCATTGTAAACCAATATTTTTAAAAAACTATCCATGGAGTTTCTTGCCGGTCTCTTCTCCATAGGACCCACCCACTTTGGAACCGTGCGCCTAGATTCATAACGTTTTAAAAGTGCCTACAAAGGCCCATTTGAAATAAAAAACTTTGACTTTGACTTAGAGGACCGAAAATATTTTATGAACCAACACACATACGGGAAAAAACGTCTCAAAAGTTCAGAAACTCTAACTATGAAAAAATTAACACTTAACAATAAATTGATTTGAAATCTTAATTTAGAATGCAGGTAGTGCTTTTTAAGGCTACTACAAGATTCAGCTAACATACAAACATTTTCAACCTGCTTATTTCATCATTATACAACATAACAGATCCATTAAATATATCATATAATATCAATAGTGTTATTTCAATGCCAACTTTTATTCAATAAAAACAGATTCGAACTAGAATAAAATGCAAATAAGCCAAACGAAACGAATTCAGAAGAAGAACCCAGAATATTGATCAGACAGATATAATGGTACTTGCAAGCGATTTAAAAAATGTTTTTAAATATTTCGGGGCCAGGAGGATTTTTAGAAAAAGAGGAAGGAAAGAAAAGACTGAGTTTTACCATTAATGAGTAATGAAGAGATGAAAGACAAATTGGCAGTCAATTATAATATAATCCGGCGCAACTTTAAAAGCAGAAAATTGTTTCTTTTACTATATTCGCTAATAGAATTATTGCATTTTGTAATATTGGAAATAATATAGGTATAAATCAAATCGAATGTAACCTTCTGTGAGTGACTCGAGAGTCTTTTTTACTTTATTTAAAAGCAAAAGAAAATATACGTATATGTCCCAAAAAAAAAGACATGACGCACATTGCAATCGAAATTGGAAGAGGCCCAAAGCGTTGGCATAAAATATGATTTAACACATAATGAATTTGCAATTTACAATGACAGGTTTCCAACTTGTCACTTGTAGAAAATAATATGATCCTTTTCTTCACTCGCCGTTTAAATTTTTGTACCACCAGGAAATGTCACATTACATGTTTTTGTTTCGTTTCAAGATAAAAGCGGAACAAGTTTCTCCTAAAGTTTTCTGGCTACAATTTAACTTTAAATTTCCCTCACAAAGTCAGTACGCCAACAGCAGTAACGATATAAGAACACAAAACGACACCGCAGTATTGTGTATGTGGTCGTAAAATTGGATTAGCTTTACACCACAGACTAATAATTAAATGCAGTGCTTAAACGTTTTTTTGTCATTCGAATCTCATTTACCGAATTTGAAATGTATGCGTTGTTATTGGTCGGTTGCACATTACCTACCATCAGTCTATCACTCTGAGTGGCAGGATTGAGTCTCGTTTTTGTTTTTTAAGAGAGGCATGAATGCATTGAAATGCGAATCGTTGGAGACGGCGCAACGTCTAACTTGACTTTAGAGACTAGCAACGTGGTATCAGTGTATACTCGTAACGGAATTGAAATTGAAATGCTGACTCCATCACTTTGCCGGGACGACCCCCTCAAACCAATATCTCGTTATATCGCCTTTTATATCGCGCGCTGTCCCGCACATTATAACTCCATTTGCATCATACTCTGTGGTTTGCTATGTAATGAAAGCTAGAGCTGTATAGCGGGTAGAACAGATGCGACACATTATTAAATAAGCACCATATCTCACGGTTGGCTACGTCGTTGGTGTTTTAAAAATGGCGCCACAATTTACAATTACGTGAGTAAGCTCGTTTGTGCGCTATGACAAATAACTACAGTTACTAAGAGAAGAAAATGTATTTATTACTATACTTATTACTCGATAATTGAAATAAAGAAAATATTGCGTTGTTACTCATTCTCTCTACTCTTTTTACAAAGCTTAGCGATTATAAAGGGTCCAATAAATTTCGAGATATTTTCAAAGTGAGCATTATTTACTCGCATTAGTGTCGTCGTTTTAAAAGTATAATATCAACACGACGACCCCTGGTCTAACGATTAACGTTTTGGACGCGAAATTTTTACCTACTCCGCAAAACTGCGTGCCCGAAATAGTTCTACAGAGAGCCCAAAAATTGCATTACAGCTCATTATCGTGTAACACGCTGGTTTTTGAACATAAAGCCAATACTAACACAGTGCTACTTTCTGTTTTTCGTCGAGAATACTTTGTTAAACTATTCTGCAGCACAAATTCTTAAAAACAAGCACTACATTAAAAAAGAGCATAATATATAAACACCGACTTTAAAAAACTCGTACACAAACACACACAAGACATTTAAGACCCCCTGAACTGATTCACGTAAAACCCGTATGTACTATTCGTTAAAAATCATTATATCGAGAGTTCGTTACCCAAATGAACCTTAAAGCTTTCAGAGGCCTTTTTCGATCCATATTCCATCAGGTTTCGGATTTAGCTCACTCACATTTCTGCGTAAGCTCATAAAGTCTTACAAGCATAAAAAAAACTGTCATAGAGCTGCAAATTGAAGTTAGAATTTGTGTGCTGTGGGTAAACAGATGTTTTATTGCTTTAAGTACATATAACACAATAGACTTAAATACTTACTTATTGTTAATTGAACAATACATTCTGCCTGATAATATAAAAATGCCATTTTCCATATTTGAAACAAACCCTCTGAAAACGAGATTAATTGATGACATTTGACATGACATAAAAACTAGCCTTATTGTTCCAAGAGCACAAGTTTTACATAAGAAACGATGCCAATTTTAAATTACGTAAGTTGCATTTTGATTCTCTTTGAGCCTTTATAGCTGAACCGTCACAGTTAACTTACTTTATTACAAGTTTAATCAAAGATATTCTAGTTCTTTTTACTTTATTTATACATAGATCTTCCATTTCTTCCAAGTCAGAGTCACGCGCGATCTTGAGAGGACACGCTGCGTCGACATTTACGTCCAGTCACGTCCACGCCCATATGAGATCTTCCAAAATATATCTTCTTAGAGATCTTGGTCCTTTGATCCGCAGATTGAACCATCCTATTGGTTATATCAATACGCAAGTAAAAATGTAATCTGTTTTCTCTGTTCGTATCATATCTATTTAAGGTTGCCTCTCCTAATGAAGAGCAAATACGGCTGAGGCGGGCGGAGGTATACCTACTTTGTAAATAAATACGAGGGAATTAATAAGATACTCGTTTAAATTGTGAATGTTGTCTTTCACTTTTGTAATTTCATTTAAGTACTTTACGTGAAGTGAACCAGTGACTATTTGCTTAGGCTTGTTCTTTGTGAAAATGGCGTGATTATATTGTTATTGGGAACGGTTGGGACCTTGGAAGCTCCTTTGCATACTGCTAACTCCAAATATCCTTTGTCACACCTCCCAAAATACTGAAAGAGACGTCACAATGGAGCACCTCCCTAAATCCCAACCGAAATTTATAAATTATCTTTTGGAAGGACTTCATGTCATTGGGGAAGACAGTGTGGCCTCCGAGGTACTAACTTCTTGTGCGATATAGACTCATGTGGGCTATATTTATATAGTCGAATAAAGATTAGGTACACAGGGTCACCACATTTAGTATTAAATAGTAAGTTAATAAAGATTTTATAGTTTTGGTTCTTTAATACTCTGCGAGATGGCGCTCTCTTTCTTGTCTTTCTAGAAGTGTGTGTGTTTTTTTGTCTAGTTTCTACCGTGTAGAAATCTACTAAAAATATTGTTATTTAATTTCCTAATGTAAAATATAGTCGAATTTTGCTAAAAAACCGATGATGGATTTTTAGAGACATTAATTAAATAACCAACATCAGCAAAAATTATATAAATAATAGTTTATTCGAATACATATATAATTTCTCTAATCATATACATACACCACTCTTTCTAAATGGTTTGCAGCTAATAATCTATTATTAAATGCAACAAAAACCAAATGTTTAAAGTTTTCGTTACCAAACGTACCCCATGTCGATTCTAACGTAATTATAGAAGGTAACAAACTTGATTTTATTAAGGAAACTGTATTTTTAGGCATAACAATCGACACGAAATTGCAATGGGGTGCTCACATAACTGTTCTTTCTAGTAGGTTAAGCTCTGCAGCCTATGCAGTCAGGAAGATTCGACAGCTCACCGACGTAGCTACGGCCAGGCTTGTTTATTTTGCGTACTTCCACAGTATTATGTCCTACGGCATCTTACTGTGGGGTGCAGCGGCAGACGTAGACTCAATTTTTATACTACAAAAAAGAGCAATCCGTGCCATCTATAATATGGGTCCTCGTGAGTCCCTCAGAGATTTTTTTAAAACTATTAATGTACTTACTATGCCTTCTCTTTACGTTTTTGAAAATATTATGTACGTACGTAAAAACTTGCAAATGTTTAATACTCTAAGCGACGTACATAACATAAATACTAGAAATAAATATAAACTCGTTGTCCCTAAATTCAGATTAGCCTAATCGAACAATTCGTTTTTGGGGAATTCTGTACGTTTCTACAACAAGTTACCTAAAACTGTCACTGATCTAACTGACGGGAAATTCAAACCATATGTTAAATCCATCCTTATACGCAAAGCGTACTACAAAATTAAAGATTATGTCGGAGATAGAGATGTCTGGCGGTAATTCTCTCAGCACATAGTCACTGCACATGTGGCTTCCCTGGCAACCACCCGAACCGCAATCACAATCAATTCATTCATGTGTTGAGCTATTTACACTTTTTTTTTACTATTTAATAGTTTTTTAACATGTCTTATCATGTTTGTATTTATTTTATTCTCTCTTTTTCATAGGTTGCTATGACATCTTGTTAATGAAATATTAGATTTTTGTATTATATTAGATTTTTGTATTTTCAATTATTTTATTATTTTTTTAATGTATCCGTAAGCTAGTTGCCATTGTAAGCTAATCTTTGATAATCAATTTCTTTATATACATGTATAGTATAATCTTAAGCTTGTTACAGATGGCTATCCATTGTAAATGTGAGCACAGTGTAGGGGTATTCTTTTTATTTTTATTAACCGACTTTATATTAAAGTTGCATTTAGTATTTATTTGACGAAACCTACATTGTTCTCCCATACTTTTTCCACATTATGTTCATGGCAAGATTGTTAAAAGAGACTTTAAAAGAGTATCCCTGGAGTTTCTTGCCGGTTCTTCTCCATAGGACCAACTTATTGGAACAGTGCAACTAGAGTCCTATAACGTTTCATAAGTGCCTGTATTAGGTTTATTTGAAATAAAAACAATTCTATCTATCTATCTATCTACACCCTGTATACTTATCTCTTTGTTCCACTGTACTCTTCATCAGTCGCGAGACAAAAACATGATGGGCCTATCCCTGCAGGTGCATGCTTCACTTGCATTACTAATTTATTAGACTCGTTAAAAATCTGTTAATTAAAATTAGTTACGAGATTCTATATAGTTTTATATAATTTTCCTAAAATTCGAGATATAAAAATATAATTATATCTACCTAATGACTGAAAGTCGATGATATTATAAAAATAGCAGGAAAAAACTGGATGAGCAGCGCTCATGACTGACAAAAATGAAAAATTTTGGAGGAGGCTTTTACCCCAAGACCCCATACAATTAATCATCCAATAGAACATTATTTAGCATGTAACTTATAATTGTATGGATAAATAAATCTATAATAATAATAAAATGACTGAATGACCTAAAAAGATGCGAAGTCGTTATGGAAGGATTGTTGAAATTCCACCTACACAGTTAAGAGAGGCGAGATCATTAAACACGTGGGCAAAATCACAGGTTACTCGCATGAGCAAAAATTAGTTGCGCTGCCACTTAGAAACTATTCCATATACTCACAAAGTTTGTGCGATGTGCGGCTATCAAGGCATTCGGCTGTCTCCGGAGTTAGTCGAAGCACACTTGGATAGTTCGGCCACGGCACGTACTTATACAAACTCCCAGCTCTAGAAATTTGACCACATAGTGCCACGAGCTTATACTAATACATACCCAAAGTTGTATGTGCCACAAATACTTGGAAGCTTGATACGATTCGCGGTAAAGTGTGATTGTGATTGACTGTATTTAGGGGTATAAGGAGCAATTCTCGCGCGACGGAAAATCATATCGAAATAGAGATGCAATGAAAAATAATGCCGCATATAGAAATCGAAATAAAGCACCTAGGCGAGCGCCCCTAGGTTTTTTCCGATTATGCATAAAATACAACAGACTGAACATGATTATTTTTTAATAAAGGATAAGCATAACATAATATAAACATAACATAGCATCACGCCTGTATTCCCCGAAGAGGTAGGCAGAGGTGTATTAATTTACACCCACATTTCACCGATGCCGTTATTCAGTCCCTTGTAATAGGGGGAAGCCTATTTCCATCTACCAGGTACAGTTTCAGACTCCACAATAACACTTTGCCCGACCCGGGAATCGAACCCAGGACCTCACACTCAGCAGTCGCGCTTGCGACCATTAGTCCAATGAGGCAGTCAGAAGCTCTCCTCTAAAATAAACTTACGTCGAGGCGTGCTAGAATTGCCCCCAGATTATTATTTGAAACGATCAACATTCATTGTTGATCGCGTAGAGTGTAGACACATGCAAATTGCAGGTTCTAATTCACTAACACGTTTTACCACTGTGGTAATGTTGTGTTGTTCATCATCATCATCAGCCAGAAGACGCTCACTGCTGAACGAAGGCCTCCCTCAAGGGGGGGTTTGCCATAATCCCCACGCTTGGCAGGCGGCTTGGGGATCGCAGTGGCTCACCGATTAGTGAGAGGACGCTGCTGCCCGTCCTCCGGTGTCTTGTGTTGTTAATAGTTATTAAATAACAATGTTATTAGTTTTTTAAACGTCAGTGTTAAAAAATACTATTTGACTTCAGACAGACAATTATTGTGTGTGTTGGTAATATCGAACCTAATTAGTTCTTGTGATCTGTATTTACTTCATAATTTTGTAAAAGATTTTTAAACTGAGATTAGCTTATGTAAATATTTCCACTGACTTCCTCGAGCTCTTATCAAAAAAGAGATAACTATAATCTACTTTAAAATCTACATCTTACAGAACATTTTATGTTAAATATAAAACTAGTATACCTAAAAGAAAATAAGAAATATGTATCAACTAATTTTATTTTCCAACCATTTTAGTGTAAAATCTTGAACAAGTATTTACATCATTTTCTGCAGTTTTCATGCAATCTGTAGGGAGTTGATTTTCAATTCCTGCTCCAGAATACGAAGGAGAACCAGCGGCAGCGTCGATATTGAATACAACTAGTCTAGCATCCACACAATATTTGATTAGTTGCAAAGCTTGTTTCTTGTTTGACGTAGACAATATAGATATGTGTACTTCTAATTATAAAAGTATCCGTTTCATAAAATAACTTATATTAGATAAACCTGTAAAAGACAGCCTCTTTAGTCCTTTACCTAACCACAACCGAGGTTTTAATTTTCTTTCGGTTTATAAGACGTTTGGAACTTCTCATCTCATATTTCATCAGTTATATGTCCAGTTTCATTCTTATTAGACCTCCATTTTTTTCACCGAAGTATAACTTCCTAAATGATGGTGACCTAAAATGTCTTGAATTGTCGTCTTGCCTGAGCAATGGATTTGATTTATTTTGAGCACAGAACAGTCAGTTATCTAGTGTGACGTAAACATATCACCCTGCCAGACTGTGCAGACATATGATAACTTACTACCAATCGAGTTTCTGACCTAATTCCAGGTCTAATTCCAAATCCCAATCAAATGTTTTATTCTATTATTAGAATCTGGCTTTTATGAGTCCCAGATTATATATATATATGTAGAATAGCAAGGTGTTATGCTGCCTAACTATTCAATTTACCTACAAATAATTTGACAACAACAAAGAACTGCAACAGCCAAATAAAATGGGTGTTTTTCTCGTATTGAACAAATCACATTCTCATTCAATACGCAATCAGAGCCAGTTAAATAATATAAAGAAGACCTACAAAAGTATGTAAGTACTAAATTTATTTCAAATGTGGCAATTGTCGAACATATCGCAGTTTCATCCATATGAAGCGGAGTTTGGAATCTCCGCTTTACAAGCGATGCTTTATGAATGTCTATTTGAAAGACTCTTTATCCCACTTTTTCATAACCGCGACTCCGATTTCGTTCGAATTAAAACTTTCCAAAGTACTTGGTTAGGTGAATGGAAATCGTAGAATGTGTTATGAGTGAGCAAAATTTCTTTTTGATATAGGAAATGTAATGTAACCTTTATTGGCAAGCCTTGTCGCGTTCTGATTCAAACGAGTTTTGTCGAAGTTAAGAACATATTCCATTTCTTATTCCTAGGCCTTTTCAAATTCAATTATAGGTATCCCATTTGAGGTGCCTCTGAAGTGAGAAAATATACCTACATTTAGTGGAAATAGAATTTTATTTTTACCCTAGCGTTTTGTCGGTCTATTTGGTACTGAAGTTAATTTGCATCTCCTCAGCATGTTCAAAAGTTTTTTACGTCATAATGCGCACTGATAACGTTATAAGTAGGTAATGGTTGATAGAAGTTTGATCAGAACTGCCCCATTCGTCTAATGATCTCAAGTGCGAATGTCAATCTTTAGGTCCTTGGTTCGACATATGATTTTCTAAGAGATTATTCTAACATTCATTCATGACGCGTACGTTCCATCCTGCGCGGGTGCCACGCCATCTGCACGCATCACCTTCTAATGTCTGCTACTGAAAGTGCAGTCCGCATGTCGTTATACTGGACCTAACCTGCTATCGACACGTGAAAAAGAAGATGGCTATGAGGAGGTCAGTGTTTATCAGCTGACATTTAGTTACTAGAAACATTAATAACGTTTAGTTATAAGACGATATTTGAACACAAGAAGATAATGCTCCCAGTTAATTGTTCACCGGTAACAAAGCAATTGTTGAGAGTAATAAACTGATCCTATTTCCAATAAAAGCCGAATCGAAAAAGCCTTACAATCATAAAAGTTTGTGTTCACGTTTGAACATGAATGGAAGTGGCGCAGGAACTACGACACAAACATTTTGGTGTATCGCGACAAACTTAAACAATCAGTTGGCGAAAAGTTGCGGCAACTCATCTAAAAGTTACCGCCGCAATAAATAGTTGCAGACTTCTATCGGAGCTAAAATATATACCGGCAATATTAACGTGCCTAAAGATCGCTCCATTTTGTATGGACATTTATAAAAACATTTAAGAATTTATTTGAATACTTTTTTCTGAAACCTATCATCAAAATCCCTTGAGAGAGCTTTGATTTTGTTAGATACAATACAGGTACTGATCTATAAAATCGAATGCATGTATGTCTGCATCTTTTCTCTTCAAAACGTATATAACGAAGCACGATCAGATAGGCAAGACCTTCTTTATAAAAAAAAATGTACCTTTAGAGCATTCTTTCGTGGATTTTCATGTCCATTTACATCAGCGTTTATCTCTGAATAACTTATTCAACTACAATTATAATTTCAACATAGGTGTATGTATATGCATATACATAATATATATAAAGTTGTGTGCAGAGAGCTTTTCATGGTATGATGTTGACTGTCCAGCGTCCATCCAGTCTAGTCCATCAATCATAGATTACTGTAGGTACCTATCACTTGCCTGTCGTGTTATTTTTCTGCCGCCAACGACAAAAACGTTTATTGATGATGACACATCGAAAGCCAATAGTTAAACATAGAAACATATCAGGTATCATATTTAGTGATATATACATATGTACATATAATACCTAATATTATACCTTATTAAACCCAAATCGAGTCCTACCAGGGTACCATAAGTGCCGCGGTAGAAGTTTATCGTCATATCAAGACAATATAATTAAATCAAATAGATATTTTCGCACGAAATGATGCGACAAAATTATGCCGCAGCGATCTTGCTAAACCAGCTGGAACCAAACATTCGATGATTTATATCATCGATAACAGGGCTGACTACCCTGGCTCCATTCGATATACCTAAGTATCGTCTCTTGAGGACGGACGGTCTGGCTGTACACTATGTGGATTATTGAATTCGTTGCACTGTACCGTATCGCATCGCGTGAATAACTTCAATATGTATCTAAACTATAGATTTATAAAATTACTGCGTAAGGTGAAGGTCCCAGCCAATAAGGCAATAAAGTGATGCCAATTAGATGGTCTCTTACATATATAAATGAGTCATACGCGCGACGTTGTCTTCGGAGCACTGGTTTGTGTATTGCTTTAGTTTTCATAAAAATGTCGTTTTGTGATTATATCAACATCTACTACGACACATTTTTTTTTAAAAGTAAGTATTTTTTTATTCCATTCTGTAAAGAGATCCTTGCCCAGCAGTGGGATAGTAATGGGCTGATAATTTAAAGAATATATACATATGTATATAGTAAATAACATTATATTTTAGGTTTCACAGTACGATAACGTCTCGCTGCAAATGTTCGGAAGCCCGTTCCCTTTTTTATTCAAGCAACATTTTAAAGCACTCTTTCCTCTTTCACATTCGACCTTCCAAAAACCCTAACATAGTTATGGACAATAAAATAAAAACTTTAAAGCGGGATCTTTACGAGAACGTTAAGTTTGCACTTTATTAAGGTCAGTTTTATGAATTGCCAGCAGCCAGGATGGCCACTTACGGACCATTAATCTCATAATTCAGTATATTCAAGTACCGAAGTCACTTTGTATACGAAATTGTTTAGTTAGTTTCGACTTGTTGGCAAATATTCTGGAAATAAATTCTCAAATATACATGTTTTTGAGAATTGTCTAATATTTCTTGAGAATTGCTTTCGTCTTATGGGTATCATAAGAAGCAATTAATGTTATTAGGCCTAATTGCCAGTCACTTGCCAGTGGCAATATTAACATTTTGTTTTAAATATTACAGCTCAACACTACAAATTTAAGCTGATATTAAGACCCCT
The DNA here is from genome assembly GCA_947562105.1 of Shargacucullia verbasci. Classification (NCBI taxonomy): domain Eukaryota; kingdom Metazoa; phylum Arthropoda; class Insecta; order Lepidoptera; family Noctuidae; genus Shargacucullia; species Shargacucullia verbasci. Next base: position 11,239,277 of record OX387285.1, on the reverse strand, counting down.
TTTGTGTTTGATATAATCTATCAAACACAAAAGTTAATAACATCATCCATCAAAATAATGGTAAGGTTTTTTTTTACAAACTTTCTTTCCTTCTGCTGTAGACTTTGTTAATGAAAGCGTGAAAATTAAGTACCAATGATTAGACCTGTTAACGTTTGTTGTCTTGATTGATTCCTGTCATGTTTTTCGCCTTTATTCGAACATTTAGGCCCGACAAGAAGCATTTACTATCACGACGTGGATAATATTTGATATTAGATATGCCTTACGCAATATACTATGAATAACCACAGACATCGGTACAAAAGCGATACAAGCGAGCATCGATACAAGTATCGTGGTATATCGTCATTTTCTTTGAAGAATATATCATTTCAATAATTATTTCACTTCAATATAAGGTGCATTTAAACTCATGCGAAGCCGTATGCCGCTCGTGCCGCCTGTTAGTATAGAAATTTAAGAGACATTACTTAAATTACATATATAAAGAAGGTTTGAAGTTGGTTTGACCGCGGCTTTAATGTTTTTTACATTTATATGTAAACTAACTTACCGTGGTCTTAACAAATACTTAGCCTTCAGATAACTGCCTATTATAGCATATTTTATATTAGTTCAGCCCAATACTGGCCTACTTCTGGCATAATTCCATCTCCAAATTGTTAAAAATCTCCGAAATGATTTCAATAAAGCACACGTTTATAAAAAAATCTCACATAGACACAGAAACAGTACATTCAAAGTTAAAGGATATAAATCATAAAACGGTAACAAAAAGGTGTCTTTTTTATTTTGCAACTATGTTTTCAGCTACATTTTAAAATGTATAGCAAATACTGCGTAATGGAGTAAAAACAAAAAGGTTTTTTCACCACAGCTATGTGGCAAAAACTTTTATCATCAACCAGTACTTTTAAGTTTACTTAACAGAAAAAGTAATTACGCGCAAGAATCTATGAAGACCAAATAGATTTAAAAAAAAACTGATTTGAAAAATATATAAACTTAATTACCTAGATTTGTTATTTTATAATCAAAAAGTTTTTTATGACTTTCCGTAAATTTATAAGCAAAAAATGTGTTAAGAATATTTTGTGCGCTTCGTCAACGTCAATAATAGGAATGTATTTTTGACGCGACCATTCAAAAGTGTATTACAATTCACTGACGTTTCTATTTCGTTTCGTATCGATCCATTGCGTATAAGAAAAACAAAGAACGAAGAAAACATTTCAGGGTTGTAAATAACAGATTCCAATTTTAAAAGTAAAACAATGGTTTCAACAAATACTTTGATTTATACGATTGTCACGACTGACATTATTTCTGTTTCCCCTAGAGCTGCGTATTTTATCATTTTAACGATGTTTACCTACACATTTTGATTTACGTCTCCATTTCCTTGTGAACGCTTTTATGAATAAATTATTCTCAAATAGTTATTACTGTCATTAAGTAGATACAGATGGTGCGGCTTAATGACAGTTTTAAGAGTATCGTTTAGCTGCCGGCTTCTGACAAAATTGCCTTGAAATATACATAGGTGTTTGGGTGTTAATGTTTCTTACATCGAAATCATAACGAATTAATTTTATTTTAGTCTCTATCGTTTTTTCAGATTATAAACACGTTTTATTTTCAAATTTTGGTTTTTAATTATTTTTCAATAGGTATATGAACAATATAAAACAAAAACGTGACGACCTACTTTTACACGCATTTTATATGAAAACTTTGAGTTAAACCATAGTCTGAAACTATGATGTTTGTTTTGTTGACAAGCTTTTATAGCCTACTTGAATTCCATTAAATACGAAGAAGAAAATGTGGATTCTTGCTAGGAATACACAATGAAGCGGCTTTTCTGATTGAAATGACACTCTTAATATACATTGTACTCGAAATATCTAAGTATGTATGTAGATTCAGACTACATGTTCCGGGAGCTTATACTCATGTTATTTTATTTGCAAATATTATTTATTTATAAAATAAATTACCTACTTTTAATAACTAGAAATAAATTCCTTTAAAATAAAAAGTTCTTCACAACTTCCTATAGTAAACAATATTTACAAGACATATATATTAATATTCATCATAAATGATTCCATTATTTTTTCCTACAAAATCCTGGTTCATAGTTAAGATTCAGATTATATTAAATAACGTTGCGTTTTAAATAACGTTGTCATGTAGGTCGCTATGGGGCTATCGCTAAACATTTCTCATTTTCTTAATCGTGTAGTTTCGTTACATATGAGAGTACTGGGAGCTCTATAACCTCATTTGTTTTTCAAGTATAGTATTATTATTTATTAGGCTGTAACATTCAGGACGTATTATTTGTATAGCTGTTACCTAATTATCATCCAGTGACAGTATATTTCTGTACTTAGTAACTATTTAGTTTAAGGTTTATAGGATTGCAATGTGTGTGTGTTCATTTTTATAAAAATCATTTTATACAGATGCAGTCGCGGGAACAGCTAATATTTATGTATAAATAAAGTCTATAATTAATGTACCTTTTCGCGCAGGTAACCCTCTCGTCACCTTGTTTTAAGTACCTAAAGTGACACAGCAGGTCGCGGGACCCTCTTGGTTTTTTGCCGGTTTATTCCATAACGAACTAAATTACGTAGTAGTTATTCTTGGCAACCAGTATTCAAATTCTATTATATAAAAAAAAATTGAAATGTTATCATGTTCTATTTTCTCTCATAATAATAAAATCTTAAGAACTCTGAAGGTAGTTCGATTAGTTTTTCGTCGTTTCCCCATAATCGACTTTCTAAACGGACAGTTCCAGAAAATTCTTTTGAGCATCTACTCAAAGAAATAACAAACTCCATTTAGTCGTAGCAATTACTTTAGCATTCGCGAACAAAATAAATTCGGCATTTCCGTTGCGCCACCTACTTCCAACATTCCGTTCGTTGGTAAATTGGACCTCAACGTGCTATTAGCGGGCTCGCTTTTCACCGCGAACTTTTTCCCTGGGTCGCTTAACCGAAGGGATGTAATCCGCTGGATAAAAAGGGAATAAACCTCAGTCGTTAGCCGATGACGTGGCATTATGAGCAGATTGGATCCCGCATCTTGTTACTTAAAATCTTCTCAAGTAATCTACTCTAGCTACTTAAATATACGAGAGATATAAGACTATGATTGATTAATTTGTCGTCGAAAAACAGAGGGACTAGACTAACACTTTTTCTGAAAGCCTGTTCCAATAATCTATCACAATCTATAAAAAAGAATATCCCTCTATCAATCTAAATTACTTAGAGAATAATCAGTCAACGACTTAGATTTATTGAACCATATAAAGATGTTCGGACACACCAAAGGTGACTTACAACATCGCATCTGTTCTTAAATATTCTTATAAATCATAGATATTTTTCTTTACCTACCAAGTCCGTATGTTATATTACGATGTTATAAATCTTAATAACAAGTAATTTGAGAGTAGAAACTCATTGCGATCCTTGAATTTATAACTAATCTTTAATCTATAATTTTCTATTAACCTTTATAAATCTTCGGAGTTCCTTGAATTGCTTTCACGGAGCAAATAATTCTTAATTTAGGACAAGTAGAATCACGCTGTAGTAACCTATGACTAGCTGGAAAGTGTTTGAACGACACTACAAAGTGTCGCTACCTTCTTAATGAATAACGAAAAGGTTTAGTGTTCTGAATAACACTGAGCTTTAGAGCGGCGGAACCCAATCACATTATTTATTTACCGACTGAATGACAAATAGCTGTAGTCTTGTATTCACTCAATACTTATGTTTGCATTTGTGGAGGATACTATTTATGGAGTAAAACGCGATTGATAGATCTGGGTATGTAACGAATAGAGTATGTAGTTACTTACACTTCCAAAGGTAACTGTCTCCGCAATCACTAAGTACATCTTCTAAACCTATGGCTTTGCCACCATGACCTAAGCAACTGTCTGTAGCTATAGACTGTAAATATTGAACATGTATTGAATGATGTAATGCTACGTATATTTACGTTATAAGTAGTAGGTACATTTGTAAATAATACGGCAATTTGAAAATAGGAGATTAAATGTTCTCATCGGAATTTTAAACCTAAATGTTCATTAAAATATTATGCCATCAGGGATCGTCACCACAAAATGCCAGAACACCTGTTATTGCGGTTGCTACAATTGGACGTACGGGCAAATACATTTTCGTATTAGTGGTCTGGTTTCAGAACCGCGATATGTTCATGTGTTAATATGACTACTGCAGATAAGCAACGAAACTGATGCTAAATTTAATACTAGCATATTTTAACATTCGTAATTGAAAGCTTATTTTTTTCATAGATGTTCTTATACTGAATCCCTTCTAGGAGTAGGTAGGTATGCGCTAAAAAGCGTCTTTGTATAAACCTATGAAACAATCCTATGAAAACGGAAACTTCAATATTTAAATTCAAGTCTACAACTTTCATTCTATTACATCATTAATGGACCAGTACGAATCTTTCAATTCGTCTTTGTTTCACACAATTCCGGCCGATTTTACAAAAGCCAAAAATTTGTGAATATAAGGTGTTGTTGTGTTCAAATTTACCGTCGACTGCCTTACAATGGGGTAGATTTATAGTTTTGTTTGCAAGAAGCACGACAAAGAACTTGTTACATAACAACTCAGTTAAATTATTTATAACTTAACTTCTGCTTTCAATAACGCTAGAAACACATCTTTATTTAAAGCAATGGCACTCTGAATTAATAGATTACCACAACATGTTATTGTTATTTTTATTATAAATTATTCATAGTATAATGAGTCTATAATTTGTTTAACACAGTTGTGCTTATTTACACAGCCACTTTGTTTCAATTATTGCATTTTCTATTTAACTGGAATATGTTTACATAATATTTGTTTGCACTCTTTACTGGCTCAGAGAAAAACAAAATGTAGAATTTATAATACTCTATCAATTGCAACAAAACCAAACTTCGTATAATGTAAAATTGACGTTATGTTTGGTTGCTTCAGAATTCTGTAACCTGATCAGTATATCATAAAAAGTGAATGAAGTTGAATGTAACCAGCCGTTACTGTCAAACACAATTGATAGATTAAAAATATTTCAATATTTTCCCGCTGCTGTATGTAGCTACCTGGACAAATGTAGATCTATGTCGTGGGCCCAACATTGAACTGCAGTAAATTAACTTTAATGGGAATCGACAAATTGACATGCTCATTTGTCCGTGAAGACTCGCAACTTTAAACCCCCGTTTCGCAAATGTCACCATTTAGTTCTTAGTTTCCACAAGAATGCTAATGTCAGGTAAGTCATCCTCAAGGTCTCGTTCAATGCACCAAGTTGTTCTTACTCCTAGCAACTCAAACTACTCAAAGTACCATCAGATTTCTGAGAGAACAATTATATATCCAAAGAGGTTAAGAATCAATATTTCAACATGGTCAGATTGTTGCTATGTCGTGAATCTAACAAAATATGGGTAATTAAGAGAAAAAAGTTTTATAAGACCTTGATGTTCAATGTGATTCTGAACACCTGCTCATTAAGTAATTTAGAAAATGCTCACGTGATGAAGTAACGTATTGAAAGTACCTTTAATTAAACCTTGACGTGGTTATATTTTCAATGGCTTTACATCATAGATCTAGCTGCAAAAAAACTCAGACTATTTGCATAGACCTTCTAAATTACTATATCTTTGGACTGCTATTTCACATACACCCATATATAAAGTCACGCCTTATTCCCATGGGGGTAGGCAGAAACGACTGCTATATTATTAGAAGAATTATTACTTAAATTGTGTCCAATTATTCAGACAAAAAATTTAACAGTAATTGTGAAACAAATAGAAGTAATAACGTCAATCTTTAAAATTTGAACACTGTGCGAACAAAATCCAACTTTACATGATGAAAGATGGTGAATATTAATCACGGTCATTTGTTTTTATAGGGTCGCAGCCTGCCCCGGCAGGTACCATTTATATTGGCTCGCATATTTATATTCCCAAACTACGCCTGGCGTTTTTCTAACGCATGATAGAGTTATCTCATTCTTATTCATTACTTTATTTGAACACATCTTACATACTAGTACTTATTTCTTGAAGTATTCGCCAAAATTGACAATAATGACTTACAAAATATCAGATCTCTGAAAAAAATACTTTACGATGTAGGTCAAATATTTACCCATACTCAAGATTTTACCCATATCAAATCAAGATTGACCAATCAGACTTACTATAACTCCTAATTTAATTATAATAAATATAAAATTGAGCAGTGATAGCCTAGTGGTTGAACGCTGGCCTTCCATGCAGGATGGTCTGCGTTCGAACCTGGTCCGCACCTCTGACTTTTCGGAATCATGTGCGGATCAGAATTTGATTATCACTTGCGTTTACGGTGAAGGAAAACATCGTGAGGAAACCTGCACACAAGAGAGGGCTCCATAAAGTTCTTGACGGTCTGTAAAGTCCGCCAACCCACACCGGGCCAGCGTGGTGGACTAAGGCCTAACCCTTCTCGTTCTGAGAAGAGACCCTTGCCCAGCAGTGAGACAGTAATGGGTTGAATTTAAATATAAAACAAATATTTACACCAATTAAGATCCTACACCATTTTGAAGTCTCAAAGTAAAGATTCGCGAAGATTTTTAAATAAATACACTACAAGTATTGGTGTATACTGTTTTAATTTATGTAATTAATTGTGGAACGGATTAACAGATTGAACTGAATAAAACACGGTGTTTAGAAAAGTCTAGTTATTATCTAATGTGTACTCACTATATTAAACTATTCAGGGTTTATAATCTTCGTGTTCTTTTCTACTTTCGGGGATGGATCTGTGAATTAAAGATAAGTAAATTAAAAATGCTATTGTGTGTAACGTAAAAAATTACAAACGGATTATGTCATGACGTTGAAAGTATTTCGTCGTAACAACATATGCGATCGCGGATAACCAACCCTGGCAATATATTGTGCCTTTATTTTTATATGTTCATTATAAATATTACGATAGTTGACGTGTCTTCACAGGTCACTGTGATAATTATGAGGGTATTTAAAAGTCAATATAAATTATCTTCTGAGTTACCATCTTTGTACTGCCATGTAGTTACGGTCGTCTCTATAACAACGGTCCCATTACAATATTTTGTGGTTTGGTTCTCTTTCTCAACCAGAACCTGAGGGTACATCTTAAAGAAGTATATAACGTCGAATTTTGTGTCATTGCTAGACGTCAATTTGTCAATAAATTCTTCGTCAGTTGTTTTAAACCACACGGTAGGTTCGGCATTACTAACGTTTGATAGATCTGGAAATAATACACCAAATTATAATATTTTTTAGCACAATCCGAGGAATTCAATTAAAGTTAAGAAAACCCAACGAATTTAAAGATTTACATTTAACTGTTTTTTTAAAAAAAGTTGGCGCAATGTTTAAAAGAAAAAGGTTTTTATAATCTCAATGATTTTGATGTCATATCGCGGAGAAGAAAACTAATAATATTTATAATATTGGTAATATACCTTATAATAATTAATTAATGTTCACACTTTACTGAAGCAAGACTTGATATTATAATAATATTAAGGACATTATCAATTACGATTTACAATACTTACATGTTTAATCTGGCATTGCAAAATTAATCTCTTGAACTGACGTATAACTTTGACATCAATTAATTAGTCATAATATACAAACCGTGTTACTATTTGTTGTTTTAAAAATATATATTTAGTTAAAATAATAGCATTGTACCTACTTGAGCACCTACTAACAAAACAAATATATGCACATCATATGTAATGGTAGAATGTAAATGGACCATTATAATTTAAGATCATACTTTGTACACCTACACTCTGGCAAATAAATGAATTTGAATTTGAAACTACTAATGCATACCGATTTCAAGATTTTTGCCTTTGTCCGTATCTTCGGTAGTCTGGTCCTTTTTGCAGTTACCATCATCTTTATTTGATATTTTGGAATCATCGTCATTGCTATCTTGCGCCTCGATGCTGACGGCTATCTTTTTTTCATCGCTGGATGATTCGGCATCATCTGCATCATTTGTAGTTATGTAAATACTCTCCTACTTAAGATTTAATGTAGATTCCGAAGAATGATTTAAAATATGGAGGCGCATCACCTGTACTCTCTGAGACTTCGATAATTATTTTGATAGTATCGTCTTCAGAATCACTAGTTGTGTTTAATGTTATTATTAGATCATTCGTGGATTCTGTGGATTCTAATGGATTATCTCCAGGAGTAGAAGAAGAATCACCTGTATAAACATCGCTTTGAACAGACGAATCCGTTGTATATGGTGAAGAATCGTCATATTTGGCCGGAACATCAGTATTTGAAAGAGAATTGTAAGTAGCTGATTGAACAAAAAAAATAGGGAAGCTTTATCAGCTTGAAAATTAAATTTAACAGCAATGACTTGTTAGCTAACATACATCGTAATAAGTATTTAAAATATATAGCTTCACTTACCTATTTGAGATACATTTTTCGCATTGTCAGTGACGATGTTATTATTAGACTGGGTACTATTTCCATTTGTTATAATTCCATCACCACCGCTATTGCTGATTGGTAAAACAGAGGTACTTGGAGCTACTGTTGTGGTTGCGTATTTTTGATCTTTATCTAAAACGCTTGTATCTGTAGAGAGAGTGGCTATATTGTCACGTGCCTCATCTTGTTTGGTGTAAGCTTGTGTAACGGCATCAAATGTATCAGTGTCTACAACTGGGTTTGCGGTAGTTGAGGTCACTGGCGAAACATCAGTCACATTGTCTTTCGCCAAATCTAACAGAGATATAGCTATTTTATCATCTGCAGTAAGTAAATAAGTAATATCCGTACTCGGTGGAGTAGTAGCGACATCTTTAACAAAATAATTAATATTATTATTAATTGTTTTTACTCACAAATAATTATATAGTTTTATACAGTAACAAAAAATAACACCCACTCGGAAAATCACTTGAGGCTGGCAGAGGAGTTTTTTGTGTACCATCAGTAGTATTTTGAATTAATAGTGTCGGTGACGTACTATAATCTGATACAATTAGAGGTGATATCGTTGATGCCAGATTGGAATCAGTTTTATTCGAAACCAGAAGAGATTGTATATACTCAGGCGTTATTGAAGAATGGTCATCAAGCACAATTGAAGACAATGTCGTTGATGACGAATTGTAATCAGATTGAGATGTTTGTGGATTATTATCATTTGTTGGTAGATTCAGATTTGGAAATATTTTTTGTTCGTCCACTGATACTGATTTTGAGTCGGTTTTACTAGGTACATACGCTGGTGACTGTGTTGTGTATGTTTCATCGCCTGCTGCATCCTTTGGGCCTACTCTGTAATTTCCCTTCGTATGTACGACTCGGTAGTTTGGATTATTTTGAATACTGGGATCCAGTTGATCCACATATTCAACTGTCCCATCTGATTTAACTAATACAAAACCTCCTTTCTTTAATAATGCATCTCTTAGTGCCGTACTCGACAAAATTTGCTCGAAATCAATTTCTAAAAGAAAAACATTTAGTTTTAAAACATTAACATAAAATAATTTAAGTATTCAAACAGTTTATTCATATTCATATTCTTTATTGCACATCCACAATGTAAAGATAAGATGGTAATATAAATAACATGGTAGCAATCGTGGACCCTGATGGGCACAGCAAATAGTAAATTAGAAGAGAGGAAGGCGTTATATATAAAGAAATATTTGTTTATGCTCAAGTATTCATATTCCTTTTTAATGTAGGTATCTAAGTATGTATAGTATTGTTATTATGTTTGTATTTTTAGTAGGTATTTAGATATAAGTATATTTTTTGTATTTTAGAACATTATATTATTAGGTTATCCGTTCTAAATTTTGTATAACTTTATTGTGTTATATTTATTTTATTGTATTTATATTTGTTGATTGTATTGAATATTTTATAATTTTTTGTTACAACTGAATATAATATTGTAAATTTTTTATATTTAAGTTTACTTTTATATTATGTATTTATTTATTATTTATTATATTTATATTATAGGTAAGTATGTATGGGTTTTAGCAGGAAAAGGTGTTTTTTAATATGATTATATTTGTATAAAATTAATATTTTCATGTTATTTGTTTATCCGTAAGATATTCACTGATCGTGTAGTATGCTTTATTTATTAATATTTGCTTTAGGGTGTTTACTTTAAGTAACTTCGTGTCGCTAGGCTCATCTTTTATTTTAATAAAGTTTTTAATTTAAGTTTAATAAAGGTAAAACACTTTAATAAATTTCATTTTGGAAGATAGACGCTTTGAATTCCATTATTTGTACCTTGAGAAAGCCTATAATAATATATGGCATAAAGTTGTGTGTGTATTAGTAATAATGATATTTTTTTGTCCATAACTAATAGACTGATCTTGATCCCATGTTTTGTATTAACATAATAGATTTATAAATATTTCAGATATTTTTGAAAGTAAAAAAAACCTTACGAAGTGCACTGTAGATTATGTTTAACAGTTTATATTCAGAGTTATGTATATTAGTTTAAAAGAAATAGTAGTAAGTTTGAAAAAAAAGTTTTTTTAAAATCACTGATTTATGTATATTTTTTGTACATATCTATTTAAAAATATATATTAAAAGTACTTCTCACCTTTACTTAACTGCTGATAAACTTGCTGACCCTGATTTAAGTAATCAGAATACGTAGGATAATTATCAACATTTTTAATATTTTTAGAATTTCCTGTTACTGGATTTCCATCATTTTTATCGACAGGAATAGGATTATTTGATACATAACCATATCCGTTATTATCTGCGTATCTATTGGTCCCAGAATATTTTGTCAAAGTATCTGTTAGAGTAGCAGCATTATTATAACTCACGGGTACAATGTCGCTTGATCCAATATCAGATCCATAGTCATTCACACGTTTATTGTTTGCATGTTTCTGTTCAGGTGCATTATTGTAATGAGTAGGTGCATATTTGTTTAACCCAAAGTTAGATCCGTAATTATCTGCATACCAATTGTTTCCAGTTCTTTTAGACAAATTATCAGAAATAATGACAGAGTCGATATTGTAACTATTTACTGGTGCATTATTGTTTGATGTAGAATCAAGACCATAGGTATCCGTATATTTACTTTTTTCGGACAAACCTTTAGTGATCACAGCAGTATTAGCAGGTGTTATGTCACTTTTTCTATAATCAGAACCAAAATTATCCACATATTTACTGTTTTCAGTATTATCTGCCAAACTATCAGTAAGGACAGGCACAGTATCATCAGTATATTTATTCACAGGTGCAAAGTTGCTAGATCCCGAATCAGATCCGTAAGTATCCAGATATTTGGTATTTCCAAGTTTTTCTGATAGAACTTCAGTAATCCCGGCAGTACTAGCAGGTACTATGTCACTTATTCCAGATCCATAATCCGCATATTTATCTGCCAAATTACCACTTATTATTGAAGAGCCATCATCGTATCGTTGTACAGGTATAATTTTCCTTGAACCAGAATGCGACCTAAAGGTATTTATATATCTACTATTTCCATTATTTTTGGTCCAATTATTAGTGAGGATGGGAGAGCCTGGATTGTTATTATCTGTAGACACAGGATTACTTGATCCAGAATGTGATTCGTAATTTTCTACTGGTCTTATTTCTTCAAACTTGTTCGCTGAGGTGTCAGTAATTACAGCCCCGTTATAGATTTCAAACGGCACAGAATTTGTAGGTCCTTCGGATGCAGAGCTATCTGCGTATCTATTACCTCCGGCTATTCTTGATACTTTATTTAAACTTTTGTAAGGTATGGAACCAGTTGATCCCAACTGGGATGCGGAATTCATTGCGTATCTATTACTATCAGAATTAACCATTGAATATTGATCTGTTCTCAGTGGGTGGTTTGTATTTTTTGGATAAAACTGTCGAATTCCAGTTGGAATATATTGACCTGGACCACGGAAAGATTCTCGTCTTTCATGGTCAGTAACAGCACCTCCACTTGATAGAGAGTGGCCATACTGATTTTGAGATTGCCAGTTTTGATTTCTATGTTGATTATTGTTCAATATGGGTTGTGATTCATCAATAATTCTAGATGGATAATTTTCGGGTCTGATGGGATAAGAGTCTAGTACATGACCATCTGTAGGGGAACCTAAATCAACCAACATTTCTTTCACCGGCCCTGGCGTTAACGAGGTAGGATTATTATTTCCAAAACCATCGTACTTTGGCCTGCCTTGATTTGATAAGTATTTTTGGGTGTTCTCATTTCCATTTTGAGTTTGTGCGAAACGTCTATTGTGAAACTGTCTTGGAACATTTGGCTGGTGTACTCTATGTCTTACAAGATCATCGGAAAAAGGATTCGGTTCTGAAAAAATAATTACATAGTAAACTTACGTAATCAAATCACTATATCATATGAGCTTCACCACTTGACACAAATTATTAAAACTATATCACAGTTGTTGTAATATCTAACGGATGATAACTATAAACTTACCGACAAATTGAGAGCAATAAAGCCAAACGCAAAATACTAACACTTTAGACTTCATCGTCGGCTACATGGACGGTGTTTCACACAATACTGTTAATTTCAGAGCCCTCTTTATTGTTAAAACCGCGTGTGCCGAGACAAACAAAAGTAAAAGAAAAGCTGTACACACAAAGCTATTGTCTCCACTCTGCTTGTATTGTCAACGTGCGTAGGCACACGAAAATTGCTCATTACGTCACGAACAGAATATAGGGCCTCCAATAATAATATTAACACGTATACGTTCACGTTTTGGATTTCAATACACATATATAATATGTGTATACAATTCTCAATTCTAATTGATTTAAAATATAATTCAATTTTCTGTTTTCTGTTTTCTGTTGTGTGTAAGAGATTTTATTTTTAAAGCGATCCTTGTTTGTCTTATGTACTGGCCGTTTACCTGGCAGATGTACAAGCAATGGTGATAAATACCCACAAGCAAATCTTTAGGTACATAAAGACACATTATGAAATATGTTTTTATTGTAACTTTATACGTCTTATTTACATTTAATGGTTCAGTTTTACAAACAATTGTGGAATTTAGAATTAACGACACTTATATTACTGTTTACACTATATGTTATATTAAACCAACAATGTCAGCAACACAAAGGTGATGTATTTATATACGGGTGAATTTAAGGTGATTATTCCAACAACACTCAATACTAGAAAGATAAATGATTTGCTTTGTTTTTAATTGAATTCAAGAAGGCGAGAGAAAATAACTGTGTCAATATAGTATATATTATTTTAAGAAAATCAAAGAAAGCTGTTTCTATTCTTTTGACATAATGCCTTAGACGCACACGTGGAGAGGTAACTTCTTCATTCTTGCCTGGACTATGAGCGTACCTAAGCATTATTTCTAGGGGTACTGATTCAGGTCCTACCTAGCTGAAGCACTTTCCAACGACTTAGAACTTTGCACACTTATGTATGAAAAGGTGCAATAGCCATAACAACTCCACCCAAATAACTTATGCAACATAGCTTTCCTTTTGAGCTAAGTAACTACTTTGTAAGAACCTCTTCTTTTCGTGTGAAGTCATAATATCAAGGTGTCGCAAGGTATTCGAGGGCAGGGGGAGGAACTAGACATTCTTCAGTGAGCCGTGTTGTACTTTTTCCTAGCTACTATTTTCTCTAGGCTCCACCCAAAAACTTCCACAAAAGCTCTAGGTTTTATCAGCCTTTGCAGCGACAAACAACGACAAACAGCCCCTATATTGTGTCTTATCCCTGTAACTTGAGCATGAATACAAAGCCACCAGGCAGTTTACATTAAAGCATCTCCCGTATCTAAACGAATTTTCGTGTGTGAGGACCATTTAACGCATAATGCAAACGGGACATTGCTTTTATTTCTTTTTTATTCAAACGCTTAATGCAAATGTTTCTATGTAGGAATGAAACAAAAATAGAAAGAAAACACATTTACATTTGGAAACAACGAGGTGGTTGGGCAAATGTTGATAAGATAAAAAAACAAGAACTAAAATAATGGGTGCTCAAAACTAATGAATACTTATTTCTCTGCTCAGCAAGGAGACCCGTAATAATCCTCTATTAAATATGGGTTTGTAAAGGCCACTGCAATAAACGGTCATAATACGGTTTCAAGAATTTATGTCTCTTGAAAAATCGCGACGCCTACGCCGCCGCCGCTTCGCCGCGCCTTCTCACTGTTCACGCGACCACGGCTAACCGCGTTGCATGACTCGCAACCCATCACCAATATGCTCACAGAAATAAAACTAGAGCACCAATTCCCATTCTATAAACTATTTTTTGTTTATGAATATTTTATCAGTTGGCAGGCCTTAAAGTACAGTTTTTTACGCATTGTAAGATAAGAAATTTCAAACCTAAAACTTAAAAAGATAACACACTACTGATTGATAGAAAAATACTGTTATTTTTAGTCTGTGTAGTTTTCAGTCAAATTGTAGCTCAAAATATTATTTTAAGCTCCCAACTCTGTTTAGAAGGCACTCGCATAAGCTCGTGACTGTTATAACTACATAATAAACTTCAGAATTGCACTCTTCACAAGCCACTTACGGCCTGAAAATGGTGTTTCATAACTTCATAAAGCTGGGCAAAATGTCAAGTGTCAATGCATATTTATGACATGGTTCAGTAGAATTAGTAGTTTTATATTAATTTAACGATGCGGATCCATGATGATGAAAAGCACTATTTACTACTGCTTCTGGAAAAATGACTAGGTTTTCAGTTAAGTTACTTCGCCAGAGTATCACAAAGGGTAAAGAATAATTTTCAGAAGCGGCATTTTTCATCATAGCATCATCCCGCCTGAAGGGTTAGGCTGAGTTGTACCAATTGTACAGCCATATTTCACCGATGCCGTTAAGTCCCATGGAACCCTACTGTCCCATCTACCGGAAATAATTCCTAAGTCCAAGCTGCTAATTTTTTTCAAAAGACCCAGCATCACTTTTCCCGATGAATAAAACCTAGAACTTGACGCACAACAACCGTGTTTACAACCACTACACCAACGAAGCATCTGTAGTAGTTTCAGGTAGATTTCACACTGGCACAAATTACAGAAAAACTTAAAATGTAGTTTATACCTAAATTTTTTCCCATGGGATGTTATAGCATATCGAGAATAACACCCGACAGCTTTATAAAATCACAATTAAGTTTATTATAAATGTTTCTAATGTGACCTCTTCCTACATCGACCTTTTATTATTTTTGGGCTACACTACTATTTATGGTGTGCTTTAACAGGTTTTGCTCTAGAGTCAACTTCCATAAAAACAAAAAAAGAATGAACGTTTATTTATGCGTTGCGTTTATTTAGTAAAGGTAAAACATTTAAACATTAAAATAAAACTGAATTATTTGAGTTTATCAAAAAAATACTATAGTGTTTGAGTTTATGCGTGAAACTCCAAATTAATTTAAAAAATACGTACATGGTTAATATCCCGTTTTAAGTTTTCTATTGTTTATTGTATTATCCCTAGTACCCCATAGATTTGCTGTGACTGCTGACAATTACAGCACCCATGACGAGAAATATGGTAAAAACAGTTTGGTTAATACAGAACCCCATTTGAGTTTCGGAAACTTTTCTCGTTCGGAACGTGTGTTGCCCTTGTTATGACATTTTTAAAGTTACTACGTCATTTTAAAATGTATGCTATGTACATTGTGGCATGAAATAAACATTTTTAATAGCTAAAGTTTTCCCATACTTCCTAGGCTTTCTAAGGGTTATGATTTAGTTTATAGTTACACTAATCATGAGCCATTAGGCTCACCTACATTATAGGTATGGGACCATATATGTGTGTGCAAAATGTACATGTACAGTCACGAGCACATAAATTTGTACTTTTTAAATTCCATATAAACAGATACTTAGCTCAATAATATAGAAATATTAATGTATGTCTATATGTGAATGGGACGGTACTTCTACTGTTCTATCTGATATTATCGGTAAGTTTGTGTTTACTTGTTTATACTCGTTACTGTACAGTAATACACGCTTTGGTGAATACTGGCGTGTTACTAAAGTACTTAACGATGTAAAAACATTTAGAAAAATGAAATATAAGTGATCATGTGCGTGCTAAACTCGCATTAGGACAACAAATTACGATCCTGCAATTGGTTTATCTTAATAATCGGTGATTAAGTATTAGGTACATTGTTACACTTGTTTTTTATTGTTCTACTTTTACTGCTAAAGAAAATTATTTGGTCCAAAAAATATTTTACATTTCAAAGTACAGTCAGCCTCAAAAAGTGTATACCTACACGTACCGAAATTCAAAACAGAATTTTAGATGAACTATTTCGTGAAATCATTAGAAATTTTATACAGGATATCTGCGGATATAACGTATAAAAGCGATTGGCTACAATTTTGTTACATTAAATAAAGACTTTCAGCAAAATTTAATATTGAATCCCTTGTTGTATACATCTGAGGCCTCCTACTAGATGGACCGACGACATTATGAAAGTCTCGGGCAACCGATGGATGCAAGTGGCGGAATGTCGTTCAATGTGGTGATCTAAAGGGGAGGCCTTCGTTCAGCAGTGGACGTCTTCTGGCTGATGATGATGATGATGCATCATTTTGAGGCTGACTGTATATTGTTTTTTTTTTGTGTGGCTTGTTTGGAAGTAGGTACACGGTAGCAGTCCGGAGTTTGGAACATGCAATAGGCTCGCCCCTTACATAGGACTCATCGGTGAAATGTGAGTGCACAAAAGGACACCCGTCTTACCCTTTGTGATTAATTAATCAATTAATACCTGAGGTTAAAGTGGATAACAGTATCTTAATTAGGTATCTATATCTATTGAAAGAGCTAAATATTTGTAACTTTAATCATTAATGTATTGTAATTTTTATTAATACACTCATAATATATTACACCATTAATTATTATTATTATTTATGGCAAGGTAAATAAGATCTGCGGTAGGTATGTAGGTTATAAATAATTTCAGTTTGAAAATATTCAATTCTGCATTTATTTTAAACCTTATGCCTTCGTTATAGAGTCCAAATCGTACACTTCATTAAGCCTAACTTAGGCGTATTGGGCCAAAATAGTTGTCATGTAAACAATGGTAAGATAAATGAGTCTAAAGCACACAAAAGGTTTCATTAGAACGAAATTGCCAATTGAATTATACAACTGAATCTACTCGCCTTAATCTTTGAGTAGATAGAGCTTAATAAAAAAATAAGGATAGGTATTGTCCACATAATAAAAAAAGCCATCCCATCATATTATTTATTTATTTTTTATTTAAATTTTAAGAAACATTGCCTCACAAGATTTGGCCTGTATCGTGGGTGCAGTTTACAAACCCATAGGATATACCCACAAATAATTTTTCAGTGCGGGAATCGAACGCACAACACATAGCATAGAAAGCCAATCGCTTAGCTGCTCAGCCACTGCGCCAAACGGCGATTTACTGAGCATGTTTCAAAGATATACTGATCTTTAGCCTTTTGAGCCTACTGAAATTAATTCATATAATTTTATGACGCTTCAATTAAATTGCAATAACGCAATCAGCAAACGCGACAGCAGAATAGGTACCTACTAACGGTATTCTGCAGTCGCGTTTGCTGATGCGCTCGAATGAATAAAACTAACAAATCAGGTTTTACTTATTCTCTATTCTCTGTGAACTAAACTTCACTGCAACTGCACTTCACTTCATCTAAGCGTTTTTAGTTACATGAATTAGCTTACAGTACAGGGTTATCGGAGATCCCGTGTGCAGTGTCTAATTAAACGGTGAAACAACAATGTCGGTATTATGTATGTCCAGCGACATTTGGCTAAATTACTTAAATATTATTATTATTCGTTGGTACCCGCAGTGTAGGCACTGAAATAATTGTGCTAATTACCGTATGCGGTTAACCGACCGAGCCATATTTATCTTGCTGTTGCTACCTGCTTGTGCAAACGTTGATTATTCTTGTGAACCAGATCTGAAAACATGCATGGAATACAAAAAAATATTTTATCCAGACTCACTTAGCTTCCCCGAACTCTATGTATTTACCAACCAAAATAATATATTGTATTTTCTCTAACAAAACATGCCTCTGTACAAAAGGCGGAATCACATAAACACCCAATTTACATAGTAGGTATCCATGGAAAGTTATCGTTAAAAATCCAACAAATCAAACATGGAATAGACAAACGAGACTTCATTCTGCCTCCTCGATTGTCCCGAGGCAAACCGGATTCCCGTAGCTAATAAAACGCAGTAAAACACAGTCCGCCGCAGTGTTAAATCTTCTCTAAACCGGGAACAATTCCCTTTTACCGCGTGGGAAAACGCCTGCGTCGTCGTATCTCACCAACGGACATTTTTCCTGCAACCCCATTCGTGAATTTTTAAACTTGGAACTGCTTGAAATCAATTGAAATCGGTTTATTTCGATCCATACAAACCTCACTGTTGTATTAGCTTATAATTCCTCACCACCATTGTTAATCAATTTGTAACTATGCGAGATGAAAACAGAATTATAAAAAAAAAAAATAACGCCTCTTTTTCATAGCGCCTGTTAAAACCATTCTTTCTATAAATCCTACAAAAGAGGTTTCGTTTTTTTATTCTAAGAGATGGATTATGGGCATTATGGCAAGTGTTTTATATATAGATTTTTAATTAAAGCTACTCGGGACAACGTTAACACGCTAAGATAAGATTTGGTACCTAATTTAAAGTAGGAATGAAAATGAAAACATTATTTATTGAAAAAAAAGAACAAATGTTTAACTTGACCTATGAGATCAAAAAAGATAACTTGTAGAATTTGTACATTTTTTTATGAGTTGAGCACAGTACTTATTAAACGTGGTCCCCACACTAGGCATGCCTGTATCGTCAGGTCCAGGAATATGAGTTCACATTTCAGTGTTGCCTCTAACACTACACAAATTAAAATAGTTAAGAGTTTAAATAAGTAATAATATACAGGAAGTTAATGTCTGTATTCCCCGAGAGAATGTACGTAACAAGTATACAGGTGACATGAACACTCACGCTTTCTCAATGCTTTTAGGCCATCTAGCAGGCATAATTTAAAACTCCGAGCTTTTAATTCAAAATTACATAACACCAAAATACCATAAATATGTACCTACTTTATCCAACCTGAAAAGCGCCCACTAGAACCACGGGGCAATCTTAAGAAAGCCTTTGGTGAATATATAAAATCAGGTTATGTTGTTTCACGTATATTTTGCGGACTGGAAAAGGTTTAAGTACGTCTCAAAGGAACGTCTATCACATAGCTAGCCAACATCCCAGGTTATTCAGATAAACACAGTTTTACGATGTGCCAGTTTTCTATCGTTGTTTCAATAAGAATTACTCTTTCGATATCCTTTCGGTAGTAGGCACTTTATCGCACCCGAGGGTATTATTTTGGGACTCTAAACACGTACCCATGTCTGTAACATTCGTTACGATACCGCCTTCAAAGTTTTATGCGATAACGTTGAAGGGAAAATCACATCGGCTTAAACAAGGGAAAGTACCAATAAACATATTAAAGCCATCCCCGTATCGTCAAAGTTTGTTACTTTAATTGGAGTTTATTTTAGGTTTCTTGGAATGAAAATTTATATGCAATGAGTACTCGTGGCAATGCCATGAATTTAAAAGAATTCATAATTTTTGCAAGAGTTATCAAAACCTTCATATAATGCTGTTATTCTATTCTATTATATTTCAAGCAATATCGAGGTACCTACATAATTAGGTATGTTATCTTTAGCTACTTCGTAACTATCAACACGTTAAAAGGAAAGAAAAATAGCGTCAGATTTTCCCTGCATTGTCCTTGCAAGAGCTTTCCAAAAGAATTCCCAACTGAAGATAGCAAAGGTCCATTCAATCAAAAGATCCAAGGTAAAGTCCATAATCCGGCCTTCCGTTCCATTTGTTTTCAATAGTGGCTAGCCTTTTGTTACACGTTTTGTTGTTACCGACACCTCTAACCAAAATTTAATAACGGAATACAATGTGAAGATGTCTTCCTTTTAGTTCTCAGATATTCGTAAAGACTTTAGATAATATTGACTAAAATTCTAATCATTTTTACCAACTCTGAGAAGATGCCCATGATTAGACACGGCCTGCTGATGATTATGATGACCGCAGACTAGGTAGCTTTTCATTGTTACTTCATATAGTTGGACAGATGGAGGGTGGTACAGCCATGCCATACATACACAACTGAGGAGAATAAAACAATGTTTTAGTATAATTAAACAAACCTCAAACCTTACCAGTAAACTTTTTAGTTTTCAAAACTATCGTCGTAAATGCTACTATTTTTTATCTGTACGTATTCACGTTCCGTTTATCCAATGATTGACATGAAAAACATTATACTACGGAACTGATGAAAGAAAATAAGACTTTATTGGTAAATCAGCGTTGGAGTGAATGAGAAAGCTCTATTGTGAAACTAGTAAAAATATTGATATTTTGGTCATGGAAATAGAATTACGTTTTTGATTGATTGGATTGTCTGATTGTCTCAATTCCAATTTTGTGATGATATCAGAATGCTTATTTAGAATTAATTGTGTATAGTTGATTATTTCTTTGTTCAGTACCTAGTGGTTCTACGATTATTTTATTTTGTGTATATGCTACGACAATGCAGTTAATCTTTGGTACCTGAAAATATGTCAGATTCGAAGGGGTCCGAAAACAAAAGTATTGAGTTCGACCCTATTCTGCCTGATTCGGGAGTGTTGTTTTATGAAGAATGCCCAACGGAGTATGAAATCGAACGGCCTAGATTACTACCTTTGAAGTCTACGACTCAGATAAGATTTGAGCAGCTGCAGCACGAAGCAGCAAGAGTGTGGCGAGAGAAGCAGAAAACTGCAAAGAAAAACTAACTTTATTTGTTGGTTGATCAGTGTTGTGTCGTGACAAAATGGCTTACACATTGTTTGTGATAGAGCTGATATCAGCATTCATATTAGCAGCGACTTTACTATACAGATATGGTGACTGCTATAGGAACCACATATTAGTGACTGTCTCAGTGCTTACAGCATGGTACTTCTCATTTGTGATCATGTTCATCTTGCCACTCGATATATCTTCGGTGAGTATTAAATGCATTCTTATGATATATTATTGTTCTACTTGGTAATGTTTGCTGTTGACCTGATTAAAGAAAAATTTGGAGCCACCCAAACAAATACATTTTGTATACTGTTTTACATTCCTAGTATTTGGTCTACCTTTGCCTAGTTTATGTGGAATTTCATAACAAACATAAACATCCTTCAACCAAATTGTTCAATAATTTACACATATCTAACTTTTCTTTTCTACAGACTGTGTATCGACAATGTATGGAAAATGCAACAAAAGCAATTGAAACCACCCAAGCTGTTCTCCAGAATGGAACTACTACGGTACCTTCACCAACCAATGAATGTCAAAAGCCATGGAGTTTTATGAGTACTGATGTATTCCCTAACCTCTGGCGAATTGTGTATTGGACCTCACAGTGCCTAACATGGTAAGATAGTCTGGCTTATGATTCAATTATTTTTCATCATGATATTTTGTTGGATAAACATATTAATGTATTATAATAATGATAAGTGCTCTGTGGATTAAACCATTTCTTGTTTTATTATAAGCACTGGGTTTGATGTTACAAAATAAAATAATGGCCTTATCCTAGTGATGTTACTTGCTAGTTAAAATCTAATATCCACTAAATAAAGTCAATAATGATCTTAGATAATAAGGCTTTTATTTGTTATGTTGTGGTTATCATGTATGTAATACATGTCACATATGATTCACCGTGTAATGATAACAACAATAGTCGGAAATCATTGAAAGAGTTTAACTAAACTGGATATTACATTTCTTTTATATGAATGTTTTGGAGTTGATCTTAAAGCATGTTATTTAATAATCTTAATTTTGTGACTTGTCTAGATTATAACCAACTTTTTGCACGGACCTCTCTATGTCAAAATCTCTATGCCAGCCTGTAATTTACGAAGCTATATAATGTAGGGTGACCAAGGGTGGCCAACCAAGCATAGGAAGCCCCCAGGTCCCGCTTCAGTATTGAGCACACATTTTAGTAGACTAAAAATTACCTTACACTTGTCACTAAACAAAAATCCCCATATGGTCATTTTGGTTGTAATTAAGTTATGATACCTACAAGGTGCGGTCAGTCGGTCAGCAACGGATGAAATACAAAATGTCATCTATCATCTTACAAAAAATATGAAGACTAGTTTTGTGTCCTTGCAGAATTGAAATTTTGTACAGAAGCAGGTCTTGTACACCATATAGTTTCGTATTTAATACACATAAAATGTTTCTAGAGTATAGTAGCACTATACTATGGAAACATCTTACTATAGTAGTACTAGTATAGTTAGCATATAAACCAGCTGGCCGGACTATAACTTTGATTATGTAAAAAATATTGGACAGCCACAATGACCAACATACAGTGCATCCCTTTTTAATTATATATTTTTCTGCTAATGCTGATTGTTGTTACTGCTCTTAACAGAGACTGGATACTGGATAATCGGCAGATATCTATAGCATTTGTAGTTTTAATACCATTTAACATTTGACTCATTTGATCCTAGTTTGATTGAAACTTCTTTCACAAATATTATCCTCTCCTTGGAAGATTTTTGTAATAAAGTTTTTTTGTTTCAGGCTCATAATGCCAATGATGCAGTCATACAGCAAAGCTGGTGACTTCACTGTTAAGGGGAAGCTAAAGTCAGCTCTAGTCGACAATGCCATATACTATGGTTCATATTTGTTCATCTGTGGCATATTACTCATATACATTGCCCTTAAACCTGGTGTATATTTAGACCCACCTAAGATTAAAGCTATAGCCTCCTCAGCCAGTAACACATGGGGTCTGTTTTTGTTGATCCTACTACTTGGATATGCCTTGGTGGAAGTGCCTAGAAACTTATGGAATAATTCGAAGAAGAATTATACTCTGACATATTGTTATTTTAAGATAGCTAAGCTGAGTACAGATAAATGTGAAGCGGAGGAAACTGTGGATGATATTTTAGATGTAAGTATTTATTCATTTACTTTTAAAAAGTCTAAAAAACTGCATAACAGACATTGAAATAAAAGATAAGATATATCAAGCATTTGTGGATTCAACGGATAATATCTTTAGTTCTAATCAGTTACTATAACTGACATATTTTTTTCAAGTCTTCATTTTTTATATCTCTTTATGGCATCTACATGATTCAAAACATGAACTTGGTACTATAAATTATAAACTCACATTAAACCCCATGTAATATTTTTGTCTGTTCAGAGTCTCAAAGCGGTGACAACGGCGGTAGGCTCAGGTCACCCATTGCACCGACACGTCGAGACCATAGTACAAAAGCTACCCATACAACTACGCGACAGACTCAACGGACGAGCCCCGCCAGATAGACCTACACCACCCTCCTTGAAGTCACTCGTAAATCTACACAAAAAGGTATTTTCTACTAAAATAAGCATTGTTTGTGTAAAAACAGTTTACAACGCTTCTGTTTTTACATACAAATATTAAGAAAACATATCAATTGCAAATTAAAAATGGTGATCTATGTTTATGTCGTATTTAATTTAAGTAAATAGTGATTACTATGGGAGTTCCGCAGGGATCTATTCTTGGCCTATCGCTTTTTTTATTACTAGCATTACTAAATTTCTAAACACAGACAATCAAAGCGCTGCACGTGCTGCAGCGTACAGAAACCCAATGGGGTCTGATGCTGGAGCGCATCTTCCATCTTGAAGACATCGCGGCTAACCAGCGGTCGCCCGACCACCGGTTTCAACACACCTTCCACACGCCAAGGCCTAGACTGCAACGGATATTCTACCCACCCATCATTGGTAAGCCAACAATAAATCAGGAAAGATTATTATTCTAGGATGTTCTCCATTTTGTGCCGCCTTTCTAGCCTTTCTAGATCTTACGATAGAGAACATTTATTGGGTTATTTAGTATGTTACAATTATATAAAGGCCGAAAAACGTGATAGTGATCTTAAGAAATCATGTTCATTCTGATACGAGTACTAAAATAAATTTTGTTTCCTATCGCTCTGAACCAGACATAAGGCATTAGTTGTAGACTTATATGCAACAGACGCTAGCTACTCTATTGTATATTATAACAAATAAGGTCAATTTTAGCTATGTAATGAATAGACATAAACCTCATGTTTTCTCCCTACATAGATTCAACATAGAACAATGTTGTTTAGTCAGAATGAGCTAAAACTCTTAAAAGATATTTCTGTCTATTTGTCTACATATTGTTATGATTAAAAGTATAGTGTGTTCATTAAAACTTATGTTCATTTGTAATAGTCACGAAATAACACTAAATAATTTCTTACGCAATTAACTTCATATTTTTTGCTTGTGTAATCAAGAAAATTCCAAGCATAATTGACGCTAAGTTTCAAATGTAATTAAGTGAAGGGAACCAATTAACACTAATTAAAATAACTTGGTTTCCTTTATATTTACAAATGTTCCTACTTTTCAGTATAATCCTCACTAATAATGAGAGCGAGACTCCGAAATAAGAATACCTTATGATGTTCTAAAAAAAACAGAATTGGAGGCCTCTACGAAACCATTCCCAAAGATTTGATCGACCCGATCCTATTTGTGAATGCATCCTTCAAAGGGCTCAACGGATGGCCGACACAACAGTTTAGTAGTAATGAAAAACTTTAGAATATACAATATACATATAAATCTTGTATATGAAAATGCGCAACTCAATTTCTACTAAACTTTTGTGTTAGTAATCACTCAGCCGTCTACTGGAGACCTATAAGAATCACAACCAAGAAATGTTTCCTTAAAACTATTTTTAGGCTCTCCTTTGGAGTGAATGTCTCCAAATAAATTGTATTTTCAGAATGGTACTGGGAATGTTTCCTGCGGCAGTACTTCCTGAAGTCGATGGCGGTGATCACGGGCATCATGTCAGTCGCCGTGGTCTGGTCGGAGATGACCTTCTTCTGCAAGAAACCTGTCCTCTCCATATTCGCGAATATCGTCATAGCAGCTAATTACAACTATTCTGCCATTGAGGTAAGAAAATGTTCTGGGGTACAGTATACGATTAGTTTCTTTTAACTACTTACTCGAGCAATAACCGGAAAAGCACTGAGATGAAACAGAATCCTCCTAATTTCTCAACAACTTGTGTTTGCCAACATTGTATATCCTATATACATATATATGTATATCCATATAACTTTATAATATTATAAATGTGAAAATTTGTGAGGATGGATGGATGGATGGATCTTTGTTACTCTTTCACGCCAGAATGGCTGAACGGACCTCGATGAAATTTGGCACAGAGATAGTTTATAGTCTGGAATGGAACATAGGCTACTTTTTATTCCGGGAAAATGTACGGGTTCGTAAACCACGCGGGCGAAGCCGCGGTGAAGTGTAAAACTGTTATTTAAAAACTGTATGCATGGAGTTTTGTCTCAATCTTCCCAATAGGAACAACACACTTGGAACCGCGGAATTAATATCACGACGGGTTTTGAAACCGCCTGTAAAGACCCAGTTGAAATAAAAATCTTTGATTTCGTCAAAAAACTGTTTCTACTTTGATTTCCAGTATTAAACCATCGTATTCGTTTCTTCAACAGGCGATATCCACAATAATAATAGCCTACATGTTCTACTGTGCCTACTCAACTGTCCTGAAGATCCGTCTCCTGAACCTGTACTACTTGGCGCCTCATCACCAGACCAATGAGTACAGTCTCATATTCTCTGGCATGATGGTCTGTCGGCTGACCCCAGCGATGTGTCTCAACTTCCTTAGCTTAATACACATGGATTCGCACGTTATTAAAGAGAGGATTATGGAGACTTATTATACGCAGGTTAGTTTGATATATATAATAATGTATGATGGTCCTTACCCCGACTGACAAGACGTAAGTTGTGGGGTCGAACCCAGTCGAGGTCACGGTCAGATTAAATCATGACTAAACCGGTACTTTTTAGAACTAAAAAATCAACTCATTGAGGCTGCCATTGGTCTAGTGGTCGTAAGCGCGACTGCTGAGCGTGAGGTCCTGGGTTCGATTCCCGGGTCGGGCAAAGTGTTATTGGGTTTTTCTGTATTGAAATTCTCAGTAGCAGCACGGAGTCTGGAACTGTGCCCGGAAGATGGCAATAGGCTCGCCCCCTATTACATGGGACTCAATAACAGCATCAGCGAAATGTGGGTGTACAATAGTATACCTCTGCCTAACCCTTCGGGGAATACAGGCGTGATGCTATGTTTATGTTGAGGCTGCCTAATGGATCGCCTAATGAAGGCAGCCTCTTTCAGATAAGAGGTCGTAATTCCAGCAGCAGAAATATTAATAGGCTGATGATAATGTTAGAATTCTAACTCGGACGAGTTACTTCAACTGCCTCCGTTGTAGAAAACATTACCCAGTTAATATTGGCAAAAGCAAAAACTATTAGCTTTCTTACTACGTTTGTTCAATTCCCCCATACAAGCAATATTTGGACGACATACAGATAGTTGTTCTGAATTTTTACGTGTATACCTACAATAATTATGTTTCCAGATAATGGGTCACATGGATGTGCTGGGCATCATCGCGGAGGGCTTCAACATCTACTTCCCGATGCTGGTGGTGCTCCTCTGTGTGGCCACGTACCTGTCGCTCGGCAGCCGCCTGCTGTCGCTGTGCGGCTTCCAGCAGTTTGTGGGCGACGACGAACTTACTACCGACCTGGTTGATGAGGGAAGGGAGATTATTAAGCGAGGTGAGTTCAACGTCATAGTCTATAATAGCGGTGCCACTACTGAACATGAGACTTGTCCATATTCCATATTTCATTGTCTTTTTTTTGCTTTTAACTACATATCCTCTGACGAGGTATGTATCGAGCGTGATAAGTTCTACATTTTACGGTCTAACACTTACTATTCTTTCCGGAAATGGTTCGCCGTACTTCGTATACTATTCGATTCGAAATATTTCGTGGTTATCGTCGTTCTTAATATCCTTTATCAAATTCTTTCATAACGCCACTCCACTTCTGAAATTAGCTTGTTCAATCCCGCCATCTAGCTCAATCTTGGGCTAATCTCATCCAGTTGCTATTACTATTGTTGAGTACGCGATGCTACAGGGGACCAAAGAGCCTCCATGTGTGACAAAATCTGAGATTATTTGGCGTGTCATGGGCAGTTAGTCTTGATACCAGTATTGCTGACTAAAGATTTTCCATACGCAATTCTAGCTAGTGCGGATTCGACAAAAAGGCGGCGAGACTTTGTTTTAACACCGGGAGTGTTTTCGTTACAGAGAAGCGCAAGCGTCAGCGCGCCGAGGAGTCGATGACACGCCGACGCGACTACAACGAGCGGTTCGCTAACTACCGCGCCGCGCGAGACGCGCAGGACGGAGGTAATACCACTAAACATTAATTAAATCTCTTATTTCTTTAAATTTTAACTTATGTTATGGGTTACAGTGTAAACTATTACGTCTCTTCTTCTTATAAATACGATTTATATGTAATTGACTATCTTTGTATAATAAGAACCGGTACGGTTCAATACGGTTTTCGCTAATATTTAAAACTTAGTATCTTCTTCGAAATCTGAGTCAAAATGTGTGGGACAGTTGAGATTTTTTCACGTTTTCAAAGTTAACTGTTAAATTTTTCTTGGTTATTGAAATTACAGGTGAAAGTTCACGCTGTATTCTGCCTTTCAAGTTTTACATTTCTCTGTTTGATGAGTGTGTGACTCATACATATTTATATTTCATTTTTTATGCCATATCATCACTTACCTTTTGTTTTATCACAATGCACTAAAATATCATTATTGCACTGCTCTTACTACCAACAACTATTCTGTTCTGTTTATTGTATGTGATTGCTCTTGGTATTGATCTAATTGATTGAAACTTACTCGTATATTAATTAATACTTTGACCTTTATAATAATTACAAAATGCTGCATGAAAATTTGCTCCTTTTAATATAGATTTGAATGAATAAATAATACATTTTCATGTCTGCCATACATAAAAGCTATTGCTTGTAACAAGGAAGTATTCTTTTGTTTTTATGCTAAAGTTGCATTTAGTATTTATTTGACAAAACCTACATTGTTCTCTCATACTTCTTCCACATTATGTAGATAGCAAGATTGATAAGAGAGACTTTAAAAGAGTATCCATGGAGTTACTTGCCGGTTCTTCTCCATAGGAGCATTTTTTTGGAACCGTCCAACTAGAGTCCTTTAACATTTCGTAAGTGCCTGTATTAGGATTATCTATACTTATAATAAATCTGTAGAGAGGTCAATTCTGTACATGAAATATATTTTCAAAATAACTATCAGGGGGTGATTAGTGATCGATACTGATGCCAAAAATGCAATCAGTAAAATTTTTGTCTGTCTGTCTGTCTGTATGTTCCTTATAGAAACAAAAACTACTCGACGGATTTTAACGAAACTAGGTACAATTATTCTTCATACTCCTGGGCAGGTTATAGTATACTTTTCATCACGCTACAATCAATAGGAGCAGAGCAGTGAAGGGAAATGTTGGGAAAACGGGAGAAGTTATTCCATTTTTTAAATGTTAAAGCTACATAGAAATCATATACGAAAGTTAATCTGTCTGTTACATCAAAACCATTGAACCGTGAGGAAGGACATATGCTACTTTTTTACGAAAAACGACTGAAACGCGGACGAAGTCGCGGGCAAAAGCTAGTTTGAAATAAAAACACAACATTGTTATAATCAGAATACCATAAAATCTCACAGCATACATAAACTAGCTTTTTAGTAAGGGATACCTTTGGCCAAACTAAATCGATATACCATATTTTGAACATTTTTGGCTGATTAAACTAAATGGTACTTTAAAACCACGTCAATACCAAGCGCCTCACATCAAGCAGACCCTTCTTTCCTTCCATCATTAATGTCACCGGATATTGTGCATGTTGCTCACATTCCAGCCCACACCGGGCTCCTCAACGACGTGGATTCAGACTACTACGTGCAGCCGAGCCCTGACCGACACCAGCAGGTCACCGGCTACCAGCGAGCCGAGCTGCCGTACAACAGGACCCTGGAGGATGAGCTGGATCACCGCTTCGGGGAGAGCACCCTGCCCTCCATCAGAACGGACTTCGATGACCGCAGGAGGGATAAAATGACGATGCCGCCTCGTGGTCTTTTCGATGATGTATAGATTGCAATATAACAGCTGTAGATAATTTGTTAGTTTTTGTATAGGTATTATTATTTAGATTATGTGGACAAAATACAGCCGTCTTATTAATAAAAATGTGACTTAGAATGAAGTGATTGGCGTACGATGTTCTATCCTTGTTCGTTCTCAAACAAATGACAGTGAGAGAAGTAGATTTACACAATGCTACACACGATTTACTAGAAATGAGGATACAAATATGATCTTTGAAATTTCTATGATGATAGTTTATTAATGAGACTGCGGGAGTTTTGTGTTACTTATTTATAATCTTATGGAAAAATTAAAACGGTGCAAGTGCAGGAAAATGGCGACTCTCCACGACACAACTGTTATGGCTTGAAGAGTGGTCGCCGCGATGTATGACTGTTGCACTATTTGCTATCTTAAGCGAACTGTTCCCTGCTGTTCGTTACATTTACAACACATTAATAGATATGCAATTTTCGTAGTTAACCCTCAACATGCCGCACGAAGTGTTTAATAACCTCTTTTATGTTCGATAATCACGAATCATGATTTTTTATTTTAATAAGCGAAACTACTATTGAAAGTTTAACCGTAAAGAATTATTGCGGCACTGCAATATAAATTTGCTCCTATGCTAAAGATCATCTAATTAACAATTATGATTATAATACCTTTACAAAAAAACAGTTATTGCAACTAGGTTTAATTTTACTGTTTTAGTGATAATTATTTAAAAAAATTAATTACACGTTTTGCAAGAATATGGAGTGTGAATATTGCAGAATAAATTTCAATAGATTTATTTTAGGTACAAATAAAATATTGTAGCTTACATTTCAAATAGAAATCTAATTCAGCCACACAACATTAATTAAATGAGAGCTTACTTCAATTTAGGAAAACAGGGCCTGCGCCGACCATTGTAAAAACCATTCAATCATTTAGTAGGAAAGACAGATCAACGTCCCTTTAATACATTTGTTTAGTAACACTACACAAACTACATATTTGACTATGGTGCGCGCACGCTCTTAGATACGACGCTTGCAGATCTTATTGTAAAATTATTCAAACTTGTTTCATGATAAGTCCAATCTACGATTTCTAATATTTATCTACGATTGCACATTCATATCGACATGTCGCTGTATTGTACATACCAAGGGCTCGCATACATTTACTATAAGGCTTTTGTTTTATAAGAGAGTGTTAATTATTACGCTACGTAAAATACGACCTTTTTAACATTAATCACAGATTGACCGGTAATTTATCTCAATACCATTGTTGGCATGACTACTGACCATTCATTCGAGGGGACTAAAAAAAGCCACTTTATACAATTGTCAAATTATCCATTGAATTACGACTCTACTATCATTTAATTAAAGTCAGCAATCATTTGTTAATCAAGTCAATAATTGGTAACAATGCAGTTTCATAGATAAATTGCTCACTGTGGCTATTTTAGGTCCCCAAAAAGCCATGTATTACGGTCGATAGATAGCTAGATCGCTCTTTTAGAGAAATGAATGTAACAACCTTAATTTGTAAGTAAAACTGTAATTTTAATGTGGCCATCCACTGTTCATTACATATGAAAGGATGTTCTCGTTTTGTTCATCATTAGTGATAGTAGTAGGCACCTCTTAATGCTGTCAAAGCAAAATTGGCCTGAACAACATTCGTATACTTTCGGAAATTAATAATATATACATAAATTGATTTACATAAATAATATTTTTAAATTAATTTTTAATCTTCTTGTTGTTTTGCTGTTTTGTATCGTCATCTTAAATAGAATAGATTTAATTGCTGTCCAGTAACTCTATATTGTATGTAAACATTATTCTATGGCCGTATTGTTTTTAATATTTATTTGAGATTAGCATAACACTGTAAATTGGAGTACGTATTTAAACATTATTTAATATTATGTATAATTTTGTGTGTACATAAATATTACTTATTTAGCTTAGGCAATGTTTTTATGCTAATGAAATATTTTGTTATTATATACTTTATTTCATTCCATAGGTTTATTTGATGCAATAGCATTAAACCACTGATGTGATATTGTTATTTGGCGTTTTATTGTATGGCTTCCCTTTATACCGAAAAGTCAAGTTGATATGCGTGGTATGCGGTATCAGTAAAAAAATATCTAAGGTATTTATATAACGGTCTTGAGTGATTATGATTGGTTCTTCGTGGTCACAGCGTGGCATATCATAGCTAATGCATTAGAATATAATAAATTTATTATGGGGATTAGGGGCTAAATCTCCTGGTTATAAGTTTATCCATTTTAGCTACGACTCGCCGTTTTCGAGATAAGAACGTTTTATAAATTGAAAAATCAAAGCAACTGCTTTTGGATCAAATATTACGAACGTCGCAACGTCACGCAGCACATTGCAAGACTGGTCTTATTGAAATTGAGTCCGTCTACCCACAATTATCCAGATATATGCATGCATGCAACGTATATCCGGCTACTATCTCCGGCCTATATAGAATCATGAATATTAACATATAATCAAACAAATATATATGAAAACCACAACATACTATGGTATATTTTATTACTGGTTTCGTCATGACCATAAATATCAAATGCACGGACTATTTAAAATGTACTTTGATGTTATCCAGTTTAGTTCTTATTTCGTGCGACGAGTCCTTTGACAGGTCTTGTGCGTACGACTGATAGATAGTTCTGAACTTATCTAGTTCTTCAGTTTTGTTGAGATCTGGAAAAAAGAAACAATATTATTCGATAAAAATCGGGATATCCGCGACAATCTCCTACATTTTCGCAGCACAAAGCTTTTGATCCAATTAAATATAAAGTAGACTTAATTCTGTGCAAATACGTCACATTATTATTCGGACTTTCTCGATGTTTTGTTGTGCTGCAATATTCATAATTTGCTCCTTTAACATTTTTTTTATTTCCAATTCTATCACTGGAACGCTATACTTAATTACTCATACATTTATATGCAGCAAGGGTTGTTTTTGTCTAAAGCATCGAACGGGAAGAGTCAAGTTCGTTCTGCAGTTTCATTATCAAATGTGTGGTTGTATTACCTTTTAACTGTTTGACGATTATTTCCATGATATTGAGCGCATCTCTTCTGTGCCTCACTTGATTGCTGTTTTCTGCAAAATAGTACAAAATATTGTGAACGCCATTAAATAAGACATTTTTTTTTTAATACATATGTTGCATTAGGGTCTCCATGCGCTTATCATCGCGCAATCTTTATAAGCTGTTCAGAAATAACCTATGTCAACGTCAAACGACCATATCCGTGCGGTCGACAAGATCAAAAAGGCTTTCTGACCAGCCTAATGCGATTCCTATTCTGTTATCCCCATAATACAGTCTCTAGTACTCACTGAGCGTGTACTCGATGATGGAGGCGACGTGTCCAGTGACAGTGGCGATGGCCTTGTCTCTGTTGGTGAGGGGCACGTTGTCGGTCTCCATGGGCTCGCCCGTGTTGCTGAGTATCGCGAGCCGCTCCAACACGCGCGCCACAGATGCGAGAATGGCGAGCTGAGTCGATCGCGAACTTGACGGATACGATTTTGAGCAGTGCTCGAAGAACACGTCTTGGTATTTTTCTGTGAAAAGTTATGATTGTATTTATACGTGTGTTTCGATGTTGTGGTGGTGTTTACATTGTACGAAAGATGGATCACCAAATAATCGTAACACACATGATTATGACATTTTCTTTCTGTGTAATCTCACCTTGTGTGTCAGAATCCTTAGGCCACGCTTTGCCCAGCAACTCGTAGGCAGCTTCCTTCAGTGCTGTCAGTTGTTCCCGCCGCTTCCTCGCGCCCTCGTTGTCTTCCTCGTCCGAATCTTTGCCCATTGACAGTTCATCCTGCAAAAATACCAATATAGATGGAAATGTTAGAAAAAAACTCATACAGGTATTAATCCGCCTCATTGGTGTACTAGGTATTAGGCAGAAAGGTACAATATCCGGATATCGAGATGGGTATAATACCCAAGTAAACCTGGGGATCTAAAAAGGCCGCTTTAAATGCTAATGAATCAAAATATTTTCTTGATTGATGTCTTTTAGTATCATTCGCGTAGATTTCATGTTCAACTATTTGACTTTTTTTAGACCGATGACGACCAAATTATGGCCAGCCACTAGGCGACAGTCTGATTTGAATTGCTAATTTCCTAAGCCTATGGTCACTGGCTAAGGCCAATAATGTCGGTTCGAAGAGGCCTATTCGAACCGCAATAAACTGACAAAAAGTATACCTTAGACAGTATGAGCTTCACAATCTCGTAGAGCTGGTGGAAGCGGTCGCAGTGCGTGGCGGCGATGGCGTGTCCCAGCGCGGTGATCGCGTGCCGCTTGTATACCATCTCCTGTTTACGACTCTCTACTAGAAGCGCGTTGACACATTCTGATGCGAGTGCTGGCGATACGGGAGATTCGTTTTCTTTTACACTGTAAATTTAAATTACTTTTTTACACGTCATGTATAAGATATAGAATGTTTAACACTAAAGTTACAGGCGAAACGCTATGTTAATGGATTTTTAAAGTCTAAAATAAATTAGCTGGACAGTTGACGTCGTCGACGATTAGGCTTCCTCATAGAGCACTACATAAATCACACTATCTTACACTCATGTAAATTACGTGTAATAAGGTACACTCACGCGCACAACTCAGCGAGCGCCTCAATGACGTGTTGCTTCCCGTCAAACGTCTTGCCGTGTACAGCCGCCAACAGCGCGCGTATCAACTGCTCGCGTTGGTCACCCAAGCCAGATGACACCTCTTTGCATATCGTCTTTATCGCGTTCGCTGCCTGAAATTAAATAGCCGATTAATATATTAAAAAAAAACCCAGAATGATTTCGCACAAAAGTTCATTCTGGGTGTTTGTAAGGACTTTTGTTAGGACCAATTTTGACAATCAACAAGCTGCCTGTCAATAACTATAAAAAAAGCCTGTCAGCTCTTTACAAATTCGCTCGATTCTTCTCGTGTGTATCGACAAAAATGCGAGAGAATGGGTACCTTAAGTTACCTGAATTTTTTTCGTCCAGCTGCTGGAGTTGAGCGCCTTCTCAATCTCCTCCCGTATGACCGTCAGGTGTTGTTTGATACCGCTCTCTCGCGCCGGACTTATGTCCGTCCATACCTCCTCAAACATCTCCACTGTCGTTGATTCTATGACAAAGATATAATATACAGATTGTAAGGAGTGAGCAAACTTTAACGAGGCTATCTGATACTGAACAGAAAAAAAAATGGACTGTCTGAATGGGTTAGATTTTCGGGTCGAATTTTATGTCCAATGGGTTGTAAAATAAAAATTCTCAGTAGCAGCAAAGGTAGCTAAAATCTAAAGCTTGCCCCCTTTACATGGGACATAATGACGGCAATCTGCGAAATCTAAGTACTCCTCTGCCTAACCCTTCGGGGGATTTTTATACCACTAAAGCGGCAAACAGTCATACGGCCCGCCGAATAATAAGCGGTTACCGTAACCTATTTACGCTTGTAATAGCAGTGACATCAATCGCGCGTTGCCGACCCTATAAAAATCTTTTCACTCCCTTTTTGAAGACCCCATACTCGTCTCTTGGGATGACTTGTGATGTTGTTATTTTAACCAAAATTATCGACTCACCATCGTCTTTTGGTCCATGCATAGCTAAAAATACCATCGGCGCTAGGATCGTCTCATTATCTTTAATGTGTTCTATCTTCGCCTTAGCTATAGACTTGAGACAAAGAGCGATGGCCGTCCGCGACGTTTCGTCCTCCTTCGTCTCGTACAACGTTATTAACTTTTTCATTAATTTCTCTGCAGATTGGACCTGAAAGTATGTAAAGTAAAGATATAATACACGAATAAAACTATGAACTTTATGTTTAAGATTGGAGTTAATGAAGAAAGTGTAGCGTGTAGTCGCGCCACAAAACATGTTTAGTAAAACTCCATTTTATGGGACTTGACAGACACAGCAACACAAAGAAAGGCAGTCTGTTACCCAGCACTGGGACAAAGTACCAAGTTACCAAAAAATGTTTAACACATGAGAAACTTCAGCCACTGTCTCTGATAATGACAAACAAAAATGCATTTACATATGCATTTTCAAACTTGGCAACACGTGTAGCGCTGTGGTCGGGTGCGCTAAGTGTCGCGGATTTGATACACGCTCGCATATTTGTATAACTTACAGATAGTTGTTCCTGGTCTAGGCGTTTGTAAACGTACCCATGTAGGAATATACCCTACTGTGTGGCAAAGTTTACTTAAAAAACTCACCTTTGCATAAGCGGAGACCTGTCCCAATGCTTCTGCGTAATTCTTCCGTACTGTGGCGTTCCTATCAAAGGTTCCTGTCAGCAGGTTGGACATGATCTTCCCTGCGACCGGTTCCAACTCTGCCCGCAAGTAATGAGCGGCTAATACTATGAAGTGACAGCACGCTATCTTAGTTCCCAGTTGAGGGGACTTCATCAGCTCTAAGATTTTCGGGAGCATTTCTTTCATCACCTCGATGTCGACGTATGGCATACACTGAGAAAACAATTTTTATTAATTAATGACCCTATAATTTTTACAGCATTTTCATACAGAGTAATTATAACTGGCCTGAGATAGCTTCGACAATAATTAAATAAGTAATCTTTCATGAATTACAATTTTATTTATTATGAAACATATCTCGTTAAGACACAGGAGGCACCCGGCAGCGAGAAACAATAGATTTTCCTTTGTCTCTCTTTTTATCACTTAACGGGCTAAAAACCTTTGAATCGGAAATTAGTATGTTTATAGCCATTTTTTAAATTTCTAATACTGACACCTCAGTTGTTACCATAAAGATTTGTAGCAAATTAGAATGATATCGATTCATACAATAAAAACAACTTAGAAATAGCTCTTTTTGTAACTGATTATATGAGTTCTTCAAAATTTTAGCATACAGATTCAAAATACCTCCAGAAAATTATATTCAATCTGCTATAAACATTTTTCTATTGCTACAAAGAATAGGGTGCCTTTCCTGCGTCGTGTTAAGTTGCCACGCTGTACACACTCACTTTGACGACAGTGTCGGTGGTGTAGTGGTGGCGGGCGGCGCTGGCGCGCATGTCGTCGAGCAGGTCGCGCGTGGCGCTGTCGGCGAGGGCGGTGGACAGGTACGACAGCTTGGCCGACTCCAGCTCGCCCGCTGCGCCCGCTAATGCTGGGATGAGACGCGCTAAGAACGGCTTTAGAGTCTCGCCTGCTGCGGTTACGAGCTTCGAGACTGTCTGTAAGCTACAAATGTTTTGTGTGATTTAAATATCATTGGGTCTCATCCGTGGTTTTCAACAAACCGACAAGTGTAACATTTTCTACTTTTTTTATACTTGTTTATCAAATATCGCTTTTTCACTATGCCAGTATGCTCAAGAGACCAAATAAGATTTTAATGGTAGATCGTTCTACCCGTAAAGAATCTTTCATAAGAGGCAAAAATAAATAATACGTTATTGTCTGAAATGAGAATAATTTGCGCTAAGAAATAAAATTGCTTTCTAATAAAGACATACTTATTCAGTCAAAGTCAAAGACTTTTTATTTCAACTAAGCCTTTTCAGGCACTTTTAAAAAGTTGAGACTCTAGGCGCACGGTTCCGAAAGGGGGTAGGTCCTATGGAGAAGAGACTGGCAAGAAATTCCATGGAGTCTTTTAAAAAAAAAATTAATTTACAATTAATTTTCTTAAATTAACATGCATTATATAAGAAAAATACAAACTTATCAATTTATTACAGTTTAAGTTTGATATAGGTACATACCTGACACTCCTAACTTCTTTGACTAGATTAGTGATGCCTGTGTCGAGTAGAACGGGTAGTATTACAGATACAACCTCCTTGCCATCTTTGCCTTGACTCACATCTGCTGCGCGAATACATAACTATAACAGTACAAAAAATAACAATAATTTGAGGGACACAAAATAGTTTTAAATTTATAATCATGCTTAAGATAAAACATACTACAAAAATATTTTAAGAGCTTCGTAGTATCGTAATAATATTCATAGTAGTATGTATAAAAATATTTTAAACGCGGCTCATGCAAGTACTTGAAAGATTCCATCAAAGCTAAGTTACCTTAGACAACACGTTAGCAGTAGAGGTCGCAGCTTGTCGCGTACCTTCGTGCACGTCATCCATAACTCGGAACAACTGCAGCCATATCGTCGGCAGTTGGTGCAGCGACACGTGTAGGTTTTGTGCACCCCTGTACAAAGAAAATTTTAGCTAAAACATTTTTGGCTTTATCACAAAACAAAGTTTCTTATTAAACCGGTTGTACACCTTCGAGCCGGTTTTTGTATTAAAACTTTATTCTTACTCACATAAAGTTTAAAATCCAAAGGACCGGAGTAAGTTATCAAATTTGTAATAATAAACCGTATTTCGGCCACAGTAAGGTTCTTAATACAAAAATTACTTAAAAGACTTAAAATCTTTACGAAGGAGATTTTGTCTTTTTAATATAACATCGTGATTCGGATTAAAGTTACATGTTGGTTTAACTGGGTTTTATACTTTTTCATTCTGAAACAATTGACAGTAACAGTAATAGAGTTACACCTACGATCATAGACTTAGAAATTCGCTTACGCTAAAAGACCAACAAAGCGTGGAAAAGAGATATCATTTTAATATGAACACTACCCGAGAAAGAAAGAGACAGATGCTAATGTCAGTATGATACAATTTTTTTTGAAGGATCGGTTTCTATCCTTTCCCTTGCTTTAGTGTCAAATATATTTTATTAATTTATAAAATAATCGTGCAATTATTGGCGATAAATGATATTTAGGCAGTCATAATGTCATGTTGTTTTGCCAATTGTAACGTGACATAGAAAAATAATCCAAATAATTACACGTTTCACGGGTAAATGTGATTTTTTCATCGTACGTTTTGAAACCATATTTTGTGTACGTACTAGTATTAATTCGCCGAGAAAACAAATTTTACCATAGTATATTAGATTTTCTTCCGATACGTGGTAATATTTTGTAGATAAAACAAGAAATAAATAATATTTAGTGTAAATATTAAAATGTATGTTTACGCTAGGGTTGACTGTAGAAATGACTTCACGGATATCTATAAAAAGTCGATAGATTTTTATCTGATTACTAAATAATCGGGCCTAAGGGAACTAGTAATGGTAATATCATACATTACTTTATCATTATCAGTGCACAAAACTGTGACTAGTAAGTAGCACAAGGTTAAATCTTTGTACTATACTTATCTGTATGCTGCATACAACATCATCTTAAAATTATTATTATATTTTTTAATACTCATTGTATTTTCATAAATAAAATGATTTTATCCGTTTATTAATTTACAATAAGAGGATTTAATTAGTAGCGTATATAGTGGTGGTCATATAATTAAGAACGATTTGTAGAATCAGATATTTAAAAAAAAAAAACAATGTCCTGTGTACTTTTATGTTCCTTCGTTCCTTCTTAAAAGTAATTAGTTATGTTATGAAATCACTTACTATTTTTCTTACAAATTTAATTTATTATCGATAGTTACAAATTCAAATAGTAATAAAGCTGGACAAATAATTAAGAACGATTCTTAAACTGCTCGAGTCGAGTGTTGTTTCAGTAGATACTTAGATTTAAAAAAACACATTAAATAAGATGGTGATAATGTAAAAATTGCAATTTAATACATTTTATTCTAA
This sequence comes from Shargacucullia verbasci, assembly GCA_947562105.1. Lineage (NCBI taxonomy): Eukaryota > Metazoa > Arthropoda > Insecta > Lepidoptera > Noctuidae > Shargacucullia > Shargacucullia verbasci. The sequence goes on along the minus strand of OX387285.1, from coordinate 11,199,943 downwards.
GTTAATAGTTTGTAGCGTGTCCACGGCTTTTAATGACTGCCTTACACCGGCGAGGCATTGACTCTATTAATTTTTTACATTCTTCCAGAGAAATAAAGCGCCATTCTTCTAAAAAAACGTTGTATAATTCACTTAGGTTACCACACCGTCGATTTGAAACCTTTTTCATGACTTCGCACCTAAGATGCTCTATGGGATTTAAATTTGGGCTGTTTGGTGGCCATTCTAAGACCGAAACTGATTGAGATGTGAGGAATTCTTTAACGGTGCGTGCAGTGTGCTTTGGATCATTGTCGTGTTGGAATATCCAAATAATTGGAAGCACGTCTTCAGCATATGGTAACATTGTTTCTTCCAGGATATTTTTGTACTGAAATTGATCCATGTTTCCTTCTATCAGTCTAACAGGTCCAACACCATGACCAGAGAAGCACTCCCAAATTTTCACATTTCCACTACCATGCTTTAATGTCACTTTTGTGTACTTGGGGTCGAATGCTGTATTCGGAGGGCGTCGAACATATCGTTGCCCATCAGAACATACTCTGTTAATTTTTGTCTCGTCAAAGAAAAGAACTGATGATGGAAGATGACTTTCTCTGTTTAGGTACACGCATAATATTTGAAGTTGTTTGATACATGTTAAAATGCTTCACAGCGTGGAATATCATCGTTTTTGAGCATTGCAGAAGATCGGCTATCTTTTTATGTAACCAATTCTTATCGCGAAGTTTTATTATCACTTCCCTTGTAGATTCATCACAACTTTTATTTTTCCCCATTGTTTTTATATGAAACAATCAACTTCTTGACTTTTACATCACTAAATGGCGGCAAAATTACCCGAGTAGTGGTCTGGTTACAGAGTGTTTTCTATTTAAATTTGAATAAAAACATAAACCATCCAGCGTTCTTAATTATGTGGCCAGCCAGTAAGTTTGCAATAATATGTTAAGGTGTAATGTAAAAAGTTTATGCATATATTATTGAATTAACCGTGTTATAACTGTATGCAATGATAGTGTGGAACAGTTTTGCGATACCAAGAGAGATACAAAAAGTAATTAAAGTAATTAATTATATGACCACCACTGTATACTTCTATTCATTAGGGCAAGATTTAATCTATCGATACTATACTATATTGACAATGCAAATACACAACCCTATTTTCATCTGACATATCAGTCACTAACACATATGCATATTATTTTTCGGTATCTCCTACAAGCTGTCATTGTTCATCTTTACATTCTAAATCTATGCCTACGATCATCCTTGGCTCGCTTCTGGCAGATTGGTAACAAGTCAGACTGACTGAGAAAAACACAATTTTTATAACGAATAAAAGAATGAGTCTAGCGCTGTTTACGATAGCGAGCTATACACACGTTTTAATAACGCCAAACAAATGAAAATCTAAAACAATTGTCTCCTTCCACTTACAGACTGAAAGCAAATACCTACATACTTTTTTGCAAATAAAAATATACTATACTTGTATAGTTTTACCGTAATAAGTCTGCGAGCGCGTTACAACACGACATCCTCACTCTCCATTGGTTCGAAGTCAGGTTCGCCACCAAGTCGTCTAAAATCTCTTTATGATATTTGTGTACCTGAAACAGACAGACGTCATTGAAACAAAGTGTCATCAAAAAACGTATGGGTCTTGAATGCTGCTCGCTGCACTGTTGGATAGAGATCTCGAAATCTTCTTCTTAATTCTTCATGGACCAAATAATGAGAGGTTCCATGGGGTACATCTTTTTGGCTGTGGTGACGCACAATACTTACAGTGGCCTGCGTGTTGGGCACGATGGCGTGCCAGATGCTCTGCATGGAGTTCTGTATGCGCGGCGTGGGATCGAACCTGTAGCGGTACAGTCGCGGAACTATCTTAGGCAGGTGGTCCGACAGCTGCGCACCCGCTTGTAATGCAATCGAGTGGAATCCGAAGGCAGCACCTAAAGAAAAATACAATATTAGCTTAGACTTCTGCTGGTGAACGTTCTTTTACAGACTGTTTCAATGAGTCTAAAGTTATTGCTGTGATCTTGGAGCATGACTTAAAAACTGGCCTCCTAATATTTTCAGCAGTTATTTTTAATACGGCGTTTCAAGCAGATGGCTTAAAGAATTTGGTTATTTGACACCTATGCCCAGTAAAAATTATGCATACAATCACCCATCAAGCTTTTATCCCATTAGCGTACGGTAGGCGTAAACTACAGACCCCCCCCCCCCCCTCCCCAAAAGGTTATGTATTTAGTGGGCAATTAACCAATAAACCAGTCTGCGGTGAGTCGTCTAGTTTCATTGCCTGTATACACATCAATAATGTAATCAACTTTAAAGTAGAGAAGCTGTAACCATTTATATAAACTTGTACGAAATGTCACTAACCTTTCTTGGAGTTCCACATAGAGTTATGATGCGCGAGGTGCATGAATTTGTACAACAGATCCGGTTGATTCAGATCTGACGCGAGTGAACACAATTCTTTGTATGTTGACAGGTTTCCACTACAAACAAAGTAACACTAATTATAGTATCACGGGTTACAATACGAATGTTCCTAATGACGCGACGTCACGATCGTACATGGGTTTGACACCATGATGACTTAATGCTTCTGATCCTGGTCCTGGTCCTAGTTAAGGGCTAGTTTGACAGCGATAAGGGCGTTTAGAACTACATCCGAGATTATTTATAAGGCTTTAATACTGCGTCCTGACAGGTGTCATGGTGTGCGTTTCAAAATCGAATAATTGCATTCAGCAACATCTAGTTAGGCTGGATGGCAACACCAACATAGTTATCATAATATCCTACGAATTTAGTACCGTAAGATTTCTCCAGCTGTCTTTCCTAAAATATCTCCCGTACAAAACACAAAATAAAACCTACATTTTGTCTTCGTCTTAGTTTTAGTAACAAAATGGATAATGTCCTCCTGACCGATTTCGGTCACGGCGGCCAATCTCAACGGAGATTAGCCAACTACACAGGAGATATTATAGAGCACAAATGTGTGCGCAAACACAGGTGCTCTTTCTGTTCCTGCACTCTACTCTGGTAATCCGACACGACCGGAGAGAACAAAATGGATATTACAACATTGGAAGCTAGTAGGACGAAGATGATGTGATTAAAATATCTTCAGTACAAAACCTAAATAAAACCTTAACCTTTGGTCTACATCTGAGTTTTAGTAACAAAATGTATGGTACATCATTGGATGCTAATAGGACGATGATGATATGATAACTGACACTTCTTCCCTGAAGGAGTAACACTCCAACTTACCCAGTAGGTGCCTTCCCCAGCTGTCCTTCTTCAAATATCTTCGTGTCCTCCGTGACCTGTGCGACCGATCTCTTTCCACTGGTCAGCTGCTCTATGATCTGACCCACGAGCGCCTGCTTCTGGTCTTCATCCGAGTTTTGGTACACGAGAGATAAACCTTTGCTGGCTACATCTTGAACAATATCTATGAGGAATAACAAAAGTGGATTAACAACTCGTTTCTGAAATGCTCATAAAACCTCTTTCAATCATCACAGCTTACACGATATTTGAAATTATCAGTTTTTTTTTTTATAAAACATTACCCACTAAGAATAATTTCTGTATCGTGGGTGCGTTTACAGACATATATTCCACAAACACAAAGACCGGAGAGAGATCAGGCGCAGGACCAACGGCTTTACGTGCTTTCCGAGGCCCGGTGTGTATTCACATACACAAAGACCCAGACCCGAAACAACTATCTGTAGATCATACAAATAGTTGTTCCGTGCGGGAATCGAACCCGCGACACGCAGCGCAGTAGTTGATCACTCAACCACTGCGCCAACCGTGCCGTCAAGATATCTGCTTATATAGTTTTAAGATACAGGGAGGTGAGAATGATAAAGGAAAACAAAAATATCCAACACTGTTCTGTAAGTTTGATGAACAAAATAATTATACATAAATATATGATATATCTTGCGCGCGCACATTTCAGTAAGACAATTCTATGGAAAACGTGTGCATACTTTTTTTTTTTTGGGGGTACAGTAAATAAATACTTGCCGCTGTTTTCTGATAGGAAGTCCATGAAGACATCTTGTAACACTTGCAGTTTGTTCTTAATGGGCTCGCGCTCAGGACAGTTCTTAAGCAGCGCCAACAACCAAATGCTTGTAGCCTGAACAAAAAATATTTGCTAATAATTCCTATCAGTTCATTTAAACTGCTGATATCGAATCTCTTAATCGCCCCAAGTATAAACACAAGTGTTTTGTTAATCCGATACTATTATACAAGTAATATTTGTTTGTAATCTCGTTCTCGAAAATTACTGTAAGGATCTCGATAAAATTTAAAATATATGAGTTTTCGGGAGCGAAACATCCATCTAGCTCATCCCTTCAAATTTATTATCAGTACAAAAAAGATTTTATCCCGGGCACGAGTTCGGTCGCCCAGATATTCCCAAATGACTCATTTCCAATATGACCATACTTAGGGTGAGCTAATATGGGAATGTTTTAGCTAACTGTTTATTTTTTTTATTTTTTTTAACTGTCAACATACTATGACCATATTGACTGTAATGGATAATATGATTACAACACTTGTTCCACTATTTTTGAATACTTTTTGCTGAACTAAAGATTATGAGTACATAAGATATATCACGATATTTGAACACCCTAGCTGTCCTAGTGTATCTGACGCTGTGTACATTACTTTCCAGAAACCATAATACTAATAAAATAACAAAAGCTAAATGCAGTAGTGCCAATTCTAAAACCAATGTTTTACAGTTTACCTGTCTGGAATGTGGGTGAGGATGTCTGCCTATCTTGAACAGCTCATGTAGTAACCACTCTAATAACTGATCGGTTTCTTTTAATGCTTCTGTATTCTTTATTTTCGCCGCACCCTGTATACCAAATGATATAGATTAATATTATATACTATATTTATAATGTAATATGCGTTGCAAAAAAACTTACCTCTCTCGGTAGTTCAGTCCATAGATCTCTGTTTTCATTTGAATTAATTCCTTCAACACATAAAACAAGTGACTCGCCTATTTGTAAATGTATTTCGAACTCCTTGCTCTAGAACAAGAAAAAAAGAAATATTTTTAGATACTGATCACCATCCACGGTTCCTGAGTTGCTCTATTTAATAGAAAATAAAATAAAACTATACTAAATTAAATTAAATTGACATAAATTGAATGAACTTAAGATTAATTAAATTAAATGAAGTTAAAATTTAGTTTAATAACATGAATGAATTATTCTGAAATAAATTTCAATATTTATTTATTATAAGATCGAAAGAAGCAGAAATTCATTAAAAGTGAAAAATAAGAGGTGCCGCATTATTTTTTTCAGTTTAGTTCATGAAACTTACATCTTTAGCCATCTGCAAGAATCCCATAACGATTTGCTTCGCGAAGGACAATCGTTCACCACAACACAACAACCCAAGCGTATACAGCGCCCTCTCTTTTAACTTCGACGGTAGTTTGGCATTACCAACTATTTTGAACAGCCTATCAGCGACCGTGAATTTGGTGACGTCAGTGTCGCCTGTATTCGTGTCGCTTTTGTTAATGTTGAATGGGTTTTCGCTTTGTAGGAGCGCTTCTTGTTTTGATGACGTATTTGGTAAGGGGAGACCGCTGCATCTAGATAGAAGGGATATTGCGGTGCAAGATATACTGATGAGCAACGTTTGTGTGCTCGCGAGGAAGTTGGCTGGAATGAAATATGAAAAAAATACCTTAATTAATATGTTAAGAATATTATTATTATAATATTGCCATTGCATTTGCATTGCATTGCATTTACAGCAAAATGTTCCTGGACCATGAAAGATAGCAAGCCTAATGACATCAATGATGTCATTGTAGTGGGGTTAGGTCATTCTTGTTAAAAATCCACTTTGACTTACACTTTCAGTCATAATGTTAATAATATGACTTCTTTTAGTGTTGCAGAAATCAGACGGTAATTATTCTGTCAAATCATCTTAGCACCGCAGCTAAAGCAAAGAAACTAGAAATAAGCAAGTAAAACATGGAACACTTACCTAAAACCACTGCACCTTCTTGATAAGGCTCCCAATTAGCCGGATTGAAACCTTTACCACCAAACTTCCCTCTTTTGGACAACATGATACACCGTTCACACATATTGGATAACGCCGCCAAGTACCCACATTGGGCCTCCAAGTTCTTATTATTCTGCCCTTGTACCACGAACTCTTTTATTTCCTTATCTATCGCCGATTTTTCACTAGTATTCACAGTAATAATGGCATAGATGATCGCGGCTATATCGCGAATCTCTTCCTTGCTGCTGGTCGTGAATAGGTTGCGTAAGAACGGTAGGAGACTGGTGTACTTGGAGGCCATCTTTTCGGGAACGCAGCCGACGATGTCCAGGAAACATGTGAGGGGCATTATTTCTGGAAATAAACAGTTGATAATCCATTTTAAAAGGATTCTTTATGACCAACAGATGGAGCGTTAACACCATATATATGTAATGTAATGCGAAATCTCTATCAGATCCTTAGATAAAGAACCTATAGATGGAACGTAACTAACGTCACGGTAAGTTAAACAAGGAACGTTTATTACGAAATACTTATGAAAGAAGGAGATGCAACACATTTACCTGATAATAAAAGAGAATGTATTTAGTATATGAATGTATAAAAATAATATATATATATATAATAATAATGTTATCTGTAATAAATACATTCTCTTTATTATATAAAACAATCAGGGTAAAATTAAATTTACGCTCACTGGACACTGATTTTCCTGGCAACACCTACTGTCCGAGCGAGGGAGTCGATAGTAGCCACGGTGACTGCATATCCATAGGTTCTTTATCTAAGATCAGATTAATATGTACTGTCGTCACTAAGGACATAACCTCCTTATATGTATGCCTATATCCAGTTGATGCGCAGTTCAACTAATACATTAGACACCAAATACAGAAAATGGGAAAAAAACATACCTGGGCTAGCACTCAATAGTGATGTGATCATAGTAAGATATCGCTCCAGTACCTCTGTGTCTAATAAGTTATCGTAGAAGTATTTGGCGAGGAGCGGAGACGTCGCATTCGGATGGTTCGAGCAGTCCTTCAAGTTAGCGTCGCGGTTCAAACACATTCTCATGTATCTTAGGATCTGAAGGAAAATATTGAAAATCAGTGAAAATTGTGTCTCAGCATATCCCTTGCTCGTGACTGAAGGATTAACTCCATTTTCATTTGCAGAAAGCACTACGTTGGCCTCTTGATTTATTTATTAAGAAATCAGAACGATGATTGTTCGTCCGAAATATTTATCTTGGCGTTTTTATAAAGTAGACTAAAGGCAGACTAGTGGCTAGTGGCTAATGAAAGAGCTGCGGAACGTTTGCTCTCTTTCCAGCCCTTTGCGGCACAACTAGGACGAACATATTAGAAACATTTTAGACCTACGCTGTATGATGCGAGAATATTAATAAAATACAGTGTATCGTTACGTTCTAAAAAAAACAAGAATGGAATGCCACATACCTCCTGATAAGTCATAGGATGAAACTGTAGCACCTGGTTGCCGATCACGAACCTATGTTTAGCGTTAGACCCTTTCTTTCTCTTCTGCATCTGATCCCATACATAATTCACTACTTCGTTAAACTTCGGCGCTTTGAACTCTTCACTCTCTTGTGGTTTGTCCTTGTCTTTCTTAGCGGTATCCTCGTCTATGTTGACTACTGTTGTCTCTTTTTTAGATACGTTGTACACTACGTCCTCTATTTCGCTGGGACGTGATGTGCCGTAGAGGCATTTTAGAGCTTCGTTTGAAATGTCGTCTTGGCTAAAAGAGAAAAAAATATCTTGAGTTAACAAATGATATCTCCTGGATGTAACTTAATGATTTATGTCGACATCAATCTGAGTCTAAATATAAGTGTATTTAAGTCTTACCTATCGCCACTGGCTAGTAGCAGTAGGTATCTGGATGGCACATAGTCCTGAGGGAACACGGCCGCAGAGTACCTCATCGCGATGTACCGAATCATAGACTCTTCGCTGTGCATGTAACTGTTGAATAAAACGCATAAATATTTAAAATCGATCACGATCGAGTCAACTTTCCCATCAAAATAATTACTATTCTTATTTTAGATCTAGATGGCGTCGGCGTTTTCTGTCTTAGTTGGGCGAAGTGCGGTACCGTTAAAACAACAAACTAAACGACGCGTGTCTTCTTCAAGACTTGGTCAAACCAAGTCTTAATCAAGCAACGTGATAGTTCAGTGATCCTGCCTGCCTAGCTATGGTAAGCAGTGAGGCTGCACCAAATGGTTCGACCATTGAAATGAAATGAAATTATTTATTTTGCAATTAGGATTTTTCAATCACTTTTACACGTCTTTTTTAAACTAGATGGCGTCGGCATTTCCTATGACTATCCCTGAGAAGAAACGCCGAAACAAACTCAATTAGGATACCATAATTGCCTGTCAAATTATTTCTCCTAGAAAATGTGTTATCAAATTTTAAAAATGTACTTTCATTACCGAGTAAAAAAAAAGTATATTATAATTATAACCTGCCAATAACACAAAACGTCATAAACTTAACAGATATAATAGAAACAAACTTACTGATCTAATAAAGCAAACAGCGCCAATGCCTGTGGCTCATCGAACGGGCTGGTGGTCTTGGAGCTGTCATCGACGTCCATCTTGTCTCCTTGCGATGTTCCAGCCACTTGGGCTTGAGGAATATCCGATTTTACTGACAAAATAATTGATTGTTAAGTTGCACGGTATTTTTATCTCCATACATTGTAGCAGTCTTTAATTCAAAACAGTGTATGTTTGGGGTTTTATAATGGCGACTAATCTTAATACGTTCACGGCAAATAGTTTCTTAGCCTACACCCTATAAGAAATTAACAAAGGCTCATAGCTATATAGCTACCGCGCAAATCTGTCATTCTGCGAGGTTAAGCAGAGCTTGCTGCAGACCTTGCCGCTTCATGGATAGGTCACCCTCCGTGCCTCGGAAAGCACTCTAAGCAGCTGGTTCTGGGTATCATACGAAAACCTATGACAATAGTTACGGGTGACAGCAGCCCAAAAAGTCTGACAACCAGTCTAACCTTAGAGTATCAGTGTCTCCCAGTAATTGAATGGCGCAGGTCAGATGCCACCTGCAACCGGTTAGAATGGAAGCCAATGTAGTTGGGAAAAGGCGTGTATGTAGGCTTTATAATTCTTGAGATTTCGTAATTAGTAAGCGACTGAGTGGTATTTCACTTTTTGCCCTGCCAATGTATATTGCAGCGCCATCTTTTGGCGAGTTAACGCAAAATAGATAAACTTTCATGGTGATCGGTCAAACAGTGTTGTTATTTAGCATTCTACACCAATATCCATTTTCTATATGATTATCATGATTACCTTCAGCATTAATCTTGAAGCCGGCGGACATCTCGAGCACAGCGTCTCTGAGAGCAGTCTTCATTTCAGGCACAGCTTCTGGTATCTTCTTAACTAATTCTTCTAATAATGCGAACTGATTGTTGATACTGCCTGGACACTTCATTGCTAGACGACCTGTGTGGGTGTTAACAAGACGTTATTGTGAATAGTATTGAATTGTTGAATAGTAGAAATTATTCCCCCTTTTTTGTTCCAAAGTTAATTTCAAACATTTTTTCAAGATTTTTATTTAGATTTTATGAAACTATTCGATAGTTTGGGGATAAACCTATTGATCATAATTCCGCTAATAGCTTGAAAGAACTGTTAAGTGCGTTCTAAAATTTTCTTTCAAAGGCAACTTTTTTTTTTTCAAATGGGCCTTTGCAGGCAATTTTAAAACGTTATGAATCTAGGTGCACGGTCTCAAACAGGGATGGCCCTATGGAGAAGAAACCAGCAAAAAAACTCCATGGATACTCTTTTCAAAATAATGGTTTACGATGAGTAAAGTTATTTTTAAGTACATGTAGCTATCACTACATATTATAAAACAAAGTCCCCCGCCGCGTCTGTCTGTCTGTTTGCGATAAACTCAAAAACTACTGAACGGATTTTCGGTTGCGGTTTCCACCAATAGACAGAGTGATTCATGAGGAAGGTTTAGGTGTATAATTCGTTAAGGTTTTGTATAAATTGGCTGAAATATGACTGTTGAAGATGTCGGAAAAAATCATGCTGACTGGGAGCTCTACTCTCGTGCGCCGAGTAAATGCTCGACGTAACAGGCTGATACGACACAACGACAAAAAAAAAGATGCGTGCGAAGTCGGGGCAGGTCGTTAGTTTTTTATATAAAAAATAATTTACTCTTACATTACATGACACACAAGGACTAGACTAGACCTTAGCAGCTCTTTCCTTCCTTGCTTTTGATCAGGCAACTTTGCAAGTTAAACAATCTACATGTACAGTTTATAAGCTTAATGATTTTATGTCTAACTTGATCTAAAACTTTGACGTCACACGATAATCCTGAAAACTAACCCTTAATTTAATCATGTTATGAACCTAATATATAAACTGGGGTACGTCGGGTACGTCTTAAAACTGCGGCCAGACACCGGAGGACGGGCAGCAGCGTCCTCTAAATCAGTGAGCCACTGCGATCCCCAAGCCGCCTGCTGGGGAGGCTTTCGTTCAGCAGTGGACGTCTTCTGGCTGATGATAATGATGATGATCTAAACTGGATGGCTTATTGGTCTAGTGGTCGCAAGCGCAAGTTTTTTTATGAAATGCGCGAGGTTTATACCTATGCATACAGATACACACCTAAACACATGTAGGCCTTGGGATGATGTTCAGCGTGTTCATCAGCCCTGATAAGCTTCAGTAAACCCTGGAGGAATACTGTTGCTACCTTCTTCAGTTGATTTTCGTCGCCGCTGAAATAAATAATACCTTATCAATGTCATTAATTAATTATTAATCGCCGTAAAAAGCAATCTACACTAATAATATAAAGAGGTAAAATTTGTAATTTTGGATGTAGGAGATAGTCTTCAAAACGAATGATCCGATTCTGAAAATTCTTTTACTGACAAAAACAACAGATAAAAGCTATTTGTAATAAACAGAAAAAAAAATATATGACTTTTATAATGGGACCAACTCTCAAATCGTAAAAAACAATGGTCTGCTCCATACATTCTGACCTAGTAAGGTTAATCCACTTTTGTATGGCATAGCTGTATTTTTTCTCGATTTCAGAGATGGTCCCTTAATAATTGTGTAGAATGATAAGATCATGCATTTAAAATTTTATGGTAATTAAAAATAAGGTTTATAATAGTGCTAACCTGTTGATAACGTTTAATAGAAACACCAAAGCTTGGTTGCGTAGTCGAGAATTTGTATTAGGATCAAATAGTGACGAAAATACAACCTGTAAAAATAAATTAAAATAAAAAATCTGTCCTATAGGTACCTAATAAAAGTTACTTGAATACCGGTGTCTTTGCTGTCACACCGTAACGCTTCTCGTTTGTTTTTTTTAAAGTACTTTTGCCTTGTACTTAGTAGTTACCTCACGGAACTATTTTTATGAACTAAATATAGTTATTCAGGGTCATGTGATACATATGTTTGTAAACTATTACCCATGATCGAGACATCCTAGTGTAGGGTAACAGTTTTTAAGAAAAAAAAAAGGCCAATATTTTAATACTTGTACAACACACACTTGTAGTATATTGTAAAATATAAGCAAAGCTTTCGATAATTTAAAAATTACATACCTGTACACAATGAGGGAACATGATCGCCGGACCAGTCGCCTTATTCAAGTACTGAATTAGTTTTAAACGCAGCCTCGTACATGCGGGTACCTGTAAAAAAGTAGCTAACCATAATTTTGTATAGACTACTATACGTGTAATTTACTAAGCGCATCTTTGATGCGCATAGATAGATCTCTTGTGACTTTCTTAGACACGATAACTGTCTCCGTTTTTGATTTCATATCTAATTTGTATGTTAAACAATGGAAATTGAGTTTAAAATATATTGTACAATTTTGCTCCAACATTTCGCTTCGCTTCCCGTCATTTTTTGTCAAAAGCCGCCGCAAGGACAGCCTAGACCAGTTCATTCGCCGCTCCTCTTTCCAGTCGCGGTTACCAGAGCGTGGTTAATAATAATAATATCATATTTGTGAAATAATATTGTACCTTGCGGTCATCTGGAGGAACCTTCATGCCTCCCCATGTGCCCAAATATAAGGAGTAAAGCGGGGCTACGACTGAGGGTAGAGACCAATCGACAGAACTGCAAGTAAAAAAAAAAACATAGTATCACGCCTATTCCATGAAGGATCAGATGGTACAATTGAACTCTGAAATTTCGCTTTATTAAGTCCCAAGTAACCGATGGCAACCCTATTGCCATCTACCGGGCACAATAATTTATTGTAAAAACCCATTTTAACATGTGATCATACATTAGTTATGCGATATCCTTTGTGTTGATCTTGGAGAATTTATTTACTTATTAATGTGCAATATTTACCTGTTTACTCTTATGAGTGGACTGTTAGCATGGTTGGCAACACTGAACCGCGAATCCGCTGCGGCGACGATCAACGTCAGCAGAGTGTCGTTCATGTTGAATATATCTTTGCCTATGAAATTTACTATTGACAGTTTCATCTGAAAGAACAGAAGTTAATTAATTTACATTACATTTACAACTAGCTTACCCTACGAGATTGATATTTTAAATAAAACGTAACGTTTTCTTATATAATACTAATCTTCATGGACTTTCATTCACCTAAGTTATTCGGAGGCGCCAGTCTCTTACCGGCTAAACTCACGACCATGCTCTACTTCGGCACCAGATGGTGGGCTTCAGGAACTGAATTCCCGCCACAGTGCCACGCACAATTGTTCCCACGCTACCCTCGCTGCCTAATGCCTTTCTTCCCGGGGGTAAATAAAACTTAGCATATGTTAGGGTACTACCTATAATATTTTGAAATTCTAAAATCAGTTTAGTACTTTATAACATAAGAATAAATAGAAGAAAGCGACCGGGAAGAGTAGCCAGTTTAGGAAGTTCCTTTTTTTATTTCCAGGCTGTTCGATCTGTACCAATAATCGTTAAAATGAAAACTAAAATTAAATAATTCTATCAATAAAGTAAGTCTCCAAGTGTAACACAAATATTTCACGAGGTAGTCATGCCGCGTTAGGCGATCCGATGGTCACAGTACGTTAATTCGTTATGCCTACAGTATATGCAGATTAAAAGCATAATTCAGTCTGCCTCACGTATTAGAAATACGACCAATATTAAAAGAGTATGCTCTCGTCCCAGGTTCCCAATATTTACTAGAATGAAGGCTCATAATTGATTACAGAATAACTTTAACTACATGTCTTTTTTTTTTATATGTTTATCGCTAAGCTGACGGTCGATTGAGCAAAAAATAATTCAATCTTATATCAAGGCAATAAGACTCAATTTTAAATGCAGTTAGTAAGTCCACACAATTTCCGTAACTAGCAACTCTTTTTACCTCGATAAGAAATTTTAATACTTAATATAATTATAATAAAAAGGTAATCCAAATCCACACTATTATAAATGCGAAAGTAAATCTGTCTGTTTGTTATCTCATCAGGACGAGACCACTGATCCTATGGTATATACTTATGGTAATGATAATAAGCCTGTATCCTTCTTCAAATTGCAGCAAAACACTATATCCTAACTAATATTATAAATGTGAAAGTAAGTTTGTTACCTTTTCACAACTAAACCACTGAACCTGATCATCATGAAATTTTGCATATACATTGTCAGGGGTACAGAAAACGACATAAGGTACCTTTCATCCAGAAAAAAGTACTTTTCCCGAGGGAAAGAACAATAACTTTTGACGGTCACAATTGCTTTAGGTCGCTAGATAGCGCTACGTGTGACCCGAAAAAAATCAAGGGTTCGTAATCAATGCGGGCGAAGCCGCGAGCGGAAACTAGTAAATAATAAATACAAAATATACGCAGACCAAGTCGCGGGCAACATTTAATACTTAATATAATAATATAATTAATATAATACGATATAATTAAATGCATAAATTTATCATACCTCTTCGAGCTGGTTTGGATTCAACTGGTTCTTGTCAACAATGCGTTTGTAAGTCTTCATACTCATGCCGGGCGGTACTTGGAAGTCACTCTCACCAGGGTTTGGTAAAGCCCTAGAATGTGCAGTATGACTTAGAATATTTGACTTAAATCATCATCTTATCTTAAAGTAAGGGTTTTTTTACTTTCTCTGATTTATTTGATATTTATAATAATTAGCAAAAGTTCTTACCTATAAGGTAGAAGTAATACATCAGTAGCAAACTTGAGTATCAAAGAAGCTACTTTTGGTTTCTCCTTCAGATTCAGATCTGTCTCCTTAATATCACCTAATAGCGGCATGACTAGCATCAAGATACTGTAACAAAGATCATTTTTAAACATAGAATATTTTGCAGATGGCGCCATTGGCCAAGCAATTAGTTTTCTAATCATTTTATTTATTATTTTGACATGATCTACAAGTTGTTGTTTCGAGCCTGGTGCAGTAGCGTGCGGCCCATAAAGACAAAAAGTCACTGTCTAACCTACATAACTCAGATAAATATTTATTATTTTGTTTTATTTTATGATATTTTAAAATTTTTAGTTTATTGATAGTAATTACTTGTAGAAAAAATATTAGATACCAGAAAATAAAACAAGATAATAAATATTTATCTGATATATGTCGGGTAGGCAGTGTCTTTTTGTCTTTATGGACCCCACACCACTGAGCCTGAGTGTGTGTGCATGTAAGATGCTGTAAAATGTAAAGTAAATACAATACAGGGTAAAATCTTGTGATACCAATATTAAAAATATAAAAACAAATAATGAAATAAAATATTTGATGTTGATGAGTTTCATGACTCAGCCTGTCGCCTTTGTTGGTAAAACATTCTAAAATTCTCATTCAATTTATGCTAGTCACTTCTAGCATCATTTATTGGGTTACTGAATGAAGGCCACATTCAGCAAAATGAATATAACTGAAAATTGTTTAAATTTTGATTTACATATTGCCTTTTCTAAGTCAAAGTAGTTTCCATACCATAATGAAACCTGTGTAATTAATTTACACAAAAAGTCTATGATATACAAAATAAATTAGCTTACCCATCTTGATGCCCCTGAGGCTTGTTCCCGATGGCTTCTAACAAGGACGGAGCTAAGCTAAGCTGTTGTTCACGAGGCAATCTCGGGAAACCCATTGTTATGTATATGATTGAAAAGTTCTAAAACAATTGAATAATTCATTCATTTTATTATAAGTGGTTTTATCCAACTTGGAAGATGGAACAAACTAAATTCTTTATACATTTCGCCATGTATCTCCAATAAAAACTGAAGTGTAATGCAACAAAGACAAAGATAACAAAATGTACTTACTATAATAAAGCTGTTAGAGGTGGGATCCTTGTACAGCTGCAACAGAGTCTGCACCGGCAGCTGAACATCAGCACGGCACTTTACTCTCTTGTTCACATGCACCAACAACTCCATCACTTTGGTGCGCACCTGCAATATTGTGTGTTTACGAATGATTTCTGTAAGTGCATCTTGCTATATTCATTATTTACAGTTCCAAATTTTTACAATATACATTAGTAATACACCAAGCAAAATGTAGGGAACAGTAAGGGTTTTACAAAAAGCCTCAGTGTTGTTACAAATATATAACGAAAACAAAACGAAACATAGTGCTTATAATTTTGCTCATAATGTTGCCATTCATACCTAATTACCTAATGCAAGATAAAAATATACCATTAAAAAAATTAACTTTTCAACCCTGTTTACGTTATAAACTTTAATTACAAAAGCCTGACGTAAAAACATGGTCAGAACTTTAAAAAATACAGTAGCTATGATACAATTTATATGTAAATAAACCAACTCAGACCTGTTCATGAGATGATGACAGTTTCAAAATCACAGGTGGAAGAAACCTACTGAGGCAACTCTCGAGCTGGTCATCACTATCTGTGTTACCTAGGCGCAGGAAAACGCGATCCAGGAGCACTGAAAAAGATTAAACGAGGTTGTAAGCAGCCGGTGGCTATAGCTAGGTTATCGCGCTTTGTAACATTTATATCTTACACAAATAAGGCCAGAGATGAATATTTACTCACACAAATCGTTGGAACAATCGTTCCCACTCTCCGTTACTTCCATTTCAGACATTTTTGATGTTTTAATTCACAATAACTTCTGAAAGTTTGTGTTGAAGATGACAAACAAAAATATTTGACAGTTTGCTGTGAGCCTTGACGTTTGCGTTTGACGGCTTGGTTAAACGCTTCATTCTACGCACGCTTACATACTTTTTCGACATATTTTAATACTTCGACGGCACGGTTGGTGCAGTGGTTGAGAGATCGACTGCTGAGATACGTGTCGTGGGTTCGATTCCCGCATGGTACAAATATTTGTATGATCTACAGATAGTTGTTTCGGGTCTGGGTCTTTGTGTATGTGAATACACACCGTGCCTCGGAAAGCACGTAAATACGTTGCTCCTGCGCCTGATCTCTCTCCGGTCGTGTCGGATTACCGTTCCATCGGACTATAAGAGTGAAGGAATAGAGAGAGCACCTATGTTTACGCACACACTTGAGCTCTATAATATCTCCTGCGTAGTTGGCTAATCTCCGATGGGATTGGCAGCCATGACCGAAATTGAACCGACTGACATAATACGTTAACGTTTGATACGTACGTACGAAGGTATGGCCTTAGACTTTATAAGCTCCAACGATCATCGGTCGGGCCACGAAGGAAAAATGGCCTAGATGGCCTATTAATTGCAGATTCTGAAATTTTACGCAGTTTATAAGCAGTGGTTTTACAGAACAATACACATTGAATAGTGGTATAACAAAAGATGTAAATTCATTGTAATATGTTGGGAATTACGAATAATAGACAAAAATCTCATTCATTAGTGATCAGTAGGTATATTTATTTAAAGATTGAGCTAAATACATAACATAGTTTATACCAATTATAAGTAATGGAAAAAATTAAGTTAAAGTAGATATACAATAAAATGAAGCTTCAAATAAGACAAAGGCAATTATAATAAAAACAATGACACACTAGTTTTAAACATAACACAGCATTCAATCACTAATTTAATATAAAAAAAAATACCTATAAAAACTATATTTAATTAATACTTAAATTTTGAATTCCATAACATTGAATCAACTTATCTTTTAGTAAATATTTTTTTTATTTCATTTATATTCGGAATGTTTCGCAATCCAATGTTATTTATACTAGAAAACTCGCATACTTCATACCTAAAAATATTTCAACACTCATTATCAAATATGATTTGTATATTATTGTACAATAATCATTGGTCTTACTGTTGCCAGAATACTTTTTTTAAATGCCAACACCATGGCTGGTCATACAATTTTGCTATGTGGTATATTTTTTTAAATTGTATTCTAAATCTATGATTCAACTTGGCAGAGAGTTCATTGTCGTGGTCGCTCAGAGATCCAAGGCGGCTCATCAATGCCGCGAGTGTTATACTTCGAGTGTGGCGACCATGACACCACGTGCAAATGGGCTACGGAGGCACTGAGTGGACGGACGAGATACGAATTGTTCATATATAGACTTCACACCCCAAGGAAAATCCTAACGCAACTCTAATATCCACATCATGTATGAAGCACACATAATTAAACTGCAAAATTAATCTAAAATTTATCTTGACTTTATGATGTGTGCTTCAAAATGTCAAATGGATGACAATACATGACCCTCAATTCCTCCGCATCCAAGTCACACAATATCCACATGTTTGAGAGCATGTAACGTCGTTTGAACACCAACAGCACAACTTCAGTGTCTGCTACTCTATGCCGTGCGCGAAGATCATCACGAGGCCAGGCTCTACCATCATGTGCTCATCCACGTGCGTGTTGTCGCAATGTAGCACGAGGACCGCTTGCTTGCCTGGTACTCTTTTACAAACGTATTTTTCATATAATCTGTAAACAAAAAAGAAAATAATGATTTCGTATTAACTGTTCACCAGCCCTTGTGTTAACTATTGTAAAAATTAAATAAAAATAAACTGAATCTAATCATGGTCTGAACTTCACGATCGACAACCATCCTTGAGGCCACTAAAAGATAAAACAGAGTTTTTTTTTATTATTAATTATAATATAATTAATTACCTCCTATTATTTTGTCGTGTTTCGAGTGAAGAGAGGCCGGGCGGCCATCGCCGTTCGTGACAATTTTCCATAAGATCATCTATTATGTGAGGTGGGCAGCCGGACTCTGATAAACTTCGCTTAATCATCATCTGAAATGATGGAATAAATGATTACTCAAGGAACAGCAAACTTGGTGAACTCACGCTAGTAAGTCTGTCTGGCTTGGACTGCCAAGGCTTGCGAACACACTGGTTTAAAACCGCCGAAACAATCGGCAATAATGCGGCATCGCTGCACTGCTATTCTTAGTTTCGATAGGAAGACGGCATCAATTTATTGCACAAGTATCGCAGGTTAGTTTCTCCATATAAATACTTCTATGGCCAACAGATAGTTCTTCTGGATCTGTGTGTGTGGGATGTATGTTGGTGAACCAAGAAGAAGACTATCGCAGAATTTCTAGCATTCCCAACATTATTTATAGAAAAACAAAGTTATTCCTATAGTCACAATGCTGCAGACTACAGTTTAAGTAAAGAATAAATAATATAATGCACCTGTAGAACATCATCTGGTGTGGATATCATGCCACCCCATCGTGTGACTCTTGCGCGCGTCAGTGAGTTAGCCCAACGCACCACCTCTTCTCGCTCCATTTGGTCGGCCAGTGCGCGCATCGAAGGATTCGACAATCGCATCGCCCGCATAAATTCCTGACACAAAGAATTTACAAAAATATATTATTCTGATAGCAACTTCTAGCTACATCCCGCGCCATCTATCGGAGTCAAGGTACATCTACAATTAATGCGGAGTTGGGGCGATTCTCAGACACACAAACATATGAAAATCGTCGGGCTCTACCCCGCCAAGCAATATCATTGTCGAAGGAGCCTGCTTTTTTAATGGAGGAATACCAAATCTCATTCCTCCACAATTTTATAACATGAATTTATAGATACGTTAGCTAATTTCATATCGGTTGTCAGTTCTCTCTAACTTACTTATGCATTATTTTGAATATCAGTTTAGAACAATTCCCTAATTATTGCCCATCATGTTTATCTTTATTTTCAACTGACCTAGTGGACATATTCCATACCGAGTACCGCACATCCAAAATAACTATCTGCAAATCATATAAATATTGCTTACGAGGGGGAATTGAACCGGCGTCACGTAAGCAAGAAACTAATGGCTTAGTTTCTGAGCCAACTGTGCCATCAATTCGATATATTTTATACAAGAGAAATCCAAGCGTGGGCCAAAGATTTAAATAATATAGATAACATACTTTTAACAATGCCAGTTCTCTTTTATGTTCGTTTATAACAAGTCTCTGTTCCGCCAGCTCCTGTTCATAGTCATTTAACTTTCCTTGGTGCGTGGCAATAAGTGCCCGTAGTTCTCGAACACAGTTGTGCTCTGCCAATTCATCTTTTGGTATCACAAGTCCACAACCTGCTTCGCATGGCATTGGCCTTTTCGGATTGTATTCGCCTGGAAACAAAATAATAGAATCAGTAATTTAACTAAAGATGTAATATTACTTCTTCATAAAGTTTATCTTTTCACTGATAAAATCTTATATCTTAATGGGTTTTAATGGTGCTAATGATTAGATTAGGCATTTTTTTCTTTGAGATATTGATACATTTGTATTGCATACTTTTAGATCAGGATAAAGTCTTAATATATAACTACCCTGACGATAACTCATTGTTGACTGGGGTTACGAAATTGGACAGCAAACAGCAGCTATTGAAAAATATGGATACATTCCAGAAATTTTATGTATGAGCTTATAATGTATTCTCAGAATATAAATGATATGCCTAGTTATTATGTGAATTGTTTCCTGAATATACTTAATGACATATCAATAATCAATAAGGTAAATAATCAGGAAACATGACTTTAATTAAATTATTAGTGAAACTATTTTTATTGAAATGATTCACCAATTATTGTCCTTCTAATTGACGAATATGTGTTTATGGTATATCTCATAATTAAGAATACTGTAAAGTGTTGTAAAATTAAATTACTTTTATAAAATTTCTTTTAATTATACTTTTGGCTTACAGCACTCTACTGTTGGACAAAGGATTATCCCAATTATTTCCAGGCCTTCTGTTCAATTCTGGGTTGGTAGTTATATCTTGGATAGAAAGCAACCCCGACTTAATTTAATTCCATTAATTACTGCTTTTCAAACAAAGATGTTAGTAGTGATAAACATAACAAATCTAATAAACATACATTCAACTAAATGGGAAGCCAGTGAATCCAGTTTCAGTATAGCTTGGCACCCATGCGGTGCGTTGTCACAACTCGTACACAGTCTAAAAAGTAAACATAGCATTGGTATTATAACATCTTTCTCTTTTATGATAATAACTATCAGTATGACTCAAGCGGTTGAATAAGCTTATAATACTATTGTAGTAACATATCAATAGAGACTACTCAACAATAATAATCTGCTTCATAAACATTTACTACCGTTATTCAAAATATGATCTAATCAATTTTACAGAATTCATTACTAAGTTATTACAACACAATTAGTATTGAACAGCTACATATTTATTATATAAGCCCTTGCAAAACAATATCAATGTGTGACCTACAAACCAGTCAGAAACCATGACATGCTTGTGCAATAATCACCTCGATAGTAAGTTGCGTAGTATTCTGGGGACAGGACGGAGCTGGCTAGCGGTGACGGCCTGGCGGTCCACAGGGCAGGTGGGCTGGCGACTTATCCACTCCGTTATACAAGCACGACAAAACGCGTGCTCACAAGCAGGGGCCTACATACACAAAGACATTATGACTCCTGTCCAAAACAATACACACACTCCTACGTTAAAAGCACTATATAAATTAGCACAAACCTGAAGTGGGTCCTCTAAAACTCCTGAACAAATAGGACAAATGAGTTCTTCATCAACGTCACCTTGAAATCTTTTGATTTCAAATCCCATGTTTGTTATTTTCACACAGGATTGACAAACATCAGTCCGGTGTGTACTTGCGTGGAATTTGGACTATTTTTAAAACTGTAATTGAAGGAAATGCCAATAAACAAATAATAAAATCAGAAGTTTGCTTTGCTTTCCTTACAAATGATCTTAACTTCACCACAGATTGCTTACCAATGTTTATAGATAATAATTTTAGTCAATATAAGAAACGTCAAAAATCATTTGATAATTTAGTCGATTATATTACCTTTCTTACTCACTGGATCGTACATACATACCTCTATTCAAGAAAAAAAACAAGTATTGTCTCTGTCAATGTTGCCATAACCTTTTATGAAAGTGCCTCAAAATAATCTAAATTGATATGAGCTAGATTGTTTTTTTTTAATATTGATACTTTATGGTCATGTTTTGCAATTTTTATATTCAACCACTAATAACACATTTAGAACTTTGATTAGGTTTGATCCTTTAAAATATATAACTCACCAATTTATAGTTTAAGACGCAAAGCAAAATTAAATTACTGTAAAAAATACGCTAAATATGGCTAGTAAGATATTTGGGCAACATTGTCGTATTCCTGCCATTTGCCAACAAATCTGCCTATTCTTTTTTTCTGCCATTATGTGCCATTGTAAAATGGATCTGGGCAAAGGGTGCTGATAAAACACAGTTTTCTTCTTAATTTATATAGAAAAATCACAAAAGTAGATTCCAAAATGAGCGTCTTTAAATCCGCCATGGGCTATTTTAGCTCAGGAGGCGCCAACGGTGGCAGTGATAATGATTTTGTTGGTCAGTTTGTGGAAATTGGGAATATGAAATTGAGAGTTAAAAAGGTGATTGCAGAAGGTAAGTTATTATCAAATTGTAATAACTGTTTCATGCTGCGCCTAGAGTAACTCATTAACTTAACGTCTGATGTTTTTATCTTTTATGTGGGCTGGTGCAGTCCACGTACTAACGTCATAGAAATTGGGGGCGGAAGGGAAGGAACGTCGTCTGACAAAATGTTTTGGGGTCGCTGTGGGCATATCCGTTATGACATTCGCATTAATTCTGCCGCACTATGGTGGCACAACCTAAATACAACTAATACAATATTGTAATGTTTCATGTCTAGCTGTCAAAAATATAAAGAATTGATTTATAGCAGAAATCTGTTCCTACTCAACTGTGGTATATAGTTATGGTCATTTAATCTATAGAATAAATAAGGCAAGATATTAGGTTTCATTCACATTATAATTATACTGAGGTCATATAAATTATATTCAATCACTTATTCAGATTTATGAAGAATTATTGAAAGTAATTTGTATTAGTTATAAAACAATTGAAATGATTATATTGTGTAGTTCAAGGCAAAGGTCAATTTAACTCTTACCATGGGTGTTGTAAAATCTTGTGGTAATCTTTATTTGAATGGTGTATCCATGGGATGGTCAAATGGAGCTTATTTTTAGTTACCATATGTCTTAAATATATTACAACTGTTTTTAGTGCTATCTATCAGGAATTTAGTTCCTTATTTTTGGCATTGGAAGTTTAGCTGATATAATAAAGGCCAGGAACATCTTTAACTGGACTAGAAAAACATACAATATATTCCAACAGCAACATTTCATCTATGGCATTATGTTTATAATTCACTTAATTTATTGCAGTATTTCAGTTACTAATTAAAGTTACATGATCAAATTTATAGTCTTACAGTTTTACTAAGCACTAGCTTCAGTCCGTGACTTTGTCCACATTATCTACATATATGATTTATCACCTCATAGCACTCGTAGATTATGTAGCTATCTATCTGTGAAAGAATTTTCAGATTTGGATAATTTCTTCCGGAGAGTACTCCCTACATACAACTAAATAAATTTTACCTTTTTATAATATTAGTATTAATCATTAATTATAGAATAGCATAGCTTTATAAAATGGTTATATTTATTGAAACATTAATTTCAAAATTATGAAATTATCATCGACTTATAATAAATGGCCTGTCTTCAACAGTGGATGTCTATGTGATGACATTAAAGTTTCGTAAATTAAAGTATCGTAAATTCTTTCTTCTGTTGTGAGAATTTGGGTCGTGTTTTAAAGAATAGGTGTTTTCCTATTCTACTACATTATCACTACTTATTTCCTTTTACTTTAGATAAAAAATATCCCTTTAATTAAACAACATTTTCTAATTAAAACAAATAATCTCCAACCCTTAACAGGAAAATAATATCACCCAGTAGCGATAATACCACAAATTTATAGATTTTCTAATATATACTGCACCTAAAATGTCTGATGTACAATAACATGTATTCGTATTGTACTGTATAATAATTCAGCTAAAGCAATTGTTTTGTATACAATATTTCTACTAAGATTTTTCTATTGCAGGTGGTTTTGCTTTTGTGTTTGTTGCTCAAGACGTATCCACTGGTACTGAATATGCCTTAAAAAGGCTCATGGCAGCTGACGAGCAGGCAAACAAAAATATTATTCAAGAAATTAGCATATTAAAAAAATTATCAGGTCACCCTAACATTATCAAATATATAGCAGCATCTTTTATTGATAAGGCGAAAACATCACATGGGATGGGAGAGTATCTTTTGTTGACTGACTTATGCAGTGGGGGAAGCCTGATGGAAGCTCTCCAGAATAGAGGGCAGGCTTTCCCACTTCCGACCATACTTAGGGTGTTCTACCAGACATGTCGGGCAGTACAACACATGCACGCACAAGTGCCCCCAATCGCGCATCGTGATCTCAAACTAGAAAATTTCTTAATATCAAATGAAGGTAACATTTTTATGGATTAAATAATAACAGCATGATACTTATGGAAGATTTTATGAATACTTTGATTTTAACAGTATGTGTGAAGGTTCTAATTCTCTGTTGCTTTTTGTAGGTACAATAAAATTGTGTGATTTTGGTTCAGCAACAACTGATGTATATTCTCCAAATCCATCTTGGAGTGCAAATCAAAGAAATATGTTAGAGGAGACTGTAAGTTCATTGTTTTATCTTCTTTATTCAATATAACAGAATATTAACTAGAGATTCTAATAAGATTCAAATTATTCTTGTAGTATTATAGATATTATGTAATCACCAATATTTTAACATTTCCAGTTGGCCCAATTCACCACACCTATGTATAGAGCACCAGAAATGTTAGACACTTGGGACAATCGTAAAATTGACCACAGTGTAGACGTTTGGGCGCTAGGATGCATTCTGTACACACTGTGCTATATGCAACATCCATTTGAAGATTCTGCTAAACTTGCTATATTAAATGGAAACTATAATCTTAACCCCAATGATCAACGCTATAAATGTTTTCATGAAATTATAAGTGAGTACAGTAACACATTCTACAATATCTATAATATATTCGAATGAAGATAATATGTGTGATTATGATGTGTTTGTTCCCAGGTGGTTGCCTAACTGTGAACCCCGAGGAGCGCTTGACAATAAGTAGTGTGCTGGAGCGGTTGGCGGCGATAGCGGAGTCCAATAATGTCAATCTCAAGCAACCACTCAAATTTGAGCGTAAAAAAGTTGAACAATCTGTGGCCACTAGCTCGCCAGGTAATAAGAAGTCAAGTAAATATTACACTACCATATCCTAAGAGAATGTCGCGGCGCGGCACGTTCAACATTTTGTGATAAATTCTAAACAGAATCGCCTAAATCGTTTACATTGAGTTGCGAGCGCGCGCATCACTTATCCATATCCCCTACGGACCATCGTTCTGTTCTGTTGCATTAAATACTCGAGCTAAAAATGGTCAAGTATTTTTTGACTTTTTACACTCAAATTTTATTTTTTCCATATATTTATTTTGAGTTCCTTAGAAAGGTTATTATACGAAATGTGAGATTTATTTACATTCCAATGTTGATTATCACCAAAAATTGAACATCACCAAAGGTAAGGCAATGTTGAATAAATTGTTCTCTGAATGAAATAAGGTAGTATAGCATTTATTTGACTTGAATCAAAATTATTTATGTTGCTTCAATGCTGAAATGCGTTAACTTGACGTCGGTCACGTTAAAAAAATATATTTATGAGCATTTCTTTATGTATGGAAGAGGCTCACAATGTGCATTTACATAGTGCAATATAAGCCATGATGTTTCATGAACAGTGAAAGTTAATAAGCTTTAATTTGATATTAAGTCTGATTATGAAAGAAGACTTGAAAGATATCACAGTGATAGAATGATAAGATGGTCACTAAAATTAAAAAATACTACATAGACTAAATTTGATATACTTGTCGCATTTCTTCTAACATTCTTCTTGAATAATCTTATTACCAAAAAGTCAGTGTGCATTTATGAAGTGCATACCTTCTAATAAGTAGATAGGATACTTGTCGCTAGTTAGAATCTTTACTATATTTAGGTGTAATGATTAAACTGTCTATACATTCCTGTAACTTTATTGGGCTATATATACAATTTCACCAATGTCTAAACCCCTTACTATATTAGGTATATTATTTTTCTATATAGTATAATACTAATTAATAAATAAATATCCAGTAGTATAGACAATTGTACAGTGGTACTAATCTGGATATAAACTAGTATATTATAGTGATACATATACATATATATTGGCTTATAATAACACACTTGAGAGTTATATGTGTACTAACACTGGTTGCGGTGGCGATGGCGTCGCGACGTCTCGTCGTGTATTGGCATTAACGGTTTTGGTGGCTTGGTGATTTCGGCACCTTCGCGCACTTGTCACGTAGATTATATTTTTGGCTCTTATATTTTAAGTTATTTGTGTGTATATAACTAGTCTATTATTTAGATCAGTGTATTCTGTTACACTGCTTGTTATCACATTATTATATTTTGTGTTGATACAATCAAACGTTATGATTAAAATCATGGATCAGTCCACTTTCCAGACAATATAAGGAAATGATATGTTAAACTGAGGTACAAGTATTGAATTAGAGTAGATTTATATGATATTATAGAATACATGATGTTTAAAGTTCTCACTTTTGTCATTAGTTGATTATCACAAAAGTTGGTGTTCTACAAACACTATGTCTTACATTTATGTCATGGAATCATTATTTCTGTTGTGCATATTATTATTTAGTCATGTGGGAGCTTACTATAGATAAATAAATGAGTATATTCTTCACAGCCGTGGTTTGATTTTTTTTCTAACGCATTTTGAGTGGCACAGATATCGAATGAGTTCTGTCGTTGGACGCTCCGTGTTGAAACAAATGTGGGTATAATGTGTTTATAACAAATTATCTGAACGTTCGCTTTCAACTAACATGATGGTACGCACTGTAGATGTACGGGTTGCACTATGTAGGCACGAGATTGTAAAATTGTGTATAATATGAACTTACTAAATTTCATTTACTAACAATCATTGAATTCATTACTCATCTTAGCTTCCTTTGGGTGTCTTTAAGTGTGGGTTTGGCATTCGACAAAAGTAAAAACTCGAACTGTGGAGAATATAAATCCAAATCCTATCCCAGCTGGGTATTGCGCTACGTTGGGCTACAGGAAATACTACGTACTAATAAGCGTATGTAAGAAACACGTGGGCGAGGCGATACTTGATCCATTTTAATGTTACGCGCTACTAAACTGATCAAGAACCATCCCTTGTATCCCATAGCTAACTCATGCGCCGGCGCCGTCTCAATTGATATTAGGACTTGGCAAAGTAATTTAGGTAGTTTTCGCTAGTGCTGCGCATGCGCAGAGTTATCGGCTATCATTTGGCTCTGTAAAACTTTAATCTTTCTCAGCATAAGCTGCAATAATCAAATACAATATATCCCGTGGCATTCTATGGAATAGTAAATTATAATTTTTGTACGTAACAATTTAAAACATATCTCGCCATTCAAACTGAGCCCCTGTGTGATGCGTAGGTGTACCATTATTGGGTGCAATTGAATGCGGTTCTGCGTAGTTAAGTGTGATTTACTTGGCTAGTTGGGTCTTACTGCGTTGGATGAGACATACGAGGAAAATACCAATAACGTCCTTG
Source organism: Shargacucullia verbasci (assembly GCA_947562105.1). Taxonomy (NCBI): domain Eukaryota; kingdom Metazoa; phylum Arthropoda; class Insecta; order Lepidoptera; family Noctuidae; genus Shargacucullia; species Shargacucullia verbasci. The sequence goes on along the minus strand of OX387285.1, from coordinate 11,172,548 downwards.
TATGGCTTCATATTAGTCGCAGATTTCTTAGGTGGTTTCTGTTTTTATTCTAATTTTATATAACCTTTAAATTGGGTTCCAATAAATAGGTATTACGATAGTTTCATCTTTTCTCATATTATTTATTAGCATCACAATAATTTTATCTGCTGTATTTTATTATTCTACTCTGGTCTCGTTTTTTTGTGTCACCATATTTTTCACGATTATTTCAATAAATTCATAATGTATCGTCAAAATTACAATTAAATGTACAAATTGTTACAGGGACAAAGTAAAATGCGAAATATTTTTATACGATCAAAGTAGTATTTCAATCACTTTTATAAATGTAAAATCACTTGTTTAATATAATAACGTGCCTATTTTTATAACGATATCATCTAGTTCAACTTTATAACTATCAAAATAGTTTCCCAACAATTACTTTTCATGAATACCTATATATATTACGATTATCTTATCTTGAAGGATTAAATTCTTACATAAACTATTTAGAAGGCCCGCTATAATGTAACTAATAATGATGAAGAGGCATGAATAAGAAATACTTGAATGATCGGATCGTTGTAAACAATGTTTATTGATGAAACATCTGCCATGCATGTTAGCCTATTAAACATGGAATCAGTGCTTATATTTTATTTCTTTGAATGGTCATAACACATTGCATGTACCTGTTTGTAGTGTCAGAAGTCTCGCGCCTCATTAATTACTCTGAAAATAAAAATTGGATATTTTATTGAATATTTTTCTGTAGAAACGGAACCGCGTCACAGTATCAATTAAAATACCCATAAGAAATAATTATAGATATTATAAGCGACAGATAAAGATAAATGAACAACACGGCTGCGGTGGCACAGTGTTTACTATGAATCAATCGACACATATATGTATGACATCGATTGCTTCAGATACTGATATCCTGAGATAACGCTGTTTATATAGTTGGGGCGCGGGACTTCTGTCTTGGAGCATAATGTGTATGCAATACATATCACGTTTTCTTTTTCATTTTAGGTGTTTTCAACTTTTTCGGATGTCCAATAGTTTTCTCGTTTAAATGACCCGCTGCGCTAGCATGAACCTTGCATCGGACACCAATCACACATTGACGCTTGCTAGAACCATTGGATATGCTCGCAATGATGAGTATTCATTGTTTTTATTTATTAATGTTTAACTATATTTAATAATGTTGTTATCGCCTTTAGAATATTTTATTTTTATACACAACTTGTTGGTTGTTTGTTTTTGGCAGGACTGTAAGGATTTATTGTTTACTAAATTTTATTTTTTTGATGGCACTTAATATGTACCTTATTTTTTAGAATAACAGATGTTTGTGAGTAATATTCTCTGTCAGCCAAACGTGTATTTATATAGAGACGATTATTGCAGTCTATAGAGTTTTAACGATGACAATAATATTGCAATTCTCTTTGTATTTAAATAAACCCCATAGATATTGTAGGTCCGTCCTATACTTAGATTTTACTACGATAGAATATTACTTATTCCAATACCAGATATCCATTTATATTCTAGCCTATTTAGAGGATACCGTAGACGGCTGCCTAAAATGTAAGACTACTGTTGCTTCGCTACTATTCAATAAAAAAATCTTCCGAATATATTTCCACATTCCATGAAAAGGTACAAAAGTGAAGTTGTCGGTCGATAGTATTAATTAGTTACCATAATTGTTATGTACTTACCTACGAGTTTAAGATTTCAGTTATATTACATACACTATGTATAGTATTAGCATTCAACTTGGTTCTGATATAGCGTACTATTGTACATATTGGAATCATGAAAAATGTGCATTGTAAAATGTACTTAAATTTTAATAGCGTTCCTATGAAAACTCAGAGCTGTTAACCATTATTACTAATTAATTAGATGTCTCTTTCACTCTAATTTGCCTCTTTATAAATTAGTGTAAATAAAGTACCGTATAAAAGCTTCAAAAATCCGGCAACTGTAGTGTGTTCCACTGTTTTTAATAATACAATATTAATAGCTAATTTGCTAGTAGAAAATAAGTAAGACTTGTAAAAAAGTGTTAAAAACCAAATCAAACTGCGCTGTGAAATAAGTCCGATGGGGAAATACTTAAAAAAAACTAGATCAACAACAAATATGTGTGCTTCAGAAATAATGGTCAAATAGTACACTTTTGCCATCAGCTTTAGCCAATTAACGAAACAATATGTTTTAGAAGGTGCTTTTAATTTATATTCATACATATTCCATTTAATTAAGGTAAACGCATTTGTCCCAAATTACGTGTCTAACCAATCTAAACATATATTCTTAACTTGAATTTGTGAGATAAACTTTAAAATAAGACTAATCTAAATAAAAAATGTTAGTACTTTGCTCACTAAAAAAAATACTGGCCGAAAAATATTTTTGTAATAGTTTTCAATTTTATATGCAAGTTCTCTTTGATTCCAATTATTCCTTAGAATATTTTTCAAGTAATATTATTTCGGGCCGTGTAAGCATTGGGCAACGTTGATGCATTTTCAATTCCTATTTATGCCTTATGGATACCAAATTCAGAACGTTACCAACTCGTGTCATAAATTTATTACTGCCGGCAAAGCTCCTCAATTAGTGTGAATACATTGTTTAACGATAAACTTGGTACATGCGCACGCGCAGGTCGGTCGATTTATCGGTTATACCTGTCTATATTATAAATATTTAAGATTTTGCACACCATTTGAAAGTCATCGTTTCCTTGATCAATATTATACCTACTTAATGTAATTCTATTTGGATTGAGCACGTAAGAAGTGCGAGCGAGAAGTCCGATACCAATATTTAAAGCCCTTGTTGTAACGATTCTATAAAAGTTTTTGTTTGTGGTCATGGAAAATGCGCCAACGTAGCGCTTTGTGTACAGGGACCTTTAGGCACTTATTACCAATAGGTAAGTAAAATTGTTTATTTTTTTATATTTTATTAACTGTGTTCAACAATATTAAGTTGTTAAAAAGTATATACTTACCTATATTGTTGTGATGTTAGACATTTTATATTCACTGATTTCGAATATTGTTCGTGTATTGAAATTTTTTGATATGATTAAATAAATATTTTGTGATTTCTTAACACTATAGTGATTTGCTTTATATAATATTCGAATTTGAATAGTTTTTAGTTAATTTAAAAGAGATAGTGTTTAGACGAGCAATATTTTTGTTACTATTTAGTCGTTTAAGTGTAAACTTGTAAGATATTTAATGTTAGAAATAAATATCTAGTAATCTATAATGTTGTTTTTGTAATATCTTAACTAACAACCTTGTATTGTTGCATCTCTTGGAGAAGGTTATCTGACGCTTGTACAAAACTAACAAACTTTATAGCGACTTACAGTTCAAGCAACGACAGAAGAGATTTGCATTTGTCAGCGGACTTATGACCACCCTTTAATACTCCATTCGTCCGCTGGCCTCACAGCCGTGCTTCAATACAATTAGTTTAAACTTTTTCACAGCGCATGCGTATGAGTATTCACACATACGCAAAGCCCGTGTTTCGTTGCGAAGACTGCATGTTAAAAATATTGTTATACATGACATTATGTTTACTTTGTAATACTTGAAAATCATTATAATGAGAACCACAAACACAGGGTAAGACTTCAAGAATACCGGTTCTAATTTGAAAATTTTTTGTGACAAAATATCTCAATAAAAACAACACTTTTCATGAAGTTTTATCCTATTCACAACAAAAAGCTTGCATAAATGTTACGTGTCACTTTTCTTAAAGTCTGTATGATAACGTTAATATTTTCTATTTTAGCCAACAAAGACCCGGTGTCGAACAGCCAGGAGATGCCGAACTCCCGCCCTCCCGAGCCCAGCCGGCCCCCGCCCCCCGCGCGCCCCCCGGCGGCCCCGCACTACCAGCCCCCGCTGCCGCCAGTGCCAGTCAATTCTGGGGGACTATTCTCGTCTATCAAAGGAGGCGCTGGCAGCTTCCTGAAGAATTTGAAGGATACTTCTTCGAAGGTTATGCAGACTGTGCAACAGTGAGTGGAAACACCAATTAATATTTTTTTTTATTTTTTTTTTAAATACCCATTTATCAATTCCGCTTTTGAAATACTCTCTTATATCACGAAATCGAAAAACACTGATAAAATATAATAAAGCGTATTATTTGTTAGTTTATTGATATATGTATTTTCAGAAAAATCAATTCTATCATAGGAATCTCTCGAGAACAATAAGTTTTCAAATATAATGTAATTGATCCCTCTTTGTTTTCTTGCCTTTCATGCCCCAAACTTGTTTTTCCTTTCAGGTCCATAGCTAGAACAGATTTGGATATTAGCTACATAACTAGTCGTATAATTGTGATGCCTTATCCGTCAGAGGGCTTAGAAAGTGCTTATAAAACTAACCATATTGATGACGTCAGGGTAAGTAATAGAACACTACATATCTGTATTATTTAATTAACCGAAAATCGGTGTTTTATACCTCAAAAACTGGAAATTTTATGTTTTTGAACACTTTTATAACGTATGGTATACCCGATAATAACACTACGAACACTTCGTATTCCAATTGGAAAGCAATTCTTTAGAGATCCGTTTACATCAAAAATGGAACAAAGTAATCGCGGTGTCTTGGCTCCGAAGTTTTTAATCGAACAAAATCGAAAGCGCAGGCTGACGTCATGTCTTAATACTTATTCCTTGAAATCGAGCCGAAAGTTGAAACAGGAGCACTTCCAGGCATACCTAGAGAGTCGTCACCCCGGCGGCAAGTACTGCATCTACAACGCGTGCCGCAGCGGGCGGCTGACGTTCCCGCGCCACGTGCTGCTGACGGACGCGTGCCGCGCGCTGTGGCCCACGCCGCTGCACCGCGCGCCGCTGCTGGCGCCGCTCTACGCGCTGCTGCAGCACATGTACCAGCAGCTGGGCAAGGACGAGCGACAGGCGGCCGTCATCACGTGCCAGGTGACGATCTAGTATTGCCAAACTGATAAATATACTTTTTGTGTGTGAAGAACAGGATGCAAGTTTACAGTCACGTCACTACGAAACAAAAAGGAAGCTCCAGAAGTCCAAAACTATGTTGTATTGTAGCGTTTTCTGACGGTGACAAAATTCACTGCCGCTTTAGACTTAGAAATTAGAGATTCGTTTCACGTCTTATGACTTGAAATTCGGACTTGGCAATTGTAAATAAATTATTATGATCTCCTACATCGACCGTTTTTTACAGGACGGAAAACAAATGTCGTGCATGCTAGTCTGCGGTCTGCTTCTGTACGCGAAGTTGGTGACTGTGCCGGAGGACGCGCTGCAGATGTTCGCGGTGAAGCGCGCGCCCATCAACATGCCGCCCAGCCAGCTCAGATACCTTTACTATCTCACTAATATTATTAGGTGAGTTATGTGCACTCTGACTGGCAATTTTTTGTATTACTGGAGATATATCCTGGATACTTTACTAACGTATATATCTCATACGAACACACACCCAGATCCGAAATTATTTTAAGGGATTTTTTATTTATGATATGCTGTGCTCTCTGCATAAGATTTGTGCAGTGCAGTTGCAAGTTCCTCCTCCTCTTGAAAAACCGTTTTTTATTAAAATGACCCCAAATGACTAATGTGAAAAAGACATGATTTTATAAATAAATTAATTTGTTTCAGACCAGAACCAATTCTCCCTCACTTCCGGCCAGTGACCCTAGTGTCTTTGACCATCCAGCCAGTTCCCTTGTTCACTAAGGCCAGGGACGGCTGTCGGCCCTACATAGAAGTATACAATGAAGACAGAATGCTACTATCTACACTTCAGGACTATGACAGGTTGCACTTGTATAGCATGGCTGAGGGGAAAGTGAGTATATCTTATACTACCTTATATATTTGTCTTAATGTATTTTTTGACTAAAACAAGTGCTGGGAACACGCGTAAATTCGATCATTATTATTTCAGTAGTCAGCTCTCATAATATCTCTAGATATACAAATGTTTTGCTCTAAATACTAGTTAGACTTAAAACTTATGTTAATGACAATCCTCCACGACCTTCTTCCTCAAATAATCAGCGAGCCATTTCCTTATTTTATTTTAAGTATATTTGTGTAGTTGCAATTGCTAAGGATTTGTGGGTGGCTCAGAGATGATGCAGTTGATAATGTGGCCGTGGTCTGCAGGTAACGTTGCCGCTGGACACGACGGTGGTGGGCGACGTGGCGGTGTGCGTGTACCACGCGCGACAACAGCTGGGCCGCGTGCACTCCGTGGCCGTGCTGTCGCTGCACTTCCACACCGGCTTCCTCGCGCTCGACCAGCACCACATCAAGTTTACTAGGTAACTCACTTGATATTACGTGAACTTTATAACTCTCCATGTATGTGTACTGCATCCCTTTCAATTCTTTCCGACGTACTTTTCAATCAAAGGTTTCAATAATAATTAGCAATATAAGCGATAATCACCATAATAAGTCGATGAATATCATCAGTATTAGATTAATAGTGTATTCATGTCACATCATATAATATTTTATCAAGCAAGTTTATTAATAGTTTCGAAACTTTGTACAACCAAAAAATATCTGAAAACCTTTTTATGCTAGCTGTACCTTCTTCCTGTGCGTGTTGTAATAAATGTATTTATGTGACAAGTTCGAGCATTAGTATAACTAGATTATTTGACCTCTAACAGGTCAGAAATAGACGGTATAGACGAATCTCTGCCAGCCAACGACCACTTCTCAAACAACACGAACGCCGTCATAAGCCTCGTGGTTCAAAACGGAGAGCGCCGCAAGCCGCGCTCCGATCTATGGGAAGAAGACCATTCGTTCCCCATAAGGACGCCAGATGTACTCTTCTCTACTAACCTGGAAAGAGATGAGACTATCGATAACTTTGGTAAGTGTAGTTCTATTTTGTTTGTAGATGATTTAATTAAAGGTTTCGCCATTGTATTGTGATAAAAAACAATTTAACGTTGTCGGAGAGATGAGATTCGTAGTCCTTTACCTGTTTAAGTAAGAAAAATCTGCCTGTAATGCATGCTCTTTCGTTAACTCTTATGAAAAAATATATAAGAAAGAAAGGGATACATTGTTTGGTGGTTACCACGGAGTAAATACGAAGAGGAGATGTTGTAATTCGATTTCCCTATGAAACATTGCGTGACATTTTGCGGGGCGAGGGGGTGTTAGATCCCGCCCACTTCTTTATTTTCCATCTGCCGGTCTATAGCGAAGCTACTCGCTCGTTCTGTCGATTTTACTTTGTAGTTATATAACTATCTCACGCTAGATGTCACTAAGTGCAAGATGCAACAGGGTCGTACCCAGAATTTTCGTACCAAGGAGTAAACTTTTTAATTTAATTTTTTGTTCGCAAAATTATTGCGAACCATCTTGATACGTATTTTTTTTTATTGAAATAGTAATATTAAGAAAAAAAAAATAGAACAAAAAGGTTTTTGATGAATGACGAATGAAGATTATTAGTTTTTCTCTTATTTTTAAATTACTTATTATGTTAAAAAGACTTATCAAGATTGTATACAAAGCTAGTGCTTTTAGAAAAAAACACTTCCCGTTTACGTGACAATCCGTCCGAACCATTAATGTCAAATAAATAAGTAATACCAGACTAAATCAAAAGCCGCATGACGCGAAAAAAGCTTCATACTTAACATGATTTTTTTGATATGGTCAATTTCAGAGGCAGAATAAATAATAGACAAATTATAACGAAAAAAATTAATAAACTAGGTGGGATTTAAGTACTTTAAATTAAGTAAACAACAACACCATACTAGTTGTCTTACGGAGGGAAAGTACATTAAATAAATTATTGTAGATAGAATATTTAATTTATATTTTTATGTCCAGCGTATTTAATGTTTTAAGTACTTTCCATTTATGAGACAGCCGCGGGACATTCGTTAAAATAATTGTATTCTAATTACGGCCCTGTGTATTTGATATCTTTATGTTTGTTGTTCATAGTTGACGATAGATGGCGGCCTGTTTAGAATATGATATAAAATCTACAAAAATAATATTTAAGCTATTAAAGAGTCTTTAGGAATGAATGCTGAACAAATTTCAGTACATATGATTATTAAAATATATTCATTCTGAGCTCTATGTACCTAAATATTTTTAGTTCCCATGACACAAAGTGTCGCCATCTAGTGTCGGGTAGATAATTATATTTGGAAACGCCCTCTTTAAGAGAATTTTCTAAAACTATTTTAATAAATTACGCATAAAATTACTTACAAATTAAATGTGATGCCATCCATAGCATCAGAACGTCTATCCGAGTAGTTTTTACAAGATAAAATACAACACTTCATTCTATTTTTTATTCTAGCGCGAATATACCGTAAAATGGGAACGTTTACAAAGTTGTGCACAGGACGAACGCCAACAATACACTGACTAAGGCCATGCCTACGTGATGACGTCAGGGCCTAGTTGGTGTCACAGTGCACAGTTGCTTAGGCCGTCTCGTCTTTGTATTTACTCCGTGGTGGTTACATTTTTTCTTACGTAATCAAGGCGCAGAAAAATGACCACTTGAATCCAAAGCAGCGAGTAAAGAAGCGTTGGTAGGTGATACTGTTCTCTTACATAATAACTTGTTGAAATATCATGACTTATGACACGGACATCTGGTTCATATTGAAATGGATCACGCGCTATGAAAGCTTATTGCAGAATACATATAGTTGTAAATGGGTTTTCAAAACTAAAAGAAATGCAAATGGTGATATAGCTAAATAAGAAAGGCTTGTAATCATAGCCTTTCTTCTGAGCACATCCTTTGATTTACCAGCCTTGCTTTAAAAAACATAATTCGATATGATAAGATTTGTAGTTTATGTAAGTATATCAAATATAATATATGTTTAAGTATTTGTGTATATTATATATCTTATCGAATCTTATATATTTACGCAGCGAATCTTCGTAACAACCCTGCCGCAGTACCAAAAACAAGTATGTTTTAGTGTTGTGTTTAGCAATCATTCATTTAGCTGTACATACAAAAATAGTCATTTTTAACAGTTATGTACGACTAGTGATTAAAAAAAAGGGAGGATTGGGGAGCATATCGAAATCTAGATTATAGAAAAATATACGGCGGATTGATCGTCTACGTTTTTCCGAATTAATTAGAGAATTCATCATACTTTTGGGATAATTTATACTTTAAATGTACTCGAGATTGTAGTGATTCTTTCTATAGAGGTAGATACTCTGGCCTCAAGCGCGCGGGAATTGCCGACTAGGTCCTTCACAGCGTACGTCGAGTGAAATAAATCATTATCACGCATGTCGTGGTTTTTAATTTACTACGCGTGTTAGCATTTGATTAAATTTTAATTATGTAAATTTCTGTTTGTTTTTAACCATCAAACCAATATGAATAACCAGTCAATATAGACATTATTTCACACTCTCATATTTTACCAAGCACTAAATTCGTTCGTATAATAAGCAAGGGTTTAATTTAGAAGTGTATATAGAATGTGTATTACAATATTTGTTATTTATTTATATTTAAATGCATGCATATTGCCATTTGGCAAGTACGCACAGGTCATAAGGGTGCGCCTGGTTTGCACTCCATTTTATTTTATTTATACCATGATAATTATACTTACAAACATGTTCATGCATAATACGAGATAATGTGCGAATCAAACAAAAGACAGAGGACTTTTGGAGGCTTTTGGGGTTACATAATTTATACATTTGATTTAACCCCGCGGTAAAGCTAAGATCAAATCATCAAACAAACCGTATACGTTCTGTCTTTTGTATGACGCGCACGGTGGTGTTTAGCCATTACAACAAAGATGTGATGGTGACAGTGACAGCGGAGTACCCCCCGGGCCGCGCCGGCTCGCCCAGCCGCCCCCCGCGCCCCCCGCGGCCGGCGCCGGCGTCCCCCGCGCCGCAGCGCCCCCCTCCCCCGCGGGCCGCGCGCGCCCCCTCCCCGCCCCTCGACTCCACGGTGGACCTGCTCAACCTAGCTTCTGGCGCAGCACCCGTACAAGAACCACCGCGCTCTGAGAAAAAACTCAAGAACGAAGACTCTTTCGACTTCTTTGGAATGATGGAAAATAAAACCGATGATGGATTTGGAGATTTTCTCAGCGGAAAGAAAACCAAGAACGCTCAGGTGGGTGGTTTTCTGGTTAAACAATAATCAAGTTTTATGATGCGAAATTCAACGAGCTTAGAGCTAGCCCTAAACTGTGTGTGTCTCGAAAATTTGAATTAAAAACCTTCTATTTCTTGTAGACATTTGTACCGGAATCCATATTCGGTGATCTGCCTGCCCCGCCTACAGAGCAGGCTGAGACGAAGAGTAACGTGAACTCAAGTGATCCCCTCAACTTCGATCCGTTCGGCCTCAATCTTGACCCGCTGCCGAAGCAAGAGCCGGTGCTCACTCCCCAACCGCTGCTACATGATGAAGGTAGCATTCATACTATTAAAATTTTCGTAAATATATGAATCATTGTAAGTTCTTGAGTTACTCACTTAGCGCTAAGTATGTAGAAAGATTTCCTGCTCAGACAGATCAAAACAGAAATTAGTCTCAGTCACTCACTCGCTTTATAAGTTCTATATTAAGCATAAATAAATAGTACCCTTACGGGTACTATTTATTTTCATCTTTTTCTGATCTAGTGATATGGAACGAGTAGATAAGTAAATATTTCTTACCGACCCAGCAGGTCGTTCGCAAAGCGTACCGCTAGAGCGTGCGCAACCCACCCATGCGAACCAGCGCAAGGATCCGTTCGCAGAGCTGGGCGCGCTGGGCGGGACGCTGCCCGGCGCGTCGCTGAGCGCGGGCGGCAGTGTGGGCGGCAGCGTGGGCGGCAGTGTGGGCGGCAGTGCGGCTGCCAGCGCCGGCTGCACGCCGCGCGCCTCGCCTGCGCACACACCCGCGCACCATGCGCACACGCCCGCACACCAACCCGACTACAAGTGAGTTCTATGTACCTACCTACCTACCTATCGCAGTTCACTTCTATTCATAGTCTTACCGGAAATAGAAAACCCACGCTCGCGTTAGTCGCGTGCAATATATATATAATTTACATGCGGCCAGTGCAACGGTGACAGATGGGCCCTGTCAATGTATCATCAGCTGCTACCTTTTAGACATGCATATTGAAAACCGACTCTAATACTTATCATAAATAATCGCTTCCTGGGACCTTTCAGAACTCTTTTTTATGTAATTCTAATTTCCAGTCGGTCACACTTCGAACCAGCAAAAACTCCAGCCGATGACAAACCTAAGAAGCCAATGGACGTGTTTGGCGACCTCCTCGGTAGTCAAGGATATGAGTTCGCCACCAAAAGAGATACCGGCCCCAAGACCATGAACGCGATGAGGAAGGAGGAAATGGTTAAAGATATGGACCCGGAAAAATTGAAAATAAATGACTGGGTAAGTCCAAATAAAGAGACTTTGGATTCAGCTTTTAGCAATACACCCAAGATTATTTTTCAGTTCTTGTTAATTTAAACTACGAGTATAGTGTCGAGGTCGTCATTAAGTCATTCTTCGATTTGGCTTTTCTCTAAAGCACACAACTGATGCGATTCCATATTCATATCTATAATTGTTCTGTACCTGTCACTGAACTTCTAAACGGTTAGACTGATTTTGATGCAATTGTTTGTTTGAGTGGGTCCCTGGAAATTTTATTTTTATTTTTTCGGGCAATACAAAAGTATATCGGTTCCGCTAATATGTAATAACACCTAGATGCAATAATGATAGGTATGTGAACAAAAACTTTAGATCATTATCGCCAGCAATCATATAATTTTACGATGCTTGCAGAAGTATACCTGCAAATAAAATCTTTGATTTCGTTTTGACTATTCGATTTTGTTTTTGCAGCCCGTACATATTAATATTATTAGGAATTAATCGAAATAATCTTTGTGTTATACAGACGGAAGGCAAGAAGGCGAATATCCGCGCGCTGCTCTGCTCCCTTCATACCGTAGTGTGGGAGGATTGTCGTTGGACGCGCTGCGACATGTCGCAACTTGTCACGCCCGCTGATGTTAAGCGCAACTATAGAAAAGCGTGTCTTGCTGTTCATCCAGACAAGGTATTATAACTGTTTTATATACACATATCATCAAACTATCCTTCTGTGAGTGACATGACATGACACCGAGATATTTACGATATCGGTATCATATTAATATTAGTTAGGTACATATTTTTGGTCGGAACCCACAAAACTCAAGTAGGGTTAACTCTCCAACCAATTTAGCCACTATCGGACAATTTGCGACCGCAAATGATGAGCTAATTCAGTTGGCTGCCTAATTTGTTATCTGCCTCAGATTAACATCAGTCATCAATAATTTCCTATATTTTAATGTATCGAAAACTTTGTTTACAGCAAATGGGCACACCAAACGAGAACATAGCTAAAATGATCTTCATGGAACTGAACAATGCTTGGAGTGACTTTGAAAATGACACAAAACAGCAAAACCTGTTCCAATCTTAATTACTATGGTACCACTTATATAAACACCAAAACACAGAAGAGTATACAACTTGGAGTTCTAATAAGCATGTCCTCTAGAATCGAAGTCGCCAACTTTTGCGATGGGCGAAACTAAACGCCAGTGATCGTAAACACAAATGGACCGCTTAAGTTTCATCACTCATCATGATATCAATCAAAATATCTAAGCTGATATTAGTTTATTAAAACGAGCCTAAGTGCTTTTGCTGTCTTTGGACAGTTTGTTAGCAGTCGTTAGGCCCGCACATTAGAACTCCATGTGCTTATACTCCTTGGTCAAAAGAAATGCATCCAGTATATTCATAGCAAATATATGTTTATTTAGATAGACTGTGCTAACAGCGTGTATTCACAAAGCAAGTTGGAAATAATGCTTAAGATTTTATCTTACCGCTAGTATTTTACGGGAAATCTCTAAATAAGAAGTAAAACATTAGAATTGTGATAAATTCTTAAATAGTCTATTAAAAATCTGATGTTAACTTTTTGAATATGCATCTTATAATGATGTTTGGATGTAGCCCCAATTAATTAGAGGTTTTTTTCATAGATCATAAACATGTGTCGTTTTGAAGCAAATATTCAATCATTTACGGAAATAAATTCTCTTCGTCAGAAAATCAAAATACTGCAGTTCAGGCGTGCATTAAGTGTATTGTGGCTGATGTTGATTCGTTCTTGATCCGAATTCACAGATTCAACTACTTTGAATTAGAATGAAGTAAATATGCAAGTTAAAAAAATAGTAGTGTTTACTAGCCAACATAAGCCAAGCCTGTTCGGAAGAATTGAGGGAACTTATTGACGTTCATTTCTCAACAATTGTGTTGTCTTCCGATTCCATTGAATTTATGAACTTGTAATTATTAGCAACAGTAGTAACCTATGCAATAAATAAACATACGTTTTTAATAATATCGACGGCAAAACAACGACTCAGTCAGAGCTTACTATAAAAACATTGTACATTACTTAATATTGTGGGTAATATAGTTTTCTTGGCCCAAGGTAAATATAAATATACGATCGGGTTTTGGGCGGTGCATATAAAGGATTATTTTTTACTTATTCATCTGTGTAATAATATTTTGTGGGCGTTACTTAATAGTTTTAGTGTCGTATCTTAGTACATTCACGTACATAATATAGAACAAAGTGTATTTTAGATATTAAATATCACGAGAGCTGAAATGTATGAAATGAAAATCAAAGTTACAGTTTATTTAATAGATAAGAAAGTTATTGTTCGACTTCAAGTTATCGACTATATAAATATGCTGTCTATCGGTATTTTAGAAGTACGTCGGTCAATGATGTCGGTGGGGTATCGTTTTACCCTGTATAGATTCGGTACAGAGAATGTACAGAGCGGCTTTTGTTTGAATAAAGCGCCAGAGTTGGTCTGCAACACGTTCAAAATGTATGCGCTCGGTAGATTTTCTAAACAGATACCGCACCGACACAAGAGACAGCGTCCTCCATTTATAAAAATTGGCTTTTTGCAATATCGCTTTGTTATGTTATTATTACTTTATTATGTATATGGGAAACTATTCAGTAAGCCGTTTAACGCACCGCATTTCAACTGCTCTATTGAAGTGCTATGTGATAATGATCTTATTTTATTTTTTCAGTAATTTATTTCCATTGCTTGATTTTGAAACATGTATTCTGTAAGCGATACTTCGGGTATTTTATAACCGTTGGTCGCATATATCCAATTCTTATGATCCACACAATTTACGGAATGTCGCGCAATTATATCAATGCAATTGGATAACTGGTATATGGAACCTAACGCTGAAGTGAGATGTGTTTTTTTTCCCTTCTGTTTCTGTATTTGGTGTTATTAGATCTTAATTAATTAGTTCTCTGAGAGCTTACGGTAATGTTAAGTTTATACATTCCTATTGAAATAAGTGTAGTCGGATGTCCATTATCGTTAATATATTGATGTGATGATAAACGTGGACTTTAAAAATATACATTCTACTTTTGAATCTAGGTTCTTAGGACAATCAAAAACAGTATTCAACCTTAGAATGAGGCTTTAGTTCATCCGACATACTAACAGATCGTGCAATCGTTCATTTGAGCATCTTAAGTTTATACATATAATACTTATGTAGTTAGGCCTATACAGAGTCAAATTCGTTGTTATTGCAATACGATATAGAGCCAGTGAATAGATGTACATGTCACCGATATCTTGTATATTTTGCTTAGATAACGTACCTTTGTCTAAATAACAAAACTGTTCGAAAATAAAGTAATTTCAAAAATGATTTTTGGTCTTTTTTTTTAAACCCTGGTGCAGGTCTATGGTCTCTTGGACAGCATTTAAAAAGCTCCATTTGGCCAGTTAAATCAATCTATTTAAAAATCATGTTATTATTGTAATCATGAGTGTATCATAATGAGGGTAAAGAAAAATGAGTTCAAATAAAACCATTGTTTCTGAAACTTAGTTTATTAACTTATAAAAATCGTTTTTTTGTCAACTTGAGGTTTCCATTTTAACATCCATACATCCGTATTTTTCTAGGAGTTCCTGTTTCTTCCTCCTGAGAAGCGCTTCCTCTATATCCTTCTGTGAAGGCACGGCTACATGTGAAGTTACTACTGGCCTAACTGGTTGTTCTCCTTCTTCATCTTCAATTCGCTTGTCGTCAGGCTGGAAATAACATTCGGATATGAGCAAACAAACAAAAAAACCTATAGTAGATTGAAGTAATGGAAAGCTCCGAGGCAGAGGTGTACTGTTATACACCCACGTTTAGCCGATGCCGTTATTGAGTCCCATGTAATAAGGGGCGAGCCTATTGTCATCTATCGGGCACGATTCCAGACTCCGTGCTACTACTGAGAATTGAAAGACCCAATAACACTGCCCGACCCAGGAATCGAACCCAAAACCTCACGCTTAGTAGGCGCGCTTGCAACTACTAGACCAATGAAGCAGTCACTCAATCACGTATTAATTATGCTAAAAATATGCCCTATGTTCTTCGACCTCGGCGCTCACTAAAAATAAACCTTATTCTCTAAACGGTCGGATCTAAAGTAGTACAGTCAATATAGTTATGAATTTTTATTATAAAATCCTTTGTCCTCCCGACCTGAAAACCCCTTTGATATTACAAATATGAAGAACTTACATCTTCTGGATAAATGTTTTCTTCTTCAGGCAAATCTTGATCCTTATCGAGTTCTTTATTTCTCTTCCACTCCTCCACCGCTCGCGCTATGGCTGTAACGGAAAGTTTCATTAGTATGCTGAATGTAGAGAAGACTAAGCGAAAGTAAACGAAATCATATCAAAGGATCGCAAAAAAAACTATGGGCGAGACAAAACAGTGATACGTACGTTTTATTTTACGTTTTATGTCCAACAAAAGGTCGGCCAGTGTACCCTTGGCCACCTTTCAAATAAAACTAGTGAAACAGATTTAACAGATAGTTACCAGTATCCAGCCGGATTTCGTATAATAGCCGGAAATCCGTTGTTTGCCCTGTTGGCTGACTGACTCGCTGTCGTAATAGAAATGTATAACGAACCTTCTTTTTCGGCTTCTTGTTCAAGTGGCATCAGTAGACCGTCATCGTCGTCTCTGTACCCGTAGTAATCAGCATCAACGTCCCTCATGAGATCAGCGCGCGTTCTTCGTGGCGGCGGCGGAGGTTCCTGCTCGAATAACTCGCGAACTCCTAGAGATAAATTAGGAGTAAGCTTTTCAGTTTTCTGATATACTGACATTAATTTGTAAACGATTTGTCTAAAATTTACGTTAGTATGAAACTAGCCTTTTACTATTTATACTAATCTACGTTAAGTTTGGAGCGGACCGTCATTACATATTAGTGATATAATTATTTTTAATTCAGTGACTGCCGTCTGAGCTCCGTATCAGTTAATATTGCCGGCCGCAGATTTCGGTTATAATAATGGTCTTCAAGTTAAATAAATTAATGGCTTCAAAGAAAAGAATGACAAAAGGACAATGGATACTGACCTGGTAGATCTTTAGCGGCTCCGAAGTACTTGTATCCCCTGTTCCCGGGGACCTCTTTGCCGTCTTGATCGAGCATCTTTGGTCCAACACGCGCATGGTCCGGTCCTCCCAGGGCCTTTATCTGGACTTCCCAATGACGCTTCTCACGCATCAATTTGTTTATCTCGTCGTTCAAGTCCCGAATTCGAAACTCGCCGAGACCGGCTGGTAAAAAAAGAGAATCATTTAGATATCAATTATATTATACACTAGGCAAACACACAGTGGGCGGACGAACAAGGTTCACCATAGGCTTTAGAGAGCTACAGAGCTAACTTGTTCGTTTCATGAAACCAGTAGAATATGGTTGGTGTTATGGATTCTGTAAAAAGCATAGTAAAATAAGCATTTACCTGAAACTCAATAATTTAATAGAAATAAAAAATGTTAAATGAGTACTTTCTAATTATTACGGCAAATGTAGATTTTTTGGTTTTATATTAAAAATACATCTCAAGATTCCAATTTTTGTTTGTACAATCAATTTTTTTAAGTTATTTCTTCTTTCCTTTTTTGCCTTTCTTTCCTTTACCACCTTTCCCTTTCTTGTCTTTAGCCTTTCCCTTTTTTCCATCACCCTTCGACGACTTAATATCGCTTCCACTGTACTGTTGGCCAATATTATTGCTCTCTAAAGGTTTGTCGCAGGGAGCTTTTGGTGTAACAAGTTCTATTTCGAGGTCGGTCTTTTTATCTTTGGTTTCAAGTTTCTTTCCAATTTTCAGAATGAACACGTCTTTCTGTGGATGTAGCACTTTCTCCACATCCACTGGTACGGGACAGCTGGGAGGTGTTATATTTATAGTTTTCTTGTCTTTTTTGTCAGGTGGTCTTTCGAGTCCTTTCAGTGTATATTTCAAGTTCGATGTATAAGTTTTTTCTGGATAGGTAGGATCCTTTGGCAGTTCAAATTGTATTTGTTCTCCAGTGTTATATGCTGTACTTTCGCATGAACATAGCTCTTGAATTTTATCGTACTTTCCCATTCTTTCCACTCTAGTGCTTTTCGGTACTCTTATTCTTAATTCGTTGACATTCATTTTGGTGTATATCTCGTCATATTTTGGCCCACGATCTGGAATTTTTATTATTATCATTTCATTTCATTTATTATTATTATTATGATTTCATCTAGACGACACGTATTGTACTAAAAAATAGCGTCCGACTTACCATGATTGCCGTAATAAGGCGGAGGTTCGTAAGATCGTCTAGAAAACTCAGTAGACATTTGCGAGTTTGGGCTTTCAGATCTTTTTTGTTGTTCTGCTGGGCAAGTGCCACACTTTTTCGCTAAAACTCCTTCGTCCAGAAGTATTTTACCCTGATCATCCATTTCAACCTTATGACAGGAATACATGGCCATGCCGTGATCCTCTTTTAGAAGAAAAGAAGTCCCTTGTGGTTTAGGTGAAGCGCAAAATGCAGTGGTTATCTCTTTACCCAAAAATGACATTCGGACTGTGACCTCTATAACCCCGATTGAGTCTCTATTTTCACCGTCACAACACGATAAGTAGTACATGTTTTTGGAAAGTGGGGTCGATGTAGTGCACAGTATATTATCTTTTGGCTGCTCTTCCATCCACTTCTTGCAAAGTTCTTCTCGCAATGAAATAAAGTCACAAGTAAAATCCATGTGAGTCTCAGCTATCCTGGTCACACAAGTTGAACACGGTGGTTGCTTCGTAAGTAGCAAGACAATTTCGAATTCTTTGATACTGCATATTTTGTCGTACGTCATGGCAAACAAAGTGGATTTACCGACATTCAGTTTGCTGAAATTATCAATTTTACCGAATGACGAGTCGTATAATATAATGGGCTGTTTTCCCAAAAATACAGCTGAAATAACTAAGTTATTGTAATCTATGTCGAAGCATTCACACTTCATATGGATTTTATTTATTATCATTTCAATGAGGAATAAGTGATATGGAAAATTAACATCCTCCTCTTTTCCACAGTAACATAGTTCTTGTTTAGTACGTGCGATATCTTCAGACAAACATTTTATTGATTGTCTCAGAGCGTTAGCTTCATTCGTGAGGGCTTTGCTCATCGTAGCTATTTTATCAATATTTGTAGTTAGATTGTTTGGTTTCGAGTCTACTATATCGCATGCCAGGTCCATGACGGTGTCTTTTAAGTCTTTGAAATTTTCAGAAATGCATTTATCTGGCACGATTTTGGAAATTGCATCCACAATTTTGCTCCCAGTATGTCCATTTGATGATCTGATACTTTGTGTCTTTGAACTTCTGTAGTCTTTCGTAGACATGTCTCGTGACGCGTGTGGGCCGGTAGATGGAGCAGCGCTGTGCCTTGGACTCGTGGGTAATTGGGGTATAGGAGCGGACTGAATGGACGGAGTAGCGCTGCGACGAGGACTCGTTGATGTTGGAGGGAGCTTTGAAGCCTGTATAGACGGCGACTGAGGAATTTCTTGCGGCTGCGGTACTTCGACAGGAATTACTTCCAAATTAATGCTGGGTTCGCGTAATGCGCTTTGAACTGAAACTGCCTCAGCATCTTCCATTTCGAAAGGTTATATAATATATACTTTATCAAAACAAAGATAAATTGTAACAAAAATTTCACATTTTATATTATTGGCGACATGTTGTGATATTCATAGCCCCATCGATTTATGACAAAGATTTAAAAATAACAGGAAAGAAAACATTGGAGAAGCACCAACTTAATTGTGTGTGTGCCAGTAACAGCCCTGTTTGTTTTCTGCACTGCAAGAATTTGTGGATTCAACCACTACATGGGATAAAAAAATTGTATGGCCTACAGATATAGTTGGTTGTGTGTGCCTTGATATGCATGTGAGACTTATTTCTAAGCGGTATCAAACCCAAGATGGTACCTAGCGTTTTATGACGAGAAATTGTCAGCTGTACAACCCATTTCAAATTAATAAGTCTGAAGTGGCCACTACACACATACACCAATGAGAAGTGTTTGATCTGTAATGGCCATAACTTACCATTCTGTATCTGCGCCACTTTCTTGGCTATTTCTCTGACAATCTGCAGTCTCCACTTCTCAGCTTGTGGCAGATCGGTGCACTCTGACGCGAGGTATGGTCTGCGCTCGCGCTGCCCACCTGCCTCTTGTACTTGCGCGGCACGCCATCGCGCTAATGTTGTCCTATTAACAAAATGAATTGTATGATAAATGATAATCACATAGGAGTGCTTCACATTATATGTAATAACATGAAACTTCATCATCATACCTTTCTTCTCAGAAGTCTGAGACAGAGTTGGTTTTACTACACTGTTACTTAAAATTTTACTAATATTATAGTAGAAAAACACAATAATACTCAGCGACAGTGCTTGTAACTAGTACACCAATGGGACAGGCAATTTTGTTATATGCCAATTTTTACTGACCACTATTTGCTAATAACAAACATTAACACTACATAAAAATAGATTTGCTTCACAGAACTCAAATGGTTTCGAATCAACAGCCAATATTTAAAATCTTATTCTTATACTAGGTTATAGGAATTGTTCGGACTGATCCCTGCCGCCTCTTTCCGCCATCGTTCTATGCGACAGCAGTTCCATCACCATCATTTAGATGGTGGTGGCAGTCCACAACTGTGCGTTTCTCTAGAAACTTTCTGCCTCACACAACAAAACTGTGGAATGAACTGTCGCCAGCGGTATTTCCGGACCAATACGACCTTCAAGAAAAGAGCGTACTCCTTTTTAAAAGGCCGGCAACGCACTTGTGACTCCTCCGGTATTGCGGGTGTCCATGGGCGACATTAATCGCTTACCATCAGGCGATCAGTCTGTTCGTTTGCCGCCTATGCCATAAAAAAAGGTATGTTTTGAAATATTATACTTACATAGCCTTTTCTGCATTGCGAGCCTGAAAGAAAAGATTAATTTTATTTATTAATATGTTACACTGTATTCTAAAATAGTTAAGATACCAATATTGCACTGCAGTAAAGCTCATCATCATCATGATTCATGTACATGTACTTGTATGAAATTACTGACTCAAATCTGTGCTCAAATCACCACTTAGGCTGTGCTATGTGACTTGTGAAACCAAAACAAAAACTTCTGTACTTTTTTAAGTGTTACTGCATGCACTTTGGAGCAATTTCTGCTTTGGTTGTTTTAATACTATGGCAAAGGCAGGGATCTCTCTGTCATAATTTCATGTTAAGGCTATGCCCTTACAAAACAAAAGTCTATAAGTTGGTTGTTCTGTGTATCTGTGCTCAAGTCAATGAAGTCAAAAGCAATAGTTTATGTTTATTCATATAGAAGATAAAGTTGTATGTAGACAGATTTATCTGTTTATGTATCTGAGTCCTTCCGGGGCGTTAATAATATGAGCTCTCCATTCCCAAATTAAAGGTCTATTTGTTAACAGAATAGAAACTGCAAAAACATTACCTACAAATAGTACATAATAATATTTTCTATGCAGCTTTTAAAACCATATAAAAATTATATAGTAAACATAAATTTATCGCTTGTATATTTTAGTAAGTTTGTTTGTGGAAAAGCAATAGCAGACTCATAATATTCTAAAACTCAGTTGCTGTTTCTGTTTCTCCACACATATACTAAGTACTGCATAGTAGAATACTTCATATCTTACCATATTTAATTAACAACGACTCCTGAAGCCTAGTAATTGCAATCGCAAGTTTTACTATGATCGACAAAGTATGTAGCACAAAATATTGATAAACATAACCTCAACATATGCCTCAACACAACACATCACAGTGACTTTGATGTGTTGACTTTGACAAAGTCAAACGTTAATGTTAGAGGTGGGCGTTGCGACGAAGGATCGTTTCCAAAGACCTTTTTCTGTTCTGCAACGATAGAACCGTTTTACGGCCCAACAGTCTTCTTTACACAAACTAATTTTCGAACTACTTGATGCGATTGTTTACTTCACGACTACGAAAATACAGTCGAGAACATAATGACTCAACTATCACACTCGCCTCGTCACACAACCGTTCTCTAATAGTACAATGAAAAGTGAGCTTTTCGCTATCAAAATACAGTCGATAATCTATTATCAGTTATACCAGTTTATGTTCTGCGACGATAGAACCGTTTTACGTAGAAACAGTCTTCGTTGCACAAACCAGTCTTCGAACTACACTTGAGAACGCAATTACTCAACTACACACTCATCTCGTCGCAAAACAGTTCTCTAATAGTACAGTAAAAAGTTTTTTGTTAACGAGATAAGGTCGATAATCTATTACCAGATAAACCAGTTGCAACGACGACCGTTTTCTGCAACCGTTTTCGTCATCAAGGAAACGGTTGCGTTTAGTTCGTAAAAAAATCGACAACGACCCACTCTAGTAGTGGCTCAATGTATTATAGCCTTAAGATAATAAAGGTGACATAATTATCATAAACGTGGATATTATTTTTTATTTCCGAACCCTATGTTATTTTATTTCCCTTTACCCTTTATCCCTACGACAATTAATATAATACTTTAAGCGTTGGGTAGCTTACGAAATGAAACAGCGTGTTCTGATCTCGGAAGGATGCGAAGAAATGTATCGGAATGTGTATATTTGAAAAATTTGCCTATTTATATACAATATTATTATGCTACACTTAGTCACTAGTCTATTCATATTTACATTCCACCGACCAATACGATGCGCCGTAGGGCGAGACGCGCGCACGGGGCGCGGGGCGCTGTTGCGAGCGCGGCGCTATTCGCCGCGAGGGCATAAATATGACTCGCGCCCAAAGCGCGTTCCTTTTCTGCGTGCGCCGGCGTCGAGTGCGGACGGGGAGACTGCGCGTCGTCGGCGCCGGCGTCGTGTCCTCGCGATCGTCTTCGAGTCGTGAAGGTTCATCCAGCTGCTGCATGCTTGCTTCGCTTGCCATGCTCTCAAACCGCTTCTTTCGAAGCGAAGCCCGTCGTGTGTGCGGCGTTGTAGTGACGCTCGTGCCGCGTCGATGCGTCCATCTTATTTCACGTACTGTCGTCTTTATCAAGATGCTTGAGCTTCACTGTTTCTTGATGGAGTGTTCTTAAAACGTGCTTGGTACTGGTACGGTGGTGAAGGTAATTGGTAATGGTAATTGTGGCTGGTAAGTAAGTAGGTACTGTGCTGTGCTGTGCCACTACATCACTCCCCCTCTAGCGAAGCGTACGTTGGGTTTCACTGCGCGACCGGACCGAGTGACGTATGAGTCGGGCGGTGCGCTGGGGGTCGATGACCGTGGCTCGACGCTCGCAGTGGAACTCGATGTTTGCGGAGCTTGAGGTTGCACGCATGTTGTAGGAGTGGCACATTCTTCTTCGTTCAGCAAGTGCGCTGGCTTAAGTCTGTCTATTGAGACAACTGTAGTTCGAAGTGGCGTCTGTATGGTGAAATGTTTGTTATCACGCTGAATCACCATAAACGGGCCGTCGTAAGGAGGGGTCAATGGACTTCGTACGGTATCGTTGCGCACGAAAACATGGGTACACGTGGCTAGGTCCTTGTGCACGAACGTGCTTCTGTTGTTGCTGTGTGACTTGCTCCTTGGTGTGAGTGATGCCATTGTTTCAGTCAGCTGGCGAACGAAATCTGCGTCATCATTTTTCGGCTGTGTAGGCGCGAAGAAATCTGACGGTATTCGCAGCGTCGATCCGTAGGTCATCAGGGCTGGGCTGACTTGTGTGTCTCCACGAAGCGCTGTACGTAGTCCAAGTAGCACGGTCGGTAATTCTTCGCTCCAGTGTGTGCCTGCGCCTCTTGCCATGAGCGCGGCCTTCAGCGTTCGATGCCAGCGTTCGACTTGACCATTTGCTTGCGGATGGTATGCAGTAGTTCGAATCCTGGCGATGCCGAATCTCTTCATCAGTGCGTTGAATAGCGACGATTCGAATTGTCTACCTTGATCCGTCGTTACACGTAACGGACAGCCAAATCGCGATATCCATCCCTCGTAGATCGCCTTAGCAGCAGTGTCGGCGGTGACGTCACGAACAGGGATTGCTTCAGGCCATTTAGTGCAGCGGTCGATCATTGTCACTAGATATCTGTAGTCGTTAGATGGCGGTAGTGGTCCGACGATGTCAACGTGTATATGTTCGAAACGTGACGATTTTTGAAACTCGCCGAGCGGACTGATAACGTGTCGTTGAATTTTCCCGCGCTGACATCCGATGCATGTTTTCGCCCACATACCAACTTCTCTGTTCATACTCGGCCAAAAGAACTTCGTAGAGATTACTTTTCTTGTTGTTCGCACACCGGGGTGACTTAATTCGTGTTGCGCTTTGAATGCTACTTTACGATAAGTCGCTGGTAGATATGGACGAACGTTGCCGGTTGATGTTTCGCACATGATGGGTCGTTGACCTCCGGGTAATGTGATAGGAGCGAATTTCAGACTTGGGTTGGACATGCAGGTTTTCAGTTCTTCGTCATTTTCTTGGTCTTGAGCGAGTTGGTTGTAGTCGATTGCGGAGTGTGACAAGTTGATTTCTTCGATGCGTGATAAGGCGTCAGCTGCTTCGTTCTTATCACCATGAATGTACTTAATGTTTGTGCAGAATTGACTTATGTAGTGAAGCTGTCGTTCTCTTCTCGGTGTGTCGCTGCTGCTCGGCGTTCTTGTAAGCGCGTACGTGAGAGGTTTGTGGTCAGTGCATATCGTGAGTTCATTGCCCTCTATCAGTCGACGTAAGCTCTTAACAGCTGTGTACATTGCTAATAATTCGCGATCGTACACACTGTATCTTCGCTGCGTTTCGCTCATTGTTTTTGAGTAGTAGGCGAGTGGTTTCCACGTGTTGTCGACTTTCTGTTGCAATACGGCGCCGAGGCTGGTATCAGATGCGTCGGTGAGTAAGCATAACGGCGCGTTAGGTATCGGGTGAGTCAGTACGGTCGCCTCGAGTATGCTTTGGCGGCATTTCTCGAAGGCTTTCTCGGCTTCGGGCGTCCAGGCAATCGGAGATTTGTCATTCTTTTTGCTGTTGTGTAAGTACTGATTGAGTAGATATTGATGTTCGGCTTGATGGGGTAGGCAGCTGCGGTAGAAATTAATCATGCCTAAAAATCTTCTTAATTCTTGTATCGTAGTTGGTCTCGGGTATTTGACGATGGCTTCGATGCGCTCTTCTGTGGGTTTGATTCCGTCTTGCGTTACTTCATATCCCAAGAACTGTATTTTGTTCGTGCCGAATTCGCATTTGTCAATGTTGAGTGTGACGCCGTAGTTGTTCAATCGTTCGAGTACTTGATGTAGGTGTCGCTTGTGTTCTTCTTCATTGATTGAATGGACTAGCAAATCGTCGACGAAGCAAAAGACGATGTTATCGAGTCCGCGTAGTACTTCGTGCATGAATCGCTGAAATGTTTGACCTGAGTTGCGTAGGCCAAACGTCATGCAGTTGAATTCGAATAGGCCGAATGGCGTGATGATGGCGGTCTTCGCGGCGTCTTCTTCATGTATAGGTATAGAAAAGTAGGCCATCTTCATATCAAGCTTCGAAAAAACTTTTTTCCCGTGTAGTTGGTACGTAAAGTCTTGAATTCTCGGAATTGGGTAGCGGTCGGGTACAGTCACAGCGTTGAGTCTACGATAATCGCCACATACACGTAGTGAGCCATCTTTCTTCTTGACTACGTGCAACGGACTGGCCCATGGACTCTTCGACGGCTTGCAGATACCCATCTCCATCATCTTTTCAAATTCGATTTTTGCCGCGTTGTATTGGCTCGGAGGGAGGGGGCGTGGCCTCGAGTAAATAGGTTGGCCAGTTGTCTCGATGCGATGTTTGACTTCGTGTTTCGCAGGAGTCTTGAGTGACATAGGACGCAGAATGTCTGGATATTGTCTTAGTATGTCGTGGTAAGTATGGTTACGGTCGACTATGTACACCGCTTCTTCTGTAGACTGGATCTTGATGGCGTTCACACTGAGTTCGGTAACACGGTCGATGAGCTTCCTCTGATGCAGGTCGACTAGTAATTTGTGGTTTACTAGGAAGTCTGCGCCCAGTATCGAGGTTTTCACGTCGGCGACGACGAACGTCCACTTAAAACTTCTACGTAAGCCTAGGTTGAGCTCGAGTGTGCGCTCTCCGTAGGTACGTATCGGGGTGCCATTTGCCGCGAAAAGTTTGTATGTGCTTTCTGTCGGTTTCAAATTCTTGTTTCTAGCTGCTAGAACGGATATGTCGGCTCCGGTGTCCACAAGAAACTTCTCTCTATTGTTGATGTCGATAACACATAGGCGGTAGCTTGGCTGGTTAACATCGATACCCGCCACTGTCGATGCACGTTCTAGTTTTCCCGCTTCTCGAAGGCACATGGCGATTCGCATTTTCGTGCCGCTTTGCCGAATCGGTAATGGTACCGGCACAACCAGTCGGGATCGCCGGGCTTGCGGCCGTTGTCAGTACGCTGTCTCGATTGTGAGCGGCTGCGATGATGTGCGGAGTTTTGGCGGGAACGGCGATACGAGTGTTGCTGGTTGCGGAGTTCGGCGACTTCGAGCGACAATTTTTCGAGTTGTTTTGATAACACATTGATCTGCAGGGCTGTTATGGAGTTGATATTCTGTACCTCTTTGCATGAATTTGATGGCGGGGGGTCTGCTGTGGAGATTGCGGCGACTGTGGTGGGTTCAAAATGCTCCATCATTTTGTCGGCCATCGCGGCTAGGACTTCGAGCGATGACTCTGTGTTGACGGAGAGCACGGCGCGAACTTGTGTGGGCAGCTGGTTGAGCCACATAACCTTGAGTGCTTCGTCCGTCAGTAACTTGCCGCTGAGGTCACGCATTTTACGCAGCAGCTGGCTTGGCTTCTGATCGCCAAGTTCGAGGCCGCTGAGTAGTTTCTGTAACTGCCGGTGGTCTGACTCTTGAAAGGTCGATATGAGTCTCTCTTTCAGCGTGCTGTACTTGCCCGTAGCAGGTGGATTCAGGATGATATCGCTAATCTGTTCTAAATCGCTGCAGCCCAGCAGCGGGACGACGAGGTTGAACTTCCGATCTTCACCGATTTTGCTGGCGGCGACGGCGGCTTCAAACTGCGCGAACCACAGGCGAGGATTTTGGCGCCAAAACGGAGGTAGGCGTGCAGGCAGCGAGATGGTGGCGACGTCGTTCTTCACAGTTGTAATACCCTGGGCGTCGCAGAAATCTTCGGATTGTTCCTGCGGCATGATGGTTCTTCTGTGCTGAGCTTCCTGTGGGATCTTCTTGCAGATGTTCTCAGGAACTCAGGTAGGTACTTCCGGATCGTATAGGCTTCTCGGGGTCACCAATTTAAGCGTTGGGTAGCTTACGAAATGAAACAGCGTGTTCTGATCTCGGAAGGATGCGAAGAAATGTATCGGAATGTGTATATTTGAAAAATTTGCCTATTTATATACAATATTATTATGCTACACTTAGTCACTAGTCTATTCATATTTACATTCCACCGACCAATACGATGCGCCGTAGGGCGAGACGCGCGCACGGGGCGCGGGGCGCTGTTGCGAGCGCGGCGCTATTCGCCGCGAGGGCATAAATATGACTCGCGCCCAAAGCGCGTTCCTTTTCTGCGTGCGCCGGCGTCGAGTGCGGACGGGGAGACTGCGCGTCGTCGGCGCCGGCGTCGTGTCCTCGCGATCGTCTTCGAGTCGTGAAGGTTCATCCAGCTGCTGCATGCTTGCTTCGCTTGCCATGCTCTCAAACCGCTTCTTTCGAAGCGAAGCCCGTCGTGTGTGCGGCGTTGTAGTGACGCTCGTGCCGCGTCGATGCGTCCATCTTATTTCACGTACTGTCGTCTTTATCAAGATGCTTGAGCTTCACTGTTTCTTGATGGAGTGTTCTTAAAACGTGCTTGGTACTGGTACGGTGGTGAAGGTAATTGGTAATGGTAATTGTGGCTGGTAAGTAAGTAGGTACTGTGCTGTGCTGTGCCACTACAATACTATTCTTTATATTACTGTCCATTCAAATACTTTACTTCATTGTGACCTTAGCTAGTTTCAATAACCTTTACGTAGCGCAACGAACGTCGCCAGTCATCATTTTATCATAACACCAGTCAGTAGTCAGTTAGCGTCGTCAGCGTCGCCAACTCTACGGCTTTTTACGGCGTTTACCCTTAAAACTAGGAGAGGGACACCTCATCCCAGGTTTCTGGGTAACGGGCTCGCTCTCCTAGTAATGATGTGAGGTAGACCTCTCGTTTCGGCGGGACTCCACGGCGACTCATCGCACGTTGCAAACGAAAGTTTGCTGAGTACTGAGGGGGGGGAGGAGCCCCTACCGGTAGGCTACGGTAGCCTCCCCCGACTGGCGTCGGACTCTCAGGGGCTGTGTTTCAGCTGATGCTATAGGGCTGCTGGGGTCTTGTTGCCATTCACGTGGTTGCATTACTTTTCAGTTAAAGAGGGAGGGTTCGGAGCCCGTACTGGAGAACGACCCTACCCTCGCTACCTGGCCAATGCTCATCGCCGAAGGGCTTGAGTGGCTAAGGGAGTGGATGCCAGCTTTCCAAGATCAAGTTGCAATACGGAGTCTAGTGACGGTCTGCCTGGAGCCCTATCATTGAGGAGTGGAATTGTCCGGATGTACGCATGACTCCAGTTCTAACGTGCATTGTAATGGGGAACCCACGGTTTCCACTCTTAATATGGTGGTAGGGTAGACTGGAAAGGTCGCTTCCGACGTCGCGGACCTGGGGGGCCTGTGCGGCCCCCCAGACCCCCCGCACGGCGGTCGTAACTATGACTCTCTGAAAATAGATCTACGTATTTTACGCGTTTCCTGCAAACCTACGAACAGTCCCAGAATCTACATATTTTCTATTAAATTGTACAAATTTGCAAAATAACATAACTCATTAGGCTGAATGGGCATAATTTCCTTTTCTTTTGCGAAAAATAGTCAATAAACGTTCCGTTCCGTTAGGTTCCGTTTCATACTAATGCTCATGATAGATGATACTAATAGGTAATCAATGTAACGAAGACCAACATCAGGAATAAACTTTCCACTGAAACGCTAACAGGGTTACTTTTCACGAAAAGTGGCTTAAAAAATCGCGAGCCTTCGCAAGAACATCATCACTACATCACTACATAGTATAAAACAAAGTCGCTTTCTCTGTCCCTATGTCCCTTTGTATGCTTAAATCTTTGAAACTACGCAACGGATTTTGATGCGGTTTTTTTAATAGATAGAGTGATTCAAGAGGAAGGTTTATATGTATAATAAAATCCATTAAATCGTGGAGAAGTACTGTTATTTTTGAGGTTTCTAATGTGATGTCGTAAATAATTACATTTTTTCCGCTTACATTGCAAACGCAGGCTGAACCCTACGAGTTTTATCAAAATAATGTACTACAGTATTGTACACCTTAAAAAGGTCTACAAAAAAGTCCGGGTGGTATATGTCTATCTCTTAGGGATAACCCACAATAACCATTTTTTTAAATCTTTCACTCTAGAACGGCTGAACGGATCTGGATGAAAATTGGCACAGAGATAGATTATAGTCTTGATTAGCACATAGGCTACTTTTTATCGCGGGAAAATGTACGGGTTCATAAACCACGCGGGCGAAGCCGCGGGCGGAAGCTAGTATTAAATATTTTAATTAATCTAAGTATAAATCCAATTTGCCTGAACGTAATAATGAAAATAAATAATTCAAATAAATTGAAAACAAAACACTCGTTTTATTCAGCGTTACCCTCTTTATTTCACTCAGAAAAAAGTACGTAGATCCGTAGATCTATGAACTTTTCTTACGCAAAACTAATTCTACGTAATTACCGAATCTGGCTGGCCTACGCCTTTTTCTAAATCCGAGTTGGCAACACTGGTATCATTCGAGACTCGAGACAAGATTGTTACTGTGTGTGACTTAGTTAAAATTTGGCATTTCTATTCGTCATTTGCGTTTATAAATATTATTGTTTACATCTATTAAATTTACATTACGCTACAATGTCGTTGACTGAAGCAATTAATGATATTGTTGACTGGGATTTTTGGCCCCCTGAACTTCTATGGATGATTTTTAAACAATTAGACTATAAATCTTTGGTAATTTGTATGTCTGTGAACAGAAGATGGAAGGATATAGCTGAATATTATATCGAGGTAACTAAAAAGCCTATTTAATACAATTAAATGAGTGTAATAACCTGATAAACATGTAAACCATAGGCAAACCAATAAAAAAATCCCATTAACTCCTAGATTACTTCTAATTTTATTACTAATTACTTACTTCTAATTTTTTTTAGTGTCATGGCCTATGGCCCAATATTATAAGGCAAGAAATGGTTAACTGTGGCCTCACATACCAAAGAAAATCCACCCTAAGCTTGAAGTATTTGTTAATAAATTCAAATCTTTGGTCTTCTGTACATTACGCTCAAGTGGAACATCATCATACCTATAAGCTGAGGAACCTTATAAGAATACACATGTATAGAGGTAAACCATACCATATTTATGAAAGAAACAGCTTCTTGCCAACTGTACTGAACTTTTTGATTTTTTGAACATTAATGATCACAAACTGGCTGTTCGTACATCTTATATACTAAAATAAATAAACATTCAGAAAATATTTGATCTCTTTCAGATAACCTGATTGTGAAGACAAAAGCTGCAATTAAATATTTTAATATTAAGACTTTTAATACAACCAGACATTACATGACTTCACGTAAGGTGCAACATTGTTTCATTTCATGTTCAGTTTGTAAAAATATTAGATTGATTAAAAAAGTTAATATAAAATATTTTAATATTTTTTTAAATTAAGTTTTTCATAACATTTTATGTTACGTCAAATTGATTAATTTTATTTACCTATTGTTTCAGATAAAGAGGGTGATTGTACAGAAAATGATAGTATGATTGCATTGCTTACGCAAGCCGAGAAAGAGTTGAAAGGAGACCTCTGTTTATATGGCAAAGCTGAACCAGATGATACCAGTTTTAATGAAAACTTTGTGTATGATATTGATAATGTTCTATTGTTTAAGTAAGTACAATTGAATTAATTGAATCATAGGTATAAAGTTTTAAAGAATATAATAGTAACATAACATAATATCACACCTTTATTCCCCAATGGGTTAGGGAGAGATCTACTATTATACGACCATTCGCCGATGCTGTTATTTAGTCCCATGTAATAGCAGGTGAGCCAATCAGACACAGTTCCGGATCCCTTACTGCTATTGAGAACTTCCACACAGAAAAACCCAATAATACTTTGCTTGACCCAGGAATCGAACCGAGGATCTCACGCTCAGCAGTCGCGCTTGCAACCACTAGACCAGTGAGGAAGTCTAAAGCAACTAGGTTCAGCTTTACAATCAGACTAACACTAGGTTTACTCAGATCTACAGATAAAGGCTAAAATTATTTGATGCTAATGTAATACTCATTGTTTCAGAATAGAGGACAATATTTGCTACATAGTCACAACCAGTTACGTAGTTTGGGCTTACATATGGGAGAACAATATGTGGCAATTTAAATTATTAGGTTGCTATTATGGCAGTTCATATGACAGAATATATGCAATACATGTCTTTGATAACACAGTTTACATGATAACCAAGTATGGATTGGTTTTGAGTGGAGATGCAGAATCTAAGGTGATTCAGATAATCTTCAGACATAATGTTCCTCTAGATAAAAGTCCAACAAATTGGATGTTGTTTCAAAAGTTTGGTGCTGCTGTTGCAGGTACGCTGTAGATAAGAGCACCTATGTTATTTTCCTATTGCATTCCTATATTTCAAAACAGTTTGTGCATATGCAATTCTAATATTCCTTAAATACAATGTCGACTGAGATTAGTGTAATCGGTAAAAGTCATTTGTACTAATATTTGTGTATTTCCTCGAACAAATCAATGTGCAAAGTAGGCAATATTTAATTACATAATTGTTTGATTTTAGTAAAAAATGGAGACCAGCGGATTACAGTTCGCAAAGACAAAAAAAACGAGTATACGACGTGGGAATGTGTGGACATGACATGCGCCACTGAACATGGAGAAGTCATATTTCTGGGATTTAAAGATGGAACAGTGAGTATTAATTTATGCTAGGTACCTTATTTCTCAAAAATAAGCTCTACTCCGCAGTATGTAGGAAAGGTTGGCGACATGGTTAGCGCAGTGGTTGAGCGATCGACTGCTCCGCTACGTGTCGCGGCTTCGATTCCCACACGGAACAAATATTTGTATTATCTACAAATAGTTGTTTCGGATTTGGGTGTATGTCCATGTGAATATTTGTGTTTGTAAACGCACCCACGATACAGGAATAATTCCTGGTCTAAGGCAACATTTTTTAAAAAAAAAAAAAACAAAATTGTCTCACGTTGTCTCATCCATTGTTACCCAACGATTTTCACGTGACGTCTGCCCATGGTGTTGGGTAACTTCCTAGCAGTCGTCCTGTTGGCCACCACACGGAAATTGCCTCGTTCCATCTTCCTCCATCCAGCCTTTTCAAGTATCCTGACCATCTTCATTTTAGCTAATAAATCTATATAAATTACGTTTCAGGTTGCTATATGTAATGCAAGCAACATGTTGCGTAACAACGGTGTACCTGAACTTACGTTGCGCGTGCAGGATTACGACAGAAAGATCAAGGATCCCACAATATTGGCGCTGGAAGTGTTCGAGGACAACCTTCGTCATCATCTGTTCATCGCCACCCGATGCCAAGTAATTCAATTGTTAATTACTTATCCTAAAACCATCACCACCTATTATGAATGATGTTATAACAATATTTGATAGACAGCCTATATTCCTATGCTGGAGTCTGTATCCAGTCTAAGCAGACGCGGCTGAATATCAGTAGGTAATTTACGTGGAATAACACTGTTCTCGAGGTCCTAAAAGGCCACTTTATATCAATCATTATGAGTAAATCAAGCAAGCAAACCAAAGCGGAACCCTTTTACCTATGCTTATGTCTGAATACTGTTGATAATTCCTGATTTGTTTCTTTTTTCAAATTTCAATTTCAATTCCAAATGTCAAATATTAACTAATATCATTGGCGTAAGGTTCATATTTATATTTTCTATGGAGATTTGTAGAGGCATTGCTAAGTGGTCTGAAAAGCCATATTGAGCAATTCTTTTTTAGACTGATGTCTTAGGCTTAGACTGTTTGCTCGGACAACGGGTTTATAACTGCCCTTATTGGCATCATCGTTTTTGTTTGTTATATCAACGCATAATATGTATTCGTATAACGGTACTATTAAAAAATATCTAGTCAACGTGTGTCTGCTTGTTTTTACGGAGGGTATACAGGAAAAATAGTAATAAGTAGGAAGTAAGTTTATACAACAAGCATTTTCTTAGTTATTTCTGTGATACGTAAATATTACGCGATATAAGTCTAAATAATCAACTTGTAGCTTTCGAGATGAAAGATTTTTGTAAGAAATCAAATACAATCGACATTTGTAATTTTATTATCCAACAAACAATGTACAATCCGAACAAACTATCTTTGGTATAATTTTTCATTATAATATGTAAAGATGATATAAAATTATTATTATAATCATAACCCTAGTGTATTGAATAACATTTGTAGATCTATATTGTACAAGTACAGGAGCTGCTCTGCTCTGGTTTTAAATAAAAACAATTTATATTTTAAGAATACTAAATAGCGATTGTGCGTCACCGATCGTACTTCCGTTGGTTGAACCAATGCTTATTCGACTAGACGAATAATTTGAGAATTTCACAGTGAATAAATAAATATGGGGTTTGACTGTACAAATTGAATTCAATAAATAAAGTGAACATATTATATTTTTTTCTATACAAATACTTAGCCATGTAACACACAGGTTGAGATTATTATTCAAAGACTCTGATAAGCCACAGAAATTAAAAGTATGAATTATAGTTGTAGATAAAATTCATCTGAACGTGTGTGTTACAGCCCTTACACCTAACACCTATTTCATATAACATTACAATTCGTGTACCAGACACAATAACATATTTTTTAATTGATATGCATTTTAACTGATTTAATGTACCCTCTATATGTAGGCACTGATTCGTTTTCAAATACAACACTTATTAAGGCAGTTTTTTTTAATTCGACCCATTATTGTAAAAAACAATAGTGGATTCTATGCATCCACTTGTCAAAATGTTCTATTTTCTGTAGGGTTCTGCTTATTCGTTACGACTACAAAATCTTGACTGCCAATAATTACTACCGCCCAGCGGGACATACAATCACCAATAATACACCGACGACCACGCATCGAACGTTCTCGAAAACGCCACTGCGGTTGGCCTGCTAAATATAACAAGGAAATTTCAACCATCACTCTAAGTATTAGAGTTCGTTTTAGCGGTCCGTCGTATTGGGGTTGGTGTAGGAAAAGCCTCTGAAAGGCTCCTGGTCCATGGAGCGCAGTACGTGAGGCTCCACCGCGGTGAGACGCGGTCGCTCGCCCGTGAACGCTTTGTCGAAATATTGAGTATCCATCGGATGTCTCTGTGGAAGTTAAGATCAAATACATTGTATGGTTTCGTTGGTCTACAGTTATAATAGCTTCTCCTTTTATCGGACCCTAAACACCTCTAGATTCCCTAGATTTGGTGAAGAGATTGAGAGAAATTGTATTTAAGTGGGTAGGTACAGTTGAACTAGATAAAAAATAATATGCACGTTGCCAAGAGTCGGATTGGTGTCAGAAAATTTAAAAAAGTAGAACTATTGGTCCCACTTTTTGACCAACTGCGTAACTTGACACCTAGGAAAATAACTTGATGATTCTTCACTTACCACGCGTGGTCTGAAAGGCGTTTCTAGATCGCGCCTCTCAAGACGCTCCCAGTGAATGGCGTGGAAGAAGTCCTGTTCGCGGATGTCGCCGTGCATGCACTCAGTGCCGCCCAGCCTAGTCCGTGCGTCTTTGTCCAATAACTACAACAATGAATAGTATAAATAGGTGAAACCGATGGTCGTCGAGAATTTGACTCGAGATATGTGTTGGTAGTGAGTTTCCTCAGATCTTACAAGACTACAAAAAAATCGGATGAAGGATGAAGAGCAGGTTGTAATTTTTGGGCTATTATCTGTCCTATTCTGTCCCATTATTGGGACAAGGTTGATGTATCTAATGCAAATAAAAGTCCGCGTATTGACAAGTACAAGAAAAACGGAAGTTATGTTAACCGTATTGGCGACACGGCCAGATTGTTAGATGTTACAGCCATCGACAATAGGCTCACAATGCGCGGGCCTATGTCCTTTATAATAGCTGGTATGAAGATTTTTTTAATAGTTGAACAAAAACACTGTGCGCATTTCTAAACGCTGGAACTTCATTTAGATCATCATCCTCCTTGAATTATCCCATTAATTTAGGGTCGGACGTATCAGTCATGTTATATTCACACAATCGAGCTGTATTTTTTTAAGTATGTCTCTTCTCTTGTGGCCTTCGCTTTTATATCCAGAACTCGCCTTCTAACATGTCTTCTTTAGATGTAAATATTAACCCCAACGTACCCTGGTTAGTATGGTGAGCGCCTCATGTGAGAGGAAGCGTGGGTAGGACGGCATCTCGTTACAGATGGACCAGAACAGCTCGTCCTCGTCACAGCCGCTGAACGGACTCTGGCCGATCAACATCTCGTATAGCAGCACGCCGAACGACCACCAGTCTACGGTCTGGTTGTATTTCTGGCCTTTGATTATCTGAAATTGCATGAATGGTTATACATTGTTGTCTGTGTACCTAGAAGTAGCGGGGAACGCCTCATCGGTGTTGAAGAATTAGGCAGGATTACACTAGGCAGTAATGATCCGGTGGTGTGAACGAGTTGTCTTTGTTAGAAAATTCTCAGTATCAGCCCAGGCTGGATGTTTTTAAATTAATCGAACACAATCACGAGATTTGTTGCACAGAATAACATAAATCCTAACCTTGTCCAGTCTAGGTAACACGACAACGATCACTTCATCAATGTTTAGAATGACATTATTTCTGGAGATGAAAATAAATTTAGGTACCTACGTACTGTCAGTAAACTAGAATCAATCAAAGAACAGGTAGATAAGGCCTGGGTGGTAACAAGATGTTACAGTCATTATAGCGACTGCCAATCACGGGATTGGCAGGTGAATCAATGATTCAATAAATAATCATAAATTATGACAAGATTTATGAAGACATTTGGAGTTGAAATGATGATGGCAAATACACGTTATGTAAGTGATATGGAGCTATCTAGATAAATATTAGGGGTGTTCATTATATTACACAGCACATAAAAATAGTAAAATTATATAGCAATAGCAGCCTGCTATATATTTATACCGCAGTCTGCTATCTGCGCTTAGCGCAGCGTTGCCAACTCTACGTCTTTTTGCAAAGATCTTTGTACCTTAGGTGTTTCCCACAAACCTAGGAACTTAATTCGCCAAATCTACGCAATTTCTATCAAATATTCAAATTGGCAAAATAACATCGTCACGTTTTCCAAACAATTATGATTATTTGAACAAAAAATATAAAATTATGGTACGTATACCTAATATATTACTATCAACTACAACGAAACAACGAGATCACATATTCATTACTATAATAATGTATCACACAGCTTATTGTTCCAACGCCGAACACGGAACGCGTACCACCACGCGTACCACATCTGCGCTGCGGAATGCGAGTAATATTTATCAAATGCAGTTGTAATGCTGTTGTGCTATATTATAGCACAAAAAATATTCTGCGCTTTATTTATAGCATTTCGTTATAACGCGTTTATATTTTATAGCCGTTGTGAACACGCCTAATAAATATGCGTAGGTTCAAAAATCAGAACATATAATATTACATCTAACATATAATATCCTTCCGTTTAGAAATTCTTATCTTAAGCTCGAAGGTTACCTTCTGTTAAGTGTCACTAATTACTATCATCATTTGCTAAATCGCAGCCTGCGTTTACGTTGTCACTTCTGATCTCTAGTTACGCCAATAAATTTAAATAAAATACTAACCTCAGGTGCCATGTAGTCTGGAGTGCCGCAGAATGTGTCAGCCGTCTTGTCCAAGTAGATCTGTAGCTTGCACATGCCGAAGTCGGCGATGCGCACGTGTCCTTCGAAGTCCAGTAGAATATTGTCCAGTTTTAAGTCCCTGGTAATGCAGGCAATAAGGATTTAGGTAAGGGGAAAAAAAAAATATATATATATATAGGTATGTATTCATCATATTTTTCATAACCTGTTGCTTTCTAGTTGAACAGTACTTGGTGTAATTTCATGCAACAGAACATATAAAAATATTATTTTAAAGGTCCAAAACAAAAGAAACAAGGAGTGGCGTAAGTACAAAAATTTCTAGACTGTTCAAAAAGAAAAAGTACCTGTAAACAATGCCCCTCTTGTGCAAGAATTTGAGTCCTGATACGATTTCAGCAGCGTAGAACCGCGCACGTGCCTCCGGGAACCGTCCACTTTGCTGAATGTGGAACATTAGGTCACCGCCATTCAGATACTCCATCACGAAAAAGAGGTGAGACTAAAATGAAATTCCGTACAGAGTATGGATAAGAAAGTCATAAATGTTTATCATCATTATTAACATCTAGAAAAAGTTGTCTACTGGACATAAGCCACTCTTCGAGAAACCAGAACTGACGATACTGGGGGACGTCTAGAGCAGTCGTGTACCTAAACACCGTTGTCAAGTACACCATTCATTTATTCCACTGGTTTTTGGGTCAGTGAACAGGGTTGCCCGCCCATTGCCAATTCCTATAGTATTCAGTACCGCTATCGTGAGTTTTCTTACTATTTACTATCAAAGTAAAGTAAATTTTCATGATAGCGATTTTAGTTCTAGAGTCGCTAACATGACGTCTCTATAAAATAGTAAATAGTAAATCAAATCTTTACTATGACTAGATGTCACATAAGCGACTCTAATCCCTAACGTAACCAAGTTAAGAACTTAAATCGCTATCATGAAAATTTACTTTACTTTGATAGTAAATAGTAAGAAAACTCGTGATAGCGGTACAGATTCCGACAGAAAATGTATATCATTCAATGGCTATTAGATCCCACGTTGTGCGCCATTTTTTTTTATAAAAACATGTTTACCTACTATTCCCCATTTTTATTAATGAAGATATGTAATATTTTTCAAGATTTATTACATGTAAATATAAATGCGTAACCGTTAATGAATTCCGCATAAAATTAAGAGGCATAGAGCGATTTAAAATGTCACCATGAAGCATGAAATTATTATTATAAATGTTTCAGTTTACTTACATCCGTCTGAAAAGTAGCGAATAAATGGCAGAGGTAAGGGTGGTTAGTGCCAAGAGCGAGAACTTTCCTCTCAATCAATGTGCACTCGACGTCATCGTCCTCTAACACCACATCCTTTTTCAAACATTTTACAGCGTAGTAGTACTCTGTGTCTCGAAGTTCCGCCAATAATACCTGAAAAATATAATGTAGTCTTTTAGTATTTAGATGTCTGTATCGGGGCTTTTTGTTAAACTTATTTAAAGGAAAAGGAACCTATGGAACATTTTACGAATTAAAAATCGCCAAAAATATCTGTTCATTTGCAAAAAACAGCCGTTAATCATTAAGCCTACCTATAGTTCTCCAGTTCGTTGCGTAGGCGCACACAAATAGACATTGGTACAAAGACAAATAGATATTGATACCGGTTCTATTTTAAGCGGCGCAAATCGTTAACGGATGCCACAGAAATGAACTGTGAGGAAGATTCGTCTTTGAAAAGTCATCAAGATGGCTACGTAGAGGTACATACGATCGAGACACTCAGTCTTCCATCTTGCTTGTTATTATATAACAAGTCGTTCGTGTTATTAAAGTGTATTTTTAATTTTATATATATCGTTACTTTTTAATAACCCTAACGAATTTACAAACACAAAGCTTAAATTAAGTGTTGATATAAATGTAGCAGGAAACAAACGTGACACCCATATGACAGAAGTTTTCATTTTATAATTCATATAGATCATGCTTTCTCCGTATTCTTGGCCGTTTCTCAAAGGCAATTGGGCCAAGCACTCTGAAACCAGGAAGCCGATTTGTTCTGGCTCACGTAACACGCGGATCAGTCTTGCTAATAAACGTGTTTTTGGTATATAGCATTAGGTAGATAAATCAATTTTAACGTTACACGTTTGGTAATTTATTTTGATCAAAATCATGAGCGTGTGTAATTAAGCGCTCTTGATTCAAATTCTGTTGGTAAGCACATCTTATTCAGTTGGATATTGGATCTTTGAAACCTGTAGAAAGTACTTAAACTATAGAGCCATGAATAGATGAATCAAAACGTATCGCTCACGTGACGCATCCGTTTAGAGAATAAAAATACTCGGTAGAAAAATAGCACGCCAGTTACGTTGAAACATACATGTTGTTTTGGCTATATCACGTATTATTCTATACATAATAATGTAGATGACTAGACTATTAAGCCACGATAGACAATAGTTAATAGGCGACTGTGCGTCGAGCAGAGGACGATGACACGTGCTCTCTGACGTTGGAAAGGTGGCCAGTGATGTAGGCACCCAAAATAGAGCGTATATATGTAATGTAACATTCGATAGTACGGCAGGTAAACTGCGGCGAACCGAACGATGCAGGTGGCAAGCTGCCACCTCGCATCACCACTGAGGTTACGGTCATCACTGATTATATTCCAAAATGACGAATCATCTTGACATTAAATTCACCTACCTACATGTCAAACATCACATCATTTTTATACGAGGAATTTATTTAATTTTATTGCTTTTCGAATCCCTCATTTTAACAGATGTAGTCTGTATTGATTTAATTATTCTATCTACTATGAAACCATTTGAAACAGACAAAATAGGTTCATAAATATTTCAACCTATTATTCGTAATCGATAATCATCGTTGTGCTGAATTTCCCTATCATAATATTAATAATTTTTACTATTACATTTGCCACAAAGAGATTCAGAGAAACGTAGCGATCGTTAATAATGTTTATTGCACAAGTCACCAGCAAGACCTGCTTCATTTGTCCTGATTTCTATTTTCACGCTACTCTGGCTCTCAGCCTGACAAGTCTAAGCACTATATCCGCACTACGTAATCGTTATAGGTAGCTACAAGGCTTCAGGAAACGGATCAGTGTTTTGCCTCTTCTTATTCTTTTCAAAATCCTGAATCATCCAAAAAAGTGCGTGTTAATATTTTGTAAAAGTAGCTTTGACAAATGACTTTCAATATTAATTTAGAATTGATATTTGAGAATATTCTTATTGGTATTAAGGTTTTCATTATTTTTAAGATCAGTTAAGTACATGAAAAGTTTAGAAACGAAACAAATGATATTAATTATAAATTGTACTGATTATAGATAACGTTTAACCTAGATTATCTTCTACAGATCTAGTTTAGGTATATCACATATTTAAGATTCCGGAGATCTTTTGCTCTCAATACTGTGTTTAGTTGCACAATATCGGAAATAATTTTATACTCAGTTGAGAGGAAAGGGCGATTGGTGACATAAGCGAAGAGTTTATAGCTGGCGACTGACAGGTATATGAAAGCTCTGGTTTTATATCTTCTTTATTATTCAGCGTAAATTTCAGTTTATAAATAGGAACCTTGTATACTGGACTTTAAAATGTTTATTTAGTTATAGACTGCACTTACTCCTGTACTAACGGCAGTAGGATTGTCAGTCCATGGTACTGTTTGTCTCTCCCTAAACTTAAGTATTCTATATCAGCATTAATATTTTCGCCTGAAAGCAGCTCTTGCTTTTTTAAAGACTGAATACCTACAGTAAAAGTTATTCATAAACATATAATTTATGTATACAATTTCATTTTTATTCAGGTCATTTAAAGTTACTTTGACATTTCTGTTAACGGACACATGTGGCCTACCGTCGAACTTTACGAGTTCACCGCCCTCTACGTGCAAAATGAAAATATTATTTGACATTTCCTATGTCTTTGAAGTTCTGCGTCACTATAAACTGGCGCTGCTCGCCTCTCCGTCTCGAATGCGAGATATTAATATTAGCATTATATCGTCACTTGTCAAAATCAACATGACACCTAATATTTTAGACGGCTAGTAACCCAATGACGGTCTTTTGTCTACCTGTTGAGAATCAGAGCCGTCTACTGACGTAGGTATCTATGATCATGAGTGTAATTGATCATGGAGCCTCAATATAATTCCTCATTTTTACAGCTCTATATAAATTGCACGCGTCCCACCTGTCGTCGCTTAAAATTTTATTAACTACTCCTCGTTTATATTTTCATAATATCACATGAACATGAAGTGCTCTTTGGTGACCCAGTTCCATTCAGTCTATTCTCGAGTTCACAGGTAGTTAATTCTATTTTCATTTGCTTTCCTAACACTTTGACACAGTTTGAGAGTGCAATAACTAAGGTAGAGGCTAGGTAACTGGAGAATATAAAATCTGTTGCTCCCGTATCATTTAAATTTATACTGAGGACGTTGAACAAATATCTGGTATAAGTTACATTAAAATGTAACGTAACGTAGGTAGTATTAAAAGAAAACCTCGTATGGTAGCTATATGATAGAAAAGGTGCTTCAAGGCGATAATATAACATGGTTAGAGACAAATTTAAAGGCTACGGGAAAAAGCAGCAATGTGGTCACTGGCTAAGAATAGGTAACCTTGACTTTTCCGTGGATGTCGTAAGAGGCGACTAAGAAACATGTCAGCTGGATCGACAGCAACAACCTATTTGATGTCATCACAGATATTTCAGTAATTGTAATCATTTTAATTGTGAACCTTACAGAAATTGGTAATTCGCTACGTTACGTATAAAAAAATATTTAACCGTTAGCTAATGATATTATTAAAGACATAGTCCTGGAATACATGACTTTGAAAAAGAGCGCTAATAGAATTTAATATCTTGAATAAAACGAAACTTTCCGTATTACGCAAATCTTAAAGAAAACACCATTAATATTTGGCAATACGGAAGAAACGATTGATAACAAAGTCGTAAAAGAAAATCCGATTGAAAATATTTCACTCACTCTCAAGGACTATACGGTACATTGTGTAATTTGCTTCGGCGTTTAAACGTTCTCACCCGTTCTCTTTTTGTAAATTAATGGGCGTATTATTTTTGAAGTCACAGCATGTGATGAGTTTGTCATATCTGTATATTAATAGTCACTTCTGTCAGCAGCTAAATACTCCGCTGTTGTTCGCTGCAAATCATTATGTGTACACAACAGCTTATCTATGTATGCGAGAGCTGTTTTTTCTCTTGGCAAAATCCCTTGTTTCAGTTTTCGTTTATTTTGGGACGGAGAATTCGTACACACCTTGGGTTTTTGAAAATAAAATCAGGTTTTCTTGTTAGTAATTACGAAGAATTACGTTTGAATCTTCGAAGTGCAGACAGGAGTATTGGGGAAAATTTTCACTAGAGTTGAGAAAATCTATGCGATACTACAGTATGCTTATTTCAAACTAAATTCATAGCTCGTTTGATATTACGACTTTGACGCTGTCTGAAAGTAGAATAAGATGATCTCTTTGATTGTTGTGATATATTGATCCAATTTTAAATGTCGAAGCAAAGCTTCACGTCCGAAGTTTGGCACGTGCCTCCTCTGACACAAATTTGGGACAACGAGAGAAAACAATGATAATTACGATCACTGAATAATTAATGTCTTGATGGCGTGTAAGTTATCGAAAGACTGATTTTTATTAGATGAATTTACAAAGACCAATAAACTTACCTTTCCAAAGCTGCCTTTCCCCAGCACTTTGATGAATTGGAAGTCTTCTACGGTGTACTTCCTAAAGCGTGGAATAGACCGCGCAGGCGGAGTGAACCGACCAGTCTTTCTGAAGATATCATAAGCAGTTGATTGTTCTGTAAAAGATAATAATTTCGTCCAATGCTTGTTTATAAACATATATTTTAATAAATGAAAGTTGCAGTATATTTGTTGTGTATTAAATAAAAACATCGGTTGATAAAGTCTCAATTACAGCTATTTTGGCACAGTTACGAAATCGAGCGTTCTCGATGTCAAAAGTAGACAATATGCTAGAGCTACGGTAGTCCGAAATGTCTGGAAAGTTTTATACTTACTGTTACCTAGCCAACACATTCATATGATAAATCATGACCTCATCAAAAATACATCACTAAAGAACATAGAAACGGATTTATGATTTTATTATATTTGGTGTGGGCCTCGGTAGAACATTGATTTGATTGTTTACCTAGTCATTATCAGGAAAAAGAAAGAAATTGTGTAAATTTAATAGAGCACAACCATGTTATATGTACACCTTATTAATTTATTTATTTGTCATAAAAAACTTTAAGTATTTGTTTTTATTATAAATACGTACAAGACTGTAGTCTTGTGGCAAATCAAATGTCTTTGAGTGAAAATCGAAAACAAAAATAATTTTGTTAAACCATTTTATGCTTACACTTAAAAGTATGTATCACCGATCAAAAACCGTTGTATTTATGATATATTTTTCTCATCTATCTAAACATATATAAGTATTTATATTATTATTTATTGGCACGAGAGCGTTGGCATTTACCACCTCTGAAGCGATACACATCAGCTGTAAACATCCTTTGCTGAAGCCATCAACTGATCCTTATCGGGTGACACTTTCAAGTGCGACAACTGTCACGGTCACTTTGCCTATTTGTTTATAGTTTCATACTTATAAAAATATAATATAATACATATTTATTTGATCATTAAATTAATAATCTATTTGGCCTAAACTACAAAAATGCTGCCGAAAGTTTTGGTCGTTTAAACTTAATTTATGATTGTCAGGATTTTATACTTTGTATTATTATAGTAAGATTGTTGGTATGCCAAATGCTTATTTCTGAGTTTATTATTTTGTTATCTGTCATAACTGTGTATAGATATCTTGTAAGTAATTTCAAATGTAAATAAAATGTGCTACTGTCATTACGTACTTTTTCATTGGAAATGAATCTATGTACGTG
Organism: Shargacucullia verbasci; assembly: GCA_947562105.1. Taxonomy (NCBI): domain Eukaryota; kingdom Metazoa; phylum Arthropoda; class Insecta; order Lepidoptera; family Noctuidae; genus Shargacucullia; species Shargacucullia verbasci. Next base: position 11,128,745 of record OX387285.1, on the reverse strand, counting down.
TAACGCTTTTATTATTTATCCTGAAACTTCGTATCCCGATCTGTCCATAGATGTTTATGCTTCTTCTTAAACATCCGGGAGTGGGTCGTTGGTTTTACAACATAATTCAAGTTCATTAATGTTTACGTTGCGTTACAGTAGTATGACATAATAAACAGCATGTGCGATATATTAATTCTCTTTCACCTCGTATGAGATCGCGAGCGTCGCTAAAAATATTTGCTCAGGCAGAGCAATATCAAGGTCGCCGCGGTTAATTTTGTGGTTATCACGGGATCTCGATGAGAAAAGTAGAGCTTTCCTTAATGAGTTTTATATTTTTATTATGATTATCCAAGGAAAATTTTGCTATCATCGAGCAACTCTTGATAAATTTAAAGGTGTAGTTTTAATAAAATAACTATTAGTCGTTTTACATAATATCCTTAAATTATGTAGCTGAAATATTATTAAAAGATTAAGATATTTATCTTAATGAGCAGTGGCAAGTGAATTCATGAGTTTGCGAAAGAAAATCTCAGTTATTTTTACAGATTTTAAGTAACGAACTGGCCAATATAGATTCCAGAATCTATTAACCTGGAGATTTAGCTACAATATTTTTAAACCAATTTTTATTTTAATTTTTAATATTTTCTTTTCTATCCACTGGCACTTGGCAAATAAACACTTATTAGAAATAAAACCCGCCATTTAGCTTTAAAATATTTAGATTATATTAAAGTAATGAGAATTCCTAAAGACCATTTAGCAAAAGTTTATAGGATGAACGACAAAATACGTTGTACACGGGTGGGAAATTGTGCCAATTTCTTTCTGATACTTTGAAAGTAAACATATCAGTAAAACATATTAGGCACCGATGGTAGATAAATGGTAAAACCAAACGAAATATTGGTACCCTTCAATGTTTGTACCAAAAATTACTTTTATACCGAATCTTTTATAACGAAGACTAAGCGAAATAAAACAAATTCTGTTTCTATAAAAGCGACAATAATGTGAAGGTGATACTGACGATTTTCGAGAATGCGATCTCCAGAAACAGAAGTACGATGAAGGATTAATTTATAGTAATCGTCACATTGTATTATTGATTAAATTGAATTATTTCACGATCTCCATCATTTCGAATGCTTCCATACAATTATGTACGAGTGATTAAATTATACAATGATGTGCACAACCGATTAAATTGAACATTACATTTTGACACATCATGTTTTATGACACCATAAATTAAATGTGCCCTGAGCGGTGGGCCTCATTCATTGCCCATAATTCAAGCCCTCTAGTTGCTGTTTTCTATTTTTATGTTCCTCTCCTTTAATTTGAATTTTAAGGGCCTCCTATAAATTAAAGTTGCAATTGTTTGAATTCGTATGTAGTAGACATGAGTCAGCATGAGGCATGCATAACTTTTTGCGATACACGATGTTCTTTTAGAATCTTTTTTTGTTTCAACTGTGTAAACTTTCAGTCTACGAAGTAATTACATTTATATAGAAGTGAAGTGAAATTTTGTGTATTCTTTAATGTTTTGGACAAACACTTTCGAAATGTTTTAAAGGAAGTAAAATTTTTGTATTGTATTTTGGACAAAATATGCCTTCATCTTATTTTCAGAAATCGACTCATCGGTTTGTCAAATTAATGTTCTTGGAAAGTTTCGGTTGATTGGAAATAAATCATCTAAATAAATCATCAATCTCCAAGTTCTCAGAGTTTCTAATTTTCCTGTTTCGTCAGTTTCAGATTCACCGAAACACTTTGTGTATTTCAACGTTGTTTCTCGAGGAAAAGTTCTACTTAGTATTTGAGCATTGTTTATTATACTTATCATTCCCAGCGACTGAGCTTGTTTCTGTGAAATGTTCTTTGAAACTTTACATTAAATGTACCTACTTAATAGTTTTATTTTCGACCGTTGCAGACGTCAATTCTTGTGATTGGGCTTGGATTCATAGTAAAGGAATGGGCCATCTACTTGAATCTTCAATTATCCAGGTGTCGTTAACGGGAATAAACTAATTATGTTGAAATTAAGAAGTAGCATTATTTTTTACGGTAATCCGAAACGTAACAATATTTAAACACGACTGCGAATTGCGACGTTGTTGTTATTTTAGGCTAGTTTTACTCTTTTTTATGTGTGTGTCCTTAGTTTGTGGAAAAAACTATATACCTACCGACTTTTGTTTCTTTCTTTAGATTTAAAGCTAAGCAGTGAATTTTCCAACAAATAATTTTAATCTGGAAATAATATTTTACTGTCTGTTTGCATAATTCAGTGATAAGTCCACACTCGTGCGACTGGAATGCGGAAGCCATCTCTAAGTGGAACGTGGGCCTGCAGTGTGTTTTCAGTGAAAGTCCTGCTGGCTTCAGCGCAGATATTTATAGATGTGATCAAAATACAATCAGATTTTTTGCCAAATGTGCCATTGACCACATTTATAATCAAAGATTGAATAAGTCTTATTCTAAATATTATTTATTGATTGAAGTGCCTATTTCATGAGCCGGAATAGTTTTGACCCACACCGTTGATTATTATTAATTGAACAAAACGTAAACATATATATATATATAAAACAACCACATGTAATTTATAACTCGAATGGCCAGCCAAGTAATGGTTTATTCTTTCCTTGGAAGTTTGAATGACTTCGAGTAGTAAAAAATTGAGACAGCTGAAATGTAAAATATGACGACAATGGAAACTGTGTTAGTAGCTGCAAGCAATATTTAGTTGAAACTAAGTACTATACTGTACAGTCAGTGTATTTATGATCTAATATCCTCTAACATCTAAAAAAGTACACAAACGAATAATAGATATAATACAGTAGTGCATGTCTCACCAAGCTCCTGTTCTACGATGTCTGTGTTATTGCAATGCGCGGGCGCTGCGCTCGAAGACGCACCGGGTTCACCACCTGCGCGGAGTAATCACAATCAAATTGCTCCTAAATAAAATGCACAAGCGACCACAACACTAGTATGCTAAGTGAAAAGTTACTAATATTATAAATATTATTTTTATTCAACACAGGGAAAATAAAAGTTATAATACTAAATATTTTTGGCTCAGCTCAACGGTTGAATATCATGAAATTTTGTTTCAATATTTGATGAGAATAAAAAACATAAAAATACTTAAAATATTTGACACACAAAAATATGTAAACACGGTGAAATTGTAGTATGATAAAATAAATAGATCATTATTTCTCCTAGTCACAGTGAAATAGTGCATATTAAGTAAATAATGAAAAGAAGAATAAAGATACGCCACAAAATCTTGCAGATACAAAAAAAAATTGTTAGAGAAAATCGTATTTATTGATTTTCTGTATAATTTCATGCAGAAGATAAACACAGAAAACCCGCTGATACACCTACTCCTATAATATTTTTGGACGTTTATAAATAACAGAGAAAGTTTTTATTATTTACCATCTTTTGCGACCAATATTGTTTATCATATATTCATAATGTTGAATAAAGGCCATAGCCTGTCATGTTGCGAATAAAAATACATGCAGTGACGTTTGAAGAGAAGCCAAATCACTGACGATCGTAGAAACCATCGATCGGTTAGTCACGAGAGCAGAGACACGCGCTGGCATCCATCATCATAGGCCACTACGTCGATGAATGATTAAATGATAATGTCCTTCATTAATACTTCCGACTACATTCAGTAGGTAATTCTTATTACGACCGAAGAAGAAGAAGAAAGACTGAAGAATGTTGGGTTGCACTGTCTCAAACAGGATTTATTTTGTGTATTTTATTTCAAGATTGAGACGACTGACGAGAGAACCAACCAGTATGAACTATTGATGCCCTGCCTAAGGATTACTTGCTTGAATTCTACGAGTGCAACGTAGTACTTACGTATAACGTTGCGCGTAGTTGCGATTCCAACCCAGTATTACTTATCTGAATACTTCTTAGCTCGTGGATGTACCCAAACCAGATTAAGATATGTATGTAAATTGAGAACCTTGAAGAAACCTCGTTGACATGAAAGTGTCGGTATGATATAAATGCGATATCAACTCCGTCATGTTAATTGTAGCTACAATTGGTTCTATTAATTTTGTACAGGTGAGCAAATTATTGGCCGATGTCCAGACAACCACATCTCACTCCCACGCTTCAATGTACTTCTAAACATAAACAAATACGCACAATACGTTTACTACTATATAAATACATTGAATGACTAGAAATTAACTTTCAGGACCAATTTAATTGGAAACTCAAAATTATTCTGGTCAGATATGGGAATATAAAATTTCTTATAATTCGTTCGTTAAACAATTTTATGTTGCGTAAGTCCTTGTTCTTCTAGTTTATTTTTAAGTTATCAATGGTTTTGTCCTCACGTAATAATTTCAATAATATTTCTAATACTATTCTAATAATAATTGTAACAGACGTAAGATAGCTAGCCAATAAAACTGCTTTATTTTGGGCGAAACGACTGACGTAGCTATGACGCTCGTATTTGTATGTTCTGGTTTCTCTGATAACAAAAAAATCGCTGATATCACCTATACACATATATTCTTATTTCAAGATTTACCCACCTTTTCTAGATGCAGTTCTCGAGGCCAAAGCTTCCACCAACAGGCGCTGGTTTACGCCGCATAAATTCGCTGTCAATTTTTCACACTTTCGGTGGCAGTTTACATCGCAGTCTAAAACAGATTACTAATTTTCGCGTGGCTCTAGGCTTATAAAGGATTGATTAACTTTTGTGCATTCCACACTACATCTAATTTGCTGAAAGCCGTGCAAAAGCAGACATGCACAACGATATTTTTCGTATTAGTAGAAAATTAGTTAATGAGGATATCAATATACAAATGTGTGTTGTGAATTTCCCTTCAATTAATGATTACCTCCATATCCTAGAGTACCGAAATATAGCTTAAACTAATTTACCTTTTCTGATTTGGGAAAAAGTTGCAGGAGATGCGGGTGCTGAAGAATCGAAGCCGGAATCGTTTGATCCGGTAGATGTCCTGCCATCTGGATTATTTTCACATTCTAAAAATTCCGCCGAATCTTCACTATCTTCAGACTCTTCTTCGTCGTCCTCGTCAGAGGATTCTTCTTCTGAAGACGTGTCCGACGAGTCTGACGAATGAATAACTTGAGGAGATTTCTTCTGCAGTGGGCGTGGAGTCGCTATTAAAGGTCTCAATGCCTTTTCTTCCTTTGCGGGTCTTTTTGGCGATACAGTTTCTGGTGGTTTGAACACACCATCTTTGGATGTTTCTGGTTGTTCGTCTTTTTTAATTATATTTTCAGCCTTATTTTCCTCTCCTGTCTTTTGTTCAGTTTGTACTCTTAATTCAGTTATTGATTCGATTTCTTTATTTGGAATGTTTTGTGATTCTATCACTAGTGGTATATCAGGAACATCAAATGTTTTTGGTACTTCTCGTAAACTCGAATCCATTGGAGTAATACTGAAATCAGTTGTTTGCTGTAACGTGGTTCCAGATCCATCTGATGGTACATTCGCCACTTTAGAAGATATAATATTTATCGTATTATCTGAAAAGGTCGTTGGTTCCTCAATTTTTAAGGGCATAACGGTTGTCTTTAATATTTTATCATCAGTCTTATCACTTTTAGTCACATGGTTTAAAAGTTTATCTGGCGTGTTTGGTTCTAAAATGACTTCAGGTGAATTTTTCAGAGGTGTTGTAATATTTTTATTTGAGATAATAATTTTTGAATCATTTAATTTTTCTACAATATTATCCGTCGCTGTAATTACTTTGCTTGTCGATTGTGGTATACTTTCTAGCAAAGCAATAGGGGCATCTGAAACTGTATTACCAGTCTTATCACCTCTAGCTGAATCACTCGTATTTTGAATTGATATACTATTATTTAATTTAGATGTACTTTCCTGAGGTATTTTGTCATTCTTATTTACAGCGCTAGCCTTAGTTTCGCTTAGACTAGCTTTTTCTTTATGTTCTGTAGTTGTGAAACTTAAAGTTGGCTCTGACGATTGTAAGCAAATATTCGTGTTTGTTTTCAATAATTTATCATCTTTGTCTTCCACGATTGATTTGAATGAATTGTTTTCTTCTGGTCTCTTTTCGGGAATAGTGTTGTGTGGAACCTCCATTGCTGCATTTATTTCTGAAGTATTAGATTCAAAAAGTATTGGTTTTTCAACTTCCTTTAGTGTTGGTTCAATAATATCTTTTGGTACAATTTCTAATGTAGCTTCATTTTGTTCTACTTGCATATTACTCTTACATTCAAGCTTTTCCGAAACTTCAGTTTTGTTACCAGGTTTTGGTAATAAGGATTGAAGAGATTTTAATTCTGCTTTTTCATTTGATTTGATTATTTTCTTTGTTTTCTCTGATTTAGTCTTCTTCTGACTAGATTTATTTGCTTTGGCTTCGCCAATTGCATCCATTGATGCACTTTTTTCAATATTTTTGCATTCGTCTTGAGAAACGGTTGTTACCTTACGTGAAGTTTTTGCACCGACCACTTTATTTTCTTTAATAAATCCAAGACTGCTGTTGACTTCTTTTCTTACTTCTGAAGTTAGCTCAGGAATTAATTCAGTTTTATTTTCTTCGATACAACAATTTTTATCGTCAGTAATTGTAGATTCTTCTTCGATTTTCAAAGATGTTTGTTTCGGTTTTTCAGCAATTTTAAATTCATTCTGAAGAATTAATGCTAATTTATCCTTATGATCCATTTTGGCATTTTCATTTTTATTTGGTGACTCTATTGATACTTTTTGTGCATCTTCATCTATCGTTTTAACGCTATTAGTATCAATTGAACACATATCTATAATAGTATCCGGTTCACTCATATTATTGGGCTTTAGCTCTTTACCATTATCTACTTCCTCTTCTTCTGGAAACCAGAATAATGAACGCATGCCTTTCTCTTTAGCCTCGTCCAAGTATTGTTTCCTTTTCTTTAGATAAATGGTCTCTCTCTTTCCTATTTTGTCCCAAAAATTGCCATCTTCAGGTTCGGGTGATGCAAGATCATTTCCACTATTATTTTTATTCGTTTTTTTCTTAACATTGTTTATTTTTGTACTTTTATCAGCTACCTTTTCTAATAATTGAGGACTATTAGCGGGTTCTTCCACCTCACTGCTGTATGTTATTTCTTTTCTTGGTACACGAAGCTTTTCTTCAACTGTAATATTTGCAACTCTAAATTTAAGTGGACTCAATGGAACAGATACTTCGACTGATGACGTAATTTTCGTTTTTAATTTAGGCTTTGGTTTCTGTTTAGTGTTATCCTGTATTTCTGGTAATCTGTTTTCTTCAAAAGCAGGCAAATCTACATTTGTTTGCTCTTTAGGGAATTCGGTTATAGAATCCAATCTGTGAAGGATACTACTTCCTGAAGAAGACTTTTTTATACTTCGTCTTTTTGATAAATTTCTTGGATCCCTAACATCCCTACATGATTTCAGATTATCATGTAATGAATGGTCAGACTTTGTAGTCTTTAGCGGGTTAGTATTCGGTTTTCGTCGTTTACTAGTCTCGAACTTCTCGTTATTATTTTTAGGTTCAGCAATAATACCAACTTTACTCAAATCCAAAGTTGCAGTACTGAGATTTTCACTCCTAATTAAAGAATCTAATAAATTAGCCTGTTCTGCTAAAAGTTCCATTGAACACCTTCGGTCTAAAGATTTATTTTCAGTTGAATTAATATTAGGTGCTGAGGTTGTAGGTACACTTTGGGAACTTTCTGCATCCTGATTTTGTAATTTTGCTGGCGGAACAAAGTGCTTTTCATCAGCATCCTTTACTTTAAATTTTTCCACAAGTTTGGCACCCATAGTTTTCTTTTCTTTCTTTTCTTTATAAGCCAAATCGTCCGAAAGCTTTTCTCTCCATTTCATAAATTCTTTTTCGTCGGTTTTTGGGACTTCTACATTTGGTTCTGCTTCTTGTTCTTGAGAAGCGTCCGATTGTTCTGACTCTTCATTAGGTTTACGAGGAGAATTTCTTTTTACAGTATAAAGTCTCACAACTGTTCTGCCACGTTTTATCGTACTCCTTTGCACACCCGGTGAAGAATCAATACCGGTTTCAGGTTTGCCGTCGACTCGAGGCATGAAAGGGCTGTTTTCACTTTCGGCATTTGGGCTTTCTTTTGGTTGCATAAGAGCTGGCTTGGGAGGCGTGGGAGGCTCCGCTTTATGCCTATATCTATCCCTGGAGACATCGATATCGGCGGTGTTTATATTTACAGGACGCGGAGTATATGTGGGGGTACCATAAGTTCGACTCGCAATCGGTATCCTTCTTGGGCTGTGTATTCTAACAGGGCTCCCGGATCCTCTTTCTGTGATGGTGCTGAGCATGGGAGAGTAGTTTCTTCCGGCACTGGTAATCCATCTGGAAGACAATGGCGCACGAGAGTAACTACCGAGAGACGAGTGATTGCTATAACTGCTTCCAGGATTAAGGTAAGAAGCACTGTAAGATGATCCAATAGGAGAAGCTGAACTGCTATAACTATGGTATCCAGTGTACGGGGATGACGACCCGTAATATAAGTTCGCGATATGTTCCGAAAACAGAGGCATGATTGCGCGTTAAATCACGGACGTGCGACAGCCGGGGTCGCACGTTGAGACGCGCGCACAGACTGGCGCTGGCGACGCGCGGGGTGAGCAGCGCGGGCGCGTGCTCCAGGTACGCGCTCCGCCCACCGCGCCGCCCCCCGCAGCCCACACGCTGTGCCGCCGCCCGCCCGCCCAGGTGATTGATTGATGATGGCAAGTAGATAATAATAGACGTTTGACTTTTGTCGCAATCTCGGAAGGAAGTTTTTTAATGATTGAATAGAAGCTTTTCTTCGACCATTTATATTTGAATTAAAGTTTAGTGCTTTCTAACTTACTAAATCTACAACTTTTCTTTTCTAAGTCCCGAATTCAACAATCGTAGATGCGAATGTTACGTTACCGATTAAGTTTAATGGGAGTGTACGTGTTATTTATTACAAGTCTATTATTAAAGCGTCTTGCGACATGCCTAGGTATATTATTAGATAGAATTGTCTTCCTATTTACTCGTACTATTCGCCGCTGGTCTTGTTTATAAACGAGGTAAAAGATTTTTTGTCACAACGTACTTTGTTTCTAATGTGAGAAAGCAAAAAAAGTTCAGCTGCTCACCATGTCGCGGAAGTAGTGCGTCAATATAGGAAAATAGGTTTTTGTAATACCCGAGCGATGCACTATACGACTTACGAATCGTGTCAATGTACCAATTTAATGTCATACAGAATAAAGTTATGTTTCAAAGTTTAAAGAACATTATTTTAAAGGAATTAAAAATAACCCATGCTTAGAGACAGCGAGATACTCCCAACTATACGTATATTTGAAATAGGGAGTGTGAGTGTGAATAAGGCACTATTATTGCATAAATATTGAAAAAATGTACGCTGATATGACGTAATGACGGATTCCAGCTAATCATGAAAAATAGAAAATTAATAAAAAATACAAATCATCTTTATATAAGTCCAGTGTCCCTATTATAGCGAATGACAACCAAAAACATGATGTATTGCTCTAGTATGTCACATAATATACACCCACTCATTATCATATATCCCAATTTATTGGAACACCAAAGTTCCACTTACGCTACATATGATAAAAAATCCGGTCAACTAAAATAAAACGAGATTACGGAGCAAGCCAGCTTGTCATCTAACTAGTTCATCCTTACGTTAACAAGTCGAAATGAAAATACTTTAGAATTTGTTTTTGATACATTATTAGAATGGATGAAAGAACAGAGGGCAAATATTATTCTAGAAATTAGTCTTTATTCTCTATGTTCAGTAGCCTCGATTATTATAATGCTTTTCCTAATGCTTAAAAAAATAAAACATTTTTATGTGCAACTGCTAAGATTTCCATGAAACAGAGCCATTAAATCATAATATTGAGAAATACTGCGAACAAATAACAGAGCTTTAAAACAAATATGAACGGGATTTATAGACTAGAAAAAATGTTTATGATTTCCTTCTTATACGCGATAAATAACCGCTTTTTGATGGCTGAAATGCAAAAAAATGCAGCAGCTTTCATAGAAGTAGGAATGACGACATATGCGCTCAAATAAAATAAATATTACTTATATTTTATTATTTCTATTTATTTTTAATACAAGACTGCTTCTTTTATTTGGTTTGCAAGATCAAAAGAATAACGTTCGTAATGCGGTGTCCTGATCTCGTATACTACACAGAATAAAGGCAAGATTTTGTGGATAGTATAATATCCAGGAATTCACAGAAGTAGGTGTCATTCTCACCATCTTCAACTAGGCCTCGAAGCAGGATGATTCGGGAGGATGGCTTCGCCGCATATTGTGCAAATACTACGACTCCTGTACCTCGAACGCCACCTTTTGAGCACGTGTCATTGCTCATGCCATCTCAGCATGCCAAATGCCCTCGTGGGCTCACTCTCATCGCTGGAAAATGGCGTTGAACAGGTCGTAAGCACAGGCGATACATGCCGATGTCAATTGGCGGAAAGGGCGCTAAGAGAATTCCCACGTCGAAGCACCCCATACGTTATCTTCAAACGATCCTGATGTTCACTATTCGATCATTAACTTATCCTATACGTACTTTAAAATCATTAAAAATAACACAGATCTTAACTTATCTATGGGATAGGAATGTAGAAAGGTTTTACTACTAAGATAAACAAAATTGACGCATATCCTATTAAAATCATTGGTTTCGCATAGAAATGACATTAAATAATATTATCGACCGTTAACTAGAAACTAAAATATAGATAGCCTATTCTCTTGCTTGTGTTCCGCAGTAAAATCTAATTCTAGTGTATCGTGACCAATACTGGAACATTATCTCTGCAGCACCAATATTTCCAGATTTTTTTTTTCATAGGTACAGTCTGAACCATCCATTTAAAACTATAAATTCATGTTATACAAAATTATAAATCTAATTATATGACCTAGAAATTAATAATTCCTTACGACTCATTGTTGAACTACGATGCTACGAAAGTTCTACGCTGTCTACGCTGGTCCCTACAGCGTAGACCATTCGTAGCGTATCGTAGCAGCTTTATTCAAGAACGTCGGCAGCTTCCCGCGCATTCCAAATGAACTCACTGCTTTCAAATAAATACCAATTTATTATAACTGATAACTGACATTTTAATTAAGATAAAAATAAATAAATAATTACATTCTAACAAAAGAAAAACCACAGCGATAGCGTGGCTTTGTCACGAATCCTTAATGCTCGATTATTTCAATTTCCTCTCCTTACCATTTATTTATTTTTATAAAATGCAGTTTTTTTTTTACCAGATTAGATTTTTTGTACGAAGTTCTGGGAGAACTGTCAAAGTAAACAAAAGTATCGGTATTTGTAAAAACTCGCTAATTATATTATTTATGTAGCAAGAAATGGAACGGACAAGTCACTGTATCAACAAATATCTGATTACATTCAAAAATAAATATATTAAGCTTTTTAATACATTTTTGGTTTACGCTAAATAATCGCGATCGAGGGGAACTCGTAGTTGACCTCCTGTTCACAACGTGTACAATCTAAACAATGCGTAGGTACTGTACTAGACTAATAAAATATTAGATTTGGGTTCAGAAACATGCAACTAAGATAAATCTGTGCAATATAACTATTCGTTCTCCGTGTTCTTTTTCGCTGATACAGGAAAGTACGTTTTGTTGATACGGTACCCACCGTTGACCAAATTTTAGTTAATGCCCGACATTGATTTGTTGCAGTTTCGCACGTTTGACAACTGTATCAACGCTGCCGCTGATGTCTCAGTCTCGGTCATCTCAGAGCGTACAAAATAAAGTACATACATATTTAATAGCAGTACCTAATTCCCAAGTAGAAAACTAAAATTGCTTTTATACACTTTTTAATATACTTTTCTCTCTCTATGTAACTGCCTCATTGGTATAACACACCTGGCCTCTGAGGCCTAGCGTGAATTCTTGGATAAATATGGGTGTACAATATTTAACTCTGCCTAAACCTTCGGGGAATACAGGCGTGATGCTATTATGTTACTTACTTGCTACGAATAATCTCAGTTATTTTATACACATATTATAATAGTTCACAGATATTTATTAAAAACCCAATGGTTAAACAATATTCTTAATGACAAAAACTTGACTGTACAGGAGTGATATGATATTCTCTCAAAGACTTATACGCTTACTCAAGTACCTAAGTAGCTCTGATGAGCTCAAAAAACAAAAAAATACGCGCATTTTACAGGTAGGATGAATTGTTGATGAAAAGTTAAAAATACGGTTAATAATTACGAATACTACACGATTAGTGATTACTAATTATATTTAATTAGTTAAGTCTCTACACAAAAAGTCGCAAGTCAAGTAAAATATACATAAATAGCAACAATAATATTAATTTAGTTTACAATCATTGCATGCGTCGCATATTTTTGTAACAATTCGAATTCAATTTTTTTTTTTTGATTTTCTTAACCTCTATACAGAAGACAGTATTCAATTTAATTACAATCCAATCTATTTCAGGAATATACATACCATGCACATATTAGAGCAGCGAATGCAGCAGCATGCAAATTAAAATAAAACGATGCACATAATCATAAAAGGGACTTATTGATAGCACCACAAAGTGTTGTGTGGCGAGTAAGATGAAAAGAAAAATGTCTTTGGGCTACATCAAATACAGCTGCAGGTGCAGTGCAAGTGCAGTACGGGTGTGATGTAGGAATGGTTGAACTAATGTGGGCTTATTTCAACCCTTGCTAGTGTCACACTAAATTTATTACGTCTTTAGTGGACGTTTGCGCATTATACTGCACGCTTGTACAACGAACCGCATTGCTACACGCTTGCTGCATTAGGTGTGACCGAGATTTAATGTATGTAGGCTCACACATTGACTTTTCATTAATTTATTACTCTGGGTCTGGCTTAGCTACTAAATCTAGGCACACTTATCAGTTTTTGCGACAGAAACGTGTTTTACGCGTTCATTGTTCAATATTTCAAAAGAAAAAATCATCTAAAGAACGCAAAAACGCGCATTTGTGCTGCAAGAGGTGCCTAGTCCTTCGGAACTCTTACATATACATTGGGTCGTCAATGTATATGTAAGAGTTCCGAAATTTGTGTAATAGCTAAGCGATTGCCTTTCTGCGCTACGAGTTGAACCCGCTCCGTAGAAATGCAATCGCTCTCAAATATTTGTATGACCTATTGGTAGATTGTATGCTGAGTTTGTGAATGTAACCACGCTACAGGAGAAGATCCTAGAGTAAAGTTATATATATATAAAAAAAATACAATTTGAATGTAACTAAATTGATAAAATTCGCTGCCAATTTAAGATTGAAAGAATTGAACAATGTATCAGAATCGTATTTAAGTTGCCCTTCTTACCCACGCAAGTTCTAAGAATCTATCGTGTGTGGCAATTGATTCTCGTGCTCGACACAGATTAGAATAATTCATTATTGTTATGGCTAAAATTAACTCAGCCTTGATCCTTGATCATGAGCGTTGGCTTCCAATAAAATTAACTTAGGTTTTCCAATAATAAATTCTTATTCTACGCACCAATCTTCTTCGGAAGTGGACAGTGAATGTCGTTTTGTCATTTTCGATAAATGTTTGTTAATGCAACATAGTTGCAGTTTTCGTTATCACTGCGTATGTAATCACATGATGGGTACAAAACTCCAGTATTTAAAAAAATCTTCAATTAAATTGAAAGCCAACAATCTGATCGATGAAAATGCCCAAGATTAAGCTAAATTTTAGGGAATAATAGAGATTAATTCGTTTTGTCGAGTGACGTTTCATCACGTATTAAGTAAGGTAAGGTAATACTTTATCTATCCAGGATCAGTCTGTTTCTGATCCTTATGGAACAACTTTCTTTTTACTCAACTTGGATTTCTGGCAGTGCATACTTATGGACGGGATGTACTTTTATGTATACGGAATCGTCAATAAAACAAAATGTCGTGCGATAACACTCCCTACTAAAAGTATACCCTAATATCCAATAAGCAAGAAAGAAGATATTCTATCCGATATACCTTCACACTTGAGCTCCTGCTTGAAGAAGCCGTAGAGCATAGCCCCACAGTGGTCGCAGAAGGTGGGGGACATGAACTGGTGCGGCCGGAACCTGTGTGGCACGTCTACCTTGAAGCGCTCGCGAAGGTACTGAAAAATTTCATTTTATGTACCTACATAACATCAAGTCTGTATTTTTGAAAGGCTTAGGTAAAGTTTCGTTTTTTTTAAACACGTTGCTCCATAGTAAGTTTTCTTCTGTATCGTAGGTACTGTTTAGAAACATACATATTACATGCACACTGCACTCAGACCCGAATAGACTATTTGTATATCGAACAAATATATAAATATTTGTTCCGTGCTGGAATCGAACCTGCGACACGTAGCGCAGAAGGGAGGAAAGAATATCCACATTTCCTCGATGCTTTTATTGTCATCTTCCGGGCACACTCCGGGCGGAAACCTAACAATAATTTGACCAACCCGGGAATATAATAATAACCGCGCTTGCAATCAGTATACCGATAAGGAGTAACTACTTATAAAAAATATGGCGGTTTTGCCAAATTTCTTACCACAGTCGCTTCGGAATGTGCGGATGAACCGGTACATTTTCCAAGCAGCTTGTTGTGGCATCTCTTGTGGACGGCCGTCTGACACACGGCGCATCGGTAGCCCTGCTTGCCGAAGCCCCAAAGAAACTCCTTGCAGAACGCACAGAACGTCGGCTGCCGGAAAAACTTTGCCACGAAACAATGCCCGTTCACTTCGTGGGTCCTGAAAATAAACACAAAAATATTTTTATTTAATTTCCTTTTTGGTTACCTTTGCGTCATCATCTACGCGTTTCGGACTGGCTAATTTATTCTTAGTTGAACGGTAGTGTTGCATGGTGATGCAGCAAGAGCCTATCAGGTTGGGCAGCTCCAACTGAATGATGTCCGTTCCCTCCCTAACATATTATTTGGTTTAAATGAGACATTTCATAGAACCAAGCCTTTTTCTTGCAACATTCTATGGCATCGTGAATATGCCTTGTTTACCCAGAAGCAGATTGTGCCCTTTTTTAAAAGTCAGTTTCAGTAACTTACATGCTTGGACATGCAATGGATAAACGCATTCATCACCTCATAATTACCTATTATTCATTGGTCTCTTCCTGAATTCATTTCATGTTATGTCTCAAGTACCGGTATGTGACGTATCACGCAGACATCGCTTGGCATTCACTCTTATCCCTAAAGCACACATAAATAAGAGAATATGCGCAATTAGCCGCAGGCCCGTTCCAGCCAATTCAATAAATAATATAATTTGCGTCGTATATTGCGGTAAAGGTCTCTCTAAATACATAACAGGCGTTACAAGTGATGGACTGATGGTAACAGTCTTGCGTCTCAAATCTTAAACAGAAAGATGCGCAGTATGAGGTGAGAAGAGTGAGAATTGCCACGGATATGTGCCTAAGAATTAATGTTTCCTGGGACCATATATTATACGCGGACACAAATATTATCAATTACATTTTAACAACTAACGCAATCACACTAACTTTGGTCCTGATGCAATATTTTGTGACTAGGGTAGGTACGCCGTTTGAACACGCGTTTTAAATGCTGTTTTACGTATATTTCATATGCTTGCTTTTCGTGTTCACTTCAACAAATACTATGTATTTTTTTTTTTTTAATAACGTTGCCCCACACTTGGATTTCTCCTGTGTCGTGGGTACAGTTTACAAACATACATGTCACATACACACCCAACCAGACCCGAAACAACTATCTGTAGATCATACAAATATTTGTTCCGTGCGGGGATCGAACCCGCGACACATAGCGCAGAAAGCTAATCGCTTAACCACTGCGCCAACCGTGTCGCCGTTGTTATAATTATATTGAAGATGTACTCAAATTCTCATAATACAATCTATGTATTTTGTCTATTCTTCTTTTGTCGTTTCGACTACTTGTTTATTATAGAAATTTCATTTTTCCAGTTTGTTTAAGTATATTTTGCCTCCATAGACAATAATTCAAAACATTGTGATTGTAGCACGTCCCGCCCTACTACGACTGTACAAAATAAAACATTAACGGACCGTTAATACCTACATTGTCCTTTTAGTTATCTTGCCCTGAGGTTTCAAAAACAGATGGCAGTCGCCCCGGTTTAAAGATTTATTAAAAGAATTTGTTATAAAGTATTCGTTTCGTGCTTTAGGTAACGTCCATGTTCCGTTCAATCCGATTACCTTAAAAATACCGCCAAGCTACAGTGATTTTGATTTAGACAATGCATTAAATGGCGATTGCTTTTTTATCCCTCAAACCAACGAAGGCTTTCGGAATACCATCGTCCTGTGTACAGTGTATAGCATAATCTGTAAATTCTAATTTATCCAATGTTTTGTTAAATCAAAAATGAAGAAATCATGTGACTTACTTATGGTGTTTAATAGCACCGCGTCGCTGCGTGATGCGCTTGCCGCGGGAGCGGCGAATGACACCCTCGCCACCCTCGCCGCAGCCCCCGCCCGGCAACCACTGGAATATACACAGAAAATATATTAAATATCAATAAAATAATTTAAACCAAAAGATCTAAATAAAAGTTTACTACACAATTATACAAATTTACCACACATCGATTCAAACCCGGGACTGAAAATAATTGAAACTCTTAAATAAGTATAAACCACCAAAGGTAGTACCTAACTTAAATAGTCACATGTTGAGAACTCTGCTGTATAAATCGAAATCACCAAGTTTTGCTGTCATTTCGGATTTGCCGGAATTCCGAAGATTTGCTGTATCAAAACTTGCGGATTGCAAAGTTTTAGGTTTCCACTATTATTCCGAATAGCAGTTATCTTTATCACGCTTCGACGGTACTAAACCCTGAGGGATATCGCAGTAGTATATGGTTCTGTAGGTTTAGTTTGACCATAAACCATTGCGCAGGAAAACCTACAGATTGTCGAAAAGTCGTTTGCTTTTACAGTTATTATTTTGGATTGCCGTAGACTGCTACGGGAAAGCATAGAAAAACGATCAGTCGCAATGTTGTATGTTTTTAATATCATATCGGATTACCGGATTACCGTACCTAGAGCATTCTACGCTTCAGCCAGATCCGTAGCAAAACCAATGGTTTTACTGTTATTCCTGACCGTACCTACCGTAGATTTGGCCAGTTTCGTAGCAAAACCTACGGCTGAGTGACCTGTAGCATTTTTTTATGGTTTCAAGTTTTGCTGCTATTCTGGTTCAAAATTATTAAGTATGTAGAACGCTTTATTCTATTAATTTGGTTAGCTATTAGCATTTAGCAGGAACATGCTTATTGTGCATTACAGACGACAACTATAACAGACTGTAAACATTTGTGAATCATTTGTAGTTACGATTAACTGTTTGTTGTTTGGGTTCTGGGAGCATTGTGTCACTCCACACTAATTGCGGTGGCTTGACTGATTGCCAACAATGCGTGCCCACATTAGGTATGAAACGGCGGCGCCCATACTTGTTGCAGTTTAAATGTTCATTAAGGAAATAGTAAACAGATTAACACAGCGTGTTTAAAAATCATTCACACTTCTTTTATGATGGATGAAACAATTTAATTGACGTATGAGGGTTGCTAAATATAGAAATAGCTATGCAACACAAAGTCATTTGCTTTATTTTTTAGATTTTAAAGTAAACTTTTTACGTATTACAAATTATTCCTGTATCGTGGGTGCGTTTACAAACTTATATCATCACATGCACAAGCATAAACCCAGAACAATTATCAGTCCATACAATTTTTTTTTTCGTGCAATCGGTTCGGGAATCGAATCCGTGATATGTAAGCACAGCTAGCAGTCAATCGCTTAACCACTGCACCCCTTCAGTTTTCAGCATAACAAATATTTTTAATTAGGTACAGAAATGCTAAAATAACTTTCAACGCATGGTTTAGAGCAACTAAGCATTTAGGTATCTAAATCGTTTCATGGCGGTGAAGATTTAAAAAGATAGTGTAGCGGTAAAAATAAACAATTGTAGCTCTGGAAAACGGAATTTGCATGAATAAATTTAGTTTCAACTACTTTTATACGCACGCAATGGTAACCAGGCGTAGGTAGGTACTGCTCAACAAAATACATATTTTTGAACATCGCGCTGTACCGTGCAATCCGTGTCGTAGGTTGCATTAGATGGCATTTATAGCAATTAATGAATGTATTGATTCGAAAGATTTAACTTTAATTCGAAACCCTTTTATATGTAAGTATAAACTTATGATACTTATGAATAATGAGCATGTGTTATTTATTAGTCCACCGTTACAACGCTCAGTTTGTCGCTCCGCTCGCTACAAAGCCCGCGTTTTTATTTACACTACGAAGTTTCTTATTCAACGATATCAACGTAAAGCTCTCCGAAAGCCAAGAATTTGGGTGCCATGCGAAACGAGAAATTGGACATACCCGAAACCAAGATGACATCGTACACAACTGATGTCGCTGTGTGGACACATCGCCAACTCAAACGTCACAGTCACTGGCTGGGATGCACAAAAATGCCATCGCCAATAAACATCAGATTCTGTAATACTAATGTAGCGCCCTTTTCAGCCGAAGGGACACAACTAGTTGCGCCGGTATTTGTATAGAAAGCGTCGCTGCTCAAGGTCTGCGCATTCCCTGGCATGGATCCGGGTGGCTACAGTTGAAACACACGGCTAATGTCAAATGGCCAAAATTGAGAATTCGTTTGTCATATGTTGAGATGCAGTGCGGTCACATGACCGATCGTACTACGCGATACGATCGATTTGCAGCCGCATGCATAGGCATTAAAACAACGTGGCATTGGTATTTTGCTCTAAGGCTACCGTACAGCGGTTATTTCCAATTGATTTTCCATTCAAACATTACTACTTACTTCAAAGGATATTAGATTGATTTTTGGTTAAAGTCAGATTGGTTCCAAATGGTTCCATGTGGAAATGCATTATGCTAATGTATTTCGTAATGCTTTGTAAAGTACAAAACACATCGTCGGCTAATGTCGCAAACCTCATAACTCCAGCAGACCAAATTTTACAGGAATCACAAAAAAATTAGTCACGTAATTTTTATATGAATATTTTTTCTGATATTTATAACAATCACCAAAAGGTAAACCTAAAAACAACAACAAAAATACGACAAGTTTATTTAAAATGGAGTTAGCTTTTCCTGAAAAAAAAAAATAACACAATTTGGGAGTTAAGAGTTTTGTTATAAGAAATACACGTTAATATTATGGACTTGTATGTTAATTAAAACACATTAAAACAAAACATTTATTAAATTTTAAACAAAATAGCCTTTTTTTTAAAATCCTTATACCTATCTAAAGTCTGGTACTTTCTGATTAAACTTTTCATATAATTAAAAACAATTTAACATTGATTACCTAAATCACAACATATTACTAATATCAAATTAACCATCTTTAAAAGATAGCTCGATAATAAATCAGTCAATTCATCATACTTTTTAAGTTTGTTCAATCTTACAATTATTGACATAAGCAAAGAATGTAGTAAGGCGGTCACAGCAGCATCACGAATAGTACTGAGCGGGGGGAAATACGTGGTCTTCCTTTAATAAAATGGCGTTTCGAAGTTACAAGGTTTTCTATTTCGCTTTTTAATGGTAACGGCTATTTTTTTAATATTTAAGTGTTTTGCTAATATATGCGTTCAAAAATATACTATGTAATGGTATCAAAAACTTTTTTTTAAGTTAGTTTAGAGGTTTGCGACTTTAGCCAACGACATTCTTCCATTTTTGTCACGATGCAACTTAGTCGAAATATTTTCCGAAGATCAAATATCGGAAAAATCTCAGACTTATCCTAACTAACAAACCTCTTAATGAACAATTGAACATGTTTTAGTAGATGTAGCTAGATAGAGTAGAGAGAGGATAGGTACGTATTTTAAGTGATAACCAAGCTGAAAAGTTTTGTCTGCAGGGGTGCTCAAACAGACGATCGCGAAAGGTTTCCGAGTCGATCGCGGGAACGCGTAATCTGGCCCCGAGATATTTAACCACGTTACCTTGACTTTAAAAAATATGTTTCTTTTATTAATTAAGTAGTAGCTCACTTGCTACCGAAATATTTTGTGGCAGATCGCCGATACTGGAAGGCTGGGCACCATTGATTCCATAGACTTAGAATTTCGCATACATTGATTCAATGCATCGAGAGTTCGAGACATGACACTACCATTACAGAATTTTTATTCCGTCTGTCTGCCATAATTTTGGTGAAAAAGTAAACTTAATTTGTTTGAATATATAGAAGTAAAGAGGCTATTTGTGGATCTAAAACATTTATTTTTATTAAAACAAAAAAAAACATTTATTATTAAAACAACCATATCCCTTTTTTGACCGATAAAGTGACAGAGAGACAACAGTTTTTATTCTAATAACAAAACACTGCACATAGTTATATAACCTCCATCAGAATAAAATACAAAGTCATTATGACAAAGTCGTATTTAAATTATTATAATGTTGAAATATTAGTACCGCCATATTTTATAATTTTGGCTCATTCTTAGAAAGGCAAATATCGTTTCTCAATTCTCAAATAAATAGGTAACTGCGGTTATAGTTCTCGTTATACTGACCAAATTATTTCATGTTTCATTTATTCCGCTACCATAATATATGATCGGTTACCAAACACACGAATGAATGAGCACTTTAAAAATAAATTTTATTTTTCTGACTTGCTATACGTAGGTATCTAAACTTTTATATTGTTCCATTAAATGAAATCGTTAAACTGGGTGTTACGGTGTTTCGCCAATTTAAAATATTCTGTGGGCTTTCTCGCAAAATAACGTAATTATAATTAAGTATAGCTGCGACTAAAGATTGGAAGCTTGATGATAGACTGAAAAGAAAACAATATAAAGCAATTCAAATTTTTCGTAAAGAAAATTAGGGCAAGAACACATGTTTGTCTTTTAATAACAATGTTGATGATTTTAACGGATAAAAGCTCACATGTAAATAAACAAAACAAATTCAAGCTGAATTAAACTTAAACGTAGATCGAAGAGAATTGTGCGAGGAGCATCAAGGTTGAGTGCTTGCTTGTGCGGCAAATGCACGAGTAAAAATAGACGGAACCCAACGGTACGCTCGATGGTACTGCTCAACCGTTGTTATGTAGTGCGTCAGCGCCCATTCAGGTATCACTCTCCGACGATCACAATTCATAACTGAATAACGACATTTCTTAAGTACATGCAAAAAGCGGCTAAGTGACGTCCGAAGTCGTGATTAGGTTCGCCTCATAAACTGTCGGTTCTGGTAAATAGCTGACAAACTTCCTCTTTATGTGCCGAGAAAATATTTAATTACCAGCTGATGGTCTGTCGTTCGTTAACCGTAGGTTGTAGGTTGAACTCGAACCACCAAATATCATATTAACAAACTTACGTACATTTTGTGTAGTGTTTTCAATCCACTAATAATAAAATTAAATTAAATTTTATTCATGTATACCTAGACCAGTTAGAGGCACTTTAAGAATAGTCAGTCTAGTCGCCATGTTCCAAAGTGTTGTTTTCCTATGGAGAAGAACGGACAAGAAACTCCATGGTTACTCTATTAAATTATGATTATTTAACATTTCATACATTGTTCCCTCAACGTTATGTGAGGAAAATGTAGTACTTGATGTAAACTAAACATACTGGTAACTATAATTTTCGGAAATTCTGATTGTAGGTATTGCCATGACGGCTATGAGCTGACAATGGCCAATTCCAGCAGATGGCACGAGTTGACGAGTATAACGTATGTGTCAGCGTCACTCAACTCAACCATATTGTAGGGCAGAATATCATATCAATCCATAGTGTACAGTCGCACTACACACTTCAATATTGTGAGGAGCATCCTTTCAATTAGGAGTCCCATATTTGTGTGCTGACGATGATAATATTGGATCAACATTTTAACAAAACAATCACACGTTACATTTCAATATTCAATAAAGAGAGATGAGCTGTGTTGTAAATTGAATGTCTAACAATAGATAGCATAATACGGATAGACACTGTAAACATTGTGGAGTGGGTATTAAACGAACACAGAGTAACAACGGCGTGTAACAACAAGATGAGATGTAGGATTGTAGATCATCTCGTTTTAAACAACTTCATAAATCTTGATGCCTTAAATATTTTTTTTCTTTAACAGAATACAAATAGAAATATTTATTTGCTAGAAACACGGTTAGAAGTGGTTATAGTAGTATTTTATAGTAGTAAGTATTCAAAAGTACAACACGTAATGAATCTTGGCAAATAAAATTATTAATACACGATACTACAATTGAGATCCATGTTCATAGCCAATCATCATCATCTGCCGAGCCTTTTCCCAACTACATTGAGGT
Source organism: Shargacucullia verbasci (assembly GCA_947562105.1). Lineage (NCBI taxonomy): Eukaryota > Metazoa > Arthropoda > Insecta > Lepidoptera > Noctuidae > Shargacucullia > Shargacucullia verbasci. The sequence continues at coordinate 11,106,112 of OX387285.1, read as the reverse complement.
TGACTTCCAATCTGACCGGTTGCGGCTGAATATCAGTATTTTACACGGGACGACTGCCTTCTGACCTCCGCCACCCAATTACTGGGAGACACTGATACTCTAAGGTTAGACTGGCTGTCAGACTTTTTGGGCTACTGACACCAGTAACATCCATGTTCATAGCAAAAATAATATTATATTTATTAATGAAAGAACAAAGATGGGAAATACTCTCTCCTGTGGGTTCCGCGAAACTGCTCCTATAATATGCTCTTACTCGATTATGATCGCTATAAGAATGGGCTCTCCCTTCAAAAGAGAAGCGAATCGAGGTCAGGGTTTACATCAATTTGAACTTGGGAATAAGGCAGATTTATTACAAGCTTTTATTCAACTTGCTCTATTTTTTTCCCTAAGTTTCCATGACTGATTGATGGCCTCCCATCAATCAGTCATGGATATTTGTTTTAATAACAGGGTAGGACCAATAATCCTGCTCTGCAGAACTCCAAAAGTTATTTGAGCCCATGTGTTCCCATGTGTTCTTTTGTAATTCGATTGCTTTTTTTTGGACTTATAATATATCATCAAGCCTGTATTCCCCGAAGGGTTAGGCAGAGGTGTACTATTGTACACCCACATTTCGCCGATGCTGTTATTAAGCCCCATGTAATAGGGAGCGAGCCTGTTGCCATCTACCGGGCAGACTCCGTGCTGCTACTGAGAACTTCCATACAGAAAAACCCAATAACACTTTGCCTGACATGGGTATCGAAGCCAGGACCTCACGCTCAGCAGTCACGCTTGCGACCACTAGACCAATGAGGCAGTCTACTGTTTTTGGAATCATCTTTGCTAAACTAGCGCTCGTCCTAAATAGCACTTTTTTTTCTTAATTTGGAGTTAATAGTGTCCACCCCAGAACATTGTGAAAGTTATTGCTGTAACCTACCTACATAGCACAGTCGGCAGTATAACGAGGGATTGTCATCAACGGGGAGGTGAGACAAAACACACACACAAAAGATGAGAAAAAACTCTTAGAACAAGGATTCTCTTCCATGTCAATGATATCAAGACTCTTTCTTATGTTTTATATTGTGTGTTCGGTATGAGCCCAGAGCATCAGAAACCTTGATCAGATGAATAGCTGCCATCAGGCTTTCCCATCATAAGATGTACGCTCGTAACGAATAACAAAGTAATGCGATTCTAAATCTAGATAACTAACCCTCGCTCGTAAAGTATAGATTTTCAATCAGATTGAAAAGTAAGGCAAATCGCAATGACTTAGAGAAATAGATTAAACGATTGTTGGAATGTTTACAAACTTACAAATTAATGTACCTATACTAGAAGCATCAAGTTGTGAAAATTAGCATCTATTCGTTCGTTGAAAAGAAAAGTCATAATGGGTCTAGACAAATTAATCTCAACTTGAAAAAATTACAATTAGAATCGGTATGTGTGACGCACTGATAGTAATTATTCCGTGTTTATTGCATTTGTTACATCCGTTATATCTGTTTAATTGCAAAATAGAATTTATCTCACAATCGTTAAATGCTTTCCGTTCGGTAACTTTAGTGCCAACATAAAGTGTACCAACTTATATGACCGGCTACAATAACATTCTCAAAACTTCAAAAAAAAGATGTAGCCTGTACCTAATATATTTTAGAAGGAACAGGAGTACAGATTATCTCTGTTATCTGTGACAACTGACTGGTACTTAACCATATGACTAGTTTCTGCACATTTATGGAGAATATACTTCTCAATGAACAAAGCAGCTGAATTTCCAACGTAAATAAGTTAGTGACGAATATCCATAGGCGCAATTTATTGCTATAGTATTGATGCATGTATTAGGTACCTACATTCCCACCATAATATCTAATGTAAATAGTCACAGTTATTAGTAAATACTAGTGATGTTAGTGGACGCAGAGTGAGACTCACATAGTCGGCATGGAGTCGCTGGTGCGGGCGGGCGGGGACGCGCGCGCGTGGCGCGGGCGAGGTGCGGCGGCGCGCCCCCCCGCCCGTGAATATCATCGGCGCGCGCGCATGCCTGCGGGCCGCGAGCCGCGTGTGCCGCGGGCCGCAGCCCTGCGCCGCACGCCTCCGTCCGAGCACAGAACGGCTGAACACAAGTCTCCCGCCGCGCCCGCACTCGCGTATTTATAAACGGAATTCCACACGCGCTATTCGCGGCCGGATACAACTTTTTACACGACTTTCGGCACTTACGTCGTACGGAGCACTGAAGAGGCGGGTTTCGGCGTTTCAGGCTCCTGGATTGTCTGGCGGAGCCCGCGTGAGTCACGTCGAACGCACCTATGGCCGAAGTTTAAGCGATTCACTCAAAATACGGTGCTTAAAATAATTATTTCCAAGCTTGTGGAAACTCTGTGCTCTAATAAAATAATAGACCAACATTTATTTATGTTTATTTTTTAAGAACACATACAATAGACGTAACAAACAACGGTACGTCGCCTAATAACTAACCCACTAGATATGAATTAAGGTACCTAGAACTGTAAACTTATAATTAAACGTTTTTAATAATGAGTACGACAGCCTACTCGATCTAAATAAACGAAGTACGTAACTACACAATATACCTAACATATCTGATAATATAAAAAGTCTACAACAATGCAGGGTTTTGGATCAACTACGATTTGCGTCGGGCGTCTTTGTGCTATAAAACGGCAGTAAATAGGCGCAATGAATCAAACGGTGGTCAATTTTACGACCGACCTCTGATACTGTTGTGCGCGCCGATCACTAAGAAAATCAAGAAACAAACTAGTTCAAATATATTTCAACGGCTCACATTCTAAACTTTAGAGCAATTCTTTTATTATTTAGGTATGCCACATCAATGGAGCAACTTCTCAGTTTTCCATCTTCCACTTCTTTCTTCTTAGATATAAGGAGTTGTGGCTCAGTGATGGCCAGCAGTGAGGCCCAGCGCTCGTGATTATCTTATGATTTAAGTCGTGGGTTCGAGTAACGCATTGGGAATAAATAGACTGATGATAGATACATTATGTACCTATGCATCACTATAATACTTTGAAGTGACGTTTGATGTTGAAAATTGTGCTCGGTTGAGTTGCTCCAGTTACGCCGCCTTTATTTAATCTTCCTCTCTACCGCTCTAACAATTTACTTTTAATTATTAATGTTAATTACATAAATATTATTATTTGATAAAGACATTGTGTAAAAACCAAAAAACTGATACAACTGATCTTTAACGATTCAAGAAAGTAAATAGAGTGTATGAAGACTTCAGCACCTGTAAAAGAAATAAGATTTATTAAAACGCAATCCATATATTATACCATAACGCTTTTTCCTATTACGGAAAGTGGAAACTTCAGACACCACGTCCTGCAAATTGCAATTATTATCTACTTCTTTTTATTTTTTCTACATTACGTTGCGAGCACCCGAATTTGTGATCCATTAAGCATAAAAAACTCAAATCTTTTATCATTACCGCCGTATAAGTCTCCAAAGACATAGGGATGACGTACGCAGTCCGAGGAGCCACCGGCCGCGCACAGCACTGCATCATCACTAGCAGCTGTCTGCGGAACCGAGGTGACAGGGACAACCATTCGCTGCAGTATATTGACTGATTCACGAACTCGCTCTGAGAAGATGCAGCACAGGTTACACTGGAACTCCCAATCTCTGATTAATTAGTAGGTAATTAATCAGAGATCGTGTAATAAGTAGTAGAATTCCATGGAACTAAGTAAACTGGGGCGGTAGGTACTAATTTGCGTGTTCCAGGTGAAGGGTAGAACAAGCTGTGAATTGAGAGGAACATAAGACATTCCAACTTTAACCTCAGATCGGCAACCCATCCGTAATCATTACTCATTAGGTTGTGATAGCGGTGATGGCTTACTGTCAGGTAAACCGCCAGCTCGTATGCCTTCCTATTACTTAAAAAATATATACTTTTTATTTCGCTTTTTTTAGTATCCTCACGTAGCTGTTATGTCTGTCAGCGATATGTACATAAGCAGGGTTGGGCAGTATTTGATTTACTTGTAATTAAAATACGTAATTGAAATACAAATACGTATTTTGTATTTGTAATTTAATTACTTCTTAAAAATGTAATTTGTAATTGGTATTTCAAATACCTGACGCTGAGGTATTTTGTAGTTAGTATTTTAAATACTTATGGCTTCAAAATACTTTGGAACATAAATACATTTAGCGATCTTATTAATTATGCGCGTTCTGCAGAAAATAGCTCTCGATAGCTTTCGTAAGCAAAATGGTGACCGCTAAATATGTCAATCCCATTTTTTAAGTTGGCAAAACTGCACCTGTACTGTGCGTCAAATTGTCAAGTATCTTGTCTATTGCAGTCTTGCTGAAAGTACAGCAATTGCCGTTTCATACGGCAATGAAGCCTCCAAAACATACGATGTACGGCATACGGCAGGGTGCTCATTACCGTGCTATAAAATACGGAAATTCAATATAAAACTTTTTAAGCCGAAAAAATCAAGAGATGAAACGTAGTTCGTTTGTTTTTTTTTTTTCTTGTCAAATAAATTTTGCCCGTAGTATCATATTTTTACTTTTTGTCTTGCAACTAGATAACGTAGCATCACGCCTGTATTCCCCGAAGTATTAGGTACAGGTGTATTATTGCACACCCACATTTCGCCACTGCCGTTATTGAGTCCCATGAAATATGGGGCGAACTTATTGCTGTCTACCGTGCACAGTTCCAGACTCCGTGATGCTACTGAGAATTTCTATACGGAAAAACCCAATAACACTTTGCCCGACCCAGGAATTGAACCTCTCACACTCAACAAGTGCGCTGGTGACCACTAAACTAATGAGGCAGTCAGACTGCCTCAACTAGATAATCTGTACTTTTTGTTCTTTCACATTTAATGGAACAAGAAGAGCTAAAAGCTACTCTACTCAGTACACGAGAGAATAAGTCAGCACACGTAATTTTATATCATTATTTTTGGAAATGTACGGCAATTTTTTTAGAATATTGCAATTTTTACCTGGTTACGGCATCCCGAAATCTAGGCAGCGGCAACACTGGCCAATTTACATTTTTATTTCAGGCTGGGCTGGATTAGTTCTATTCTATTTACATAACCCTAACACCTAACTGTATTTTGTAATTTGTATTTTGTATTTTAAATACAAATAGTTAAAATACTGTATTTTGTATTTTATATTTCAAATACACGACTTAAAAGTATTTTGTATTTCGTATTTTAAATATATGTGAGATAGTATTTTGTAATTTGTATTTTAATTAAAGCAAAGCATGTATTTTGCCCAGCCCTGTACATAAGTTCATAATAACCGCGTCCATCATGATCTACTATAAAAAGTCTCAATTACCTCAACAGTAAGTTGTGTCCCAAAATAGCAGTAAATAAATAGCTGAGCCAACATGCAGCACAAATACATGGCCATCGACACGAACTCCGCTGAAAATATGCTCAGCTGAAAAAGTAACATTAAGTCCATAAATGTTTCATTAAATACGAAGTTAGGAAGGCAATTTACCATTCTAGTACATAATACATAAAATAGGTACGTACCCCGACAATCTTATACATAGTCATGCATATGACCCATGCCATCACGAAGAATTGGATGACCATTGCTTCGCCAAATATAGACTCTACTTCTTTAGCAAACCTGGTAATACATAACTTATAAAATTATTTGAATAGTGCATGGATAAAAATATAATATCATCAATTTAATTCATCAATCATGGGTTATAATATTAATATCTTTGCCCACATCAATGGTCCCCAGTTTTAAAAAAGGGCTTCTTTGCTCCTCATGTAAGCCTTAAGAACTTAACATATAGCTATTTAATCCAAGTACAATCAGAAGTGATAAAAAACTTACATTTAAAGATGCGTCACAAAGTACGTTAGGATTTGTCTTGTATAGGGGGTTTTTTGCTACCTACAAATTATAAACTAACATCTCACATGCATCCGGAAGGGGGAAACTGTAGGCCATACAATTATTTTAGTTTTTTTATTTACTATTCGTTTAGAGCGGCATCGAACCCCCGACATGTAGTGTAGAAAGTCGGGAGCGCCGCGAGTCGTCGCAAAGTCGTAAATACGTTGATAATAAAACAAAATCTGTAGGTAACATACCGTATGATCCTATTATAATGCACCACACATTTCTTTAATCTTTTCTGAAGTTCATTTTTCTCATTTCCTTCGTCTTTGTAAGGAATATTTTTATTAGATTTACTAACTAACTGCGTGTTTATTTTTACAGCATCGTCGAATTCCACCAGCTGCTCCAGATCGTACCGAAGCATCTGTATTTGTATCTTGGCTTGAGCGTAGAATGCTACGATCGTACAATCCATTGTTACGTTGCCATAAGCTTGGAAAGTTATGAGAATAGACATGTATGCCAATGCCAATTGAAATCTAAAAATCATGATATTATATTGAGAATTTCGTTACATTTTCACAAAAGAGTATTACTTTTTTGAAGTGCATCTTAGTTTTTTTCCACTTCGTTTATGATAAGGTACTACTTAGGTAGATACACTAATTTCCGCTGCCAGGAACACTCAAAATCGCCTGCCTAGCTCCATTATGTGTTGAGTCATAATCCAACAAATGTTCCTCGGCAAACAAACTGCGACTCACTCACGACTACGATTTACGAGCCAGTTTTAAAGTACCTAGGTAGCCAAGGCTTCATTATCTTGCGTGAGATTCCAGCTACAAAAGTAGACACGTACTTATGTATCATAATCCTAGTTATGGACGTTTCTTGTATTCCCAAATTAACATTGAATGTTAACATTAAACCTTGCAGTAGACGGTCTGGTATATGATGATAGAACATTTTCAACTTACGCTGGCGTCTTAAATGTATCGAATGGAAAATAGCCAGTGAACTGGACCTCTTCACCTAAAGCCTTGTTCACGAGCGGGAACACGGTCCACATAATACCACAAGTGAATATGGCTACGTGGTACAAAGTAAGGAGACGAGACATGACCACTGCGTTCTCTTTCAACACTTTCACGTGATACGTCTTACTTGCTGCGAAGGTGGGTCCTGCAGAAAATATTAATCGTAATAGTTTATACCGTTGGTAAAGATGTATTTTTCTTCCAAAAAACGGACATGGTAAATCTAGTAAGGAATAGGTCATAATCAACAAATATGGAGATAATTATTATGTTTATAATTATGAAGTTTTTTATTCTGTTCAATTCAGTAGGTGACGAAACTGAACGAGCTTTTTTCATTAAGACCAGACGGTGCAGTATAATCTTAGTGTAGTTAAATTGAAGTATAAGGTATCTCAAGTGCGTATTAGTTACATAATTATGTACTGGCAACGCGCACATATATGAAAAGATGCATGAATCTGAAAGTAGCAAAGGGAGAATGTAAAGATCAAAGCACAAGGCATTCTATACTTTGTTCCTTAACTAATGGAATGAGGGCGTCATGTCATAGGATTACATAATAATATCTTACCGTTAATTGTATTAATTAAATCTTGTATACGGTGGCTTCTCAGGTTAAAGGCAGCTTGCTTTCCCATTGAGTTTACAGTGGTGAGCAGGATGAACAGCGTATCCACCAACAGGTTGATGCTGTGCCGGACCTAATCCGGAAATGATTATATTCGGATACGTAGGTAACTAAGTTCTTCTTTGTAATTTATACTTGAGACGTCAACGATTCGTAAACGCGGTAGACGGCCCTCTCTTCATCCGTGGGTGAACCACTGCTAATCATGGTGATTAAGAATACTCTTATAATAACCTTATAGGTACTACGTAGTCGGTCATCGAGAGTTCCCGAAGCCCACCATCAGGTGCCGAAGTAGGCCACCCTGGTTAGTTTGGCCGGCACACCCCTCTACTAACCCCGGGCGGAGGATAGGCCAAGAGGATTCTCACCGCGTAAAAGAAAGGTACCAAATAACTTCATCACATAATGCATCATGTGACTGTAACGGCTAACGTATTCGTACAACTAAGGTCGCCGGCTAGTATGTATGTATACCTACGTATCCTGTACGGTTCGGAAGGGTCTCATAAATTATTGCCCATTCACCGGATGAAATCATTGTTCTAGGACGAGCTGGCTCAGTCTCAGTCTCAGATTTAGAAAAGATAACTCACCACTACAACTCGTATGACATGTTGTAAATTGTATGTTAATATAAGAGCACATATAATATAGCGATATGCATCATGTAACAATCGTTTCGTAGTGGTCAAAGGTTTTAAAACGATCTTAAAATAGCCGACCCTGGCTAACGCATCAAAATGTGGCCTCAAACCATGAAATGTAGAGTACGTTATATTCTCCACCATTTTTATGAATTACTTTGTGTCTTAAAAAGTTTAGCACTTTGGATATGGGTGAATATTTTAAATATAAAAGTGATCAACATGAGGTGACAACTTGCGGTTTATTCTAAAGTATCCACGTGTCTACGTGCTTATTACCCATAACAAGGTGTCAATTTCGAATTGATGTTCATAATTACTAGCACCTACAGCGTGCTACAATAGGTATAATTAAGAAAAAAATGTTTTGCAGAACAGTGTTGCAGTAGAACTTGGTTTCCCTTCAGAACAATCTAAAAACACACCCGCCCAGTTACTCTCACACGGCAACCGCTCTTGCATCCACTAGACCAGCCATACTCAACCGTTTTTCTATAAGGGCTACAAAAACGTATTAGTTAAATTGCAGCGGGCCACAAAACAAAATTTAGGTTTTAATAAAAAACGTTATATTTAAATACCGTAAAACAAAGTAACGAAAACGAAAAAAAAATAAAAATTGTTCACAATTCATCTGACTGGATGATCTTATAAGTCTTATAATGTGAGGAGTTCATGCAGCCACATACGATCTTGACAAAATTTTGAAAGAGCTTTCATAATCCAAAACTTTACTTTTAATGAGATCTCTGAATCCCTCTATCACTCTGCAACGCAATGCGCGGTAGAGTTATCAAGCCTATTGTACTCCGCGCGCCCACACTTCTCTGGATCTGTGCGAAATTTAAAGTGGTTGACAACTTGATTACTATGTCAGGTGGGCCACTCACAAAAGCTCGGCGGGCCGCATGCGGCCCGAGGGCCGCAGGTTGAGTATGACGGCACTAGACCGTTGAGATTAAGACTGAATATTTGTTTCGTGTTTTTTTATGAATCCGCAGTCGGACACTGGCGGCAGACAATCAATTGATTTTCAATCGTGTCTACTTTGCGTATTGAATATAAACATTCAGGGCTTTGCTTTTAGAATCCTATTTATTACATTTGTCATCTCCTGCATTAGACAGGTAATCTTCCCGCTATGTCCCTCATTGGGCTCAAAACTCCGCGCTCACAAATCTAATGAATAATATTGTCACGGCTTAAAATATCACCCCGTAACATTTCAGTTTCCACTCTGGACAACCGCGAGGGTGTTAATTTTGCGTCACTTAAGTTAATGATGTATAAGTGTCAAGTAGTCAATTAAGTCTGGCTAATAAGCACTGTAAACAAACTGATTTGATGGAAATTGGACGTGTATTAAACATTAAATATTTATAAGTTAATTTGTGTATGATAGCTAAGTATCGTTTATTTGAAATGACTATCATGGTACTAATTATACCGTATATGGAGGGGGTAGAGATGTATGATAGTAGCACCATCATATTTTGAATCCTTGCGTTGCCAGCTGTTGTACACGATGGCCCATTTGTTCAAAAGTACTGCTAATATAAGATGGTAAAGTTTTGTACTAGGGGTGGTGCCCTAGTAATTGAGACACCACTTTTCAATCCCAGTCATTTTTGTATGGGTTCTTCGTTGAAACTATGTAATTTTTTTTTTTTGGTAGGTAATTATTGATCGGCGGTATTCCCGTCATCCGTATGTTTTTGTTAAATTACTTTCGCAATAATATACATTTATTTGTACAAAAATGTTTCTAGTCGTGCCATACACACCGCATGTATACTCCGGGATGTATATAATTAATAATGTACATTTATAAGAATTAACAGTACTTATGCTAAAGGTCAAAATTAATTATTGGAACGAAATGCAGGACCCAAGGAGCAGGAAAGAGGTGTTGTTTTAATAACAATGTATGCTCTATTGCGAAATAGTTTATTTAAAAATCTATCAGAAAATAAACCACATCAGTTATGTATTGTATTTGGTATTCAGCTCTGGCCGAACATGTTAAACCATTTACGTTCACATGCAACGATTGGAATGTGATAACAGAAATTTTGAGCCGTTACATAGCATAATTTAATACTGCGGCCACGTTACTTTGTACTCAATTTTTTACTGAAATGCGTGTGCGGTCGCTTTAAATAATTATTAGCAATGGAACCTCCATTAGTAATAATCAACAATGTTGTAAAATGCTATATTAATTTAATCATAAATATTTCTACACATTATCTATTAGTTACATTTACATAAGATTTCTATTTGAACCCAGAGCTTTTAGCGGATGTCGAACAAATGAACCATGTCCACATTTACATCACAAAGTTTATATTATACAACGCGTCGTTTTGAACAGAATATTGTGTTATCACTCTATTAATATGTCGGGGCACTGTCTCTTGGGCGAAGTCTCGTCGTCCACCGGTTCTTTCCGTTTCAGTGACTTGCTATCTTTGTCGTCTTTCATGCCATCTACATGCGACTCGTGTTCTTCAGTCTTTTGTTCAAGGTCGGCTTCAAGCCTTTCATTGTTAGCTAAGTCGTTCTCTGGAGGATCGTCGTCGAGCGCGATTTCGTCGGCGGCATCATCTTGTTCCTCGTCATGTTTCTCGAGGTAATCGTTCTCGTCGGCAGCGGCCTCCAACCTCTCAGCCGCTTGTTGCGAGGTAGCATTCTGTGAGCTCGTGTCTGAAGACGTTGAACGTTTACTAACCGAAATTCGAGCTGCTAGAGCCCTGTACAGTTGTACTATATCTCCCGGGGCGCCCTGTAATGTGATTGTAGATTGTGAGAAAATCAGATTAAAATAATGAATATACCTCTTGCCTTACAGACGTAGTATAATTTTGAGTAAAAATATTTAGCATTTATTGTTCATGCGGAACAAATAACTTGGTAAATAATGTATGTAAATTTTAATGACTGTTTTTTAAAAAGGTCATGTTGAATAACCTATCACAGTTCACTGCTGGACAAAAGGCTCTTCCAAAGAAGAAACTCCTGCTTTCAACCATCCTGAGATGTAGGTGAATTACCTCATGCGCTGCCTTCTTGCATTAGTTGTGTTGCCAATATACACGCACCAAGGATCAAGTTACATATATTCTATATGTTGACTAATTACACCCAGGTTATATTCTCATCAGTTTGGTGAGAAAACTTCCTGACTGACGATACCTAAGTATGGCCGGCGCACATTAGGCACTCAGCCTTGTTACAAACACTGACAAATGCAACATGACAGAAAAAAATATTCAATACAAGGATATTTTATAAGATGATGGATGTTTTGCCTCCACTTTAATATAACTAACCATTATAAGGAAGAGTTTGATCTGCTGCTGAGCATCGACAGCGGTGATCCTGAGTGACTTGGTGCCGGCTCGCTCCACCACCATGTCGGGCCACAGCTTGGTGTTGAGCACGACGCGCAGCGAGCCCGACACGCGCGCCACCAGCCGCGCCGCGCCGCCCGGCGCGTCGTTCAGCCGCAGCATGCCGCGCCCGCGCTCGCGCCAGCTGCCCGCTTCCCACGCGAACAGACGACACGATATCTGACAAATAAAAACGATAAATTGCACGAAGTCGTGACTATGTCAGGTTCAAGGTCCGAAAACGAGTCTCTGAGCGAAAATATCAACCCTAACGCGTTGTGTCTTCTTAGATTGTCACTTATAGATTCAACCTGCAAATCCGGTTCATTAGCCACTATGCGAATTTTACATTCTTATAAAAATTTGTCTAAAGGGTAATTTAGTCAAGTGTTTGTCACAACTCCTGTCACAGGTCATTGCTCAGTAAAAGTAGATAAATAATCTCTCAAAGCTACTAAAATTATCTGTATTTTCGGGTAACTATATACAAACCATTCATACAAATATCCACATCTATACAAACTTGTGTACAATTAGTTGTGCCCATAGTTATCGAGTACATGATTTCCCAGCTAATACAATACAAAAACACCCCTGTTGATCTATTTTAGTACCCAGAGTTGGTTAGCCAAATTAAAATGGCACTCAGTATAAAATTCTGATACTCACAAACATCTTTTTAGACTTAGACCCCACTCCAATTTACTTATCTATAGATTTATAATTACTTCTCCTGACTGACTGATTCATCAACGCAGAGAGTAATCCGCTTGGGCTACAAATATGAAATTTTGGCAGTTGGTGCCTTTTATGTTGTAAGCATCCACTTACGAAGGATTTTTGTAAATTTCACCCTTAAGGGGGTAAAATAAAGGATGAACGGTTGTAATCTTTAAAGTAAGGAGCACGAAATTTCATATTACCTATTTCTGGCTAGAAATAAAAGTACATGTGTATAGGCGTTTTTCAAAATTTTACTCCTAAGATGGTGAATTTTTAGAGGTTGAAAGTTTATATGGGAAGATCGTCACTTTTGAAGGAAGAGGCATGAAACTCAATATTAAAGTTTAATATACATATATCCACGCGAGTGAAGCTGCAGGCAACAACTAATGTAATAAATAACGGTACTGAATTAAGCAAAGATTCCCATATACCTGTAGAACATTAATCTCGCCCTCTTCTCCAGTGATGGTGTAGTTAGTAGTGGGCGGTGGAGGTCGCGCGTGAGATCGCTCGTACTCGGCCGCCGCGGCCGCCAGGCCTTCCCCTCCGCTCGAAGGCTCTCCTGTACTACTGTCTTCCTGGCAACAATATATATCGAATTTAGAATATGAATTAGCCAGAAAAATAGAAGTAAGTCTAAGTATAGAAATCATGCCAGGGAAACGCCAATACAAAAATAGTAATAGGTGACCCAAGACTGCTTTAGGGGTAACTGTATATGCATCAAACTCCACTCGTTAATTACACATGTTTCGTTACAACTGATTATAATACATAATGAGTCTATTGGTTATCTTCTAGTTTAACCATGTATTCATTCTTTCCATGGTAAATATAAACCAAAACAACTAAAGTTACACCCAGTAACTAACATGAATTCAATGATACCAGTTAGCTACAACTTTTTAAACAATATAAGAGGTCAGTATTGTATTGTTTACAAGTTTAGATAGTTAAAAAATATGAAGTTGCATATAAACAGACCAAAAATATTTTTAATAAAATTATTGTTTAAAAAGTAAAATGAGTCTGTTAACGCACATAACAATGCTCCAGTTAACATCATATTAAAATAATATTATAATAAAAAGGTAATTACTAAACTAATTAGGTAAAGCTTCAACATCCAATATCATGAACTGACCTGATTTTCTTTGACAGATGCTGCAGCACTAGTGAACAATAACTCTGTTGTTCCATTAGATGAGCTGTGATCTGTAGATGATGCTTCCCCATTATTAACGTTCTCCTTGATTACAACTCTCTCACTTAAATTCTGACCAAAAACAAATCCAGAGGAGCCAGGGGCCGGTTGTACCGAGGTAGGTACTGCATTGGCAGTTCTTGGAGTTACATTAGCAGATCCTAAAGGAACAAACTTGGGAACTTCAGTCTCTGGTTTAGTTTCCTTTAATCTGTCTTCATTTGGAGTTTCTTCATTTTCCTTTGTTGTTTCGGGATTTTCAGTAGTTGCTTCAGCAACTTTTAAGAATGGATTGTTGCCAGGTTTCAGCTGAGAAGGTCGCAGAATGGATCCTGAATATGTAAGATAAGATTAAATACATTATAAAAATGTTTTACTATGTGCTAGTCAAATTCTTACTTTACATCATATGTATAATAGGATACAAAAGCAAGAAAAAAAATGTTATGTATAATCCTTAATTTTGAACTAGTGATATAAATGCATATGGGCCTTTGTTTAGTATTCTATATGTATATAGGCTTATTCTTAATTATCTAGTAACTTACCAAATGGATTGCACCCTTTATTAGAACTAGAAGCAAAACTGGAAGAACCAAAGCCACCAAGTCTAGGTTTAGCCAGAACCACTCTTGACTGGGATGCCCCATTATAGAAATCTTCAATTGGTGATTTACCTAAAACAACATTAAACAACAAATATTTAAAATCATTTCGAGAAATGTCAAGTTTAAAAAACCTTGAAATGAGTCACAATTATTTACTGTCAAATATAGCACAAGATTCCAAATCAATAGTAAGAATGAATCCTATCATTGTTAACTACAAGATACAGTCTGCTAGGAGAATTAACTACAGAAGGGACATACTAAAGATCAATAATGAAAAGTCAATAATTATACTGAATTAGACCATTGGGATAGTTGTATTATAAAATGTTACCCATATTTATGATCCAACACTCGAATAATCAACCAGAATTGTGCACATTTCAAAGTTTACAGTTCAGTTCATGTTCAAATATATGATTTGATCATAAACAAAAAAAAATAGCTACTTCACCTATAATGAGCAGTATGGTGAATGGTATATTAGAAAAGTAGATTCAAACTTGTATCATTTCTCAAAAGCACGGGCAGGTATACTAATTACTAGCGTCAGCATTCATAATTATTGCTCAGAGCCTTGCATCATCTTATACAAATTACAAAATAGGTGTAAAATAATAAAAAGAAACTCGTTGATGATGCAGCATGGACAAAGTGAGCATAATGCTATTCATCGACTTATAATTTCTAATAATACGTGTAAAATGATAAACTGGAGTGTAGCTTACGGAAATCACGCAAAAGAAATAACAAGGGGTATCAAAAATGAATAAAAATGCAAAATCTTACCTTGCTTTGCGTCTGCCATTGTCGAATTTATACTTTTTTTTTTAACTGGACATAGACTGGTGACAAGGGTAGGACTCGAAGAGTACGCTATTTTTTTTTTCTAAATATTAATCAATAAACTAAAGTTAAAATTTCTAGTTTATAAACGTAATAAACACTAGTATATTGTGTCGCATTTAACAATAAAAGTATATTCGTTAAATATTGGTACATTGGTCATAATTAAGTAAAACATGAATCGGTACAGGGACAGCTCTATGTACGGATAAATTATTGCCAGTTTTGAAATTTTACTTTAAACTAGGGAAAATAGATATACTACTAACAAAACACAACAACACTTGAATGTCTAATTATCGTCGGTGGCAGCCAGTAACAGTTTTAGCCTAGTTCATATTTTGCCAGACCAGTCTTTGATTTATTTCTATATTTTTTCAGAGTTTATAACTGATTTTAAAGGAAAGTAATCCACAAATCATGTACCTTTAATTTGTATGATATTTCTGAGATCCTGTCTAAAAGGTTCTATCGTACCTATTCGAAGTCTTCTTTGTGTTGTTCTGCCAGCTGCTGTGTTGTATCTTTATCTCCAAGAAAACTGATAGGTACGCTGGAAGTGGCAACTCTGCCTCACATCACACATGTGTCAGTGTCAGTCAAATTAAGCCAAATGTCAATCAAGAAGCAAAAGTAATTGAATTTTGCACTTTTGTACTGTGAATAAAAAGTAATGTTTCAATAAAAATAATATTTGATAGAAACAATGAAATCATTCCAGCAATAGGATTACTAATTCAGTGAGACTGTGACATGAGCTATTCAAGTGTTGTGAAAAAGTTTTGTATCGGAGTGTAATTAGGAATTAAAATATGAATAATTGGTTTAATTGGAATATATTTTCTTAAAGCGTATCCATTGAGGCCCCCAAAAGTTCATTTTAGTGCATTTGCTACTGACATCAGATACAATATAAACCGCAAGTAAGTACATTTATATTATTTTTTTCAAACTTGTTTAGATCTTGTCGTCAATATTTAATATCTTAATAATTTAATATCTTATGGTTGAATTTGATTATTTATAATTTTCTTTCACATATCATGCTCCTTTAAAACTATTTACATGAACAGAAACCAACAGGTAACTTGTGTGCATACTTTTTCAACTTGAACTGACAGGCTATTGCATTATTCAACTATCCATTCGAATGATAGTTGCATTTGATTAACTCATTTCCATTGTTTATAAAATCAAGTTTATACAAGCTTGTGTTTACAACATCAATCTTGGTTATTCTTATGATGAGTCTGATTATTGCTCAGTAATATTATAGTAACTTATAACTCAATAGTAAAATGCAAGTCACTTAATTGTCTCTAAATAAATATTCATAATTACAAACTTATTCATATTTTGCCAGACCAGACTCTGATATATTGTTATATTTTTTTGGAGTTTATAACTCTTATTATAAAGGCAACAAATCCATAAAACAGTTATCAACTAACTTTTTACTACAATAGTGCATACTTTGACTAATAATATTAAAATTTATTGGGAAACTTACTTTTTTACCCTTATTTTTTTTACGATAGTGATAACAGATGTGGAAAACTATGGCTTTATAATTATAAAAAAATTGCATAATAGGCAAAGACAACACTCAGCTATAGTGCTCTGACGTCATATCTTAAATCTTCATAGTACCATATAAACCTCCATTTTGCAGGAAAGGCTCAGAAAATCCATCCACTTTTTCTATCATCAGTAATATACCTACTGATTTTATATATATTTTCGCAAACTTCCTCTTAAGAAATAATATAACCTAATCTAATTCTAATTTTAATTTAATATAATTTCTTAAACGGTGAGAACCAGTGAGTTTTCTATTACTGGTTGAACACAGTCTTTGCTCATCACCACAGATTGGAATAAAGATTAGCTGATCATTTGTGCCACACATACTGATAGTTGCCTTCTATTCTCCTGTAAAAACTCCACTGATATTGTAAAAATGGATGGATTGTTTTTACTTAATCATACTGTATTGGCGAACTATTGACATAAATTCAGGGCTTAATTTCATGGAAATACATTATTTATTTATTTTAGAAGCATGGAAGACTTACAGCCTTACTTATAGTCAAGGGACAGCCAATGGCAAGTCTTCGCTTGTAGATACTGTATAAATTTAGATATAAGTATGAGCATATAATATTGCGTACAACTCTAATAAAATATGTAACACCTTTAGAATCTAACCAGTTCACACACAGAATGTAACCAATTCACACAAATTAATAAGTTACCTATCAGAAGAAGTTAAGGTTTAAGCACCTTCTTGCCTATGCCACACTAGTTATGTATGGGGTCAATATCATGCTGTTTACACAAATTATTGAATTCTTCTGCTTGCCCGCACAACATAACTTTTCTGCCTGTAGTTTGTTGACGCACCAGATATACATAACGGTGGATTAAAATGAACAGATTTGCTTGGAACATTAAAGTAGATTTTTGATAAGAGCTCAGGACAGTCAAATTCATTATTAAGGATTTTTAACAAATAAACAAAGTCAGCTATTTCACTGCATTTTATAAGAGGTAAGAGGTGATATTAATTCTTATTAAGCAACCATGTTGTTTTTCTTAATCAGAAAAAAATAACAATACATTTGCATAACTCTGTCTGTTTCCTAATGTTTTGCTAAATCATTGTAGAAATAAATGGCCACAATTTATCTTTGTATTTGAAAGACATTACATTTAAACTTGTAACTGCTAAAGTTATTAGTGTTATTATCAAGTGAGCAATGGCCCTGGGTTGTCTGAGAAAGGTTGTGGTTTCCTCTATGGACGGAGATGGTATTGGTGATTTTATTCTTTGCCCTGCAGGTGCATTATCCCCATTATGGCAAACCAATTTAATCGCGTTAGATGGACTGACTACTAGTTAAGTAATCCTTGCGCGTAAAAATTTGAGTCCGTCACCGCCGACAAGCAGCAGCGATAGGCGACAGCGACAAGTGACACTACTGGTTCCAATACATTTTCTTGAATTTGTATGAAGACACACATAACACCGGCGACAAGCTGCCTGGCGCTGTTGCTTGTCGCCAGTGACGGACTCAAGCCTTAAAGGTTTAAGCACAAGTGTTACTCAAATAGTAGTCCAATTGTAATTAATTTTCTAAAAAAATGATATACGAATCATTCGGTGCCGCAGATCGTCCGGAAAGTGGATCAGCATTCCGCATCCACTTCTATCCACTTCAGTTCCTTGCGAAACCTGGGATGAACTCAACTTAACCCCATTGTCCAAATTGAACCAACTGAACACCACAGTTAGAAAAAAATTTCCTTAGTTAGGGATTTTGCTCATTTGGATTCGATGATGATTCATGATAGGCCAACATCTATTTATATTATTCCAATTATTTCAATCTGTCGCACAATATACAATACCTAAATGATTTATGTAACTGATATTATTTACGGGCTGTGTTATGTGTGATTTATTTTTTGAAGATTTTAATACTGAGACTGGACAAACCATAACGAAAATATAATTGGACAAATATTATTCGAACTCCAAATTAATTATGATATTGACGTCAGATTAACATAGACTGTGTTTGTAAGTGGATGTAGGTAATAAAATTACCGAAAATATATTGTTAATTAATACATAATAATGATTATACAATATTCGAGGATAATGCTTATACCATCAGGCGCGACAAACTTCTAGATATATGCCTCTAAGACGAAAAATCCATTATAATATAGGTATAATGGGTATGGATATTATAATTTAACATTTTCTAAGTATTCTGATTTAAACCCCCATTACCAAACTTATATTTCTAAAAGACAATGAGAATTCTAGGCAACCCGTTCTGACCTCAAAATTATGCATATGACTTGAAGCGTAAAAAATAAACACCGAAAAGTCGGCAACAGATCAGGCAGAGTATCCGAGTCACTGATATGATTTATTAATTGGAGTTTACGTATGTTTACTATACGTCACCCAAAAAGAAAGCTTTTAAAATAAATATAAGAACTATCCCTCCTTGTAAAACATCTAACCCAAGGATTCTCTGACTGACCTGAGAGTTGAAATAAGTACTCACCCTTTTGCTGTGCCTTTCCGTCGACGGTCAATGACCGCACATTCCGTGGTAGACTGTTACCGGTTTTTGAAGATGGGCCTGGCCCTGGTCAGTCTCGGTATGGATTTCTCACATGAAACTTCTTTCTTCTACACAGGCAGCGATAGAAAAGAAAATAAAACATTTATTTTTTCCATCCTCTTTGAAAATAGTGAAATGAAAAAAATATGGAGTCTGTTCATAATTACATAAATGTAAGGTCAGACTTGGCCTTGGATTGGACACTTATAGAGCGAAAGAAGTGTTCAAAGTTCTTGAAAACGAGGATAATTTTTGAAAAGAGTTGATCTTCTGGGGACACGATATATAAGCAATAAAGACACGACACAAAAAAAAATTAACACTTACATATATTTTACTACACATAATAAAAAAGTAAGACTGAACATATGAAGTAGGTATGTCTGTCAAATTAGTTTCAGATTATACAACGTAATAAAAATAAAATCTTTCACCGAAGAATACTTTACTCAGTCAAATTTCTAAAGATGAATTTACTACAAGTAGATAGGTATTAACAAAACCGAATAAATTTACTCACTGAGTTTGAATTTATTATCCGGCGATATTCAAAAATGATTATGGGTTTATGCTGAGTCACCATGACTCGGTGCCCGCCCGTCACGGTTTTTCAGACACACGAACTTTTAGTCTGCTTATGTTGTGTCGTACTTTCGACTCAGTTAACGCGCGTCTAACCACCTAACAACTTTTTACGAGTGTACAGCAGCAGTCTTTCGCGCCAGTCATTATGATATGTGTAGCTGGAAAGTGGAAGTCATAATGGAATAAGCGTTTGAAATATAATTTATAAAAAAAAAGCTATTTGCATTGTGTGATAGTGTGTGCGTCCTAAGGGATAATGTGATGATATTGATCTCAAAAACTGTGATTATATTGTAGTATTACAATTAGATCGTATTTTGCAAAAGTTTAGTGATAATGAAATTGGAAACGAATATTTTTGGATTGCAATCCTTGCCATCTGTACGGGGTAACACATTTTTATTATTACTTATGATAACTATTTGTAATGTTATTACTACGTTTGTCACGTTGTGAGGCCTTTCCCTGTTGTCTTAACATTAAGGAATTTCATGGTTTCACTACCTACGAGATAGACGTTCATCATCCAGTGCCCGACTTCGCCCACCGATAGGCAAATTAAAATGCAATTAAGACTCAGTAAACTGTTTTCCCGATATATCTGTCACCACAAAAAGTAATGAAAATTAACGTGAAGAGCAGCTGTGCTAAGATAATTTTTAAATATTTGCCAAAGATTTGGGACTGTATAAAATATATGTCAACTGTGGCAGAGGACATTAGTAGCCGACTCGAAAGAGAATAAACTTGACATATGTCTGCAGTTCATCGAACAACGATAGTGTTAGATTTAGGTAGGTGGAATAAAAACAAAAAGAAATAGGAAGTCGTAGGATGCCAGAGAGGAAGAAAGCCCAATGTTTAGTAAAATTTAGTAGGCAATATCTACTTGCTTGTGAAACGTATTTAAATTATTTACAGAACACAACTTAATTTCAGAAAGGCTTGAGTGTAGAAGGCACAACTGCGACGTTTAGTTCGGCATTTATTAAATAGGCTAGATTTGGCACACTGAATAAGAGCAGAGAGTATCTGCTGCTAAGCCTATTGCCGAGATAATCTTCTTCGGAAAGGTACAAAAGTTTGGCAAGCCGGTTGGTGACCGCAGAGCCAGTTCTATCGCATGTCTACCGTCATCGTGGTTTTTACAGCCTCTTGTATCCCTTTTATGGTTTCCTTTTCTCCACCAGGTATGGAAACAGATGAAGATGTGGCGCGAGGCAACATGTTGGACGACATGCCACCGATCAGCTGCGACGTGTCCCTCGAAGGTGAGGTCGGCACCGGCTCCAATGACATCGGAGACATGACCTTCTGCATGGGAAACTATATCAGCGACTTTATGAAGGTAAGCGGGTCCATTACATGGAACACGGATCTGCGACGATTTCGGTCAACTATTGATGCAGCGTTCAAGTAACTGTGTAGAGAAACTCTTTTATTTAAAATAAAGATAAGATCTTAGAATTCGTCACGTTTCAGATTACCATCACGAGTAAGTTGCCTGAGGAGATAAGCTTTAAGTTTATTTGTCTTACCTCTGTCTCGGTAGGATAACGTAATATACTCATCGTCGTATTATTTATTACCTACCAACCCCGGTTTCCAATGCGAATTTATTGTCATAAAACCCCATTGGCAGCCAAAATGATATGAATCTGAGGGAAGATCTGACAATGTTACCATACAATTGTATATTTTATAATATTTCACTTGTATCAATAATTTAAGTTGTTTTTGATAATAATGAATCTGAAAAGGCAATTGGATATGAAATAAAATCCTTTTTTGTTTAGTTCCATCAAATGACATTAGTTATTTCGATTCCAGTCACAAGTGATATTAATATTATCATTTATGATTCATATTCATATGTGATGAGAAGCCACATAGTAAAACTACAGTAACTCTTGGTATAATTTTTAGTCATGGTCAAATCTGCCTATTTTATTGACATGCATATCTGCCTGCATGCTCGCTTTGAATTCTTTCTTACGGATGACCCCTTCCCGCCCTGCGTCACCCTGAAACACAGACAATAATATACTATCTCTGAATAAAAGGCATCATTTTCACTCTATAGTTAATACTTGGTAGGCAGTCGTAGGTTACTCAACAATACAACAGTTTAGTCTCCGATAAATCGAATGTTTTTATATGATGTCAGCATAGAGGCCTTTTATTACTCAAGCAACGGGTCAAAATAACAGATAAGTGAAGAACCCTTGAAGCCAGACTTTATAACACGTTTTTTATTAAGGTCTAGCTTTTGCCCGCGAATTTGTACGCGTGAAATTTAGAATCTGATATTTTCCTGCGGTAAAATGGAGCCTGTATTATAAGTTACACCTCTAGCAATACATCGGTGAAAACTGCATTCAATTCCATGCAATAGTTTTTGCGTGATGCGTGTACAAACATACAGACCGACAGACAAAAACCTCTAAAAACTGTTGTTTTGGCTTCAGTTGCTCTATAAAGACCCCCCATAGTTTTTCTCCAATATCTATAATGTGCAGACATCGGCCTGTTACAATTTCATTATATGAATAGAAATGATTACGCGTATTTATGGGCAAAATCTTTAAGATAAGATTGTTTAGACTTCGTGTTTCTCCGAAATTATTTATTACAATAGTAAAGTATGATAGAGTCAATTTTTTCACCGTCTACTGTAAAAGGGAAAGTTAAATCAAATCACTCAGTTAACGCTATACAAACCTGCATCTAAACAATCAAATCCTAGCTAGCTCCTTAAGCCGTGTATTCACTAGGGGACAAAAATATCCTGCGACACGTGACATCGCATGTAGTAGCTGGACGTCTTGCGACGTCTTCAGACATTTTGAAATAATATTATATTCTTATACAAAAAACTCAAATACAAAACCAACTAAAAAGCAAAAATAAATGTTTTATTATACAATTTAGTAGTTGACGAATATTGAAGTCGGTGCCAAGTAAAACATTCAATGATAAACCGCGCGCTATTTGTCCTACAATATTTGAGGGTATCCCTCGATTTCTCTAGGTTCCCATAATCAGATCCTGACTTGGTGACAATGGGACGAAACTGGGAGCATACTCTTTCAAATAAAAAAAGAATTTTTAAAATCGGTCCATAACTGACAAATATACAAAAAAAATGTATATATATGTATAAGTACAGTGGAATTGAGAACCTCCTCCTTTTTTGAAGTCGATTAAAAACAGTATTATATTATACGCGCGATGTCTCTATACATACTTGTTACAATTAATTCGTCCTTTAGTGAATACATGGCTTAAGAGCGTTTACGCCGCGCGGCGATCGTAATTAGGTATTTACAGCACCTGACCGCTCACCCGCTTGTGAGTGCGTGCGGACTATGAGGAGGCAATGCTTAAAGCGCCCTCTGGCGATGTTGATCCTTTTTTAATATTTTGTAGTTTATTATAATTTATTTTGTATTGTAGTTTTTAGTATTTGTTTATTCACATGAGTTAAGGATTATTAGTACCTAGATATTACGATATATGTATTTTCATAATACGATAATATCATATCAATAATCAAGATACATATTGTGTACATTATTTATTATTTTATTTATTTTCCCGAATAAACACTAAGCTGTTTGTTTCCCAGATTTGTGACCTGATTAAATTAATACAAATTCCTAAACTCAAACACGGTGGGTATAGTTTCTAAAAGCACCTCACAACGTCAAGTTATCGGCACTAGTTAGGATAAAAGTACTCATCGAGACAAATCAAACAAACCTAAACACCGTGGTTCTACTGTAAACAATTACCGAGTTCCAGTAATGGCTTCCGATCATCATCAGGTCATGAACACTAATTAGGATAAAAGTACCTAAGGAGACAAATGAAACAAGCTTATACACGGTGGTTATATTATGAATAGTAACCGAGTTCCTGTAAACACCTCCCATCATCATCATCATCATCACGGCATCGGCGCTAGTTAGGATAAAAGTACCTATCGAGACAAATGAAACAAGCTTAAACATGCTGGTTCTACTATAAACAGTTAGCGAGTTCCTATAACCTTCAGGATCCATCATCAGGTCTTCGATGCCATCGGCTCCGCCATCATGTTCTCCTCACCAAGAAGTATAAGAGGACTATAAACAATTATTGTACAAATTTTCATAAAAAGTCGCCAAAAAGAATTCAACTGTTACCTTTTCTACCCAAAGTATCAATATGTTTTGGAATAGATTTATTTCAATTTATTGATTCAGAATCGTAATATTTTCTTCGCGAAAACGGAGCGCAGAGCGACACGTCCTTATCTTAAAAAGCTTCGGCTGGCACTGACCTCGCGCCGATTTTTTTTTTTTTTTTTTTTGAGTTGTCTCTCTCATTTAGCTCATGGAGCTTTTACTGCTTAACCGGGCAAATGGCGAGACCAGAAGGGCCTCCAGCCGAGCAAATTAAATAATACTAAGCAACACTGCTAAGGGTGTCCCATAGTGGGACTCGAACCTCGGCTTAGTGCGTTGCTGGGGGGCAGACAAGAGAGGACTTGCTGGATCTGATTGTGATTATTTAGGGACATTTGATTTATTACTACTGGCTCAGCGCGGGCTGGCTCGAGCAAGGGTCGGGGCGATCTCGCGCTGAGTTGCGGGTCAGCTTATATAGTACTTTTAAAAATAGTTTATTACATTTTTGCATTTTTTTTTTGCCATATTCTAGTATCGTAAAAAAAAATGAAATTTAGCCATCATTAAGTTTGTCAAAATTGGCTTTGAAAATGCCTAAAAATATATCATTTACGCTATGTTCTTTCGTAATTTACTTTAGAATAATAATCATTATTTAAAATGTTGTCTACTAGATTTGTACAAGAGTATATATGTATTCTGAAAACTAGGTATCGAAGGATAAAGTAGTCATAAAATTTACGAAACATGGTGTCAAAGAATAGCCCTAGATTATATAATTATTAAAAAATTAAAAATGTTTCTTATTAGATTTGATCTTTACAAAATTTAACCTATATAATATAACGAAGTAACGTCAGGATGAAAAATGCCAATAACCGACCGTACGGCGGGCGTAAAGGCTCTTCTTTTGTTCGTGCGCATGTTTATCATTTTTGCGATGCTCTTTCACAATATAGTGGACTGATGTCGCAACGTATCAGTTCACCCAGACTACAGACTTCGTCTAGGTCTATTAGCTAGTCCAACAACTAACAGCAATAATTTCTTTGTCGATAGCGATGCCCTTGTTTTTGTATGTCTTAAAAGCAGCCACATGCTGACACACTTCCAACTGTGTATTTTTACTTATATCCTGTATTGTTACTTATATGATTAGGTAACTGATAACTTGTTTAGGATACGATCCTTTCAACGAAGATGTTGAGCGGCGCAGGCGTATGTTAATAGGAACAGGGTTTTAACTACAACAACGTTACTTAGCTAGCCAGTGATTGTACAATGACCGTGAACTCCCGACGTCGATACGTCTCGTGAAGTTGTGACCTCATTGCTATTGCTACATGACTGAGTAGCATTCTAACTACCACGTGACATAGTTTTGTCTAAATATGAACCTGAATTTCTTAGTCCGTTCTTTTTTGTTATCCTTTATTCAGCCTATCGTCCACTGATACAAGTTTATTTATAAAAGTTGATATCGATAAGACAATGATGTCTTTGAATCAGGCATTTATTTATTATAAAGAAACATATAGGTACTATATGTATATCATAATACCCAGCTTGTCTTATAATCTTTGATCACACGGTGAAAAATAATTTTAATTAAAACCGTTTATGAGTTTAATCGTAGTACCGCAGACTATTTAAGAGTGTACTACGGTAAAGTACGAAACTGGTAAGAAAATCATACGATTCACACAAGTTCAAACGATTTATCAATTTTTTGTCTCGGGCCAAAATGTATCTACGTCATATTATAAATTGTCGTAGTTCTTAAACAAGCTTGAAAACTGGATAATCTTTCTACCAGAGTTAGATAGCTACATGACGGAGAAGATTATTTATCATTGCGATTTATTTCCCTAAATTTTACCTTTATTTTCGCGGTTCTAGTCTTTACTGGTTAACCTGAAAGACTGCAATCGTCGTTTTTTTTTATTATTTATGAAAAGCAACCAATATCCTACAGATGCTTATAGAAACCAATCTTATAATAATTTATAAAGGTTTCAGCAAATTTTACCATTATGATTTTGAACTCACGGTATTACACCAATACAAGTTATGAAGTTAAGTGTCGTCACGATGATACTTTTAACTTTTAGGAAAATTTTCGTGTCTAAAGTTAGTAATGGATAAAAAATCAAGCTTTGCAGACAGTCGGTATCCGTATTCATTTCATCAGGGTATTATATATTTGGACCCGTGCAAGTTTATATTCAACCAAAATATATTCTTTTTAACATTAGTTGAATTCAAATCGGAAAGCTTTTTAAGCTTGAGCACATAGGTATTACTTGGTAGTCTCACAAAAAGTAGGTGTAAAAATAAATAATGAATTTTCCAAAACATGCCCGTTCCCGTCCCATCGGTTAGACTATTTAATCTGGCTGATTCCTTTCAATGAATCCGTTACTGTAGACTGACTTTTGATAAAAAAGTCAATTTTCAGATACAAGTTTCAATATGCATTATCTATATAAATCGTCACTAAAGCGCCAGACAACAACTTTTTTGCACAAATTGAGGCTGATTATATAAATGTAGATAATTATATTTATTGTATTACGTCAAATGATAATCACTTTATAGGTAGGTATATAAAAAATAAATTATAATTGAAAAATTATAAGTAAGTATATTTTTGCCGTGATTCAGTCCAGAATCATTTACATATCGTAGTCCCCACCACTAATGGCAAACGATAAAATTCCGATGTAGCATCGATACTGGTGCGATGTAGCATCAACACCACCATACATGTATATGGTACAAGAGGTATAACCGCGCCTGCGCCGCTCTGCGCGAGTTGCAACTAGTGCGGCTCCAAAAAATGTATCTTTGAGCGCCTATTGCTGCTAAAAGTTACCATATTCAACTCTGTTTTGCAACTGAGCTCCGAATATGAAATATGGTAATGTCTTTCTAATTCATGTCACTAAGGTGAATACATTATGGCCTCATGCAAATGACTTAGTTTGAGACTAGGCAAGAATGAACCGGCAAGTATACGCGAATGAAATAGATGTGAGTACCTACATAAAGGTGATTAATAAACATATCGTTGCTTACGTATTAGTCGCAGTTTCGCACTACACTATGACAAAGCATAATTTTATCAGGTAACTCTGTGTATGTGTATTAGTGCTGTGTTTATGTAGGTGTGCCACATATGTTAATGTTACTTAATTTCAAAATACTTCAAACTGGATTATTTCAAAATACTTGGAAGTGCTCACTGAAATTTGGATTTATTTGTGAGTCATGTTAATAAATTCCATCTGTTATTTTCGTTGTTAAACTTTTTTCTCTCTCAATGGTTGTAACTTCTTGAGATGGAATTCAGAAACGTTAACGATTTTGGCACTTTATCATGACTCTTTCATCAAAACGATTTTTAAATTGCCGTAAGAAACTATTTACTAACTTATAGCATAACATAAGCAATTGTATCGATACGCCCTAATCAATGAGATTACTATGTACTAAACATTATTGGGTGTGTAACAATGACTTGATATTATTATGTGACGTTTCGACGTAATATAATAACAAAATTTTGAACGGAGATTATCGGCAAGATTGGTTGTCGATCGCACCACACACATTTTGTTTGAATGGTTATGTTATGAAATTACCTCCTTACTCAAACGTTGTATTTATTTATGTCTAGCTTATACGTTAAAATTTTTGATTTAATTTCCAATAAGAGCGTGGCATAATCATCATCTAATCATACAACTTTCTAGTAATATAGGCTTAGCACTTTTATCGCTAATCAGGATCGTCAAGAACTTTGCCCCTGTAAAAAATCAATGTCCCTGTTCGGTTAGTGAGAATATATGCCTGTGATGGAAGAATTAAGCTCAAATATTGTCTGAATATTTTCTAAAATGAATAATTCGATTTCAAACTCTTCAACGAAAGTATAACTATCAAAAATTTTCTTAAGGCACACTAAGGTTCAGCGCCGACGGACGGAGTGGCGGCGAAGAGCAGTTTAGAGGTCGCAAAACCCACTGAGCGGCGCGCGGTCGTCGAAGCACCGCGCCGATAGCTATGAGAGCCGTCGCGTTACTCCGAACGCCTCCGCGAGACTCTGAGCGCCTCCGCGCGACTCTCCTTACTTAATTAGTCTCTCGTCCAAGAGACTAATTAAGTAACAATTTAAATTCAACCTAAAGTTCTTGAGCATACGACTGTATTTGGTACAACGAAATAAAATGACGGCGAGCGACCCGCTCAGAGTCGCGCGGAGGCGCTCAGAGTCGCGCGGAGGCATTCGGAGTAACGCGACGGCTCTCATAGCTATCGGCGCGGTGCGTCGACGACCGCGCGCCGCTCAGTGGGTTTTGCGACCTCTAAACTGCTCTTCGCCGCCACTCCGTCCGTCGGCGCTGACCCTAAAAGTAACTATTCTGTGGATTACCACAGAATAGTTACTTTTAGGGTCAGCGCCATCATCTAATCATACAACTTTCTAGTAATATAGGCTTAGCACTTTTATCGCTAATCAGGATCGTCAAGAACTTTGCCCCTGTAAAAAATCAATGTCCCTGTTCGGTTAGTGAGAATATATGCCTGTGATGGAAGAATTAAGCTCAAATATTGTCTGAATATTTTCTAAAATGAATAATTCGATTTCAAACTCTTCAACGAAAGTATAACTATCAAAAATTTTCTTAAGGCACACTAAGGTTCAGCGCCGACGGACGGAGTGGCGGCGAAGAGCAGTTTAGAGGTCGCAAAACCCACTGAGCGGCGCGCGGTCGTCGAAGCACCGCGCCGATAGCTATGAGAGCCGTCGCGTTACTCCGAACGCCTCCGCGAGACTCTGAGCGCCTCCGCGCGACTCTCCTTACTTAATTAGTCTCTCGTCCAAGAGACTAATTAAGTAACAATTTAAATTCAACCTAAAGTTCTTGAGCATACGACTGTATTTGGTACAACGAAATAAAATGACGGCGAGCGACCCGCTCAGAGTCGCGCGGAGGCGCTCAGAGTCGCGCGGAGGCATTCGGAGTAACGCGACGGCTCTCATAGCTATCGGCGCGGTGCGTCGACGACCGCGCGCCGCTCAGTGGGTTTTGCGACCTCTAAACTGCTCTTCGCCGCCACTCCGTCCGTCGGCGCTGACCCTAAAAGTAACTATTCTGTGGTAATGCAAACTGAACCGGAACTTTGTTTTATACAAATGTACCGGAGTAAAGTTATAGTACTATGACTATAATAAAAAATCAAGGGAGGTTCTGTCCTTTTTTATCATTTTCCCGAATAGTCATTGCTCAAATCAGTCTTTATTTACACAGTACTAGTATTCGGAGTATCAATAACATACCAGTATTATAATACTGTAAAACATGGCGTCTCTACGGATAGCACCGCTTAAGACATGCTGTCCGTATTACAACTTGAAACCGAACTTCGGGATGAAAGAGTGTGGTACAATCCTACCCTGAACAAATTAACAATCTGCTAATTCAGCTGTGTTGTTTTTAAAACACACTATTTGAACAGTTGTATGTGCCGTTTGGATAGCAAATTATATTTGTATAGAATAAGCAAACAGCTTGTATTTTTTCAGATGATGTTCACAATGCGGTCACATCACATGCTCACAGATGTCGTGCTAGAGGTCGGCAACGAACTATTCCATGTTCACAAAGTTGTCTTGGCTGCGGGGAGCCCATACTTCAAAGTAAGTAATAGGTCCGAAAAAGTTTGATTTGTCCATGAGACGTATACCTATTTCAATACAATTAAGCTTAAGCGACTTGATTTTAATATGCACGTTTGGGCAGATTTTACACTGCAACGCACCGGAGTTTTGTGTGGTGCTGCGATTTAACGTACAAAATTTGTACGTACTGTTCAACCGACAGCTTTTGGACGAAGCAAATTGTTCGACTTTAGCCATCAACTTCGGCCGAAACCGAATAACAAGAATAATTATCGACGATAGACTGCCTTGTTCATCCGATTAGTGTTAAAATAAAACATTGATATTTGCTTACACGTTTATTCCTCCATAACATTATATAAAAAGCACAATTAAGAGTATGAACCTGACCGTGACGTCACGTTATCACATAATGTGTTTATCACACGCCGTTTGTTGAATATTTGCAAGTCATCCTGTTAAAAAAATCCACATGTTATATTAATACAATATTATAAGTAACATTTTAAACTCGTTTGCATTGTATTTCATTTGAAGGTTACGTGTTTATAGTTTCTCATAGATGACCTACATACATACATGAATAAGTAATCAGGTGAATAGGTAGTATTCACCTGATTCTTGTAAAATATACTGTAAACAATAACTTGTCAACATTTGCGCACGCGTACCTCGATGCTTATAAACGATTGTTAGCAGGTATGGAAAATAGAACATTAATTCCCTCAATTATGATAACAGTGCTGACATTGGATTAAATGGTGACTTGAATATACTTAATAATTGCCATGTCATTGTCGACTTGATAAATGTGGTAAAACCCTGTTAAATGTATTTCATATCAGTCTAACAACAATATTCATGCAGGATCAGGTTAACAGAACCATATTTTTTAAAACTGCAGAAAATCAATTATTTTTTATTAGTTTTATCTACAAATACAATTACACACTTTTAGCTATTACCGTCTCATCAGCATGAAATTATTTACTCAGCGTTCCCACTGGTGGGACTCGGACCTCCTCTCTCCGCCACCAGGGCTATATCAGAGATATCACCTTCAAAAGTCTTCTGATTTTTAGTCCCTTCACCGTTCAAAGTATATCATCGTTAAAATAATCTTTTATTATAATTATAATTTTAAATTGGACCTAAAATGAGAAGGGTCACCCAAGTCCACCAACTGGCCTGGTGAGGCTTGGCGAACACAAACAAGCAGGTCATTTTTTTAAAACCCGTCACGATGTTTTCCTTCTTTCAATAACTTACAACTTGCAACTAATTCATACTTCCTTTTCATAGGCCATGTTCACAAGCGGTCTGAAGGAGTGTGAGATGTCCCGAGTGCGTCTACAAGGTGTATGCCCGTCCGCAATAGCGTGGCTTGTGTACTTCCTATACACCGGCAAGATCCGAATTACAGAGATAACAGTATGTCAGCTGTTGCCCGCCGCCACTATGTTCCAGGTAACTTATATGTTATGTTACGATTAGTATTATTAACTCCCTAAATTCCATTGTCAACGATATACAAATGTTCAAAATTAGAACGACAGTTTTTCCTGTTAAACGGCTGATTTTGGCCTAACTAAACATCTGTTATATTGTTAGTGAAGTTGGTCCTAACTTCACAAAAGTATTGGTGCCAGGAAGTAATAGTAGCGCAGGGTGTTTACCCAGCTTTTTATCACTGATAACTAACGTGTAGCTATTTTAATACGTGCTAAAGCAAACCACACTTTTTTGGTCATTGAACCCATGACAAGACTTGACCGCGCAACTAAATAATTAAATAAATATTGTATCTTAAAAAAATGCGATTGTATAAAAGACTGAAATATTCTTGCACGACGCAAGAATATTTCAGTCTACATTTATATTGATACTGCAGACTACATTGTAAAATGATAACAAACAAAATATGGATTCATTACAGTTTTCAGTAAACAAACACTTGCATAAGTAAACTTGTTTACATCGCCTTTCCTTTCTTTGTTTGAAAATAAAGCTAATGACAGACTTTCCGATACAAGTAAATTTGTATTTCCTTTGAGATTATGTTTGATGAATGGATATCGGAATCGTTCCAAGAGTAATGACACAAATACGGCGTGTAATTGACTAAACGGTAGCGAAATATATAGGAAATAGAAGGGTTTCTGTTATTTTTTATCAAAAGCTAGTTATATTTGTAAAAACACTAAATTAACCTCAGCTGTAGTCCTACAATGACTATCGTTTTAGTAAATAAATACCAGTAATTGAGATGTGACACTTCTCTTTGACTCTTACGTCCTTAGAAAACCATATGTACAAAGTTACCTTATAATTTGTATGTTATTCACTTTGTACGGACAATACACCTTTTTGTTTCAAGTATGTAAGCATAAAAGCATAAATCGCTCCAACGATGTCCATTGCAATATGTCTCAAAAATGTCTTCACTCGGCAACTGGAGCAACTAACGATTCCGATTTTAAGAGTGTATCGCAACTTGAGGGCTGACTGATAACGGCTGCCAGAAAGCCGGCTCAGCGATTAATCTGCTTTATTTTCATACCATGATGTGCCCTTTTAATAAGTGTTGATGTCCCAAAAATAAAAGACAAACGTTCCCCAACAACAATGTAGTATATTTAAAAACTGGTAAATTTTAGCAATCTACACTTATTTTAGCTGTGTGCCGACAGATAACAAACGTGATCGACGCATGCTGCGCCTTCCTGGAGCGCCAGTTGGACCCCTCCAACGCGATCGGGATCGCCAACTTCGCGGAACAACATTGCTGCGTGGACCTCAAGAAGAAAGCCAACCAGTTCATTGAGAGGCATTTTACACAGGTACGTGCAGAATGACATTATTACAATCCTAGTAAAATTGTATAGGTAGTTTTGTGTTAAGAAGGTTTAATGATGCTGAATATGATGAGGGAGTCGCGTTTTACAGTATTCAAAATGCGTCATAGTTAACGGAACTGCAAACGGAGGAATCGAAAATTCTAAATGACTTAGTACTTATCGGTGCTGACGAGATTCTAATGAATTTTATTACTATGATAATCTCATTAGTAGTCAGACAATAGCCAAGCAGACAGTAATAATGAGGTGATGTTAATTGTAAATATAAATAATATATGTATTTCATAAAATTGCGATAATTATATCGCTGACATGACGTTGCGATAAAATTTACATTATGGATTGAAACTGACTACGTAATCATGGACAAACAATTTTTAACACAATCGTGAGGAAGTACCGTGGCAACTTGGGAACGGCTAATGTCCTGCAGTGGACAGTGGTCGATTAAAGTACTTTCAAATGTTATAATCTATTCGTATGAATTTTAGTACATTACAGAGGTTCTAGTTTTATATATAATTTTACAATTAGCTTTAGGGAAAGCCATGTCAAAAAAATATTTCAATAGAGTTTGTGCGGAAAGAGAACCATCGTGGCGTGGAAGGAAACTAACATTATTATTACAAATAAATTCAATTGAAACACATAGAGACTAAGAAACTTAAATTTAAAAGATAATAATGCAGCCTCAAAGTATCAAGATGTTTACAGTCGAACTATAATGACGTAACAGTGTGTTCAACTGCGCCCTGAAATTTTAGAACGGTTCTCTTTCCGTACAGACTACAGACACTATCATGTATAAAATTGGACAAATTATGGTGTAATTTTTTTCTGTATATCAAGTACCTACTACAGCTGATAGGCTGTAAACTGTAAAACCTATACGCGTTTTATTTTCCTTGTATATTATTTATCAATGATTAAATAGTCTCCAATGATTAGATTTTGTAGAAAACTTATAACAAATCGCTTGTTTTCCTTTTATTTGTTTCCACGTTATTTTAGCTGTATTTATGCATGGTGTAGCTAGTTATGGCATTTACGATGAATCAATGTTGTTTTATATATTTGTTGTATATTAACATTACCTATCAGTTTCTCAAACTTGCTGGCAATAAGGGAATACCCGAGCATAGTTCATAAGTGGGTTATCGATACGACACATACGTCATACGTGTTCATGATATTTGTAACAGTTTTCACGATCACTCCAAAATAATTGTTGTTGCAGGTGTGTCAAGAGGAAGAATTCTTACAGTTAACTCCACAAGAGTTAATATGTTTGATCCGCAAAGACGAACTCAATGTAAGGGAGGAAAGGGAGGTGTACAATGCAGTGTTGAGTTGGGTAAGTAGTGAATAGTTGAAGTCATGAGCCAGGCGCTTGTCGTTTGTTTGTGTGAGTGTACATACGTCTGCATATCTGCACGCAAGCTGATTAAGCTTGTTTGTACATCATTTCTAATAATTAGGTTAAATGTGACATAGGTTATGTCGCCCAGAACTCCGGACTGTCTTGAAATGAGAACTGGGCTTACTAAGCCTACTATACATACATACTATACTATACTATATAGTATTAGATTAAAATGTAAACTATGATTGTCCCATTACACAAGTAGGTACACAAGGGCGGCTACCGAGTGTGAAGCCCTAGCTTCGATTCCGAGGATGGGCTTTTTCTTACATTTATAAATGTAAAAATCAGCCCATCCTAAGTTCTATAGAACTGTATCTGATGGATGACAATACGGTCGCCCTGTCAGTTGGAATCGGCGAAACCTCGGCATACAAATTCATAAATGATCAGTGTCGGACCTACATATTTATGATACGACAAATAATTGTGGCACATAATATTTGTATAATTCGCATAACTCAGTACTATTATTTCGGACAATTTCATTGTATATGTACTTTTGTTATTACATCGAGTATTATACTTTTATGAGATTTGACTCGTAAGTCAACCATACTGGAAAAATATTCCGGATAAATATTTACATATTACCAACAAACTAGGCCTCCTCAGTATCTCAGTTACAATACCTATTAGAAAATCTTCACGATAAGTAATACCGCACGGTACCAACGGATGTCCGTTGATATCACTAAGTAAATAGACAATCGACTTATCAATATCGCCTGCATGTTAATGTTTCGCGGTATTCTAAACGTCAGTTCTTAAAGCCTCGATTTTGTATAAATAAACCGAAGTTAACTGGCCTCGGATTATTTGAACAATCCCGGTGTACCGTGTAACAAACTTTACCGATAGACCACGCTAGAATCAAATAACAATGATCTAATTTATGAGTCGCTTCTGTGAACCGCCATCGTGTTTTTCATTCGTTGCAAGTGGAGCAACGACCGCGAACATGCTACATGCAAATAATTCACGATAGTGTTGCCATTATCTGAGAATTATCTTATCGCGGTATCGTTGAACCCTGATATAGGCGATATTTTGTCTTTAACCATGACTTTCGGTTTCATTATCACTGAAAACTACTTTATTGAAATAAGTTATTTAGATACTCGATTATTTAAAATGTTTTAAGCAAAGATAGGAGCGCATCTCCATTTTTACAGATTAATTTATTTGCCACGTGTTATTTGTTCAATACAAGAGCAAAAAACGAGGAGGTTGCTAAATAAACCTGTTTAATAAAAATGTTAAAAATGTTCAACTATTAGCAACAACAAACTGATGAATGAAGTCGCTGTATTGCCTAATCAAATAAGTTTTGACGGCGCGCGGGCTACAAAACACGAGGCGTATGAAACGCCAAACGCTCATGGCGTATATTTTCAACGTCTGACGTATGCTTCGGAATTCAGCGTAATCAAATATTCACAATGACATACTGGAGACAAACAAGCAGACATGAAAATCGTGTCCGCTTGTTTGTCTCCTCTCTCCGTTCAAAAAGTGAAAAGGTATATCTTTAACAAAGTCAAATTTCAGTAACTTCTTTTTTAAATAATCTTAACTCAAGTTCTTAGATTAGCGTTACGTTGCTTACGTAAATCGCACATTGTATGTGATAATATAATGATAAGAAATCACAATATTGTTAAATTCTCCAACATCAGCTAACATGTTCAACAAATAAGAATGTTTCTCGAAAAAAAAATAACAGTCCAAAGAGCTCATGAACCCTACACTTAGGTAGAAAATTCAGTGAAACCGCAGGTACCTATTGTTAGTTATTACTCCGTAATACCTAACTTAATTATAAAGAAAATGAAAATCATGCTCTCGTAGCAATTATATTCAATGACATTCATGTGACTGTATACATCTATAGAATATTTACACAGTTTTATATTTCGCAGAGGAACAATGTGTTCTATAAGATACAGGATGTGTACAGTATAAATACCACATTTTGGCTGCAGATTCATATATTGATGAAAATGTCACGATATTTTCCCACCATTGTTATTAGAGCCATAATAGTACATAAGTCATGAATAAATCTGACCTATTGTTGCGAGCCTGCCGGTATTCGAAAATATTAAACTATTTTCAACCTACTAACTTCGAAGTCTCGTTAGTTGGAGCCACACCCATTAGGTATGCCACTACACCATCGCTTAATGCCTATCAGGTCGATTATTAAATGCAAAACCTCACCTACACCGATTAGAATATTAAGTAAAAAATATAATACAACAAGCAAAACTTGTTATTTTAAAGATAACGTGTGTTAACCATTACGTACTGCATTTAAAATCTTATTGCTGCGAAATAAGTTTTTTTTTTTTACTCATTTGACTGTCCGATGGGCGGTTTTCATTTTTGTTTTTTAAGTTTCTGATTATATAATTCCTTTACAGGTGAAATACGATGAGGACAGGCGGCATCCGCGTATGGAACACATCCTGCAAGCAGTGCGGTGTCAGTACCTCACGCCAAGCTTCCTCAAGGAGCAGATGAGCACCTGCACTGTGCTCAAGAAAGTGCCCGCCTGTCGGGAGTACCTCGCTAAAATATTTAAGGTGATTATAATCAAACTACTTTAACAAAATAATTCAGTCCAATACCGTCCAACTTAAGCTTTGGAATCCACACTGAACAGGTATCAACTCGCACCAGGTCAGCTTGGATCTCGATGCACACCATCGAGAACTTTATATAGCACTCTCAGATGTGCCAAATGTCCTCACGATTAATGATAATGATTTCGAAAAGTCATAATAATAAAATTTAATTATTTAAAATTTAAACTTTTCCTTTTCATCGTGTCATTATTTTCGTTGGCAATGAACATATCGTAATAGCAATCGAATACATGGCACGCTATTCGCTTTTTTGGGTCGGTATTACACATACTTTTATTAACTGTCAAACCCTAACATATTGGCAATTGGCTAATCATTCGCCCTCGACTTATATAGTATTTAATCTCATCGTATCTTTCAGGATCTCACATTACACAAGAAGCCAGTGGTAAAGGAGCGCAGGCCGAACACGCCGCGCATCATATACGTAGCGGGCGGCTACTTCCGACACTCCATAGACCTGTTCGAGGCGTTCAACTTGGACGACAACTGCTGGAGCACGCTGCCCAGGCTTACAGTGCCGCGGTCGGGACTCGGTGCAGCTTTTCTTAAGGTAACATCGTTTATCGATACTTTCTGCTTTACCTTTGAAGTTGACTATAAAACTCGTGGACGCCTCTCGATACGTTTGATATTTCCATTACTTAATTTATTGGGAATTTCGAAATCTAAATGTAAGACCCGTCGTCAGGTTTGTTATAGAAATGTGTATGGTACTCGACGACAAAACGTACTCGCCGAAGTAATGTGGACTTTAATTTCGCGGTTTATCGTTTTACTACGTCGATATAAATAATTATGTTACCTTACTTCACGGCAATAAAAAAAATTGACAGAACCGCTTGTTGTTCTACTAGATCAGACTAATCGACGAGACGAGACTAGCGACTGAAATTAGAATTGGTTCTTGCGCGGTACACGTTGAAATGATAACATACCTTTATCTGCCTCAATCTAGTTATACAGGGTGTGACGACGTTATCATATTAAATAAAAACACGTTCCCAAGCCATTCATAAAAAATCAACGCATTTTTTTTTTTTCATATTACTTTTAATGACTTTACAACCTCTGACGAGGGTTTTCTGTGGGTAAACCACGGACTAAATACAAAGAGGAGATGTTAAAATAAGATTTCCTTAAGAAACAACGCGTGACATTTTGCGGGATGCTAGATCGCGGGGGTGTTAGATCCCGCCCACTTCTTTATTTTCCATGTACCGGTATATAGCAAAACTACTCGCTCGTTCTGTCGATTTTACTTTGTAGTTACATCTCTATATATACAACTATCTCACGCTAGATGTCACTAAGTGCAGGATGCAACATTGTCGTACTCAGAATTTTCGTAGCGAGGAGTAAACTGTTTTTTTTTTTTTTTGATTATTTTTGCCAACCATCTTGATACGTATTTTTTTATTAAAATAGTGATATTATTATGAAAAAAAAAATGTTAGAATAAAAAGGTTTTTGATGAATAACGAATGAAGATTATTAGTTTTTCTCTTATTTTTAAATGACTTATTTTGTTAAAAAGACTTATCAAGATTGTTTACAAAACAAGTACATTTAGAAGAAAAAAAAAACACCTCCCGTTTACGTGATAATCCATCCGAAATCATTAATGTCATATAAATAAGTAATACCAGACTAAATCAAAAGCCGCATGACGCGAAAGAAGCTTCATACTTAACATGACTCTTGATATCGTCAACTAGGTAAAACTAATTTCAGAGGCAGAATAAATAATAGAAAAAATT
Source organism: Shargacucullia verbasci (assembly GCA_947562105.1). Taxonomy (NCBI): domain Eukaryota; kingdom Metazoa; phylum Arthropoda; class Insecta; order Lepidoptera; family Noctuidae; genus Shargacucullia; species Shargacucullia verbasci. The sequence continues at coordinate 11,067,816 of OX387285.1, read as the reverse complement.
ATAACGAAAAAAATTTGTTAGCACAATTCAATTTCCTGCAAAAATAACTGATAATAACGGCCCTGTCTTTTTGTTATGTTTATGTTTGTTGTTCATAGTTGACGATAGATGGCGGCCTGTTTACAAAATTATATAAAAACAACAAAAATAATATTTTGACGATTAAAAAAGGGTCTTTAGTAATGAATGTTGATCAAATTTCAGTACATATGATTATTAAAATATATTAATACTGAGCTCTACGTACCTAAATATTGTTAGTTCCCATGACACAAAGTGTCGCCATGTAAGGTCGGGTAGAATTATATTCGGAAACGCCGACGCTAAGAGATTTTTCTAAAACTATTTTAATAAATTATGCATAAAATTATTTACAAATGAAATGTGATGCCATCCTGATGCTATCATCAGAACGTCTACCCGAGTAGTTTTTACAAGATAAATCACAACACTTCATTCTTCTAGCGCGAATATGCTGTAAAATGGGAATGTTTACAAAGTTGTGCACAGAACGAACGCCAACAATACACTGACTAAGGCCACGCCTATGTGATGACATCAGGACCTAGTTGAGAATCACAGTGCACAGTTGCTTAGGCCGTCCCTTTGTATTTACTCCGTGGGGTAAACTATCAATTGGACTGGAGACAGAACATGATCAAGATACACAGAAGTCATACTGTCACCCTGTATAATCTAACCGCGTTATCCATGTAGTATCCAACGAAATCAGACATATATATACAGATGTTATCACAATATAATTTTCTCAGGGTCTGTTCTACGCGGTGGGTGGTCGCAACACGTCGCCGGGCTCGTCGTACGACAGCGACTGGGTGGACGTGTACAACCCCGCCACGGAGCACTGGCGCCCCTGCAGCCCCATGGCCACGCCCAGGCACAGGGTACGCCTATACTATCATTATTGTACTCACTACTTACTATTACTACTACGCGGTGGGTGGTCGCAACACGTCGCCGGGCTCGTCGTACGACAGCGACTGGGTGGACGTGTACTATCCGCCACGGAGCACTGGCGCCCCTGCTCACCATTATTGTACTCACTATTTACTATTACTACTACGGCCTCTTATTGTACCGTTAAATGCCATCGTTGAGGCTCAATGTCTTCAATTCTCGGGTCGAGTGAAATTCTAAGTGCTACTTAGAATTTCACTCGACTCCTTTCATCGACGACGTCCAGATTGGAACTGTGTCCGGTAAATGATAATACTCGCCCCCTATTACATGGGAACTCGTATCGGCGTTTGTGTGCACAATACACAGGCTTACACGCTTGACGCTATATTAAACTTAAAGTTCTAACCTTGGTAAACACCGGCCCTAAGGCTGTTATTATAATATATATATTTACTTCTTTACGTGAGTATGCCAAAACCATTATGCAAATGAGCCATGTAAGTCCTACAAAAACTAGTCATTAATGACCGATGGATCTCTTCAGTTGGCACTGCCAACTGTCTTCGAGAGTATTGCTAAATAAGCTTACACATTTTACAGATATAATCGATCAAACTTGATATGAGACGGAGGAGAACGAAGTTTATTTTATGACGTAATAATTCTGTTATTTAATCCTTTCATATAAATTGTACATAAGTAGTTTTCACTAGATCCATGAATCACGTTTTCATTAGTAGAAGTAGGTAATTGATATCCAGTAGGTAAAGTTAGATTCGTCATTTTTTAAATTATATTCCATATATTTTTCAGTACCTGTTGGACATTTTAAAAAATTATACTTGTTGTTATTCGACAGGTGGGAGTAGCAGTAATGGATGGACTATTATATGCAGTCGGGGGTTCCGCCGGCTCTGAGTACCATAAATCAGTCGAATGGTAAGTATTTCACTTCAATGCGTATGCGCACGTCTCTACGATGTTGCTGCAATGGCTTCATGTCCCATTTTATTGGCAATTTGAGTATGTAAACTTGAATAATATTTTTAAATTTACTAACATACCTAATACCAGTGGCGTGCGGTGCATAAGGACAAAAATACACTGCCTACCCTGCATAACTCAGATAAATATTTGAGGTGGCAAATCAGATACATCATTATTTAATCGACAAGACTATGAACCAATATACAGTAGGTATAATTGGTAAGTAAGCTTTTAAAATTTTTCTGCCTACCGTGTCTAAAAACTCTGTGCACGCCGCTGCCTAATACCTACATATTTATGTAAATAATTCGAAATATCATGAGACCGGAACTATATTATTTTCCTCATCTTATGAGGAAATGATGGTGCAAATAATTTGCAATCATCTTATTCAAATATGAATTTAAATGTTGTCAGTCATTTTGAAAGAAATAACAAAATATATATAACCGTATTTTGATGCATATGAACACAATAAATGTTATGACATAACGTTTACTACGCGTGATATCAACGTATGGTTACAAGACGTCACTAACACTGTCAATCTGATTACAATTCGCGACAAACACATTAAATTCAATTTAAAGATAAAAAAAAACTAATATCCTTGTCCAAATTTATCTAGGTGTGGCATAAAATCAGCAACCAGAGCTATCGCCGATGAAATGAACATGCATTATTTATAAAAAAAAAAACTGTTTAGTTTCATCAACCAATCAAATATATTTTCATTCACATAGTCACCACTCTAGTTGCCACGTTTCACACTCCATGGCTACTCTATTTAACTCGTAATATTAATTACAATATTAATTTATAGGTATATTGATCTCGTAAAAAAGTTATGCGAGTACGACACGGTTGGTACAGTGGCTAAGCGATTAGCTTTCTGCGCTACGTGTCGTGGGTTCGATCCCCGCACGGAATAAATATTTGTATGATCTACAGATAGTTGTTTCGGGTCTGGTTGTTTGCATGTGACATCTATGTTTGTAAACTGTACCCACGATACAGGAGAAATCATAATGTGGGGCAATGAGCAATAAACATTGTACTACAAAAGTGTCGAACTTATCTAAAAATTAAACTCCTGCTTGATATTTTTTTTTTAAACGTTGGCCTCCATTGATATAATTCCTGTATCGTGGGTTCATTTACAAAACACGTTTTTTTTTTAACTTTTGCCCCACACTGGGATTTCTCCTCTATCGTGGGTACATTCACATACACAAAGACCCAGACCCGAAATAACTATCTGCAGATCATACAAATATTAGTTCCGTGCGGGAATCGAACCTTATGAAGAATATTTTTATAAAAAGAGAAAAAGTTATAAAGTAATATTTAAAAGAAATGCAGTGACACTTCCCAACCACGCGGATTGTTATTGATATCGGTGTTGCAACGATGTGTGGAAGCCTTTAGTATTAAATGTAAGAGATTGTCTCTCTATCAGTGTAGTGTCGCCATATGGAATCACTGTTATAATAATGCAATCGCCACTACTATTTTTGCTGATGATTAATATTAGGTAGTTAAGTTATTGCGCTTGATCGAGCTTTCACATAATGCAAACGATCCTATTACACTGAACATAATCAGTAAAGTTCATACTTCTAGGTTTTGTAATTAACGATACTGAACTTTCATCAGCTACGACCCAGAGCGTGACGTGTGGACATCAGTAGCGTCGATGGGTTGTGCAAGGCTAGGCGTGGGCGTGGCCGTCGTGAACCGGCTCTTGTACGCAGTAGGCGGATTCGATGGCGCCAAGCGAATCGCCTCTGTCGAGTGCTATCACCCGGAAAATAACTGCTGGAACGAAATTGCGCCTATGAATATAGCTAGGAGTGGGGCCGGTATGTAATACGACATATAAGTATATTGATTATATTGTTTCTCCATCCGATATTCCAACACCGCCGCTTGTCAAATCTAATTACTGTACGTGCATTTCCTGAAGAAGGTCACAATCAGTTGAAAATCTGAAATATGCTATTTCAGTTTTTCAGCTCAGCGAGCATATAAACTTCCACTGCTGTATATTCGTCTCCTCACTATCCACAAAAAATAGAGTTTACGTATCTATTGATAGGGAGAGGAGGAAATCTTAATAAAAAAAAAAACTTAATTTTCAGGTGTAGCAGCAATGAACCAGTACATCTACGTGGTCGGCGGATATGACGGGTCACAGCAACTGGCGTCAGTGGAACGGTATGACACAGAGCGAGATACATGGGAGCTGGTTGCGCCTGTACACATAGCACGGTCAGCATTGTCACTGACTGTACTCGACAACAAACTATACGCATTAGGTCAGTATTTGTATTTTAATATAATGTTAAAAGCCCTTTAACTACTTTGAACCCTATGAAACAAAACAACTCTATGGTTTCATGACAATTATTTATATTTACTAGGTGGGTACGACGGCACGTCATTCCTAGACATCGTAGAGGTGTACGACCCAGCGTCGAACACGTGGAGCAGCGGCACTCCACTGACGTCAGTGCGATCAGGGCACTCGTCCGCCGTCTGCTACCAACATGTCGCCCCTCACACCGACCCGTGCGAACAAACGCCCACAGTCATCAAGAAACTTGGCAAACGACCCTCTGCTCCGGGATCCTCGTCCGGATTATCGTCCAGCTCCTCTATGTCCAGGAATGATGACATACCCACCGCAAACAACATTATGGGCACGCTGTCCAACCCAAGGGCTCCCAGCGATTATATGTAGTGAATGTTTGCAATCATCGCTATTGGTGATTATTTGCCCGCGGCTTCGTTCGCGCGTTAAGGACTTGCTGCCTAGGAAAAGGGACGAAATTCATGTAATCTCAAAATGATATCCAGAGTCGATGCCTACATTACAAAGCAAAGTTCTAAGAATTGATATTTTATTTAAACGCAAATTCTGACGATCTTTGTAAATACAAGTTTCCGTTTTTTTTTTTTACAAAAGAAATTTTTACGTAATTAGATCATAGTGCTGTTATCTTGTCAAACAAGAACATTATTTATATTGACCGATATCAACGTTAGCGTCACTGTCATGGTCGCTCGCTAAATTAGTCGAATCATCTTTTTTAATCAATTTATACTGTTCAGTTCCGAGTGCTGAATTATCAAATAGATAACCGGGAGCAACGTTAAACTACACTCGAATTTGTGACAACTGCATGTATTAGATAGCCTAATATGAATAACGACCAATAAATGAGTAGTGTTGAAAATGTGCTAACATTTTGCCTTTTATGATCCGAGAGAACGAACGCGTACTCTTCAATCTCGCGTATCAATATAACAGCACCACGCAGTTAATGAGATGAACAGCAATATTATTTTTAAAAGACTTCCCGTTTACTGTAAATAATTTTAAGTTGATATGGAAATTAAATATATGTAAAAATAATTTTAATTATTGTACAAATTCATTTAAGCTTAGATGTTAATCATTCTTTCCAATGTATCATATAGATAGACACTAAAATGTAAATATAATTTACAATAATTCATAAGGAAAATAAAGACTGTTATGGGAATATAACAATTTTTTTATTAACTATATGTTTAACAATTTTGCGCTAGAAAGCGCTATTGTCCGAAAAATAATCACACTTAGCATGAATACATATGCCGCAGTGCGATTAAATATTCCATACAGCACTATGTTCACAGGGTTCTCATATGATATAATAATAAAATAAATTATATTTCACACCAAACTGTGGTCACCATGTTTAAATTTGAAACAACTTTGAACTTTAATAAAGGTCACCATATCCGGCCATGCCTCGTCTTACCCGATACACATGCGAGGAGATTTTGGCCTCGCGACCGCACTACCACAATTCGGCCTGTTCCTGTCGTTCTCTATAAGCCGCGGCTTTTAGTAGGCCCGCCTAATTCCTGCCGCAAGCCAACTGCATAGGAATAGATATAAGACTCGGCACATGTATTATAATAATATTATATACACTATGTTCAACAAAAATAAGTGAACTCATCTCAAATACTGTGGTAACTGAAATGTTACATAAAACAATAGTCCAACGTAACGCTCTAAATCTACCGCTAAACATCGCTACTCACGACTGGCACATCATACAAAATGCACTGCAGTACTATACGATCTTCACATTCCCTTCCGTACTTTTTAAGTCCTAAGTTTGACACTTATATGTATTAAGTCATTGGCGGTCGCTTTAGAACTTTCCTGCGCCTTTTCACAAATATCCTTACATCAGGTGCGTCATGCATTTCTAACGTATTTGTGTGGGATTGGTCGACAACTTGTGTTGCATTGTCCCGACATTCAATAGGTTTACTAACATTTGAATCGCAAACAAAATCAGTTGATTTGGGTTCTGCTTCTACTGGCTGCAACTCTTTCTGTGGAGTAGACGTAGCCAAAGCTTTCATGATAACATGTTTTTTAAACTCCATAATAGCTGGAACTTGATTCATGTTAACAATATCTTGTTCTGCATTTGCTTCCACATCTACAATAGGTTTTTCCACAATTACCTCACTATTATTTTCCAATGTTATTTGCGGCTGTAATCCTGTTGAAATTATAACCGTTTTAACTACATCAGCTTCGTTCGAGTTAGGTTCAGGGTTCATATTCTCGTAAATAACATTTGGTGGTTTGTCTTCAGGATCAACTAAATCCTCTTTTCTTTTTGATGTCTTTTTCTGCTTTATGTCTTCGGTTTGTTCCGGATCTGCTGTATTTGACTTCTCTGACGCTTTTTCGGGGATATTATTATATAATGTCGAGTCTTGAATTTTAATTTCGAAGTCGTTTTGAGCTTTGGTATCATCAGGATTTATTGAATCATCTATTGGTGGTGTAGCATCGATAATTTGGTCAATTTTTAAGTCAACCGCATCCTGCGCCTCTTCCGAAATGGGTAAATATGAAGGTATTCCTAAATCCTCTGGAGTCATTAAACTACTACTATCACCAAATAGATCACTGAACTTATTTTTTATTTCTTTAGGTTCTGACTCCTTCTCTTTTTTTGATCTGCTCTTCTTTTCTGTTGGACAAATGGCATCTTTACTTTTGACTGAATCTTTAGAAGACAAATCTTTAGGTTTAGATTTTTTCTTCTTACTTTGTTGTTTTTTGTGACTATCAGATTCTTTCGTCTTTCCATCCAAATTAACAGTTTTAATCACAGCAGCGTCTGTTTTCTCTGATTCATTTTTATTTGAACTGATTTTACGTGTTTTATTTCCTATATTCGTTGCAGAATCTTCAGTTTTATCTTCAGTGATGTTCGGCTGTACTTTGCTATATTTCTTAAACTTTTCTGTTCCTCTTTGTTTGTGAGTATACACATTATCACTATTTTCGTCACTTAACTCTAAATCATCTGCAACAATTGCTATTTTAGATAATGTTATCCTACTATCGCTTTCATGTTTATCATCACTTATATTACGAGAGAGCAAATGGTCATGATCATAATTTTTTCTTAGAGGTAGTGTTTTCTTTGAACAATTATCTCCTGGTGTTAACTTTTCATTAACACTTTTAATTTTAGGTTTATTTTCACCCACATCAATTATTGGAACATCCATCTTACTATTAGTGTTTTTGTTTTTTTGTCCAATTTTCGGTATTTTATATTTAGTTTTCAAAATATTTTCTGGACTTGATTGCTTTGTTATTTGTTCTGTGGGTGGCTTATTTGTGCCATTATCTTGAATTGGATTTCCGATATCCTTTTCTTTTTTATGATGATTTTCATGATATTCGTTTTCAGACTCGAAAGGTACTTCACCCGATTCCAAAGACAGATCGACCATTGGATTATCAACGTCCATATATATGTCCTTAATAAGTTCTTCACTGCATTGTGACGGTCGCCGCACTAATGCATGAGGCATGTCAACTGGTCCAATATTCCATATAACTTTATCAACAGATTTAATATTAACATTTCTGCCCACTGCTGTAGTTAGTATATCTGTGCCATTTTCTTTCTTAATTACATATTTTTTGCTTAATACTCGCGGATCTTCCAAGGGTGTTGCAGCAGTTGCCATAATTTCTGCAAAAGTTAAATACTTGTAGGACTGTATAAAATTTGAGCACTGCTAATTCCAGCTAAGTAGTTATTATTTTCATGAGTTACAACTCAAGTATTACTTATAGAATACAAAATGATAACAAACGTGTTCCAAGAAAACCTTTAATTAGGATTACAAAATAGTGATTTACAAATTGTATAGATAGCTGAAGATTCATCATATTGGTTTTTACTAACATGCAAATTAAATGCTTGTCAAATGTCTGCTTAGCCTATAAGTTTATTATAACAGTCATCAGTATTTATTACCTTTTATAGGATAAGCATAAGCTGCATCATTGTATATGTAATCTGGAGACTGGCAGGACGCACGCAGGATGTCATATTCATGAGGAGAGAAATCAGGAATGGACTGGATATCCGTAGATTCTTTGTCATTGTAGTACCTCTTGTTCTCCCTAAAGTGTGAATCAGGATTACCAAATGACTCTGTCTTCTGTCTTTTAGTGTGTGGTTCATCATAATCATTTGATATTTTATGTTTGACTGCATGCTTGTCTTCATAGCGATGTCTATATTTGTCGTGATCATGTTGATGACTTTCATGATTAGATCGCGGATCCTGATTACGGCGTTGATAACGGCTATAAGACTCAGGTGGGGGGCTTTCCAATTGTCTCCCTCTATCCTCTCTCTGGTGATATCTCCCATATTCTTGTCTGTAATGATCATCTTGATACTCTTTGTGTGGTCTCCTGTGTCCTCTGTCTGGACTGTAATGTTTTCTATATTTCAGTGAAACTTCATATTTATCCTTCCCTTTAAATGAGCTAGTGTCATATGGCCTGCTTGTCCGACCTCTGTAGGTTTCTCTTGTAGTAGATTCGTGATAATAGTTGGACCCTTTGTCATCCAAACTAGAAGTTTCAGAGGTTTTATTGCTATGTCTATCAAGAGGAATTTTGTTTAAAATTCTTGGTGGAAGATCAGTTCTTTTATCTTTGGTGGGATAGTTTGGTTTGCATTCTTCATCTGAACTAAACTTCTCAACTAGCATGCTGAAATAAGTGTACTTATTATTAATGAGTTACAGAAATCATTCTTATGTATAATTGAATCCTAAATAAAACTTCATGTATTACCTGACAGCCGGCATAGACTTCCTTCTGTCTTTAATGCTGCCAGCATGAGCTTTAGGCATATCAATGTGTTCAGTCTTGTGGTGTGTCAGGTTTTCTTTAACATTGCTCTTTCTATAGCTAGTTAATTCTGGTTTAGTACCTGTATTTTCAATCTTATTAACTAAATTACTTCTAATGTCTGTACTGGTTTTAGAAACCATTTGCTTGGGTTGTGAACTGGCTGTTTCAGACCTGAAATAGCAAAAACATTAAGCTATTACACATACTTATTTACCATTTAAAAAAATTGTGATAAACAAGTTATTCAACACCCATTATTTTTCTTGAGACAACATCCTGATATACCTAACTAAATTTGATCTGAAAATATATTAATAATAATGCATGTCATTTGTATTGTATTTCCAATTGATTCATAGGAATTCCGAGTAATATGAATATTGGGGAAGGAAACTATAGTGACTGGCGACTGATCAATTAGGTTTTTTATATATGTTCATATAAACAAGGCAAACATGACAATATTTATAGCATAATGTTCCTATTTTTATACTAAACATTGCATTATAACCTTATATACTCAGTGTATTTTCAACCTGGCAAACTTTTTTATATATAACCTATGTATAACCTCATTTTATTATCCAAGCAAAACATAATACTGAATTTGAATTTTTACAGCAGTATTAATAATCCAGATTTACCAGATACATTATTTATGTTTGGTTGTCTCTTCATTAAAAGCAAGTAGCAAGCAAGAAATTTGTATTTCTGATAGAAATACAACAATTTAAAAAAAAAAAAAACTTCAATGTTCCATTATTATGTCAGCTTAAAATCATCAAGCATTATGACAATTATATCTAATATTATTCCTATTATGTTTCATGAGAAAAATGACAAAAAAGTTGACATTTCTATATCATGTAATTATACTAACCTTTCATTGTTAACATCAACAGTCTTCAATTTAACACCATCATCATTCACTTTCTTATTACCTTTCCCTTTAACAGGTACCTCAATATTTTTCTTATTTAAATTTTGTGTCCCTTTATTAAAATTCCTTCTAATCTTTTTACCATTCTGCAATGAACTTAACACCATCATGTCTTTCCTAGAAAATAAAGTATGAATTAAGAAAATATTTAGCTATTGTGTAGAAATAATGATTTATTTTAGTAAAAATTAAAATAATATGGTTATATAAATGAAAACTTACTCAGTAGCAATGACATACATATATAACAGGTGGTATATAAGGTTTGTTCAGATTTAGCAAATAACAGATTTACTGGTATACTAACTCTATATTAAGTTGAGATATTCTTTGAGTCTTCCTCTCTATTTCTGCCCGAGCAGTCTTCAATAAGGAAGAGTAGTTATTCTCCAATTTCTTGAACTCCATCTCTAGCATATCATAATCCTGCAATATTTGCTACAATATCAATGTGTCATCCATTCATGGGTTATATTCTTAGATTGCTACAAAGGAGGTATGTTAGTAAACATTTATTGAGGACCTAACTCAGTCATAAAGAAACAAGTGCTGTTCTGGTTGAGATGCAGTCTTAGTCCTTTGTACTATCAACGGGTAGTTACCAATGATATTGATGAATATCAACAGTGAATTGTGGGTGTATGATGGTGCTTAGCCCCAAACATGTGAACGGTATGGTGAGTTATTATGAACATTACGATGTCCTTGTGACCATACTAATATATCAAATACTATACGAAAATAAAAAGCTATCCTAAACAAACACTTGACATTAACATACTCCTTCACATCACTGTCAACGGGCAATGGTTATCCTTTGATCAAAGAACAGAATACTTACTTTTTGAAGCTTTTCCATGGCGGTAGCATGTTCCTCAAGCTTCACTTTCAGCTCCATATTTTCACTACGCAGCTAAAAAATATAAAGATTCATCAGTATTCGGCCGGCGTGTTAAAGTATATGTAGAATATTTTAGTCTAACTTTTAGATTATAAAAATTGTTTTACTGCATTAGGAAAAAAATATGACAGGACATTTTGGCGCTAAATCACAATACCTCCTGAATAGCGTTTACATCGTTGTAGTTGTCTAATTCTCCGTATATTTCCTCCATGGTGGAAGGCGGTATAATTAGGCGTAATATATAAATCTACACTTTTATTTTTCAATATAATTGAAAGAAATTCGCAAATAATCATAAACTCAACAAGCTTGAAAACTGAGAAATCGTTTATGTTCTAGACTATTTATGACATTGACTTGACACCTTTGACAAGTAGTAGTGTAGTGGTTGCATCGAAATAATAGTCGTTAGACGACTTATTATTTCGATGGGTGGTTGGTACGTCTAGGTACGGTAGGTGCATCTATGATCTGTATAGTGTATCCCTTTTTCAGAAAAAATCAACTCAAGCTAAAAATGTATCTGTATAGCTATGGTACATGAAATCTATTTGTCAGCATCAAGCAGTATTTCTTTCATAGTCAATTTATATTTTATATTCGTAGTTTGGTTGTGTGAGTTGTGTTGTTGTTTTAATACAACATGCTACTTTTAGGAGTCACTATTGCCTTGTTACTTCCTAATTTCGCTTTTTTGTTCTCTTACTGTTACTATCACGACAAAGCTCGATGAGAACTCGACTACTATGAAAACCTTCCAAACACGTAAAGACTCGAACTTGTAGTGGCATTTTTTCGTCTATGCTTCTCGGAATATTGCCCAGCTCAAAGCTTCTCCTTAAAATTGTAACTAAGTTCGGGATTCTCAACGTTTTGGGCATCAAAATTATATATTGGCTTAATATTTGTGGGACACTCAATATTCCAAAGCGACTTTTGGAATGCGAGTGAAACTGCAGGTAATAGTCGGTCCTGCTAATATTACAAATATGGATGTGGTAATCCAATTATGCCAACGGCTTAACACATTAGTATTTTATTAAGTACCCAGTTAGACACCAAATATAAATATATCTCTTCTAGGTAAATTAAAAAAATCGCGGCTGTGAGCCACTTTTAAAAATACATGTCTCCTTTTTTCCAACGTGTTTGGGTATTTTAAAACATTGACATTGGCAGCTCTGTATGTATCTAAACCGTTGCGCGCCGACGCCTCTTGTTGCCCACACAACCTACCTTACCCCCCAGCCCCTCTCACCCATCCCCTTCGCCCATGTCGGTTCGCATCCGATGAAATGAAATCGTTCGTTCGGTGATTCGGTCGTTGTTGCGTTTTGCTTCGCCGTCTGGCGCCTGGTTCGCTCGCGGAGTACGTTATATTACTGTTGTGTTTATTTTAAATGGCTTTCATCAGTTTTTAATAGTTTAAGTTTATTAGGATTCGTTAATAACTAGTGATAATAACTATGTCGGTGATTATGAACTCAATTTATACGATTTACATATTGTATTAGTGCAACAGGCGATTGTAAGTCGCAAAGGGCTCGTGTAAACATAAGAGAACGTTGTAATTACAATATGCCTACAGACTCGGAATGTGAGTGTGACCTGGTGTCGAAGGAGTGGTTGTTGGCGAAGTTGCGCTCCGATGAGAGGGATACTGTACTGATAGACTGTCGCGGGTCCAACGAGTACTCCGTATCTCACATCCGCTCCGCAGTGAATTTCTCGATACCAAGCATAATGCTGCGACGGTTGGCGGCGGGCAAGATCGACATCGTGTCCACAGTGCAGTGTAAAGAGTTAAAGGCGAGGATCTCGCATTGCCGAACGCGGGGAATATTCGTGTTGTACGGTGACGGGGTTCCTCGGGATCCGGACTCGGTGCATGGAATCCTGCTGCGGAGGCTAAAGCAAGATGGCGTGCAGGTCGTCTGCCTTGAAGGTAACAGTTAGCCCAAGTATTATAATTGCATTAGTTAGCCATGTCCACTACATAAGTGTAGGTGCAGCCTTCATTCTCAAGCTTATTGTGTATCACAATGTGCCATATATGCTTATGCTAACAATGGTATGGCCTGTATAGTCTCAAGACCATGGTATTGTTTGATCACACTAATATATGGTCATAATATGTTTGAAGAGCAAGTACTTTTTACTTCAACCATTAAAACATGAGATATATTGAATACCTGTTCAGATACTTAATATGTCCCTAATTGAGATGAAATCTAAATATTAATATAGTTATTTTTGTTATTCATACTGACAAACTAAGGACACAATTAATTTTAATATATCGCACTCTTAGAATGAAAGTGATCTAACTCAAAATTACTGAACAATCAAAACTGACCTTAAAAAGTATACTTTTTTGAAGACTTTCTTGCTCATATCCCACAAATGTGACCTAAGTCAAACATGTAGTTTGACTTAGGTCACTTTCGTTCTGAGGGTGCAATATACATATAATACAAATTTGTGTTTGCTAGTCTTCATATGGAAATTGTAACATAATGTTATCTCATATATGAATGTATTGTACTTAATAAGTAATTATGTAATTTATTGCCTAATGTGTAGCAAAATTTTATTTATTCAACCCATTCAAACTCCTTCAGAAAAAATTGGATTTATACTTGGCCCTCTAAGTGCAGACCTTAGGAAAGATTAGTAGCACATGGGCTGCAGTGACACTAATTAAAGTAAATATCCAAGTTTAAAGGAGTTGAGATGTATCAAGAAAAATTAAAACTTAAAGAAGCTAATAATATAAACAAAATCATTGAGATGTTGTTTGATAGATATACAAGTAAATAGAAGAAAAATACATATTATGCCAACCTTATATGAAATGGTTTATGGGCTAGGCTGATGAGTATTTTTTTAATAAATCATTATTTACTAATAGGTATATCTCTCGACTATTTGAGTCTAGCCAGTAAAGTAAACTTCCAAGATAGATAGAAGATAAATTTAAGAAAAAAACATTTTGTTGCAGTTATCTATAAAATTATATTAAATAATTAGATTTAGAAAATCCTAAAACAAATATAATCACTCAGAGAAACTGTAACCTTAAAAGAATTGAGCAATTACTACTTTTTTTTTCAGGATGTTTGTTTAGAAGTACATTTTTCCTCAGGTTTTACTATGACAAAAATAAATAATGAGCACACAATGACATTGTTATCGCAACCGGTAAAATAATACAACAATAAATACAATATGTTTTATGTCATTTATAATTATAATAATAAATTATCTCCTTCATGAATGCAAAGACTCACTACCTACCAAGTCACTCAAATTTCCGGTAGATGGCAATCGGCTCTCATTGTAGATGTACAAATAGTGCACCTCAGCCTAACCCTTCGAAGAATACAGGCTTAATATAATAATAATACATTATTATTCTTCTATACATACATCTACAATAAATTGTTATTCTAATATAATATTCCATGTCTACTGAAATAAAATAATTATGTACAATATAGACATTGTAAAACAAAATTAACACTTCTTTTTAACTTTTTCCGAGATTCGTATTTACTTCATAGAAGCTTCATCAAAATTAGCCTAGAGTAGTTAATAAAATGATACTTTAGTAGGTATGTTATAATCTTGAGTATTAGATATCAAATAAGTAGTTATGCGTTATTCTCACGACGGCATTCATTCAGTAAATTATTACCTAACTTAGTGGTATACACGTAATACCGGTTGCCACGCCGAGGAACCGTTTCATAACATTCATTGACAAAAACTTGTCGATATAGCTATCCATAGTATGTAATTTGAAAGCGACGTATTCGAATTTTATGATGAAATACTCATCACGCAAATGTTGGGAGCCTGGGCCTGTATTTAATATTAATAAATTATCTAATAGGTTTTCTAACATGATAACGATTGAAAAAAAGGGATTTTCTGTTAATCTAGATTTTGTAATCTAAAATATATCCATCTAACACACTAATTAAGATCTACTGTATCGATTTATTTCGAAATTGAATAGACTAGGGAAAATGTTCTTAAAGACAGCATAACCGGTCGTTATTACGGTGCCCCGAAATGTCTTCGAACTGCTTTAGTTTTAATGCGTGAGGGGCATAAGAGGCATGCCGGAGGTCGCAAGTCGAGGCATCCGCTGCTCCAAACGTGGGAGAGGAAGTCGACTACTTATTGTGCTCCTCAATGCGAGACGATAGATTATAATCACCGTACAGTCTCGAATGCGCTTGTTTGTACCAACTCTGTTATTTTCTGGACTGTTAAATGAATACAATTTGGTGTAAGCAGGTTTTGTTGGTCTTTTTATTGCTATGTAATTTATCGGACAATAGAAATAAGAGAGATGAGTTCTTTGAATTCAATGTGTAGTTACTGAATAACAGGATGCGTGTTTTAATTTAATGTTACATCTCATAATAACATCTTCCTTTGGTGTACAATATAGAATAATCTATTTAATGCGCTGCGAATAGCAGTGGATGGAAATGTATGTAAAATAAATTTTGTGTTAGATATTAAACTGAATTATCCATGTATTGGATTTTTTTTGCTATCTTCTACCATCTTGCAGTCTTTTGGTAGAATTTCTTCTTGATCTATCCTATCTTACGTGTTATGTTAACCGTATAAGCAATCCACCAGATTAGAACGAACAAAGTATACGGTGCAAAAGTGATTGTTACACGTTTCTGTACTGGAGACCCCATTTATTACAGTACTGTGGAGGTGGCTGGATGGCACTTGTGCACTTGCCAACCAAATACATAGTGCTCCGGTCTGGGTGAACAGTGCGCCCGTCTACTTCCGACACTGGGTTCCACTGTAGTATGCGAGTTAGTACGGATCAGAATTTAATTATCACTTGGGTTTACGGTGAAGAAAAACATCATCATACATAAGGTTCTCGATGGTGTGTGTCGTCCGTCAATACGCACCGGGCCAGCCCCTTGCCCAGCAGTGGGACAGTAATGTGTTGAATTTATTTATATATATGTTTATCGAGTTACTTATCTTAAACTATGTGAAACTCACCCCAATGGCAATGCATTAGTTACCGCGCTTCATCAAGCTATATTGAATTGCCCAATCTTGAAAGATGAAGCTTAAGTCTATTGGAGCCATAATATATATTGCTTTTTAGGTTAGATCCACGTTCATAAAATACACATTTAGGACAAATGTTGCGATAGATTTTTACGACCATTCTACTCATTTCGATGATATTCAAATATTTCTTAGTTTCAACATATATATTTAAGACGTTTAGGAAGCTCATAATAATTTACCAGATATTATAAACTGGATGATCAAACAAGCCGGATGCGTGAAGCTACTGCTTCGGTCTTCGTCCGACGGAAGAGCGCCGCAATTTTATTAATAAGTTCCCGTTTCACTCACGTCCTGTCTGTTTCAACTGTGTTTCAAATATACTACACAATATGTAAAAAAAGTATAACATATACAGTTCTTTGGTCAAATGTACTTTAATTTAGAAAATCATATTAATTGTAATTAATAACTAAATTAAGATCTTAACCAGTCATCTACTATAATAATAACACTGATCAACAAAATTTTGTCACAAGAAAGATGCTTACTAATTTTGAATTACTTACCTACCCTCATTCTTACACCATATTTATTATGATCTGATCAGGTCTCATTTTTGTGTGACAGCTACTACCCACAAAATTGAAAATTAACCGTTTTAATGTTTCGTTTTCACATTCAAAGTGTTTTTTATTTGAAAAGCGTAGTTGTGTTTTCTGTTTTCCGAGTTAAGTGATTCTTAAATAATGTCAAGAAAGTATAAAAATGATCCTCACAAGTTTTTTACATTTGTGGCGACATTATTTTTATAACTCTGCGAAGAATTTTAGCGCCAGTAGTAACTAAGTTATACTTATGAACAGTATTTTTGATTTGCCATCGGACAACAAGTTAAAGCGTGGGTTCAACATATCTATTGCGTTACATGTGTGGGTCTTTTTACTGGATGGGCGAAAAGATCTCGATCTATGCCCTTTGCAATTCCTATGATTTGGACGGAACCAACGAACCACTCATCTGATTGTTATTTTTGTCTTACTGATACAAAAGGTCTTACAATTAAAACAAAAAGTAACTAAGTATCCTGACCTGCCATCTGCTAAAAGACCGATCCCTTATAGTGAAGAACTATCTGTATCAGAACCACCTCAAAGTTTCGATCTGTGATGGCTTTTTATATTTGAAAGAAAAAATTCTAAACTGAGTGATGCAAAAATTAACCATATATTTGTTGGTCCTCAAATCAGGCAATAGATGAAAGATAAAATATTTAAAGAAAAGCTTAGTGATTTGAAAAATTCAGCTTGGGAAGCTTTCAGGAAAGTGACTTTCAATTTTCTCGGAAATCGCCGATCAACTGACCATAAAAGTATTGTCGCGGAGCTGTTGTCTACTTATAAGGCTTTGGGTTGGAATATGTCGTTGAAAATACATTTTCTACATTCACATTTAGACTTCTTTCCTGAAAATTTAGGCGCCGTGAGCGATGAACACGGTAAAAGATTCCACCAAGACATTTCTACGATAGAAAAACGATATCAGGGCAAGTGGAGTCCACGTATGCTGGATATTACAGCGAGATGTCCCTCCAGCAAAATATAGAAGAAAACTATAAAGTGACATTGATATTAATATTGCTACATAACGAAATAATTTCATTTTGTTGATAAAAACTGAAAATTTCTAAAATATAATAATATCAAATTACAAAAAAGCTATTTGTGTTTGGAACATTCTATTTTTATTTCTATTATCCTTATCCTTGTTTTAAACTAAACTATGCAAAAGTTTTCATGTGACATCAAAAAAGTGATTTTTTGTTGATCAGTGTAATTTGAGTCTGACTCTGTTTATCAACAACACCATGTCTTACCGGGAAAAATCAATAATCACTGATACAATTAATTCTATTGATCTGTATTGGACACTGAATTGCACATTTGAAGTGTCGGCGTACGGAGCAGCTCGATCGTAAAATAAATGGCACGTGCTTGCGAACAACAGGATGTAGTGAGCTCCGCTTTGAATGTAAACTCTTTGGGACTTAACATTTATAATCGTAGAGGAAATCGTGTGCATCTGGATGGAGTAGACGGCCTACGCGAATATTATATGGCTCAGAGGAAAACCAAATGGGAAAGGGAAGCGGGATCTCATAAAAGTAGATCGCGTTAGAATTAACTCAACCGCATGGAAATAATTACGTTTGCTTTTTGCTCTTTGTTCTTATCCATTGGATTAAATGATCTAGACATCAAGACAATATTGTTGAATAAGATATAATTATATCATTGATAAATTTAAAGCGTTAAACTGAATGAACCACAGTGTGTATAAACAAGTACATAGGAAGGCGTAACATTGGCATTGACAGTTTTTATGTGCTGATGTAATGTCCAATCCGCGGATTACCTACTATTTTGTGTTGTGTATTGTATTCTGATTTTATTTATGTCTGGTTTCGCTACCGTGACTCCGAATAATAAAGGCAACTTGTTACGCCGTAAAAGCACGTAAAGGTCACCAAATTGTTAACGCTCTTGTTCAATTGAATATGGTTCATAATAAATAGTATCATAAATATACAAGTGTACATTGTTGTAAGTGGGTATAACATGTGATGTGAGGTCGGGGTGCAGCGCGATGTAGCTCTGCTATGCTGATACGATTATCAGGCATATTATCTGGCAGGCAGCCGACGACGGCGCCACACTCATTATCGGCTTGAAATCGAGCCGACAGTCAATTAGTGCAACATGTCCTAACCATTTATAATTCATTACATTAGTATGTATACGTACCTACGTCCATAAACAGGAAATGAAAATGACATCATATTATATCGTACATTTTGCGGTTCCTCAACTAGGTAGGTTCTATATACCTATTTTAGAATATGTCATTATCTTCCTACCTACTAGTTTATGAACAAAATGAATAACCTTTGCCTGCGGTTTTGCACGTATAGACTTCGTACCATTATGTTGCAAGATAATATCCCTTAGTTTTAGTGCTGAGTAGTTCTATTTAATGAATGTGTCGAATAATACATCCTAGATCCAGCTTCCGGTAGTAACCTGCTGGATACAAGCCTCTCCTAAGTTGCACCACAGAACAGTAACTTTAACTGATATTTGTCAGCCATTTGCATTAATTATTTCGCAAGTCAGTTCATTTTACAAGCTTTTATTTAACTTGCAATATTTGTATGTAAGTATGTATGTTCGGGTTAAATTTGCAACTGAATTTTAAAGCAGTTATCCTCAACCGATTGAGATGAAATTTTACATACACGATTAGTTTGGATGACAATGCATGGTTAGCTAAGTGACGTCATTCTAAATCTAATATTGCGGACGGCCTAAAATGGCGGTCTAGCTATTGTGCACTCCCATGATATAGGTATTAAATGAAAGGGTTTACTGAGAATAACACAGCGATAACTAAAAAATAAAAAATGAATTAATAGTAAAAAACATTAAAAAAAGGTTTTATTTAAATGCTCTAAAAAGAAGAAAATAAACTTTAAATTTAATCAAACCCAGCCAAAACAATGATATAAAAGCTTGTCACGAGTTGTATTATTGTTTATCTACTTACTACACATTGTAAATCTTATTGTGTAACGTAATTGATGGGTTTTATTCAATTTAAAGTTTATTTTCATCTTTTTAAAGCATTTAAATAAAAGCTTGATTTAATTATTTTTTTTAACTTTTATTTCCCTTCCTTTTCCCAGTAGTTATTACGGGCTACTTACATAATTATTCTCATATCTTAATATACTTATTACCTTCTAAAAGCGTGCAGGTTTTAGGTTTTTTACTTAATTACCATACATTGGATACACTGTGTAAGTAAAACAAAAAATCTATTTTCGTGATTGCACCTTGGAATCCAAAACTCCCATCCCGTCGATTCTAAGAAACTGAATCAAATCGTATGGAGTGACGTCAATCTGCTACATTCCCAGAGCCTGGCCGAACGTTATTATTTATTTATTGCCGTGTTATTTCTCCATTGTTTTCTTTACTCAAAACTCTAAATTTAACCATTAATAAAGATTGTATGCAACACAGGTAACATAAGCGTACATGATTCCCAGAATGTGTTGCATCTTTGTCAGGCTGAATTTGTTCAATGTTGGGAGCCATGCCAGAAGGTTAAAATGTTTAAGTTTAACAAGACATGTCGTCGCATTCATTGTGAATGGATTTAATTGACCCAACTTGAAGAACAGTCAATAGAGGCCGATGTGCAATCATATTTATAAGTCGCCCACCAACCTTAATAAATTGGTTCAAATTGCTCCAACAGGCTTGATTAAAGTCTATTTAAAGATGCCAGATATTATCAATGACTTGCTTTCGCTTCTACTTGTGTTACATTTTGGTTCGATGCAATCATACAATCACGATATTCCTTTATAAAAAATGCCGAAATACTTGCCACCCACATTACTCTTTAATTTAGAGGCTAGCTGACGTAATAACGTTATATTTCGTACGATCCTACTATGATTATGCCTAACGAGGTTACATAGAAAAATCAGGAGTAACATTTAAGTTAAAACAAAAAGGCACGTGTATGTTAGTTTCTTAACGGATACTGTATGCATAATGTAGTGAATAGTCCACAGGTCTGCATAATGATGTATTAGGTGGTTTAAATCGCACAAGGTTGTTGATAAACGTGGTTGGAAGGACGCGGGCCGCGCGCCGGGCCAAGGCCTCCCCGCACCTGCCTCCCACAGTCCCACGCCACGCCAGCACCTCCCCGCGTGCCGACGCCATGCACGCTCCTGCCTTATGTGCCATGCGTATATATATTTTGTTATTTTTATACTTTGTGTGTAGGTGTATTTGCATTAATTTTTATCCTCCTCAAGGCCTCTGGTCACAATACCTCAAAGTTGTAAGAATTTAATCAGTTCAAATTACATTTAAGGTAGACTTTGTTGTATGGCTATCGGTGGGCGGTCAGGAGTGGGTGCTAGATGTGTGCGAAGCGATCGCGTTTATATTGTGTGGGTGTAGCGGGCTGAAGGATCGGGTTCACAAAGCGAGGGGCGAATTTTATGGAGTCCTTGCTACCGAGGACGCGCGTGGAAAGTGGGGGGGGTCTCAGAGACGTGGAGGAGGGTACGACGGGTTCATTGAGTGCGGCGGATGAATGGGCCGCGATGAGTCACCGGATCGATGCCGGGCCGCCGCCTGCCCCGCGCGTCCTCCTCACCCCCGCACCACCGCGCGGCTGCGTGATGCCAGCGTGCCTGCTAGCTTGCATCATACCTAATGGCCCATTTTTTATGTAGAAGTGGCAAATTGGCACAATCGCACCCTGTCTGATTACTCAATGTCACCATGGTAGCCGATATTTCAGAGCAGTGGGAGTGTCTTATTGACGTAGTATGAAACTGCGGAAAATAAATTTTAGGTTTAGATCACTAACAATCAACAATAGTTCAGAAGGGATTGTACAATGTTGACGTACAGATATCGCGATTGATTTCTAATAATAATATTGGTTGATTAGGTTGTCCAATCCTTAAAAGGTTATAGTCGATAGGTTGGTTGGTATCTTTATGTTATTGTCGCACATTGCTGCATAATACAAAATAAAAATATGTTTTCATGATTTCCTTTACGAAATTACAATCAACGTCGATTTACTGTGTTCAGTGTGACGTTTATCGTATCCAAAGGATATTGAATGGACGTCAAATAATAATGGAGCGTCGCCGTCGTAACTATTGGATATACCACTTATAGGAATGTGATAGACATAATGGGAGCGATATTAGCATCACAATTGTGGCATGAGCAGCGGATGACAGGAAGCGTCCGAACGCGACGGAAACGTTGCGTTGTCGTTGCTTTGACGCACCTGTCGTTAGACAACGGCACCGCCCGCCGTGCTGCGCCGTGTTAGGAACTATACTTGTGCCTATTAAGAATATTTTATTAGATTTTTGCAGATGTAATCTTGCGACCATATCTAAACACCGTAGATGTCTCTAGTCTTTCTAAAGCTGCGTCTTATTCGAGCATCCTTTTAAGTATACATAGAAACAAACTCTCTTGAACTGACAAGTTACGGCTCATCCCGAGGCGGTCAATTATGCCTTAAGCGCTGCGTGCCTGCCTCGATTTGAAGCAATCTCTCGATTTGAGCCGCTTCGACATTAACACCGGTACAGACTGAGGTTGCGTCTAATGTAGATGAAACTTAAAAGGGCAATATTCCGGTTGTATACAGTAAACGTGTAGGTTTCGTAACATTTTAACTCAAACAAATAAAGGCATGAGCATGACCTTTACGTTGGAATATTCTGAAGATTTTCTAAAAGTCAAGAACAGGTCTATGTTCAGAAAACACGGCATAAAGGAAAATATAACAACTTAGAATCGCTCATTAAAATTATATTCACTGTAACTTGTATAAAAGACATTTTCAAACTCGATAGTGAATGTCAAACGTGCATCATTGTGAATGGAAGAATATTAATGGACAGAACAATGAATGAACGAAATAAACTTGAAATTGAATTAACGACCACACCTACACACATTTGCAGCAATAGTTAACGCATACCTACTAATTGAAGCTAACAATTACCTATTGTAGTGATTGAATGAAAATTGTAAACTCAATTAAAGTACGAAGTAACAAAATATAGACTGTAGAAGTATTTGACATTGCGTAGTATGCTTATAAAATCACTCAATTCAATAATTGGAACAACGCATTGTAATTACTTTGTGGAATTGTCAAAGAATCGATCCCGATTGCTAGCGCGTATCGTGATTATCAACAGGATCTGTCTTCGCTCCTTCGTTCAGGCAAGGACGTTGAAAATTATTGTAGATTTTCCATTACGAAACCGGTGTTAGTGAGCCAGGCTTATCCAAGCCCGTATAATAGGGGATCACACTTTATCATGAAAAACTTGCCGTTTTCAGTTTCACTTTACCTTTTCCCAGTCTTTCGGTGATCACATGCGTGGCGTTATTATTCTTCCGTTTTATTAATGTTCTTGACTTTGTCCAAGTTTAAGTATATGCTCGCATCCGACGAGCTCGTTTGTAAATGTGCCTAAATATAAAAATATATATATATATAATATATATAAAACTGATGTGTAAGAAACTAAGGACCGGGAGGAAAGAGATAACGGAAACAGACAACGGTACGATGACGTTTACCAAAAAGAAATCTGTAGAAATGTAAATTATAACTTGAAATATGACCGTTGTATGTGTGTATCTCGAAGACAGCATTGATCACACTCGGAAATTATTGAAATGATTATAGAATGACGTGTAATCTGGTAATCACATGATATAACTGCGTCTGAACAGTTTAACGTCTGACTTGGGCACCTAAATCATTGACAGGTGTCATTTAATAACGGCACGACGTCATTAATTTATTGGAGGATACGTCGATATTTTCACTTGAACGGAAAATTATAATTGTGAGTTGTGAGTTAAGTAACTTGCACATATTCGTCATGATTTACTGTCGTAACTTACAGATCGAAAGGGTCTATTTCCATAAACACTATGCTTGCTTAATGGATTTGTAATAGTTCCAATATATTGTTGAAAGCACATATAGAAACAAATACTTTTAGTCGCCGTTAACGTCATCTGACGAAGAGATGGGTCTTCAATTCTTTACTGGCAACCAAAACCAATCATCTCCGCTAATCATTCTATAAACATCTTTGTTATAAACTAATCATCAACCATCAGATAAATGTTTCTTTTCAACGGCTTAAAATTGTAACCAACTAGTGGAAGAGCGGGATTGCCCTATCACAAGCATTCTTCTTGCTAAAAAGGGCATCCCATAATGCATGACTGTACACTAATCTTAAGTTACTGAAATAAAGCTATTTTATTATTTATTATTATTAACTAAAATATATAACGATGCTAAGCGCTATCCTGCATTACATAACTAAACATAACTTTAAGTTAATTGTGCATATTATACGTTTCTATTCCGGCGTATTTCTGGTTCGTACCATCGATAATTAGGCAACTATTTTAATGACTTCAGGCTTGTTTATTAATTTTATTTTAGTTAGATAAAGACTAGGTATCTAACACAAAAACATGAACAGTAAAACATTGTCCCCCGAATATATTTATTGCCCTGTTCTTGAAACAATAACAGATGATTACTTTTAAACAACAGGAACTAGAAAGTCCTAACAAATCAAAGTTACCTAGCCTCCTTTTCAGCGTTACTTCCCAGCTCTATGACCTGCTGCCGAGTTCCACTTATTACCCTTATCTAGAATCTATAGTAGAATGCTACAGAATAACTTTGCCGTCATAATGATAACGTTGTTTGTTAACAGGAGAGTTTGCGGATTTCCGGCGCGCGTACCCCGAGTGGTGCAGCGAGGCGGGTGCCCAGCATGTGCCCCATCTACCACTCATGGGACTACGGTCAGTTGCCACAAAGTTTAGCCTATGTATTTTAAACTATGTATTCGACCAAGGACTAACATTCATTTAAAATTATGGGTGAGCTGTATCCGACACTGCGGTATGGGTGAAGTGTCATGCTTATTATTAGCTAAACAAGCTTGGCTATCTTATCCGCGAAGTGTTTATCCTTCTTCTTGTCGACGTCCGCCATTAGACTCGGTTTTTTCTTCACTTAACCTTCGAATCCTCAATGAGTACCCCTACTTAGTACATTACCTTCTAAATGATCCTCGACAACATGCTATTTAAGGCTTCGTTGTGGATAGATTAGTATTGTCGTGTTTTATTTTTTTTCGTGATTTTACCGTAGAACTCATTTAATTAAATGTCTTTCTAGGTCATATAAAATTAACTTAACTCTTGAATGTTCACCATTTCAAGATAATTCAGCGTCGATCATTTCATTATTATTGTCACAACAGAGAATCTTTCATCATATTGTGAATGCAATGCCCACTTTGTGTTAAAAATTGCATTTTTTCGGTAAATTTCGTAAGTTAACGTAAGTATCTGGCGCATTCCTTAAATTTTAATGGATCCAGATGCGTCAGTCGTGGCTCGTGAGGCTCTGTACCTACATAGCTCAGTAATGGACTTTGCGTGTTTTGTTCAGGTACAGCGAAAAGTCAAGAGGGCTTATTCTCATAGGGATGCTCCAGAGGTAGATGCGTATATATATGTAAAATTTATATGTTCTCCCCCCATCGGGAGTGGTCTGCACAAACTTCGCACACCTTACGCTTTTCCGTGTTCGCATTCGGCGTATATGCCGCATTTATAACTTAAACAAATTAAGCCATGTCGTAATGTGTACAGTTATTAAGACAGTGTTATAATAAAACTCGATTGTGTAATACAAGTATATCGAGGAAATCATTAGAATTGTAATTCTGAACTGGCTTCCTCACTCACTTGAGAGAACGAGAAAACTTATGCGTGGGAACGAGATTTGTCCGGGTTTTCCACTTGGCCGGAAAAAGTGTCCGAACCGATTCCGGCGCGACTGGATGCGGCGGACTTTCTCAATACGATGTTGTTGATGAGCTGATCCCATGAGAAGTAATTGTGTACTAGTTTTGTAGTTCTGCTACATGCTTTAATGGCATACTGATATACTAAAGGAAAGTATACTGATATACTAGTATATATATACTAGAGATTGCCTGGCAATTGATAGGATGAACATATTTATATAAAGCGTTTATGTACGTACCTATACCTAATTTGTATTATTAATAAAGACGATACCTATGGTGTTTCTCAAATGATTAGATTCTACTGAAAAGCGTTCCATGCTTTTAATGTAAGCGAAGTTAAATATATTTAAAGTATGTTTGTATAGTCCATGTTTTAATGTATTTTACACCTGAAGTTCTCACAACGCGTGGGACGCATATGCAACCAGATCGAATAATAAAAAATAAATACTGAATTCTCGGTATCGGTGACGATGACAGAGGATATTAGTCATAAACTGCAAACACTGGTTCCTTCCTACCGCTCTTTGTTACTCAGTGATATGTGCTACTGTACATAAATATAATCTGAATAGGTACTTATCACACGTACCCGTAACTGAGTGGTGGACACGTGCGTAGAACACATCAATGTCAAATATTCTATTCATGTGAATGAACGATTTGTTCAGCTGGCTGAATACGTATCGGTTAGTACTACCTACTGCGTTTATCACATATTGTATGTAATCGATGTTATATGTGTACAGGGTAGTCCGGTGGTAGGCGTCAAATATGTACATATATTTTATTATAGATTTCAGGGCTCACGGTCTTTCAAAATAAAATTTGACATTTACCCTGAAGATGACTGTTCTTGTGAGCAACTTTAATTCAATTTTTGAACTTTTATTATTTTAACTTTGCCACGTGAAATGTATTCACAGATTAATGCCGCTCCTATATTTAATTATGGTTAGAAGTTAAAGATTTGAGGAGTCTCATTTAAAGACAATTGGGTCCGATGGTAGAATTGTTTTTAAATGAGACTGCCTGAATGTGGACACATTGTACCTATACCTGAGTGAAATTGATTTTTATCATTATATCAAAATCGACTTCCTTTGAGACTGGCTTGAACTTATGATTAACCTGTATAAAGTCACTTACAAAAAACCGATGTAACAAAGTTCTGGAACAAAAAATAAAATTGTGCCACATTGACGCATTGCAGTCGGTTGAATAAAAAGAGTTGGTTAATAAACTCATTCATCATTTTGAATAGTGGCGAGCCGCATCGTCTACGCCGCCGCTGTAAGTGTTCAGTTACCTAAACGCGTAATTGGCGTATTGCATTAGAAGGTGAAACGAAGCCTTGCGCTCAATGGAGTGCGCTCCATTCATGCTATCAGCGCGCATGCGGTGAGCGTGCGGCGTGCCGGCCCGTTCACTGCTGTCTCAATTTTTCCCTGCGCAAATCACTGTAGGTAGGTATTCGGTATATACATTATGTTAATGAACCGACACCGACGATGTTGAATGGAGACTTGTAACGCGTGACGTGACATCATCATACATTATTACTGTATCGATACTAACGTCTCACTATAGTATACTACGCAACAAATTTATTTTCTGTTTTAATATTGTTATGTGTAAGATTTTAATTTAGTGTTTTACTCAAATTAAATTCTATTTTATTTCCATATATACACAAGCAACCGATAAGTTTCCCTCTATGCCAGAGTCTATAAATATTACTTTACGTAGAACATAATATTATAGGTAAGTACCTATGTCTGTATAGGTATTTAGAACTTGGCGATAATTTTCCTGTAGCCATGATTTGCAAGAATCCGCTTCTCATCGCGTGGGTTGTTTGACTGCTACCTTTCACGATATAATACCAAACCGAACTATAAATAGGAACATTCAAATTAATGGTGTAAATGTAACGACGCCCACGCTGCCGCCGGCACGCCACCGAGCAACAGCCGGGCTCGGGGCTCGCCACGGCTCCCGGCCCCCGCCGAACTTGAATACGCACGAATTAGGTAGGCCCTTGGCCGATATACCTACTCGTCTAACTTATAACAATGTTCTATTTTTAAGCATTATAACAACAAAATTATAACATTCAACGTTCTGGAGAACAGGACGAAATATAATAATGATTCCACCCACGCACATTGTATAAATAGATTTTGGAAATGCCATGGTTCTTCAAATTAAATGTTAACGCAATGTTTCATAATTATAGTAACTAAATACAATATGACGTACTCTAGACAGCTGCTGGCAGTGCCTTTGTTATCTTTAAGGGATGACGTTTAGGTCTCAATATTTTGTTAAGCGTTTAATAACTGATTCGGTTCCGGCTTTTACAAATCCGGTTTAGACTTACGAATTAAATATTAAAATAATGATTCTGTGCAGTTTGTAGGCTTTACTGTTTCGTTCCGTGCGTCTACTATGTAAAAAGCCTGTCGTGGGAAATAAATATGTTTTCTATTTGAAATCACAATGGCCAATATAATCAACTAACCATCGTCTATCTCTTACGGGTGCACATTATTCTATTTGCTCGACTAAATTTACTTTAGAACGTTGTGATGTCATTATGTTCGGGTGATGAAATTCATAGATCCTGGTTGTCGTGACCGCGGCAGGCGGCAGGTTATCGCTGACGTGACGTCATTGTTAGCTGACGTCAAGGCGATCCTCGCTCAGCGTGAGTTCATTCACGAATTAATCCGTACACGGTCACGGCCGGTGATTGATACGTTTTTATATTACGATATTTAACCAGTTATTGTGTTATTTTATGGCTTTTTGATCATCAAAGAAACATTATTATTTATAATAGTAATTCACATTTCCTAGCATAATCAGTTCATTTGTTTACATAATAAATATGTATTATCAATGAACTTTATTTCGATTTGGTTACAAATGTCGAGTTGAACGAGTTATAAGATCTTAACAAATAACACATTATTAATTAATAACCAGTTTCGCTTACTTTTGCAACAAGACAGTCGTCACGGATGCAAGTAGCCCAAAAAGTCGCCAAGTTACCGGGTGGTGGAGGTCAGAAGGCAGTCGCTCCCTGTAAAATACCGATAGTCAGCCGCAACCGGTTAGATTGGAAGCCGACCGCAATGTAGTTGGGAAAAGGCTAGGCAGATGATTTGTACCTAGATAAAAGTATATTAAAAAACCCTGATTATTTACAGAAATATCAACTTTTTGTCAGAATCTATTCAACCGAAAAGCGATTTGATTTAACTGAAATTAATATGGCTACGGTCACAAAAAATAAATAGAGAGGTCTTCTAGAAACTGTAATTCCTTGCTTATCAAGTATTCATGAAACATCAACCAATGTCAACAGACTTCGTCTATTACCACCTGTAGCGGCGTGCACAGAGTTTTTAGACAGGGTAGGCAGAAAATTTTACTTACTTACTAAAAATACCTACTGCATGTTGGTTTTTGTTCGTCGTCTTGTCGATTAAATAATGATATATAAGTATGTGATTTGCCACCTCAAATATCTCATAATAAATATTTATCTGAGATATGTAGGGTAAGCAGCGTCTTTTTGTCTTTATGAACCGCACGCGACTGCCACTCTGTATATAATAATAATAAAAAAAATACTTCATATTACCTAGGATGTCAGCATCAGTCGTCAAATTTTGTTTGATAAGCAATTCCAGTTATTCTCATAATTAAATGTAGATAGTGGCGGTTTTTGTCCCTCCAAAATATTTTCTGATAATGTTGGTAGATTCTGTTTAGTAGCTCACGATACAAATAGTATTTCCTTATCAAGTCGGATGAATCTGTAAATGAATACTTTCCACAATATACATATAAAGACAGATAATTAATGGAATCGGGCGTTACTTACTACGTTGTATGTATATCTTGTATGCAAAGACAGACCAAACGAAGAGAAAAACCAAATAACAATAAAATTGAAAAGGAACCAGGTTACTCGTATATCAGAGATGAAAGAGATTCATCTCAACAAGTTGACGTTGAGTCAAGACCGACTCTCCGTGCTGATTTAATCTTGATGGTCTGATAGACCATTAACATGGATAATCAAAAATATTATGTTTTAATCCTGGTATAATCGTGCGGTCCGCTTTATAAAGTATTGACCATGATCCACGGACGTTTATTATTTGCGGATCTATAAAAATAAGAACCTTTTTCCTGCCGCCATAATTTTTATAAAAAAAAACAGATAAATTTTGCTCCATAAAATCATTAATGGATCTATACAAGTTCCGAAGCTTCTCATCGAAATAAATATATCTGTCCCTCCCCATAGTTCGTTAGATGTGTTCACTCCATGCCTAACAAGAACTAACCTCGGACATTTGGTACCAATGAACAGGTTGATGAGGACGTACAATGAGCTCCATACACGTTCCAATATCATTGATATCTTCGCCAGCAAGCTATCGCAATTTCACAATCAATTGTTACTGGCCCACACTGGCCACAGTTAATATCTAAATCGAAAATTTTATATTTTAATCTGTTAATTACTCCTTTATTATGTCATCGATTGAGTTATTCCTTAGAACAACAAAATAGATTTAGTTATATATTTTCTCTTTCTTTTTTTTTATTTCTCAATTTAGATTTCATGTAATTTTCTTTTTTTTTTTTTTTTTTAGCCTATAAATGTACTCCATGTAATATAGTAAAACTTGAAATATGTAAGTGCTGTGCACACCTGTAAGTGACAAATTCACTCTAGATATTAAGTATAATTGTTACAGTACCCCAAAAATTGTATTAGTGAATAAGTCGTTGGAGTGCCATAATTAAATAAATAAATAAATTCATAATATTACTAGAAGTGAACGAATGTGGACCGATGATGATGATGATGATGAATATTACTAACATAATAAAAATGTTCGTATGTATAGAGCCTACTCTCTCAAAATAGATTGTTGTGTTAATTTACACGATGTCGCACGAAGTGTAGTGTAGGTGATAGAGTGGCCTGCGACCTCGACACACTTGCTAAAATACAATACCGACCTAACACTCGTCCACACGTATACAGATACCAACAGGCAACGCATAACTTATTTCCGACCGTCATTATAACATAAACGAGCGATCCGCTTTGTCCGGACGACTCTGCTCGTTAAAACTGCTGCCAGGATGGGAACTAGCGAGTCCGCCATTAAAAAACCGTCCCTTACAGGCGGTCATTGGCAGCGGGTGGGTCGAGCCGCATTCCTGTGCGCCAGCGCACCGCACGCACTCCTACGCCCACACGCACCGGCTCTCCAGTGTGCACACAGTTACCCGACCGACTCACGAAGACCCTTGCCTGTATCCCTGTGCTATGCCACGACTCGTGTTTGTTATTCGGTCGGCTCGCGGAGGCACCGGCCGCCCATACGTATCGGAGTTGTTCATTAATAACACGGCCGACCGTGTCACGGCTTCCGGCGTCCGCCTTGCACACGCCGCGAGCCGCCGCCATTCAAATACGAATTGTATTCGCATCAAGCTATACCTTCACCTATACAATGCACTACTCGAGTAGGTAGTAAGTGCACATTCAAATGCACAGCTCGCGTTCATTGTTTTAGGAGTGACATTCTCCGCGGCATGTTACACCTGAGCAATGGTAATAAAGAGTTTACAATTGACACTTGTGTTAAGGGCTCGGTCAACTCGGTTCACCCACGTGTAGGTAAAATCCGTGTAAGTAGTATCGTTAACATGATGAGAACGGGCGGAGTGGCGGCGTTGCGTGGGCGCGGCAGGTCCCCTGAATGGACGTGTCGGCTGGTGGCCGCCTACACGCGGCCTACGCTCCGCACTACCTACTATGAGCCTACTAAAGCCTAGTACATGCTGTCCACTGGCTGCTGACTGTTAATAATTATCTTGATGACCACTCACGCGACACTGATCCAATTTGGCTCATGCGCCTGTTTGACGCACACTTTCTATTGAAGATAATTTATTTTTATTGAACTCGCAGGATTAAGTAATAAGATTGATGATAGACTTAAAAATCAATGTCAGGCTTTATGTCAATAATAGAGGTTTTATAATTATGTAGGAAGGAACCTGAGGCGAAACCTGTATATTGTACCGAAAACTACACGTAAAATAAAATAATTTAGCGTTTCCAAACAATGTCTATTAATTACAGAACAACGCTCACCGGTAATCTCTACTTGACTAGAGTTTGAGTATTTGTATGAAATGACACACTCTTTGTGTTCAACACTTCAAGTATGTGTCTTAAATACACGTATGTATGTAGTTCTTGCTCTTCCAAGTTTAGAATATATTATACGACTTTCATTACATTCCGTATCCATTACGAAAAACATAGTCTATAATTATGTGATACTACATATTTCTGGATATTCTCTGCGAATCATACGAGATGGTAACAAAGATCTGATATTGACAACCTGGATGCATGGCCCGCATTCCACAAACGAGGTCCATCTAAAAGTAAAAACGGCATTGTTTTGGCGACTGGACGCACATTCTTTCTCAATGAAACAAAAAAAACGTTATTTCGACCCGTTGATTTTTCATTATGATTGAAACGAACGATGAATTTCTACTGAATATTTTCAATTCGGTTCACGATGGTACTTTTAACCACCAATTTTGTTTTTTACCCTTATTCATATACAATGGTATTTCTTTCAATGAATTTTAATTTACTAGTCATCAATGGTATTCTAAAAATGCAGTTTATACAAGAGCCTTGGTTCAAATTCTTATTGATATGTTATTATTTATTGTACCCTGTCTATAGTTGCTATTATAAGGACGTTTACAACATGTAGAGACTGCGTAATCTTTGTGATACAAATGTAAAGATAGTCATTGGACAATGTTGACCTTCAAAGATGACGCCAAATAGGCGCGCGTAATAAAAAATTGGAAGACGAGAATTTCTCGATATGGAATTATAACCGCTGGTATTAGAGAATTTGGCATTTGTGCGTAGGTGTCAAGTTATCAACAGTCCCAGTACAAGCGACGGGCGCGCTTTTGCCTAATTTGATTGCTTTCAAAACAGCAAACTGAATGGCGGCGAGACGATTCACAGGGCGAATTTGGAAAAGTGTCGCGTGGGAGGAGACGCGTTGGAGCCACGGGCGCGGGGTGCGGTGTGCGGCGTCAGGGGGGTGAGAGTAAGGACGCGGCGCTGCGTGGGCGGCCATTGAGCCGCGGGGGCAGGTGAATGGTGAACCCCCAGAGCCTCCTCCCCCATTGAGCAGCCCGCGATCGATACCGCCCGCGCCGCCCCTGAAGCCCACGCATACAGCCACAAACACTCGCTGGGATGCGCCACCACCGCGCTCTAACAACACTATACTTATATCGCTACCCTGAAGGTCGATATCGGCTACTTTACCCAAGATTAATGAAACTTATGAATGCCACTCACGCCAGGTGTTTTAAAAAGCTTCTGTCATGTTTCATTGTTATTCTTAACTTTTTTACTTTACCTGTATGTATGATTGCAGCCAAGACCAATAATTATAATTGATTAGTATTGAAGGCATTTTAGAGTATTTTTATCATTTAGAGAATTGATTTTGAAAATTTTTATTGTTCAACAATTAGGTGTTATGTTATAGCCGCTAATTAAAGCGTTTATTGAATTGTTTACAGGATAAGATCACGAGGGGATGATCTTTCACCCCAACCGTTGTATATAAATAGATGAAATTTTTCATTACCCTTCAAAGGGAACTCTTTTACCTCTTTTGAGTTAGAAAATGTGGTAATCAGTGTCGGTTCAATGACGTTTGTTTTTTCAAATTCAATATTGTTCTTAGAGTCAACCCTAACTTTACTAACTCTAAGGCTTAGAAGTCTTAGCGCAACAAAAACACACAATTAAACATAGAACTTCTTAGGAAATACATTGGAACCTATTTTCATTTTTCAGCTATGTAATCGATTATTAATTAATAAGCTGCTTGTACAGCTGAATAATAGGCAGCTTATTTCTTTTTAAAGAGAAACATTCTTAAATAATTATAACTATGTCCATCTTGCCTATTATAAGTTTATAACTTAGAGATCTTTTATTATTAGATCCCAATCACCAATGTAATTTAGACTGGAGAAGTAACTGGTGAGCACATTAGTTCTGGGTTATCTCTGAGATAAGAGTCTCTATAATTATACTCAGTAAGCGACCATAATGGCATTCATAGTGAACTGAAATGTTTAAATCTAATGAGAATATTGTATGATGTTCCAGGTCGCTGCGCATCTCAGGTTCGGGCTGCGAGGAGGCGCTGTCTTCGGGCTCGTCGTCCGAGTGCGAGGATGCGCACGCGCACGTACCACCCGAGTTTCCCATCGAGATTCTGCCCAACCTGTACCTGGGCAACTCGACTAATAGTGAGGACTGTGATGCACTCGCCAGGCACAACATTAAGGTACAGTTTTTTTATCACTTTTCTAGTTGAACTCTGATTATTCCAGTCCACAGAGATATTGTTGGACGCAGGATTGCCTACAAAGTAATTTCCGTAGTCGTAAAGATTTCCAAGCAATTTGTGGACCACAGAGCCTTCGTCGCCCTGTGGTTTTGTGGACTAGCGAGTTGGAAAGTTATACTGCCACCTGCTTGTCGTGAAAGACCCCGTCGGTCAACAAGAAAGTGCAACGTGTGCCAAGTACCAGGTGAACAATTTTTGCCTCTCTATTTTAACAAATAATTTCATTTTTTCGTTTTTATGACTTCATTGGTAAATGACAGTCGAGAAAACAAGCTTACATTATTATTGTTTGTGGTTACAGTATGTGCTGAACGTCACTCCAGACCTGCCTAACACTTTCGAAGCGGAGGGCTGCGGCATCAACTACTTGAAGATACCCATCGCCGACCACTGGAGTCAAAACCTCGCCGTACACTTCCCACAGGCCATAAGATTCATTGGTAACGCTCATACATTCACTTCAGCCAGACAACGTTCATTGCTGAACGGCGCAGACCGCAACTACGAACGTCTGTCAAATATTTAGTGATCGCAATATGTTGTTCATTCATTTACGTCACATAACATAACATCTATTAGCCACTTGCAGGCTACAGCAATCAAAAATAACGCGCCCCTTACCATACGTTAATCCGATGCAGAGGCGCGTCATTTTAGATTTAAACACCATTATCATGTTCGACGAGCGACCACACGGTTTGATCTGTCGAGAAGCCTAGGTTTGATGGTCCTTAGGTCTAAATATGTTCGGGTTTGTGTTATCAGAGGAGGCGATGTCAGCGCGGTGCGGCGTGCTGGTGCACTGTGTGGCGGGCGTGTCGCGCTCAGTGACGGTGACGCTGGCCTACCTGATGCAGCGGCACCGCCTGTGCTTGCGCGACGCCTTCGAGCTGGTGCGCTCGCGCAAGACGGACATCGCGCCCAACTTCCACTTCATGCGGCAGCTGCACTCGTTCGAGCGCGACCTGGGTCTGCACGAGCACAGCGCCAGTCTGAGTAAGGTCTGACGCGCGTCGACCGTCGCCCGCGCGGTGGGCTGCGGGCGCTGCAACGTGTGCGTGTCCGCAGGTGCTGCAGCAGCTGGGCGTGCGTGAGGCCGCGCCGGACGAGGCGTGCGGCTGCGCGGCGCCGCAGGGCGTGTCGCCCGACTCGGGCATCGAGTTCGACCGCTGGAGCGCGGCGCGTGACACGCCACAATGACAGTTCTTCACGCCGGCGCAGCAGCGGCCGCAGCCGTGAGCCGCGCCCCAAAAGTGTAGTACCTTGTTTGATAGCACGTTTCGTAACATGTATAATCGTTGAAGCACGCTGCGAACTCTCTCACGTCGCTAGCGACAGACGTAGGTACGTTAGAGGCGCGGCCGGCCGCAGTGCCGGGTGTGGTTTTATTCGTTAGTCGTAAGTGAGTCGGATTAGTGTATAAAATATACTTTATACATATTTGTTAAGTCAATTTTATAAGTTCGACATATATGGATGTACGACTTGAGATGCATTCCCGAGTAATGTTCCGTTACGTTATGCATTTTATGTCAGTTTGGAGTTATTTTAGGACTAGTTGCGCGCATTAAAATGTTTTTGTATTTGGTTCTCAGAATGATGGATTGTTCGATGAGTTGTGTTGTCCATAAATGTTTAACCTCTGTGAGGGTTACGCGTTACGCGCCGTGTAGGAGCTGCCTACACATCACTAGTGCCACTGCATTCAATCCAAAAACATACTTAATACAAGGTATTATTTGTTAAGATTGGATTTATGATTGTTCTATTCATATTTTACATTAAATTTAGTCCATTTTTTCGTAGAAACGGGGCTTCTGATAACTCTTCCATTGTTGTTGATATATGTATATTGTATGTGTATGAGAGTGAGTGCGCGAACGTGCGTGTGATATTATGATATAGTCGTAACTATTGGTCATATAAATACTATATTTACAATGACCCACTGACCACTGCACCTGAGCCGATCTCCGTGCCCAAGTGTGACTCGAGCGTTGGCCGCGGGGTTACGTAATTGAAAGCTAAATAAATATTTTATACGATAAAAAATATAGAATGAATGACCATTTCAATTTATTTTTATATTGGTTTACTACAATCTATTAGACTCAAAGCAGCAGAACGAGAACGAGAGAGTAATAAAATGTTCTATTTTAGTGGTCAGTAACAATTAGCGTGGGATGTAATTATATACATCCCCACCGACGTACCACGTAACAGTTCGATTGGTAAGGTCCTTGATATGACTATTTTTATATGGAATATAATGCACAGTGTAATATGTACTCTAGCTAGATAGATGCATATCGAATATGCCATAAAATCATTAAGGTTGCATTTAAAACCCGAACTAGTTTCAAATTTCTTATTACTATTATGTTCGTAAAGATGTTATACATCACAAGTAAAATGCAGTGCCAATTTTAACGTTGACAAAAGTTGGTGCCATGTATCATGTGAGCTATAGCGTCCCTCGTTTTAAACCATCATCAAACTATGTTAAACCTTTCGTTTGAATCGACGTGCATAGAATGAAAAAAAAAATAGAAGTTTCTCTTTTGTTTGATTGACCCAAATCAAAAGAAAAGAAAAAAATATCTATAATGCAGAAGAACTTGCAATCAAATTTTACAGTCGCAGGTGCAATCAGTCTTTATTTAGAATGGCATGGCTAGCTCATTTTCACTCAACTTAGCGATGTCGGTGACTCACGTCCTTTCCCGGATAATCTCATTACGGATCTTATCCTTCAAAGAAACATAAGTCTCTATCGCTCACTGAGCGACTTTATATTTGGTGAATGAATTGCAAGAAAACTTAGCAGGATCAGTACACGTTTTCTTGTGTTAGTTATAGTAAATAAATAAAAAGTCTGTTTATAAAACGAGTTGGGGCTTTATCTGCAGCACACAGGTCCTCCGCCTCGCAACCGGGCAAAGACAGTGAACACGTGATATTTTATTTTATATTGATGTTTCCATTGGCATTTATCATTTACTGACTTGAACCATAATTATATATTTTTCTATACGTTGCGTAGTTTCATGAGTTTTAACATTTAGTATGTAAATAAAAGGCAAGCTTTAATATTAAGTATGTTAATTATAATTATGAGAATGTAGAGAATTGTTACAATGTAAATTTGTTATAGATTAAGACTTAATTGAAATTCTGCTTCCTTAACATTGAATGCCAATTTATTACGTAGGTTTGGACGAAAAACCAAAATTATTAGCGAACATTTATGTTGTATTATTTTTGTAACTTAAATGTTGAGATCTATTATTTTTAGACGATATCTTCCACATTAAAATAACTTTATAGAAAACTCTCCCCGCTACAAGTTTTAGCAGAGTTGTAATTTTAAGTGTCATTTCCAAATTATGTGGAAGTATATGCCAAAGTTCATTGTCATTTAAAATAACGTCACAGAAAATAAGGAAATATTAATATCCACCGTTACAAACTAAAACTTTATATTATTTTAGTTAAAAGAAATTAATTTTAGTTGTTTGGTACAAACCGCCTTTACATTCTGAATGTTTCTAATTGCACTATATATTGTAAAGTTTTATATTTCTAGATATAACGTAATATTATAATTGTAGTGCACAAACTAATGTCTGGTCCATATCGATGACGCCATTATGCGGTTCGATCTAGCTGGAATCATAAACATATGTATATAATATTATAACATTTCTGTTATGATATGAAACTCATGTTAACTGATGATGATGTTGATAATGTTTTAGAAAATCTTTTAGTGCTTTTTCCTAAAGGTACCTAAAGCCACACGGCACACGTAATATTAACCTCAAAACAAATATAAACACTGTTAATCTATTAAAAGATTTTTTATTTATATTTTCCCACCTAAAACTGCATATCGACCTGGAATTAAGAAATAAGTATGTCTGCGTTCGGGAAATAGATAATAAGTTATAATGTGGGTATTTATGATTTAACTGTATTAAAATCTACCCTCATCGTTTTTGAAATTTCAATATCCTAATGGGAAGGACGCCTTGGCACTTGGCAGTCGTCCGCTATCGGTCTCTGAGCGGACTGTGTCGCATGTTTTTCCGTGTATTTTACAAATATATCGCCTCTTAGTAGTTAGTTGCATCGAGCTATATGCGATTGTGGTGATAGTGTTCATATAATTTCCATGTTAGTAAAGGAACAAAAGCTTTGTGGAATATATGGTGACGCGTGGTGGTGAATCCCGGACAATAACGTCTTTAAATTTTATTTTCGTTAGTATGCTTGAAATAGTATGAAATCTTCGGGGAACCTGTAATGCTAAAACTAGACAATACTTATTTGTGACCTACCTGTAGGCTGTATGCAACTTTGGTAAGTGTTTAAATATATATTGGTTTTTTTTTTGATGAAGCATTTTACCTTTCCCCGTGCGCTGACCCTTACAGTCAGCGCACACGTCTGCCAACGTCGGATTTTGGCAAAATATTGGTCATGCACGCCCGCCTGGCAACACAGAACATTTTCTAAGGAGCTTGCTCACGGAGGGGCGAGCATGCCGCCTACATGGTCAAGCAGTAAAAATTTCGCTCAACCAGGCGCGAGCATTTTGCAGTTCGGTATGCGGCTGACCCCTAAGCGCGGGCAGCGCGCGGCGGCAGCGGCTCGAGCACGCTCGCGCATGTAGAACGCATCCTCGAACACGCATCTTGCAAGTTCGAGCATGGTCGAGCATCAAGTTTGGACGTGTGTTTAATTTTGCAATGTGTTGAATTGTCATAAGATTAATTTTTCAGTAGTCTCAGAAAATATTCTGCTCTGCACTTGGTGTGCGCTGACACGTATGCCTCACCCTTCCGGGAATACGGGGAATACATCTTAAGGACATTATCCAGCGAATTAGTGAAAAAAATACTGGAAATGAATTAATTTATTCTACCCCTATGGCGGGACGAGCTATTCGCGACTTATTCCATCCCAGAAACCAACTAAACTCTAACTTTACCTCTTTGGAAATTAATTCAGTTCTCAAGTCCTTAGATAGAAGTTTAATAGTAGACCCGGACGTGTACGTAACGATTGGGGTACACGTCCGGGTCTACTATTAAACTTCTATCTAAGGACTGGACCATGGTTTCTGGGATGGAATAAGTCGTTATTGTTCCACTGGGGGGCAAAGGTCTCTGTACCTCTTCTACTCCTCTCGATTTCTTATAATAGAAGTCTAGCTCGTCCCGCCATAGGGGTAAAATAAATAAATTTATTTCCAGTAATTTTTTCACTAATTCGCTGGATAATGTCCTTAAGACGTATTCCCCGTATTTCCCGAAGGGCTAAGCATAAGTGTACTATGTACGACCTCATTTCGCCGATGCCGTTAATAAGTCCCATGTAAATATGTATATGGTGACCATTAACTACTTAAATTTTACAAGGAATTTAAGTTTTCGTACTTTATAATCACAAAACACGTACCGATACTTAACATTTTATATAAAATATTGATTAATTAATTTCGTGGGTACTATGAAATAAACATGTATCAAACTACCCCCAATAAAATTAATAAATTTGCACATGACCCAGACATCGCTGTTAACAGTAAAGTTGTCGAAACAGTGGTTGCAAGGTTGTAGAGTGTTTGATAAGAGTAAATAAAACACATGGACATTGTTATTATATTTATTTTCAAAAGAAAGGAAGTACAGTAGCTACCGTTAATAACAAGTATAATTAGTTTGCATAATAATAATTATTCGAATTATGTTACTTAAATAATCATAATGATATCTATGTTGACGTTTCAAGCGTAATTATATACAGTATAG
Organism: Shargacucullia verbasci; assembly: GCA_947562105.1. Classification (NCBI taxonomy): domain Eukaryota; kingdom Metazoa; phylum Arthropoda; class Insecta; order Lepidoptera; family Noctuidae; genus Shargacucullia; species Shargacucullia verbasci. The sequence continues at coordinate 11,027,932 of OX387285.1, read as the reverse complement.
CTATGAAAATCATTTAAACTCCCATCTAAAATTAATCTCAATCTTTCTCTAATTGACTATCGTTGGGTGTAATACTGGGAATCTAAGTAACTGAATTCCCAGGAACTAATCTAACGCTACCCTCACGTAGGCCTCTCGTCTCGTCGACTCGTCATCAAGCAGCTTATACCGTACTATAATCGAATAAACATTTACATATACAAACAGGTGTACAAAAACCTTAATATAATCACAAGGATTCCACTAGCTACATTATGTACAGTAAATTGGTGCTATGAAATGTTAACCACATAATGTAATGTAGCAACCTGGTGTTCTGTGTAAGTGTTGTGACCAAAGGAATAGGGTATTTGACTATTATTGTTAACCATTAATTTATTTTTTGCTGTTAGGACAATACATAAAAATAATACGTCATAACTACATTATGACATTTTAATACTAATGGCTCATATTTATTTTATATAATCTGTATTTTGCAAAAAATTACTTGAGCGAATCTAATGATTCATTCGCTTCATGTTTTATATTGAATTGTTTTGAGAATACAAAATGCATAACAACTTAAAAAGTAGTCAAGTACCCAATCATAATACCTAGAGTTCGCTGCTACTAAACAAGAAATATATCGGCATTTCTCACGCTTCCTTCACGATGGGCATACTTTTGGCACAAACATGTGCTTAATTATTCTATATACTTTATAAATTGTATTTACAACAAAGTCTTCACAATATCTTATTGCTTTTCGTTAAAATTCAAATTGTAATAACAGGTCATTTTTTGAAATAATATTGTATAGATAACAACCGCTATAGCGGTACAAACAATACATTCGTGTTTCATAGGAATGCTTTTATAACATGCACATAGAATAGAATAAACAAACGAATGTTCTTTGGAATGTAACGAAGATTTAACATTTTAATTTGTATGAATGACAATGAACATTTACTTTACGGAGTGAAAATATAACGAATATGTCAAATTTACTTCTAAGGTACACCTTAAAGGCACCCACCGATGTCGATTTGTATATTGGTCCTCCCTGAGAATAAACTTTTATCATAATATAAACGGCAAAAACCCATTTCAAAATATAATAATACCATGGCACAATACTTCCGACTTTAATTCATACATTGGATGTGCCTTTGGTAATTAGATACCGAAAATATGAATAAAATGTAATATTATTTTTTTGAATATATAATCATTTTTTTAGGCTATATTTAGATATAGTTTGATATATTGTAATGTAGAATTATAATTATATCATTGCACTAGCTGCTAAAGCGACAATCTTGTAAACATCATTCAAAATTGCATAACCATAAAAATATACTTATTTATTTGAAAAAGAAAACTCACTTAGCTTCTATGATTGATATATAAAATTGGTGCTACGTTTCTTCGCAAGGCAATTCACGGACCTCAGTCACGACATGTACATATAAACAACTCCCGGCTCGTTCGTTCAACGGCCAATTCTTCAATGATTGGTTAATCTCTGATTGATAATTCCATACAAAAAATTCTAATTTAAAAATATCCATAGGTTTTTTTTTCCATTAATTAATGTATGTAAGCGAAAATAGTGTCGTTATTGCTGGTTGGTGGTATATAATAGTAATCCACTTTAAATTTGTAGAATAAAATGTGTATAAATAAGCTGCCAAAAAGCTGAAAATAAGTGCTACAATTAAAAAATTTACAATATTTCCGCTTACAACGTGCAGTAGATAGACTGGAATATAAATACGTTAATATAATACTGTAATGCAAACTGTAACGTATCGTTACAACTTTGCTATATTACTATAAAATCGTTAAAAGGAGTTATTTTCTTTTCGTCTATACGTACATATTATGTACACACGAAATATAAATATTTGTATAATGTGTTATAGGTATAATATATTAGTCATCATGCAGATTAATGTACCGCATCGATGTCTCGCTGCGCGCGCGATATTTTGACCTGCAAATAACATTGACTCGTTTATACAGGGTGTATATTTTAAACCCATGCAAAAGTAAACAATTAAATTCACAATCCAAATTCAAAAGGGAGAATGGGCATCTTCAAAGCATTCGCTCGAAGCAGCGCTTAATTTGAAGGTGCCCCAAGACTATACGGATGAGGTACACTATGCAGTAGTATTTAAGTAAAACTAATGTTATTGTGGACAGTTTCGTCATCGACGCATATCATCAGTGTCTCGCGGTTACCTTGTCCTTGGGCGTGCTGGCCTCCCCAGACTCGAGCGCGAACATCTTCATCTTCTCTTTGAAGGACAGTTGTTCAGGCACGGGCGCCGTGGTTGCGCGCGCTTGCTGCTCCGCTAGGCGGCGCGTGCGCGGGTCCCTGATCAACCGACAACGTATAACGGTATTCATTAGGTACTAGTAAACGGCACAAGTACAAAACATCCAGCTTTCTCGAAGGTTCGGACCGGTCACCAACGATGATAAAATACGATTTTAACAACGTTCAATTCGTGAAACAAAAAAAGAATTATATATTATAATTTTATCGACTAGTATAAGTAGTTGAGAACAGTAATTACATTATTTAAAAAGCAATTTCTAAATTTTATCGCTGACTGTATAATGGACCCTGTCGGTTGTCTAGCAAATTAATTATGAGATATGTTGTCATTCAGAACTCATATCCTGAAATTAGTATCAGACTGTTTGACAGTTAACGCGAAACGGAATATAAATGCAATAATGTAGCGTAAGCACCCGCCCCGTAATGAACAACTGTCAAAATGAAAACGTGTCCAATGAGCCCGTGGTGCCCGTGGTGGTCGGTGTGCGCGCGCGCACGTACCTGTACACCTCCTGCGCGCCGATGACGCCCGGCGTGTGTGTGAGCGCGGGCGCGCCCGCCGACTGCGGCGACACCGGACCCGCCAGCATACTCTCCGCTTCCTCTATGAAACGCTGAAATCGTAACATTTAATTCTATGACCTGAAGTAGTAAAACGACCTCATTAAGTTATCAATAAATTCATTTCGAAAAATGAAGCTTATTCCGTTTACCGTTACGGTTAAGTTCCGATTTACGGTTGTTACATAATGTCACACATTCATATTTTAGATTTTATTTCAGTGGGATAAATAAACACGTAATCTTTTTACATTAATTATAAACTTTATTCGTTTTGCTACTTAGACACCTTGGCTGTTACAGTGTATGCTAGACGAAGTGTACGTGCATTTAGGTGCAGCTTAATAAATCTAATGTACGTACGTCGGGGTCCTCACGTGCGGGCGGCTCGTGCAGCGGCGGCGGCGAGCACGAGGGGGGTGCAGGAGGAGCGGGGGGCGCGGCGCGCTCGTGGAACGACACGCGCTTATCGCGCGCGCTACCCACCGGGGACCTGCGGAACAACATACATTTTATTTACTCGAACATCATTTGGGGAATATTATCTATTAAAAATACATAATTATTATTATTAATTATTAATTATTAGTTTACACAACAGACACGCTGTGTTTAGCTCCGAGGCCAGGCATTGGTGGAGAGCCCAAAACGGGCCAATCGGAGCGCCGAACGCGTTCGATGCGTTAAATCGAGTTTGTCTAAAGAAACTAACACTAGGGCCTCCGATCACTTCTACTGCCAGAGTTCGCGCACAAGCGCATTGTGGAAATGATACTGCCGCACTTCGGAGCCTGCCTCAAAAGGAGTGAGCGCGTCACTTTCCGACCAACGCAGGTGTTCACCAGGCACGGTTGGTACGGTGAATACCTGAACAGAATTGGCCACGAGGCCACGGCCGATTGCCACCACTGTGGAGGAGACAGCCAGGATACTGCACAGCACATGCTCAAGGCGTGCCCCGCGTGGACCGTGGAGCAGCAGATTCTGGTCGACCAGATCGGGCAAGATCTCTCTGTCAGCCATAGTATCGGCTATGCAGGCAGAATCGGACAATTGGAGGGCAGTGGTCTCCTTCTGTGAAGCAGTCATGCTTCAGAAGGAGGCCGCTGAGTGGGATCGGGAGAGGACCAATCCCGCTAGACGGAGAAGGAGGCGCCCCCGCCTAACACACCTTGGCGGGGGGCCTTAGGGGTCGCGAGCGCGCAGAGCGGGGACTCTGCAAACTCTCGTCTAGCGACCCCCGAGAAGACGGTGACGCGGTGTGGTCCCGTGTCGCCATGCACAGCAGCGAGGGTAACGGGGAGACCTCTGTAAAGTCTCCCCCGGGACGTGCACGAATGGATGGATTGACTGAAAGAGGCCACCTCGGCCTCTTTCAGTCATCCCATCCGGGAAGTGCCCTTCGGCATGTCACCGTGGTGGGCTTCGGTGCGGTCTTCTAAGAGTTCCCGTGCCCACCCTATGATGTCGAGGCGGACCACCGTGGTGAGTTTAGCCGGTAGGAGTCCAGCACACCCCTCCGCCCGCCCCAAGCGGAGGATAGCCCATGATGGGTTGTAAACCAGGCAATTCATAAAAGAAAAAAAAGGGCCTCCGATCAAGTAGGTCCTGAGGAATTCGTATTACAAATCAGACGTTATAAAACATTCAGCGTAGACTTTGTCTATCAGTGGCAATACACAGTAACATTATACATGTTTCAAGTATTCGGTATTGATTTCTAAATCCCAAGTGTGAGATCTCAATAGATACAGAATACAATACACTTTATTGCATACCAGAAACAGAAAAAAATATACAAAATGGAAACAAAAAAAGATGTACAAGGGGCGGTCTTATCGCACTTGGCGATTTCTGCCAGACAACCTTAGGATGGACAGAGTAGCAGTTAAAAAGAGAAAGGCTAGTTCGCGGTGCAACATAAATATAAACTACATAAACAATATATATACAGTGGTGGTCATATAATTAAGAACGACTATTTAAAAACAAGTTTTTTTCAAACTTACGAGAATAACACTTATTGCATGTCTTTTTGAATGTTAAAGTAGGTAGGTAGGATGAAAGAAGATGGTTAGAAATAGTATCAATAAATACGGCGAATAATAAAGGAGATAAAACGCCACCCTGAGGCATGCCAGCAGAGATATTGCACCAGGAAGAAAAGGTGTCCTCAATGCGAACGCGCTGACGACGTTCAAACAGGTACCTACGAAACCAATCAATCGCTGTTGGAGATATGTTGAGAGAGCATAATATTCCAAGCAGAATGTCAAAATCTACGGTATTAAATGCGTTGCTGAAATCAAGAAGTGAAAGTACCGTTAGATTTCCATCCTGCATGGCTGACATTATGTCATCCGTAAAATTGATCAAGGCAGTGGCGATACTATGACCAGGACGGAAGCCGGATTGGAGAGGGTTAAAAATACTGTTTTTACAGAGAAAGGAGCTGAGCTTATTGTATATAAGGCGTTCGAGGACTTTAGACAGGAACGGTAATATGGAAATGGGGCGGTATTCACAGAACGAAGTAGGATTGGATGTGTGTATGTACGTACTGCGGCGCGGCAGTGTGTGGCGGCAGCGTGTGGTGCGCATGCGCCGAGAGCGCGTCGGATGCGCGCGGCGGCGACAGCGTGCGCGCGCGCTCCGCCATCACCGCGAATGACGAACCGCGGGCGGGCGGCGGAGGTGCACTGCTGCCTGTGCTACCCGGGATGTTTGTGCTCGTGATCATGGTAAGCGCATTCACACCTGTGCTGATCTCTGCTACGCGAGTCTCTTCGTATGTAACCTGCAAATATTTATATGCATGTGCTGTAGAGTCGGCACTTTTATGTGTACTGTAAGCGCATTCTATTTTTGGTATAATAATATTTAGATAGGATGTAGTCACCACTCGTGGACAACTCTATTCCTTTTGGAATGTATTCGTAGTACTTGAAATCAAAACAAATACAGTCACAGACACTAATATAAGTATTCCAATCACTGTTAGTTTATATTTATAGTTTATATAATAGATATCCGTAACCAGTAATTTTAAATTTATGAATCAAATTTAAAGCAATTGTTAATTAAGACATTTACCTGTTCAGTAGCGTAACCGTTCGTGATCTCAGTGCGCGTGTTCGTCTTAAGGATGGACTTGGGCGGGTGCGGTGGCGGCTGCGCATGCTGCATGTGTTGCGAGTGCTGCGTGTGCTGCGAGTGCTGCGTGTGCTGCGAGTGCTGCGTGGGCTGCGAGTGCTGCGTGGGCTGCGAGTGCTGCGTGGGCTGCGTGTGCTGCGTGTGCTGCACGAGCTGCGGCTGTATGTGCTGCGCGTGCGGCTGCGCGTGCGTCGGTGCGGGCGATGCAGGAGGAGAGGCCGCGCTCACCGACCGCGGCGTGTCGTCGAGCAGTTCGTCCGCTTCTTCGGACCCTTCGGCTGTGTTACTTTCCTCCTGTTTAGATTGAAGTTATTAATACTAAGCAAAAATTTTTCTCGGAGCTTGAACTTTCAATTGATCAAAAAATCTAATCCACTAATCGATCGGAAAAATGTGAAATGTTAGGTAGATATTTTGAATTCGCGCATGCATTCAGTCTAAAAATGTACGTCACAGTCTAAACAGACAGTGTATAGTTAGTTAATATTGGTTAAGGTTGTACTAACCTGGTCATGTTGCGTGGCTCGTAATTCGAAATCACGCTCAAGTTGCAAAGCACGTAATTGTTGGTTTTGTACCGGCGTACGAGCTGCTCCCAGTGATACTAGTTGAGCGATTGTTGCGTCCCTGAAAACGACATGAATTACAAATATATTCACATTGTTAATATGAGAAACTACAGGTTGTCTTGAATAAATCTTAATCAAATGCAATTTAAGGGGTTATATACAACATTATTTTTAGTATATAGATACTAAACCTGAAAGTAGTTTGTTCAGAATCAGTAACAGAACCGTTTGAAATGACACGGGTTGTGTGCAGTAGGCCCCCGCCCCGCGTCCTGTCATGACATACCTGCGTGCGCGTGCGGCGGCGCGCCTGACCTCGTGCTGCCGCTCGCGCTCCTCGCGCTGCCACGGGTTGTGTGCAGTAGGCCCCCGCCCCGCGTCCTGTCATGACATACCTGCGTGCGCGTGCGGCGGCGCGCCTGACCTCGTGCTGCCGCTCGCGCTCCTCGCGCTGCCACGGGTTGTGTGCAGTAGGCCCCCGCCCCGCGTCCTGTCATGACATACCTGCGTGCGCGTGCGGCGGCGCGCCTGACCTCGTGCTGCCGCTCGCGCTCCTCGCGCTGCCACGGGTTGTGTGCAGTAGGCCCCCGCCCCGCGTCCTGTCATGACATACCTGCGTGCGCGTGCGGCGGCGCGCCTGACCTCGTGCTGCCGCTCGCGCTCCTCGCGCTGCCACGGGTTGTGTGCAGTAGGCCCCCGCCCCGCGTCCTGTCATGACATACCTGCGTGCGCGTGCGGCGGCGCGCCTGACCTCGTGCTGCCGCTCGCGCTCCTCGCGCTGCCACGGGTTGTGTGCAGTAGGCCCCCGCCCCGCGTCCTGTCATGACATACCTGCGTGCGCGTGCGGCGGCGCGCCTGACCTCGTGCTGCCGCTCGCGCTCCTCGCGCTGCCACGGGTTGTGTGCAGTAGGCCCCCGCCCCGCGTCCTGTCATGACATACCTGCGTGCGCGTGCGGCGGCGCGCCTGACCTCGTGCTGCCGCTCGCGCTCCTCGCGCTGCCACGGGTTGTGTGCAGTAGGCCCCCGCCCCGCGTCCTGTCATGACATACCTGCGTGCGCGTGCGGCGGCGCGCCTGACCTCGTGCTGCCGCTCGCGCTCCTCGCGCTGCCACGGGTTGTGTGCAGTAGGCCCCCGCCCCGCGTCCTGTCATGACATACCTGCGTGCGCGTGCGGCGGCGCGCCTGACCTCGTGCTGCCGCTCGCGCTCCTCGCGCTGCCACGGGTTGTGTGCAGTAGGCCCCCGCCCCGCGTCCTGTCATGACATACCTGCGTGCGCGTGCGGCGGCGCGCCTGACCTCGTGCTGCCGCTCGCGCTCCTCGCGCTGCCACGGGTTGTGTGCAGTAGGCCCCCGCCCCGCGTCCTGTCATGACATACCTGCGTGCGCGTGCGGCGGCGCGCCTGACCTCGTGCTGCCGCTCGCGCTCCTCGCGCTGCCACGGGTTGTGTGCAGTAGGCCCCCGCCCCGCGTCCTGTCATGACATACCTGCGTGCGCGTGCGGCGGCGCGCCTGACCTCGTGCTGCCGCTCGCGCTCCTCGCGCTGCCACGGGTTGTGTGCAGTAGGCCCCCGCCCCGCGTCCTGTCATGACATACCTGCGTGCGCGTGCGGCGGCGCGCCTGACCTCGTGCTGCCGCTCGCGCTCCTCGCGCTGCCACGGGTTGTGTGCAGTAGGCCCCCGCCCCGCGTCCTGTCATGACATACCTGCGTGCGCGTGCGGCGGCGCGCCTGACCTCGTGCTGCCGCTCGCGCTCCTCGCGCTGCCACGGGTTGTGTGCAGTAGGCCCCCGCCCCGCGTCCTGTCATGACATACCTGCGTGCGCGTGCGGCGGCGCGCCTGACCTCGTGCTGCCGCTCGCGCTCCTCGCGCTGCCACGGGTTGTGTGCAGTAGGCCCCCGCCCCGCGTCCTGTCATGACATACCTGCGTGCGCGTGCGGCGGCGCGCCTGACCTCGTGCTGCCGCTCGCGCTCCTCGCGCTGCCACGGGTTGTGTGCAGTAGGCCCCCGCCCCGCGTCCTGTCATGACATACCTGCGTGCGCGTGCGGCGGCGCGCCTGACCTCGTGCTGCCGCTCGCGCTCCTCGCGCTGCCACGGGTTGTGTGCAGTAGGCCCCCGCCCCGCGTCCTGTCATGACATACCTGCGTGCGCGTGCGGCGGCGCGCCTGACCTCGTGCTGCCGCTCGCGCTCCTCGCGCTGCCACGGGTTGTGTGGAGCAGGGCCTCTCCCGGCACCTGCACCCGCACCGCCCGCTGGGTATACTGACACAGCTGGCGGTTCTAACGCGCTGGCCACATATCGCTCTGTAAATAACAAATGGACTTCCTTTACAGACTACCTAAACGGATGATTCGACGTCGATGGTGGATACCGGACTGTGGCGCGAACGTCGGCGCAATGGAATACGCCGCGGAAGTCCGATCACTGTCAGTTTTTTGGCGCACACCAGAGAAATAGTTATTTAAGTTAGATACATGACGCATAATGAAACGTGTAGACTTTTGTAATTTTTTCCCCATACGTTGTTTTGAGAGTTTTAACTTCAGTAACGAGGCAAGTTAAAATTAACATACCATCCTCGGGCTGCACATTGCTGGGCGGTGGCTGTTGCGGCTGCGGATGCGAATGCTGCTGTTGCTCCTCTAGTTCCGAGTCCGGTCTTCTCGGACCCTGCTATCGACATTTAATATTATTTAGAACCTGACAGTCAAAACAATCAGCAATGCTAGGAACTTTCTTATCGAGCTTGGATGATAACACAAAACTGTCGTGATGACTCATTTAGATTTAATATCGCGTACGTTTTTACATTCGAGATAACATGACAACACATGAAGGCGGGAACGCTGCAGGCTTACTGTTCAGATAGCAGACCTAAAAATCGCTGTAAATCGGAGGCTATTCACGGGACAGGGAGTTAAGTTCACTAACTCACCTGAGGTTTTGGGGCGACGGGCGGTTGTGATCGCTGGGGCGAAGGCGGGCCCGGTGGCATCCACTCGTACCTGCAAACAACGTACAAACACTTATACCCATCTGGTAAACAATTGAACTGACTCGAATCTGATAGTCCTTATACGCGTACATCAATCGCATTGCAAATTTTAATAATATAATTCAATATGTTATGATAACTAACCTCTGCGGCGGGTGGTGTTGGTTGTGGTATATCTGGTGTTGGTTGTGGTGCACGTGTAGCATTGGCTGCGAGTGGTGCAGTGGGTGCGGCAGCTGCGGAGATTGTTGCCCGTAGTGCGGCGCCATGTGCATCTGAGGCTGACCTGCAAACAATCAATGTCTGTCAATATCTAGGGAATACAATATTCTTTGTGCTCATTTCATATGGAGCGCAGAATAGGAAAGATAATTTTCTGGTTATGACTGTCAGAGTTAGTAACTGTGCCTTAATCTTAACTATAAATAAATATGGCATTCGATCGTGGCTAATAGTTAGAAAGAAAACGCAGCTGTTGCACATAAGCGCCGTAGAATCGTAGCTACGACATCAACTAGTTGCGGCGGATTCAGCGATCCGGTGAGCAGGTGCGCAGTGGAACCATACCAGCGACAGATCTATTTCCCCTTTTAATTTAAATTAAATTAAATTATTAAATATTTTATTTATATTTTATTTTATTTATTAAATATTTATTGGAACAAAAAACAATTTACAAATAAATTGTGTTCGTTAACAACCGCATTAATATGAAATATTGTGTCGCGGCTATTAGCGCCCACCTCCAAGAGGGGAGACGACAGCGTTCCAGGTATTATTAGTAATTTATTTAAATGTTCGACCACTGAAGTTGTAATTGTTAAGTGAAGACGCATATTAAACAATTTATTTGACATCCCAGTAGTACCCTACCAACCTAATTTATTTAAATGTTCGACCACTGAAGTTGTAATTGTTAAGTGAAGACGCATATTAAACAATTTATTTGACATCCCAGTAGTACCCTACCAATGACATACCCCTTTGAATAGTGTTCCCACTTACCCATGATGTGCTGGTGCTGATGCTGGTGCGTGGCAGTTGCTCCGTGGTGCAGCGTGTGGTAGGCCTGCTGCCTCCGCGCCACCTCCTCCGACATCTCCGCCAGCTTGGCGGCGCGGGCGTTCATCGCATTTGATTGCTTTACAAATTATCAACATGTTATTTTTTGAGAGTCCAGATTTAATTACACAACTGACAAGACTTGAAACATCACACTTCACTCAAAAACGCAAATCACTGACGTAATTCGAAGAACCGCTAAACTAAAATTGGATTAAGCTGGCCACGTCTGTAGTATGCCTTCTTTGCTATGGGCTAAAATTACCACGTAGTGGAGTTCTGACAGCATAACGCCGTCGCGGCAAACCGCGAAAGAGATGGCTGGACGAACTGGACACATTTATCAAAGACCAGTCTTTGTTAGTCCATTTATAATTTCAAACACGATTATACACAATGTCAAATCTAAATAGTACATACTTAAAAAAAAAATTGACTAGAGTAAAAATCCTTGGCGCATTAAAACATATAAGAAATTTGTTTCGATACAAATTCTCTTATTGATACGTTGATCTTACCTGGTGATGTAAAGGTAACTCCAGTGCCTCAGTCTGCCCGCTCGCCATGAAATGCGCTGATTGTGGTCTATTGCTGCCTGTTGAACTGCGCAGCGAAGACCATCTGACACAATAAACAAAATGATATACCAACATACGGATTGTGACTTGGGCTCAAACATTACATGAACAATAACTGACGTTTAATCGTGCTCTTTAAATTTGCATTATACAGGATAGAATATTGGTTTTCTAAGGTTAGACCGGGAACAGAGTCTTTTGACTGCAGTCATGACTGACGACCGAGATGGAGGGTTCTCGACGTGTAATGCAGCATTTACGGCTTATCCTCGCGGATCATTGTAGTAGCCACCAATTAGTGAACTCCATAAGTTTTAAATAAAATATATTACCTGTCTTGTAATGCATGTTGTTGCGACTGGACCGTGGAAAGGTTTTGATAGAAGCCATCATGCTGCGCGGGCGCAGATAAATTGTGGCTGCTCCGGGACTTGCTGGGCCAAGCACTCGGGGAGCCGCTCGCCACCGGCGGACTTACAGGCACACTATTAAAGTTTAAGTTACTATTAAAGTTTTGAATAAACGTATTATAAGATAATAAAATCAGACTAGAGCTTTTGAACAGTCAAATCATTAGCCTATAACTTTTGTCACTGCTGGGATTCGGGTCTCCTCTCTGAGAAACAGGGGGAATTGGACATGACACAGACCATAAGAGTCGCAGAGTTTAGGTATCGCAAAACTTCTAGTTCTTAAGTCATCGTAGCTACGTCAAATAAATAATTTAATTTTAATCTATGCTGCCACGTTAAAATAATTCTAAGAATAGGTCCAGTAACTTTGGCACAGCACCTCAATTCAGTAACTTAACCTTTAAAACTGCTGCGATGCGTTGCGCCAGTGCTTGGCGGCACAGTGCGTCTTTAATGCGCCTCATGTCTTATATTGCGCAGTGAATTGTGTTGCGATGGAGAGTTGAAGCACGACATGTGTAGTAGTTACCTGGGAAGCGGGTGGGGGTGGGGCGGGTTGGCGGCGCGGTGCAGCGCGGACGTGCTCTTGCTGAGCTTGACGCCCGCGTCGCGCACCGACGCGCGCCGCACCGCGCCCGCAGCGCAGTTGAGGCACGACATGTGTAGTAGTTACCTGGCAGGCGGGTGGTGGTGCGGCGGCTCGGCGGCGTGGTGCAGCGCGGGCGTGCTCTTGCTGGGCTTGACGCCCGCGTCGCGCTCGGCCGCCAGGCGCGCCGGCAGGTCGCGCTCCGACGCGCGCCGCACCGCGCCCGCAGCGCAGTTGAGGCACGACATGTGTAGTAGTTACCTGGCAGGCGGGTGGTGGTGCGGCGGCTCGGCGGCGTGGTGCAGCGCGGGCGTGCTCTTGCTGGGCTTGACGCCCGCGTCGCGCTCGGCCGCCAGGCGCGCCGGCAGGTCGCGCTCCGACGCGCGCCGCACCGCGCCCGCAGCGCAGTTGAGGCACGACATGTGTAGTAGTTACCTGGCAGGCGGGTGGTGGTGCGACGGCTCGGCGGCGTGGTGCAGCGCGGGCGTGCTCTTGCTGGGCTTGACGCCCGCGTCGCGCTCGGCCGCCAGGCGCGCCGGCAGGTCGCGCTCCGACGCGCGCCGCACCGCGCCCGCAGCGCAGTTGAGGCACGACATGTGTAGTAGTTACCTGGCAGGCGGGTGGTGGTGCGGCGGCTCGGCGGCGTGGTGCAGCGCGGGCGTGCTCTTGCTGGGCTTGACGCCCGCGTCGCGCTCGGCCGCCAGGCGCGCCGGCAGGTCGCGCTCCGACGCGCGCCGCACCGCGCCCGCAGCGCAGTTGAGGCACGACATGTGTAGTAGTTACCTGGCAGGCGGGTGGTGGTGCGGCGGCTCGGCGGCGTGGTGCAGCGCGGGCGTGCTCTTGCTGGGCTTGACGCCCGCGTCGCGCTCGGCCGCCAGGCGCGCCGGCAGGTCGCGCTCCGACGCGCGCCGCACCGCGCCCGCAGCGCAGTTGAGGCACGACATGTGTAGTAGTTACCTGGCAGGCGGGTGGTGGTGCGGCGGCTCGGCGGCGTGGTGCAGCGCGGGCGTGCTCTTGCTGGGCTTGACGCCCGCGTCGCGCTCGGCCGCCAGGCGCGCCGGCAGGTCGCGCTCCGACGCGCGCCGCACCGCGCCCGCAGCGCAGTTGAGGCACGACATGTGTAGTAGTTACCTGGCAGGCGGGTGGTGGTGCGGCGGCTCGGCGGCGTGGTGCAGCGCGGGCGTGCTCTTGCTGGGCTTGACGCCCGCGTCGCGCTCGGCCGCCAGGCGCGCCGGCAGGTCGCGCTCCGACGCGCGCCGCACCGCGCCCGCAGCGCAGTTGAGGCACGACATGTGTAGTAGTTACCTGGCAGGCGGGTGGTGGTGCGGCGGCTCGGCGGCGTGGTGCAGCGCGGGCGTGCTCTTGCTGGGCTTGACGCCCGCGTCGCGCTCGGCCGCCAGGCGCGCCGGCAGGTCGCGCTCCGACGCGCGCCGCACCGCGCCCGCAGCGCAGTTGAGGCACGACATGTGTAGTAGTTACCTGGCAGGCGGGTGGTGGTGCGGCGGCTCGGCGGCGTGGTGCAGCGCGGGCGTGCTCTTGCTGGGCTTGACGCCCGCGTCGCGCTCGGCCGCCAGGCGCGCCGGCAGGTCGCGCTCCGACGCGCGCCGCACCGCGCCCGCAGCGCAGTTGAGGCACGACATGTGTAGTAGTTACCTGGCAGGCGGGTGGTGGTGCGGCGGCTCGGCGGCGTGGTGCAGCGCGGGCGTGCTCTTGCTGGGCTTGACGCCCGCGTCGCGCTCGGCCGCCAGGCGCGCCGGCAGGTCGCGCTCCGACGCGCGCCGCACCGCGCCCGCAGCGCAGTTGAGGCACGACATGTGTAGTAGTTACCTGGCAGGCGGGTGGTGGTGCGGCGGCTCGGCGGCGTGGTGCAGCGCGGGCGTGCTCTTGCTGGGCTTGACGCCCGCGTCGCGCTCGGCCGCCAGGCGCGCCGGCAGGTCGCGCTCCGACGCGCGCCGCACCGCGCCCGCAGCGCAGTTGAGGCACGACATGTGTAGTAGTTACCTGGCAGGCGGGTGGTGGTGCGGCGGCTCGGCGGCGTGGTGCAGCGCGGGCGTGCTCTTGCTGGGCTTGACGCCCGCGTCGCGCTCGGCCGCCAGGCGCGCCGGCAGGTCGCGCTCCGACGCGCGCCGCACCGCGCCCGCAGCGCAGTTGAGGCACGACATGTGTAGTAGTTACCTGGCAGGCGGGTGGTGGTGCGGCGGCTCGGCGGCGTGGTGCAGCGCGGGCGTGCTCTTGCTGGGCTTGACGCCCGCGTCGCGCTCGGCCGCCAGGCGCGCCGGCAGGTCGCGCTCCGACGCGCGCCGCACCGCGCCCGCAGCGCAGTTGAGGCACGACATGTGTAGTAGTTACCTGGCAGGCGGGTGGTGGTGCGGCGGCTCGGCGGCGTGGTGCAGCGCGGGCGTGCTCTTGCTGGGCTTGACGCCCGCGTCGCGCTCGGCCGCCAGGCGCGCCGGCAGGTCGCGCTCCGACGCGCGCCGCACCGCGCCCGCAGCGCAGTTGAGGCACGACATGTGTAGTAGTTACCTGGCAGGCGGGTGGTGGTGCGGCGGCTCGGCGGCGTGGTGCAGCGCGGGCGTGCTCTTGCTGGGCTTGACGCCCGCGTCGCGCTCGGCCGCCAGGCGCGCCGGCAGGTCGCGCTCCGACGCGCGCCGCACCGCGCCCGCAGCGCAGTTGAGGCACGACATGTGTAGTAGTTACCTGGCAGGCGGGTGGTGGTGCGGCGGCTCGGCGGCGTGGTGCAGCGCGGGCGTGCTCTTGCTGGGCTTGACGCCCGCGTCGCGCTCGGCCGCCAGGCGCGCCGGCAGGTCGCGCTCCGACGCGCGCCGCACCGCGCCCGCAGCACCAGCCGCGCCCGTCGCGCCGCCCGCTATAACACCACAAAATACTTTATATCCTGTATTTATACTTTGATAGGCTGCTGCCGCACATATACTAACGCGTGAAAGCGTTCTCAGTCTCCAGGTGTCTAAAAATGTATAACAACGTGCGCGGGTATTCTTATAAACTTGTATCAAGAAGACACGCACACTGTTTTCATAAGTTTTTGACAATACGAATACTTTTTTAAACACAGATAACGTACATAGTTGGCCATTGTCAACGTATTGTATGATATTTTCTTGAAAGAAATAATATCGTGCTTTAGTATTTATACGGCAGTATACGAATCGATGAATTCTACATTGTTATAAAATATACAAATCATAAATTTAGTAATTACGAGTAAACGAGGTTTTTGAGATAAAAATGAACCAAAAACGAGTGCCAGTGGAAAAAAAATGTACGAAAATAAACGAGGAACATTCCAATTTTACAACGACAAAATAATAAACTCAACAGTACCCATGCATATACCATAGATTACATGATATACAGATAGTTAATTTGGTTCAGTTACATTCATCGCTCAGCACAGCTCATAATTATGCATTGATTTTATTCATACGAAATTAATATCTAAAGACTATTACTATTTCTATAGATTAAGTATCATCTGTCGTTAGACAGGTGAGCTTGCGTTGAACAACAAATATAAGAATCTAGTATCCGTACAGTCCGTAATCTATGTTACCGAATAAATAAACGGTGGAGTAACGGAAAGTAATTTGTGCGTCCAGCTATAACACACCTATCGTCATGCGTGTGTGGGAGCCTTACACGTGGTGTGTGCGGCGCTGATGTCGGGGCACGATGCCGCCAGCGCCGCGTGCAACGACGACTGTGACTGGGGAATCATTGCCACGATCCGAGGCAAGCGATCCTCGGACGTCTTTTCCGAGCTACCACTTACAGCGAGCGACTCCTTACTCAGTTTCGCCTGATCAGAGTTCATACTAGACTGGTTTGACTTCAGTTTAATATTGTCCAACGTAATTCGTCTCGGCTTTTTATCAATTATCTCGTTGAACACGTAGCCGTTAGAAGTATTGTCAGTATGCTCTTCGGAGGGGAGGTTCGGTATTTCGAATTCGCTACCATGCGCTAAGGTGTCCTCGCTTCCACGCGAACCGTACTTGGACCAGTCTTCCAACTGAATAAGAATACTTTTAACCTCATCATCGGATAACTTCACACACTTAGTGTCGCTTGTATCTGTTTTATTGCATTCGTACTGTATGTCCGCCAGGCTGGCACTAGCTGGAAGGTTTTCGATGACTTTCGTAGTTTTATCATTACGTACACTGAGATTTGGACTCGACTGACAATTTCGTTTATAAATTTTGACACAATACTTCAGATTAATGTCGTTAAAATGTTTAGTTAGCTCCTTAACTTTGCCGAAAGCCGGTCTATACTCGTCAGGAGATTTCCATGACTTTCGGTCAACACTATCTAATATTTGTTTAGCACCAGGTTCTATAGGAGTCGGAGCTTTAGCGATGCCACCATCAAATTTTTCATTCGTCGTCTCATCAAAAGAATCGGACGTGGAATAAGTGGACGGAATTTCGGTATCTTCTGATTTACCCGAAAATGATGTCGACATGCTGAATAACGCTCTCTTGAGTCTGCACTGAATATTTCCCATTTTGTCATAGTCTTTTTTAATGTCTAAATTAAGCTCTAGTTTCCTGTTAGGCGTCGACATAAGACTTTTAAGTTCACGATTCATCGGGGAACAAGGAGTCTGACAAACCGCATCTGCAGTTTCAGGTTTACGGTCTGAATCAGACTGATCGAGAGACAAAGAAGGTAATATTCTTCGTATTTTAGGCGTAGCAACCTTGTCAGGGGGGCCTTCGTTTTCAAAAATCACCGGTTCTGAGTTCGGTTCATCGATATAAGGGATTTGTTGTGTCTCGGGCTGAGGAGTGCGACAACACTCACACGCGCTCACGCACTCGTCGATACCCGTACATCTTCGTCTGTAAAATTCGTTCTCTCTCGCGCGTGCATTGAACAAATCTAGGGTGAGCTTAGTATCTATAGGTTTCATCTGTGGTGGTAAACAGATGGGTTCTCCATTATCGCTTGACTGGTCATAATTAGCGGGTGGATCGGGCACTGGCGGAGGCTGCTCTGGAGGTGTATCGTATCGAGGGAGATGTAGCGGCGACTCGTCGGCCTGAGCGGCGGAGTCGCCGCTGGGTTGCTGCTCGTCGAAGTCTTCGCACGTGAACGTGAACACGGGTATGGGTCGCAGAGGCGGCGCGTCGCTGCGCAGCTCCGCGGGGCAGCCCGGCGTATCCGGAGACAAATCCTCCTGTAACTGGTTGTTTTCCCGGTCTAACGTCACTATCAACCTAGGGATTGAACCGTGATAATGAGGTTGCCATTCCTCGCTTTCATCTGTACTTGATTCGGTAGATTCATCTTTCAGCAAATGACATCGATTGTGGCACGGCCGACGACCATAGCCTGCAATAGATACTTAAATGAACCTCAACTCAGCTTACAATACGTACTTGCTATCGAAGCGAGAAAAACAAAATAACGAAAAAGTAACCTGCAATAACGGGTATTCAACGAAGTGGGTAGATTATTATTGAAGACTACAAACGAAAAACAATAACCAACAAGGCAAAAACGAAAGCCAAAACATAAAAAAGACGTCTGAATACCAGCTGACTGTAAAGAAAAAGAAGCAGCACAGTAAGGTGACGTGTTACCGGGCTGGTGGTGGGTATAAAGGCGTATGTTTGTGGTGTAAGATTGCCAAGACATTGCCTGCGGTGGCGAGCTCACTGCGCGGCGAGCTGGGCCGCAGCAGTGCGGGGTGCGTGTTGGTGAACGTGCCCGAGTTGTGGCGCCAGCGGTCCTCGTACTGCACCTCCTCCACTGCCAGCGACAGCATCACCGATACGTTATGTTTAAGTCAATATTATAGCACAAGGCTACGCATACGTACTTCTTATTCATAATTCTCGTTGAACTTGTCATGTTAACTAGCCTTACAACTTAAAATATCAATATATTGAAATTGATCCATTAGAACAGAATACAGCTTATAGCACTATAATATTGTTTACCTAAATCTTGATATGCAGATGGCTCTGTGGTTATCTTCGTTCAGCTTGTTCAATTTGAATGAGCAATAAAGATAGGATGGCATGAGTTACGCAACATAACGTTTATATAAACGATGTATATACATTTTTTTATGTTTCAGTAACATACCTTGTCGTTGGTTGTAGGCGGGTTGGTGTAGAAGCGTCGCAAGTCCGTGCAAGAGTGCGCCTTGTTTCGCCACCTCTAGCGTCACTGTGGGTCCCGTACGCACTAGGTATTCAGCGGCCTAAGACACATGCAAAATGTTGGGTTCAGTTTTAAGTAAATGAGGAAATGGCTATATGCTTTGCAAATTTCTTGAAGTTGAATTGTGAACTAGTAAGTTCAATTTACCTTAATTTCCCTTCGAGTTAAATACTGATATTCTTTAATCCGATTGAAACACAAATAAAGAACTCACTTGGAATAAGATTATATGGATGCTATTATGTAGTATGATTATGTTCCTGTTACCTTTTCCTGAGTGATACCGACGAGCGACTGTCCGTCGACCGACAGCAGCTGGTCGCCGGCTGCGAGCCGTCCGTCGGCAGCCGCAGCGCCACCCGGCACCACCGACTTGATGTAGATGCCTAGTTTCGTCTGCCCCGCCCCCTGTATAATCAATAGAGGTTGTTTAAACTCAGTCACGAAAACATCTGTTCGAGGCACGGAGTAGTTAACAATTAATGAAGTTCTAACACGCATACTAATCTAGAATAGAACATAAAAAAATGTTAGTGTGGGGGAAAAGAAACGGAACGATGGTGTGATTTGAGCTGTAAAAACAGTTGAAATATAGAAAAGAAAACAGCAAATCAAGTAAGATTACCTTAGCAGCGACGATGCTAAGACCCATGCCATTGGAGTTCTTATTGAGTTGTATGATCTGCACGCGCGGGTCGGGCGCGCGGCGCGAGGCGGGCGGCGCGGCGTGTCCGCACATGTACACGGTCCACACGCCCAGCGCGTGCGGCTGGTGCGCCAGGCGGCACAGCCCGCCGCGCTGCAGCGGCGCCACGAACTCCGCCAGCCCCGGCGGCACCCCGCACACTACTTCCGCACTGAACCCGTCGCTCGGTATCAATAACCCGGCTCCCAACCATTCACTCTCTTCCAGGCGTATCTCTCGTCCGTCTGCTCGGTACAACTCATCGGTGTGCGTGCGCACGTACGCAACACCTGCTTCCACTACATCGGGAGGCGCGAGCGGCGTTAGTAATGCGCGGGTCTGCACAGAGTTGAGCTTGAAGCACGCCTTTAGAGCAGCTACAGCTTCGTCCGCTGTTCGATACTCCCCCTGGATTAGTCGCGCTGAAAAGTACATATAACAATAAGGTTAATGTGATCAGACGAACCAGTAAAAAGAGAATTTATGAAATATAGTCTTCAGTTTTATGAATTCCGGAACCACGACACAACATGCTGGGCTAGCTCGAGCCCCTGGCGCTCGGCCCAGGCCGCCAGCACCTTCAGGCGCACCGACAGCGCCGCGCCCCAGCGCGCGCTCACCATGCCCGCCTCCGTCACCAGCTGCCAAGCGTACGTGTTATAGTACTCACCAGCCTGGTTCATGCGCGCGAAGTGGCACTCGGCCGCCAGCTCGAGCCCCTGGCGCTCGGCCCAGGCCGCCAGCACCTTGAGGCGCGCCGACAGCGCCGCGCCCCAGCGCGCGCTCACCATGCCCGCCTCCGTCACCAGCTGCCAAGCGTACGTGTTATAGTACTCACCAGCCTGGTTCATGCGCGCGAAGTGGCACTCGGCCGCCAGCTCGAGCCCCTGGCGCTCGGCCCAGGCCGCCAGCACCTTGAGGCGCGCCGACAGCGCCGCGCCCCAGCGCGCGCTCACCATGCCCGCCTCCGTCACCAGCTGCCAAGCGTACGTGTTATAGTACTCACCAGCCTGGTTCATGCGCGCGAAGTGGCACTCGGCCGCCAGCTCGAGCCCCTGGCGCTCGGCCCAGGCCGCCAGCACCTTGAGGCGCGCCGACAGCGCCGCGCCCCAGCGCGCGCTCACCATGCCCGCCTCCGTCACCAGCTGCCAAGCGTACGTGTTATAGTACTCACCAGCCTGGTTCATGCGCGCGAAGTGGCACTCGGCCGCCAGCTCGAGCCCCTGGCGCTCGGCCCAGGCCGCCAGCACCTTGAGGCGCGCCGACAGCGCCGCGCCCCAGCGCGCGCTCACCATGCCCGCCTCCGTCACCAGCTGCCAAGCGTACGTGTTATAGTACTCACCAGCCTGGTTCATGCGCGCGAAGTGGCACTCGGCCGCCAGCTCGAGCCCCTGGCGCTCGGCCCAGGCCGCCAGCACCTTGAGGCGCGCCGACAGCGCCGCGCCCCAGCGCGCGCTCACCATGCCCGCCTCCGTCACCAGCTGCCAAGCGTACGTATACAGTGCATCTGCTATACCGGCCTAATCTCGCTCTGACCGAGATTAGTGTGGTACGCGATTAGTCCTTCTTAGCAGTCTTAGAGCCTCACTCGAGTCGACGTGTCATGAAATCTCTTAACCGTGAAATTAGCCATTCATAATATGTATGAATTCTAAGACTGTTGACTTTACATTTGTATATAGAATAAAGTATGGACTCAACAATAAAATTGTTTTGAAATAGAATATCAAACATATAGTTACTTTTGTCACACTGGTCATAAATTGAGAAATCAGTCGTTAGGCAAAACAACATTAAGACAAAGTTACCTTATTGAAGCAAACTGCATTGATATAGTGGAAGAGGTGTGAAAACAGTTGTATGGTCAGCGCAGCATTAACGCGACATCTGCGCAGTAACACGATGGCGGCCGCGAGCGCTTGCAGTGTAGGCGCCGTGGCCTCGTTGGCATCCCCCACAGCTGCGCTTGTGAGCGTCGCCAGACCACGGGATAGCTCCTCTTGGAAACAGGTTACGAGGTTGCTACGGAAGTATGGAGACAACTTATTTAATTACATAATCGTTTTATGTTCTGGGATACTCTTGACAGAAGTTGCGATACTTTGATGATGTAGGAATGTAAACCTTACCAATCATATATGTATATAATTAGTTATATCTTTATTTCAATAACTCGGTCAGGGCTAGGAGTTTGCCGCAGTGTGTTTGGCACAATTCCAAACTATAACTGAAAAAAATTATTTCTTTCTAATAAAATTCGAAGAATCATTTTAAACAGCTAGGAATGTTACAGTATTCCCGATTATAGATTCTTGTTATCGCAATCCAAACAAATTAAATTTCGTTGTCCCATTGATCACATTGAATTTGTGTGCATGAGTTCTGATTAATGTCCATTTTTGCTACCCACACTAGAAACAAACTAGATTTATTAAACTCGATACCGAACCGTGACGTCTTCGCAACCACTGTTACTGTACCTAAGAATGCGTTCAAAGTCGATTTTTTAAAACAAATGAAAGAATTGCAATACCTGAAAGCGTTTTGCACAGTGAGCGAGAGTACTTCTTGCGCCTGTGTGGAGAACGATGATATGTGCCGGTCGTATTTTAGGAAATGTAACAATTCACTCGCGTTGGTCATCCAAAAAGCTTGAGCTGCGGAATCGCTGCAACGCTCCTGGAAATTTAAGAAGGCAAAAATATGACGGAAAAAAAGTAGCTATGGCTAGTATTATTTACCAGACTATATTCAACTCCGATGGGCCAGTGGGTTTTCTTAATGATAACACTGGCTGGCAGTACTGGTAGCTTTTCATGTTAGTTCGATTCCGGGTCACCGGAGTTTGGGTTCGATCGGCATCCGTGTAAGCAAATTAAAGTAAGATGATAATGTATATGAGTAAATACTAACTTAGCGAAAGCGCGGATATAGTCTTTAAACACTACCAATTAAAACCTAAGAATTCCTTGGAATCTGGAAAGACCCTCCACGAAACACGATGCCTAAAAGAGTCCCGCGCCCCATGGGTAGTAGTCAGCCCCACTACGAACCTTCGTAACTGGGTATTTTTTTGTCACAGGATGATCAATTTTAATGCAAGAGCTAAGCCACCACAGAACGAAATAACGATAATGACCTGCCTCTATACCTCAGAAATATTTAGGGAAACATAATTACCCTTCCAAGCTAAGTCTTAAATAAAAACGAGTATGTACAGTCAGCGTCAATAAGATGTATACACTTAATGAAATTCAATAGCGATTTTTACAGGAAATAGTCATTGTAATCGAATTTTACACATATTATCTGTTGATACAGTCATTTAAATTTTATGATTTTAACCAATAATTTTCCAAGAATAAGCGTTTGAATTTCGCTACATGTATACATATTTTTGATGCTGACTGTACATGTTGTAGTATGTTGTGATAATTACCTGCACGGTGGCGTGTATGAGCGTGGCGACATGATGCAGGAAGGCCGTCAGTTTATGAGCCCGCTCGGTCGGAGTTAACTCGGGCCGGTAATGAGTCGACGCGCGGTATCTGTACAGTCAGTCTTTATATATTACAATTTACTTTCTAAGAAATTTATGTCTAAAAGAATTTGACTTGTTTTGTGCGTTTTGTGGATATTTTATAAACTCGCGCCCAGTTTTTTATGGGCGTAGTGACGATTTATGCGACCCATATCATATATCGTGTATAATTAGGGTTGCCATCCCCAAATTTTGAAAACATGGATGTGAAAGTGGAAATGCCAGGACATTTCGGTTAAAAACAGGACGCAGTAGCAATGAAACTCAGTGAATAGCAATTATAGTGTTTTATGAAATTATCTTATAAGAAGAAATGAAATGAAGGATTAAATTATAAAATTATAGCATAACGCCGATGATTGAACGTAAGGTTCGAGGCAGTAGTGGCGTGCGAATAATAAAACACAGGACCGTACGAGGACTCTTTAAAAAACCCAGGACGCTACTTAACAACTATCCAGGACAACCCAGGATACTCCAAATAGCAGGACATGTCCTGGAAAAACAGGACGGTTGGCAACCCTATGTATAATCTACTAGTATGTAACACAGCTAATACATTTATATTCAAATTCAGAAAATGTTGAGTATTACGCTTCAGAATAGCTGCAGGAAATGGAAGAATATGCGCATGTGTAATGTAATACCTATAAATTGCTTAAATTAATTAACAGAACTAAAATTTAAACATCTGTTGGTTAATCAATATGTAATAAAATGGCAGCTGCATGCCTATCAACTGTACCATAGATAGTGCTAGCAGTAGTCTGACCTGGCACACAAGTACAGCGTGTAGACGGGCGCCAGTTTGAAAGCAGGTGCGTGCGGGTCTAGGCGCGAGATGACAGCTGCCAGGAACTGCGCCTGCCCCGCCTCGGGGAACTCCAGCACGGCCGGCAGAATCGCTTCCGCGCATGCGCGCCCTCCACCCGCGGCCGCGCTCATCCTGTGGCGACACGTGAAACGGTTATACCAGTATCCTATCGAGTGATGACAACCAAACATAGTACTGTTTTGGCTTCAGAAGACCTCTCGCTGCGTAAAGTTGACATTGATGACGTAAAATAGAGCACTTAGGCACCGTCTTATCTTAACCAGATCTCATACAATATAGAGCTAGTACATGTAAAAAAACATTTTATGTTTGAGATTTTACCGAGGGTTTTCCTGCATATTAAAAAAAATACTGCGATCACGATTTTTTCTGCCAAGTGTGATTGTGACAATATCACCATTCATTAGGATATCCATGGACGGGCTAAAATTTAGCAGTTTATTTTGTAACACCATTTAGTTTTGTGGTTAAACTATCTGATATGCTCAACATGTATTACCGATATAAATAAAACAGTGAAGTAAAGTGTCTAAAATTTCATAAGCAAGACTTCCACGTTAAAATAAGCATTAGGCAAGCTTTATTCTTCAGTCGGTTACGTTATACACAAACTTTGTTGTTTCGGAAACTTCTGGAAAGCTTAAAATTCTTCAATTTATTATTCACAATCAAAGAAGACGTACATAGGTACATAATTCCCAGGCCTAAAAAGTTTGTACATAATTTATGAACTGAAACGTAAAGTCAGTTTCAAAGCAATCCATTATGGTGGTTATATGAACTGTGGCTAAGTACCTGTTGTCGTGTCCCGAGCCCCCGCTCTTCGCGCTGCAGATACTCTTAGTCTCTACGTTGCCGTCTAAATCGAACGTCGTTTCATAATTGTCTTTGTACTGTTGTGCCGAATTGGATGTGCGATTCACATTCGAGCTCTGATCTTGATCGTTGTATACGGAACTCGAGTGTTCGTCCTTCACGTAATCGTCTTTCGTGTCATTGAGATGTTGTGACATTATGAGCGACTCGTTGTCGAGTTTCAAGGTGTTGTTGTTGTTGTAAGGCGGTATGGTGTCGTTGGCGTCCCTGTAGTAGGTATCGTGCGACACGGGACTCATCGTCCTCTGGTACTCTGTGTCGTTGGTTGTGTTCGCGTTAGAGTCGAGCTCGGGCTGGTGCGACGCCATCGACGTCGGCGACATCGCGCCGCTATTCTCGCCAGGTGAAGTCGGCGATCTAACGTAAGGGTAACGTACACAAGCGGATATTCGTGAGCCAGTGACAGAAACATGCAAAAGAAAACAAACAATGACAGATGAAAAACATAAAATACACGGCTTCCAAAGTGATTAGATAAGCGACGGGACTGATCGTGTTTACTTACACTCGTTGAATTAGTTAAAATTAAAAGAAATAACAAAATGTTGCAAGTGTGCTATACGATTTTGATAACTAATCGACCAAATAAATGTTGGGATCATCTAAGTATAACTATAGGGCGGAACTAATCACAACATATAGAAACGAGCTAATAAGTACGTGCAATCTTCTCACCTGTCGTATATTGAGCCAGAGCCGAAGTGTTGTGATTGTGCGAGGTTTCTGTTAATGAGGTTCTCCTGTGTCGGGTCTACGAAGCGGAACGTCGAAACTCGACCGAATTTAAGTAGACAACCGTGCTGCGACCAAACAATTTAAATTAATTGAAGTATTAACCACAGTTTGACAACCCTAAAACTCACTGCGATCCACCTTCAATTTGTCTTTTGCCATACATTTTAAATCAATCTCAAGGAGCTCTATATTCTTAAAGAGTTTTATATCTGCGGTTGTCTAAAGTGGCGTGCTTCCTAGACAACTTTTATTTTGGATAGAAGCCACATAATTCTCGTTAACTAGGTACTAGAATGTATTTAGTGAGTGAATAAAAGTGAATAAAATTTATTCACAGAAGAAAGTCCATTCTTGTTCGTGAATATAGATATCGCTGTAAAATCCGTGTGAATTTTCATGAATGTATTACAAATAAATTTCATCCGTAAACTATTTAGGACAAAAACTGCGGCAAGAGACTGACCTTGATCTACAAGTTTAGTAGACGCATTCCTGGAATATGTGAGCAGGGATATATTTAGGTTATGATACCAAATACAAAATCGTTACGAGAAATGTTTTCATTAATTCATTTTTATCAGATTTTTCAGATTCAGATTAATTGATGATAATGTGATGCCTCTGTTCATAGATATCATGAATAATCATATGTTTTCTCAATCAATAGTATAACTAAAACTACAACCAAACTAATGTGAAAATGAGTACGTTTACACAAGCGTTGAATTCATTAAGCAACGTAAACAATGTGTTCGTTCGTGTATTATAAAACGCTTCGTTGCGGTATCAACATATTTTCTAAACTCTGAAATGGAGCCAGCTCTACAGTCGTGCTAGACGTTCTTAAGCGGGAACGATCGTCTTTATGTTAAGTGCACACTAAAAAGTTAATAACTAATCCGCTTTTCAAATATTCAGTGAGTGCAATATCTATAAAGAAAGTTCAGAGAACTTCAAAGAAGCCTTCATATCGGGTTTACTTTTCGAATATATCCGTGTGTCTTTTTTTTCAACCGACTTCAAAAAAAAGGAGGAGGTTCTCAATTCGGCTGTATTTTTTTTTTTTTTTTTTTTTTTTTTTTTTTTTTTTTTTATGTTTGTTACTCGGTTACTCGAAGACGCCTGGACCGATTTCAAAAATTCTTTTTTTATTTGAAAGGGTATGCTTGTCATTTGGTCCCATTGTCATCAGGTCAGGACCTGAAGGTGGAAACCCTGAGAAATTGAGGGCATCTCTTGAAAATTGTAGGCGAGCATGGGGTAAAAACTTGATATTTATGTGTATATCTGGTGAGACTACAATACTATGGAGGTTTAGGGCAGATCTGATGATGGAGACGACAGAGGATCGAGGGAACTCCTCAACGGTACATCTTAACTACCTCGTGTTTGGGCTTATTTTATTCGTGTTGACAAGATCTTTACACCGAGATGGGTAATGACTGCCACTGCAAGGTCCGTGATGCAGGTGCAGTACAGTTTAGGGAACTCCATAATAGTTGATAGCAGCTACATAGTGTTTGGGCTTATTTTATTCGTATTGATGCGCACTTTAAGCCGAGATGGGTAATATTGCAGATTCGATGGTCGGCTAAGTAATTTATTTGATTTTAAAATCACATAGTGCAATACCGTCTAAGGTTTTCACTCGACTTGGGGCAACATACATTTGACCGTTGTAAAGTTTTTCAAGAGAATCGTCTTTACTAGGTCTACCCATCACTCAAAATTGTAAAATAATTAAATTTTTTAACAAAAAATAAAAACCGACTCCAAAAAAAACTCAAAAACAAAACTAATAACTAAAAAGCAAAAAATAAATCTTTTATTATACAATATAGTAGTTGAAGAATATTGAAGTCGGTGCCAAGTAAAACATGCAATGATAAACCGACACGATTGGCGAAGTGCATGTGTCGTGTCCGACGCATAATTCGCTCCGCACTCGACAATTTCTACGTGAACCCGTTGTTTCAATGTCGCTATTATAGCAAGGTATATTACTTTTATGTTTTACTTGGCACCGATTTCAATATTCTTCAACTACTATATTGTATAATAAAAGATTTATTTTTTGCTTTTTAGTTATTAGTTTTGTTTTTGAGTTTTTTTTGGAGTCGGTTTTTATTTTTTGTTAAAAAATTTAATTGGATAATAAGGTAGAAGTAATTTTCTGATACTAACTCTCCCAGCTATACGGAACACACTGTCAAATAGACATCTCATTTGTCAAGATGGATCCTATAATACGCCATGGAAAATCTACAGACATAATACGAGTAGGTACAATATGGGTATTGACAATAGAAATATTTAGGTTTTTTTTACCTAGGGAAACTTCTGCTTCTGATGTACGGCTCGTTTGTTCGATTGTACCGCTAGAGACACTACAGTAGGTACATACTTGTAAGCGTTGTGAGTGCATGATCCTGCGGCCGTTGACGTAGACGTGCGCGTCGGTGTGGAGCGGCGTGACAGAGTACCCGCCGCCTTCCGCGGGCGCGACCACGCAGTGCCGCGGTTGTATCGACGGCCCGTACAATTGTAGACTCGTGCCGTTGCCTGAACCCACCTGCCAACAAACATTATCATAATAATGGCATACTATCCTTATAACAGGATAGTTTCATTGTATGTTGTAATTAATATTAAAACTAGTTATGCTTTTTAAAAACGAGTCTAAGTATAAACCATCTTATAGAGCAGATGGTTTCGCATCGGGTGCATAGAAAAGCTGTCTTTAAACGAGTCTTTCATCTCAATTCACATCTTACCACGAGTTTGAAAATATAAATTGCATTGGTCTGGAACTTCTATATAATATGGCCTGATATGACTGAATTTCAAATGGACATGAAAGCTAAAAGTATAAAATAATTCGAAAAGACTTTATTTAACGATATTGCTCGCCTTTTTTTTCTATAAAATTTACATCCAAATATTCATAAAGTAAAATAAACCATGCAAACAAATTTTCTGGGTGACCTAATTTAAATTTTAAATATGCCAGGCGACTTTGAACATAAACATACTCGTACGAATTGACTTTGACGCCGAAGCAGTGTTTATTAAATTATAAAGCGTGAGACTGGAACAGCGTTAACAACATAATTTAATTGCCCTTGTAGAAAAAACTGTACTTCTTTATTACCAACTGATTTAAATTTACGTAGCACAGGAACAACGCCCATAGCTGGTTTTTTTGTCCAGTTACGGGAATACAAAACTTCTATTAAATCGATAAACTTAGTCGATAACAAAAAAAAAATAGTTGTAAAAAAATCTACCCCTTGCCACCTACGCTCATAAGTAAAAATATATTAAGTGATTTTGTCTTAAAATATCTAATGTGTTCGACCGAAGGACATTGATGTCATTCATCGATCGTCAACACACCTGCGAGTTCCCTCGCAAAACTACAACTCAAACAAGAAACGGTTCTGAATCGTTTATTGTCGTCATTTGTCGGTTGAATGGTTGTGAATAATCTATTCTAATGTAATATGAATGAAATCACTAAGGCACGATATATCGTAAAACAAGCATCAAAGAATAGTGTGCTAATAAATACAATGTACTGTACTATCACGTAACATCACAGCTGAAAGTTTTTAAATATTTCGCCTTTCTTGTATGTTACTTCTCAAGCAACACGCAGAAGTATATTTTTGTACGTTTTCAGATTACGCTAGTGACAGTATTAGATCATAGCGAGTAGGGCAGTGCAGTACATAGCAACAACTTAAGTCAGGCTGCCACTATTTATTTTGCACTTTATAATGCAGGTAGCCCTACATAGTAAAATGCAAAATAAATGTATATATCATAACCAGAAAACTCTTTTACACTTCACCGTTCACACTTAAGATCGAAATCAGAATTTCAAAAACAAAACAATCTGTTAACATCACATATAACATCACAATGTATTCTTTAATATATTCTTTTGTGATTACTCTTCTACCTTGATCAGCGCTATAAATTCAATATTTTTATAAATCAACCCTTATCTAACTAGATTCGCTATAATTCGGGTGGGCCGACGGGGCGTCCATCCGGTTGTCTATTACAACTCTTACTTGCCGTTGGTCAGTAAATAAATAAAGGGGCATTACTTCGACGCAGAAACTAGACCTTAATATTTTTTTTAGAAATGGGCCTCGACGATAAACGAATAATGATTAAATATATTTAAAGGGTCATCTCTCAACCTCGATTTAGCATTTCACCACCGCCTGCTGAGTCTGAGTCTTCCAGTTAATCTGTGGAGCCCTACTCCAAATTGCTTGAAAGAAGGATGGTTAGAAATAAACATTAATCTATGTTATTATAAGCACGAACCTCGACAACATCTGTGATTCTGAGTCTCCGTCCGTTTTCCAGTGGCGAGGCGTCGGGCGCCATCTCTACGAGCATAGGCTCGTTGCCTGGTCGGCCACCGGCGGTCCCCGTGCCCGCGCCCACCTTCTTCTTGCGCCGCCGCGGCTGCACATCCGCAGGCCGCCGCCGCACGTGAAACATGATGGAGCCTACGACAAGCACACACAAAATGAGTCAATATCATTTTGGGGACAATAGAATGCAGACAAAACACAACAGACATCACTACAGGAAAGTAAAGAGTGTATAAAACAACATAACAGTCGCTTTGCGCAATAGAACTTTGTCCTCATTCAAATATTGTAAATAAAACGTAGGAAAATGCAGATTCAATATAACCTTGACTAGTTATTTTACTCAAAGCGATAGCCTGTAGATTAAGTTTCACAGTGATGTGGAAGTGGCTAAAATACAATGGTGCTTTCCATACTACATAATTTATAGCCGGCAACGGGGAAAGTAGGTTGTTGTGATGGTCAATATGGTGGGTGTGTAGTAGTACGCCTAATGTACCTACCCCTAAGTATGTACATAACTATAAACCTAATGTGACGACGATATAGGGCAGTGCCTAACTTATGTTAAATGTTTTACTTCAGCTTTGCAGACTTTATTCGGAGAAAACAAGCGAAGCGTAGATAAAATGTGGGTGTGTAGGAATTTGGACATTTGTTAAAATACTACAAATCAAGAATCAAGATAAATTCTATATAGGTACCTCGCTGTTTTCGTAAAATACTACTTCGATAAATCCTGCATCATCATAATTCAATTTATTTTCCGATCAAACCCAGCTTTCAGGCAGGACATTTCCTCCAAAGTAATTTACAAAAAATAATATTGTTATAATTTAGGTCGACGGGAGGTCAGCCGTATTGACAATAAAGGTGGATGAACACGAAATCACTAAGTGATGTACTCCTACTCATGTGATCGACTAAAATTAACCAACTGTATTATTATATACAAAAGTAAAAAGAAACATTGCATAATATCTTGTTTTACTCTCAATTTTATGTTTCCCACTCAAAGCCACATTTGGGAAACAAGTGTTGATTAGGACACGATAGGTCATACGTGATGTTGGATAGTTGTAGGGATTTCAATCCAGCAATGTTTTTAATCCAGAGGGATTTTTGTTGGATTGACTTCAATCCAGCGGGATCCCGCAAAGGTTATAGATTTTTTGGAATGTCAACAATATCTTACTGCACCTTACTGACTATTTATATTTTAATGTTTGACTACTTATTCGTTAATATAAAGTTCAAAAACAATAGCAAATATAAATATTTGGTAATATTGTAGTTTTTGTACTGTAGTTAACTGAAAATATAACTTCTTATTTATATCGGAGGTAATTATAATCAGTTTTTTTATTCAGAGGTCTAGAGTATCATATAAATTTAGTTTGTTTACTAATTGTCTTAATTTTACTTACTAAAGTAAAGAATAAATAAAAAAATAACAAATTTATAAATATCTAATAATAAGTCACTTCTCTTTTTTGAATATATGATCTTAAAAAACAAATAACATCAATAGTGTTATCTCCCAATCTACTTCTTATAGAACTACACATGGAGCTAATGGCCGAAAAGGATTCGCATGCGGATCCGCAAGATGATGCGGGATCCCGCAGTTCCTAAAATTATGCTGGATCCCACTTTCCTGGATTGCAATAACTAGATGGTTTCTACGTAAACTTGCATATTGCAGTACCAAGCAGGAAATCAACACTTTCATTATTTTACCTTCAGATTTTTGCAGTTTACGTATTAGGGCACCTCGACCTATCTTTTTGACAGTATCTCTAAATAAATATAACTTTTTGCAGCAAAAACGCGAGCTTTCGCGTACTTTGGCTGCATTTTCATATACATAAGTGAACAACGATTAATCAAACGAATAAATACTAGTAAAGTTACTTCTTACAACGCTTACTGGGAACCACGATACGGTTCGCTGTAAAGATGATAGTTCCTAGGTGATTTAACTTCAGGCGACACATTTACTTTCCTTTCTCTTCCACATGAAAACATCAATACAATAAATAAATAGCCACTCTTAAAAATGAAAAAAGTACGGTACTTGGTGTAAAAAGAACTTTCCTGGGCAACCGGCCGGAAAAGGCACTGCTTAAGAGATAAGGTCTAAAAATACCTGGAACTTTTAATTTGACCCTCAATGAGCCGATTGGCAAAACGTGGCACAAAATAAGAACTAGTAGCATTTTCGTATCGGAGCACAAGATCTTTTTGAGACTTCTAAAATGGAATCAATCTATAATCCACGAAAACAAATTAGCGGTTTATTAAATAACGGGACCGCATTAACCTTTTTTAATTTCGATTATCGTGCCTACATGTTAAACGGGAACCTAATCGAATAAGGATTTTAATGAGTATATTTTGAGTTACTTTTTTGTTTTCCGAATAAAGAAATATTTGATTTATATAGTTTTGTTGGAGATTGAAAAGCATTTTCCTAGAATAAAATAAAATTAAAAAAAAAATTGTTAACATGAATAAATTTTTTATTAGTCATAACTTTTTGCATTAAAATCCCTGTTCGGTTAGGCTGCCGTTTAACATGTACAAATATTTTAGGCTAACTCACCTCTAAAAACGGTTGTGATATAACAACACTTAATAGAAGTTTCGCATAAATACAGGGCTAAAGTTAAGTATAAAATTCGGTTACTTTCAGGTCTGCCTGAAACCGAACCAAATGAAAATCAGTACCATGAATGGGAGATTTGGCGCAACCGGCAGCCGGACCGACCGAAACGTTTCAATTCTGGCGCGATTCTATCGTGTGTACGCATCCATTCAATTCCAACTTGCGGCAGTAAGGCTGGTTCGTAGCCACGTAAGGCGCCTTTTATAGGAATATTAACATTCCGCGAAACAAATTGCTACAATCCTTTTATTACGAACTTAATTAACTTTTGACCACAAACGTATTTGTGGCAGAAAGTTAACTATTTACGAATATATGTATAAAGATGACATATAGCTACCACCTGAGTCCCAGGAGACATTACTGTAATAACTCCGGTTGACAACAGTAGGATTATTATATTGATCGCAATGTATGATGTTATTAAAACAGAACATTCTTTTTTAAATTTACTTCATGTAATAACTAGTCCCAGCTTAGGATTACGGATGCAATTAAGATAAGTCATGTTAAAGTACCTTAACACGTTATTATTTTTCCAATTACATACGGTGAAAAGAAAACGTCTTACGATCCCAGAGCGTACATTAAGCTAAACGAATAAAGACATAATTAACCCAACTTAGGCAGTGGGACGGACCCATTTCGTGAGGTAGATAAACATAGTTAAAACAATTACGAAGAGAAAACTTGGGGTGGGTGGTACGAAATCAAATTCACCTACATTTCAGATATTAGTATGAACATGCAGAATGAAGTGCTCCACTTTATTCTTCGCAGGAACCTAAGCACTTACACTGTACATGATGTCACTTTACAAACAGACGATAAAATGGCTTAACACAATTTGAGGATATTTCGGAAGCGCTACATTTAGTGGCATCGTGTTTAGGTAAGTGCACTCGAAGGCGTGTTACGTTGTGCGCTGAGAAGGGGGGTGATGGGGAGGGGGATGTGCTACGTCTGAGACAAGCCGGCTCTAGTGTCAACATCATTAGTGTCTACATTGTGCCGTCGCTCTACTGGAGCTACGAGAGTTGCTACGAGCTACAGCTTTCGTAGACATAAGATCTGATTTACTTACGGTAAAGAATAACATCTAGGTGCAACAAAAAGTGTTCTTATTGGCATTGAAAATGTGGTTTAAAATATAAATTACAATATACAAGAGTTTAACTATTTTTTAAATTTCATACCGTACCGTAATCGTAAATCAAGATGGGT
The DNA here is from genome assembly GCA_947562105.1 of Shargacucullia verbasci. Taxonomy (NCBI): domain Eukaryota; kingdom Metazoa; phylum Arthropoda; class Insecta; order Lepidoptera; family Noctuidae; genus Shargacucullia; species Shargacucullia verbasci. Next base: position 10,994,528 of record OX387285.1, on the reverse strand, counting down.
TCGAGCACAAAAAATTGTATTGATGAAATTTCACCTAGGCGACAAGCAACTTCGTCACCACCGGTCATTCGCAACACTTACATTATATAGTAGGTCGTAGTAATGATCAAAGGAAACAAAGAAATTTGTGGCGCCACGCTACTTTTCATATATTGGGAAAGTGATCTAAAAACATTAGCTACATATTTATGTAATGTAAGTGAATATGAAAGTATAGTTTTCATGAAACTTTCAATTTCTGTCTCTAGTGCATATCTAAAATCATAAATGACTACCCACGAAACAAAACAGTTTTACATACCTGCTTTACATGGATATCTGAATTGGAAACCAGGTCAACAGTCACAAAATTGGCGAAGTAAGCGTTGTTCGAGCTCAAATATACAATGGAAATGTGGTTTATGAGGGTGTTTTGTGGAATATAATACTCATACATAAACAATGCACTTGGGTTCAACAGAATGGCAAAATCAATATACCGAGCGAGCAATGAAATATAAACTATTGAGGCTCTGATCAATTCATAACGAAGGGGTTTGATCAGTTTAGTATAGCCGTATCAAGACGTCAATTGCCGCATCTTCACCGAAATTGACGTCCGCTGGGAACATACCCTGGGAGGATCCTTTACATATAAACTATACTCGTACGTTGGAACTTTACTGCTCGTTGTTAAACCTCTCATCTTCATTAATATCGAATGGATGCTCCAGTTCGTCTAAGTAACTGCTGGTCATTTAATATTTCGGATATTCCACTATATCTTCGGATATAATTTTCAGACATCAGATATTGTGGTTATAGCACATAGAATAGTGGCCACAAAGAAAAATAACATAATGTACAATGAATACACACGTAAAAGTACGAACACTTTTAACCTGAAGACCGATTACCTAGCACGACTTCCTTCTTATCATTTCGTAACCGTGAACTAAAGGATCTGCTGAATAGCATCTCGGTAAGCGCGATAGGGATATTCCTTAGCCATTGCCGGCGAAATACTATAAAAGCGAAGCGCAAAGTAAGTTCATACCGACCGGCGGTCTAATTGTAACTGGACTGAGTGGCACACGACCACACCACCAACCACTACGTCATACGTAACGTACCACCACCGGTGCTAGCCGACCTCCACTTAAGTCATAATGCAATACAGGTTAAGGACTACTTTATTGGTTCTACCCAGTTTTATGTGACCACTAAACGTCGATACACCGAATTAATATATGTCACATTGTAAAGGCAAAGTGTGATACATCAACAGGTTTTACGTTTAAAAATGTATATAAAAGAAACTTATTTGGGTGTGTAAGTAATTATTTTTACGTCAATGCGATGAATTCTAAACCAACATAATTTATCAAGACTCTTCATTTAAAGTGTTATGACATAAAATAAACCTTTAGTTTTAGAACACGATGATGCAAATTAGCTAGTGAAATCCTAAGTCTATGAAATTAACTACTATATTCATATTCTGACAAGACGTAGCGTGTAATTGAAAGATGACCAATTTGTTCGAAAACTAATTAACAAGAGGTGGCACATGATGACGAAGGCACTAAAGCGTCATTAAATAGAGCATGGTATATCTAGATTGGGCGCGGCTAGTGGCTGCTTGGCAGATTGTTGTCACGTCGTCACCAATACGCGTGCCTGCGTGACCCACTAAGTATATACAATCGCCTCACCTGTTGCTAGTTCCCAAATAATAATAGTCAACAAATCTACAACTTACTCCGATACGATCGAATCCATTTTATTTCACGTGTGAGACTGAATAATTAAAATGTTTACTGGGCTGGCATTTACTTCAAACATTAAAAGCTGATTTCAGATTATGTACTCTTTCTGCTCAGTATTGATTGAATGGATTCTGAACCGGTTAACAGATGAACCAGTTAACGTATTGTGCTGCCGTCTAAGTATATATTTGAGCGAGCCATAACAATGGGCATTTCCGTTAGGAGATGTGGGTTTATACCCAGCATAGGTATACTAAGTGCCGATTTTAAAGTACTTGGTATACAACTGTAGTATGCCCCGACCGATAGCGATCAGTCCGACAAAACGCCACTCTACATTACATACTAAATGATATGGGACGGTCGGGTTCATATAGGAGAAAAACTCATTTTCTAAAAGGTCACGAATCTACATGTATAATATAATATAACACATTACACACCTTTTCCTTTCATTGGCGTAAATGGATCTGAAATTACATTTTTATTTTGAATACTACTTCGCAATTCGTGTTATTCTTGATTCTTTATCCTATCCTACTGCACGACGATGACGGCACGGTTGGCGCAGTGGTTGAGAGATCGACTGCTGCGCTACGTGTCGCGGGTTCGATTCCCGCACGGAACAAATATTTGTATGATCTACAGATAGTTGTTTCGGGTCTGGGTCTTTGTGTATGTGAATACACACCGTGCCTCGGAAAGCACGTAAAGCCGTTGGTCCTGCGCCTGATCTCTCTCCGGTCGTGTCGGATTGCCGTCCCATCGGACTATGAGAATGAAGGAACAGAGAGAGCACCTGTGTTCGCGCATACACTTGTGCTCTATAATATACGTACTAAAATTATAAATGCGAACGTTTGTGAGGATGGATGGATGGATCTTTGTTACTCTTTCACGGCAGAACGGCTGAACGGATCTGGGTGAAATTTGGCACAGAGATAGATTATAGTCTGGAATAGTACATAGGCATCCCGGGCGAATGCACGGATTCGTAAACCACGCGGGCGAAGCCGCGAGCGGAAGCTAGTAAGATATAAAATTAACCATCAAGCAATCGTCACAAAAACTGTCTTTTTCTGCTCTATTAGTCAAAGAAAAATGTACCAGAATACACATGCTTACACATTGTAGAGATGTTTCTAGAATGCTTTTTGGTGTGTTAAAAAAATTGGTCACAGTATAGTTGACAATCTGAACTATACAGGTAAGCTTACGTCTTTTATCTTGTTCTTCGCCGTCTTTGTCTTTTTCTTCGCCGATACCTACTTTATGACGCCGACTTTATGATGTCGACATGCTTATGCGTATTACCTATACATGAAAAAATTAGCGTAATAAGACGGAACAATACATGGCACCACATGTTCTTGTACTAAGGCGTGCGTGTGTATAAATACTATGATAACATCGACGACGGAAGGTGGGTGCAGCAATATATGACATGCCAGCGACGAACGATGTCGCCGGCACGCAATGTCACGGCGCGGCTTCGAGCGTCGGACCTTGCGTAAACATAACAATGAACGTATGGGCTGGGCGGGCGGACACATGTTTCAATATGTAGCGTGGACCGACAATACGGGATCAACAATACATCTCAGGTGAATTATACAATATACGCATAAGCTGTTTGCACATCTCCCTAAAAAAAAAACTTGATTCATGGTTCAGTTATATGTGTACGTATATATGTTCATACATTTTACTTCTTCCTGTAATATAATTGTTCTCTGGTCTCACTTCCACAATAATATAATACGGTGATAGAGATTTTTGTAGCTAGTATAAATGTAACAGTAGTTACTGGCTAGATACTCACCATCTCTAAAACTAAGTAACGATCTAACAAACTTTGACAGGAGTTAGACTACAAAAAATATTTATAATAGGCCGCCTCACGTTTGCTTTACCCCAATACCATAGTGTATTGTACTACATAGTCTCATTTTGAATATGTATCATACTACGTATCTATCTCCATCGATATAACTCTCAGTTAATTTTAGAAACAAACAGTACTACGAACAGACAGCTAAAGACACTGTAGTTAAAATCTTCTAAAATAACAAGAATTTTTCAAGAAATAGGCCGTGTTCTAGTTTTGATGCAGAATAGAACAAAAGATTTATTCAGTGGATATAACAAAACTGAAGTTTTGCATAATTAGCACTCCTTTTAATACAATGAAGGTCTAAGGTTTTATTGTTATGTAGAGGGCAAATGAAACTGTTTTCACTTTCTTACTGAAAGCCGGCCTATCGTGAAATAATACTGTATCAAGTTGCATGCGTGTCACCTCACCGTGTATTTGACTTTAATTTATGTCAATACAAAATAGTAACATGTTAAAATATAAAACAGTGATTACAGTTTCTTTCAATACAGGAGTCATGAAAGGCTTATAAAACGGGTGCGCTGAAACATTTCCATAAATTTGAATTGCAACTGTGATTTTCCAGATGATCAAAGAACGTTTTCCTTTGAAGAAAATGTTGTGAAATTAAAATTTGAATGGAGGTTTGTTAAGGAGACAGGTACTTTGTCCATATAAGTCGCCTAATGCCCCCGGTGCCGCTCTTAAAAATCCTTGTTTTCCATATTTTTAAATAATCCCAATTTTAGGGTTAATAAAAAGAATATGAATTCTTAATTTTTGTTTAAACATTGACAACCACTCGGGAATTATTCAAATTTAAATATTCAAAAGGTCAGGTCAATTACAAGTAAAATAAAGTCGATAAAACAAATATCGTGTAGAGAACGCTGTCTGTGCTGATCGAATCTAAGTATTGATTGAGGACACGTGTGGCAGCCAACCCGATAGGTATTATATTCTTTATGGGTTATCAACCTCGGGGGTGCAATAAAATTTAATCGACAATAGAGAAGTTTTTACTGAAATGATATTCCCCAAAACAATACATCAACGTAAGTTATATATCCTAGACGATGAAAGGGATTACACCGTAACGTCTCAAGAGCCTACAATAATAATCTCTCCAAGCCAATTTCGGCTACGGCGATTAGGCTTCTAATTTTGAGAGCATGGGTGTTTTACTTTCATATGCCTGATGTACCCTAATTTGGCCTAGAAAGGCCGTATGCAGTGTGGACACGTCAGGGTACCATCCAAAAAGTTGTATGTCAAGTTGGAAAGCGGCTGGATTTTCAGCTGGTCAAATAGAAGCGACTAACCGAATAAATCCAGAGAGTTTCTACTTACTTACATTACATGCTACAATACCAGTGCCTATACCAAAATGAGATCGCTTTTTGTCTGTCAGCGTGGCAATCAAGACTTCCCGTGGAACCATTTATTGTCCATGAGAATAGTCCTTACTATACATACATGCATATAACTATAAACAAACCATTTTAGCTGTGGGACATTTCTAGCTGATAAAGTTGAATGTTCATGTTATTATCTATACATATAACATAATTATAACAGGCGATGTCTGTACATAATAGATATTGGAGAAAAACAGAAAAACTAGTATGGGGGGGGGGGTCTTTATTAGAGCAACAGAAGCCAAAACAACAGTTTTTAGAATTTTAGAATTTTGTCTGTCTGTATGTTTGTACACGCATCACGCGAAAACTGCTGCATGGAATTGAATGCAGTTTTCATCGATGTATTGCTAGAGGTCTAACTTAAAATATAGACTCCATTTTACCGCAGGAAAATATCAAATTAATCAAATTTTCCACGCGTACAAAGTCGTGGGCAAAAGCTAGTTTCATATAAGAAGTCGAGCAGTTTTATAGATAGTCCATAAAGGGAAAGGCTGGCCACTTATCCCAAAGGACATGATACCGTCATCGGTAAACTGTTAGTATAATTCAACTCTTTCCTATCCTTCAGGGAGCTCAGGTGTCGCTGGCTTTTGTTATAATCGCTTGTGGCACACAGGCAGACAATAAAGTCATAATAATAATTAATAATAATTTTGCGAATATACGATTATTAATTTAAACGTGTTTAATTACTTGCTATGATACTAAGACCTTTCGCTATATATTGTGATGAATTATCATAATTTTGAGTACATATCTCAATCCGTTTTAAAACATACTACAGGGTTAACGAGTCCCTTGTCAAAGCGAAGATGATACGAAAATATTAATGTGACGTGGCAAGCGAAGGGAGAAAATAACATTTTTTATTTTTGTTTAATACGTGTAACGAACCGTCGAATGCTCTCTCGAGTTTTGTTATATGTACTGTTTTGTACTGTAAATTGAACTGAAAAAACCTAATACTGGTGAAATGAGTAGAGCTCGACAATTACTTTCCGGACGAACAATTTTATTCAAACGTTCAAAAATGGAATTCAAATTTCAGCAATCGGCTGGTAAAGGCTCTTAACTTTGTATGTAAGTATACAACTCAGTTGTGAAACCTGAGATTTATACGGACGAGAGTGGATTTATAATTAGTAGCTTAGCTTCAGAGTATTTGAACTTCTTAGAGTACTTTAGATATTTTTACCGAGTTCGCGGTAGATTCGAAAATGTCTCAGCTTCGCTTACAGAGCCTCTAGATAGCGCGAGCGGTAATTCGATTTGATACATACCAGTCAAATTACTTTGGTTAAGTCGAACGTTTACTTTACATGTGCTAATACGATTTTAGAACCTTTTTTTATGCGTAAAGGTGCTCAACGGTTACATTTACCTAAAAGACAAGATATTTACTGTAATTTTACTGCCCGATACAGTCTGTGTACTTTTGGGAAGCTGAGAGTTAAAGCTTATTTCAAAGGGTTTTCCGTTTGCGTACAGATTAAAGTCATTGCCACAATGCTATTTATCCGTATCTGGAAAAAAATATTAACTATCAAATTCGTCGTTATTCGTCGATTTTGACTATGGAAATCTTTACGGTCTACTTCAAGGGTCTAAACACTTTATCTAAACCTAGACCTCGTACCAAAATTCAACTTGCAAGAACTACAGGAATAACTCTCAAATTTTAATTTACTCTGTTAAGAATGACTAGTCTACAATGTATAATGTCGAAGTTATAATAGTTTTTAAAAATACGCCGTATTCTTTCGAGAAAAGATTTCAGCAGTGTCTGTCGCGGTCGATTTCGTGAGTGACACTGCTATACTGTCTTAAGTAGAATATAACTACATTGGTTTACATTTGGAATCTTGTTTGCGAACCTGCAAATATTGAAGAGAAATCGAAATGGCTTAGGTAAACCCTCAGGAGAAACCTCTAGCTGTGTGTGTTTACCCTTTCGGGATAAAAGCTACTTGTAAAAGTTTAGACCTTTTACAAAGATCTCAGACTGAATAATCCCTCGATTTCTATTAACTGTAAATGTAGTTGAAATATTAGATTTTTAAAGAAAATAAATGTTAAGCAAAATACAGCTAGGTGACTGATATTGATGACATTTTATGTAAAAATATATTAAATGTTTGTAATGTAAACCATATCGTCTGCACTTTTACTAACTTCAGAAATAGCATCGGTGAACCGAACGCAACCCGCCGTACAGTTCAAGGAGTTCGTAAACAGACTGAGGCTTAAAATACGGCATCCTAATTAGTCTGGGCTGCGGGTATTAGTGACTAGTTTCCTGCCATGTCAATCAACGCCTTCATAGTCCTAAGCTTCAGTTTGTCTAAAAATACTTACGGTTTTTCTATACTATCGATTTAGACGTCGGCTCTGTACCAACATCAGTAGGTATACTGAAGTAAAAAGTCCTAATGAAGCTCCTACCTACATCAAAATTTGATTTGTAATTTCGCGTAAAACTACGGGAGAGAAACTGGGAGGTGTTGATAAAACTTTTATTACAAACTTCAAGGTTCAATTATTTAAGTTGGACAAATTTTATAAAAAGTTTCGTTGTTTAGTTAGAGACAAGAGATCTCGCGGGAAATTAGAAAAAATATTCTGCGCGGACAGTATCATTTAAGATAATAAAAAATAACAATAAAGAAACAGAAGAATAGAGGCAGAATAGAACTTGTGTTCGCAGCGTTATATTAAGTTAACAACTAAGTAGTGAAGCGTACATGGTATTTTATGGCAGGATATATCCACGTATAAGTATGCAAGCACGCGCGGGGAGCGAAGGGTCAACATACATTATCCGCAAGTTGTTCTAGAGCTAAATACACAAGCTATTCGTCTTCAACGCAGTTTTTATCGGGTTGGTTAGCAGGTGTTGAATAAGTGACATTTACATACAATTTTATACAGCATATAAAGTAGAAGACATACTGTTAGGTACCTACCTATACTATGGTCACACCTAATAATAGATATCCTACGAAGGTATGGAATAGGTACCATTATTCGTGACCTACTTCACCGTGATACGCTAAAGGTAGTGATAATACATAATGCGCTTTGTATTCTAATCCATCAAGCAGAAAACATGATCTGGTTCTAAATAATGCATAGTATGAAACGATATCGAGAGAGAGAATATTTTAAAATAAAGCTTGTGCAGTGAGATAAGCTTAAGTTATAATCTAGATATTGTTGAATAAATAGTCACCTTAACATTACGACATTTTTATTTAACAACATATATCTTCGAAGAAACTTCACTGCTCACATATGTATAAAGTTAATTATGACTACAACTAAGTTACCGCCATGAAATTTTTATCGTTTTCTTTCCATTTCAGTTAGTAGCTACTAGTACAGATTGGTCACGTAAAACTTTCGAAAATAACACTTGAAAGCTTGTCGAACTGCAAAAGTAATTTTGAAAGTTTGACTTTGTCTGTTTTATTTTCTATTAAAGATTCAGGGACGTTATTTTGTAACTCGTCCTTATATGCCAGAAATCTGTGCAAGAAATGTGCGACCGTAACTCAGCCATGTCACTCCGCACGTACACGCAATCGTTTATCTTCACTAACAAGTGGCCTTAAGGGATTTCTCTCAATAAGATATAATGCTAAAGGTCAAAATACTCGTAGAAAGAAAAGCACACCATTTTATTACCAGACTATAAAAAATGCTTTTTGTCGCGACATTCTCGGCGAAATAAAACTGGTTAACCTCGAGACAAAAGAAACACAAGCGAGCTTTTATTAGTGACGACACAAAATCATTTAGAAAGTTTGGAACTTCCGCATCACACGGAAACGCTGGGAGTACTATAGAATATGACAAAACAAGTTTGAAACTTACAGTCGTGCACCGGTATATATGTTAGACATCGATTGTTGGTTCTTGAGAAACTATAAACTCTATTTAACTCTTGCAAAAGTTGCTACTTTCAAGGACGATATTATGCATATCGATTCCACGAATGAACGGACATCGAACCGCGAAACGAGTTAAAAATACCGGCACCGGCGGCCGGTCGACCGGCATCTGTGGCCACACCGGTCGGACTACTCTGTCGGCCACATGCGTTTGTTTACTATCTGCTTCGATCGCGTCTGCGGCGCCGGCGGCGGCGGTGGCCGCGATGGACCTAGCCGGCGGTCACATGGCAAAATTTTAACTAAAAGTTTTTTCGTGCGAACTTACGGCGGAGGCCCCAATCCATGTCGAGGCGCGCGATAAGTGAGGCGCGTGGCGCGGCGTCTGCGAGGCGACTGCCGCGTCCTGCGCCCGCACGCTCCCTCTCATGTATTCCTATTGTAAGTCGACTCGAGCATTGTCCGACCCAAGAGGAACATTCTCGCGGAAATAGTGGACACCCCGACACAGTTCAACCAAGATATTGGCGCAACTAAGTAATCCCGAGCTATACATTTCATATGTATATCGTGTCCGAGTTTTTGAGTTGCCTCTAAGTTTAGTTAATAGTAAAAGGTCAGCCACGATGAGTCGTTTGGCCCTACAAGTTCGGCAAATGGTAAAAAATGTAACCGGTTTCAATATGCATATGACTGAAGTTTAATTTACAAATCTTAGTTAGGTAATTATTTCATTAACCATGCAAAAGATTTAGCTTGATCAGCGGCGCGGATCTTATCTACATGAGAAGTTCGGATGAAGGCGGGGTGGCTTCCGAATTCATTTCCCGTGAATTGTTTGAAAAATGCAATACCTAGGGAAGGTCTAACTAGAGAAATTATCAATATGAAGTAGGAATTTTACCCAATATAATTTAATTTGTTTATTAATTTATTTTGTGCTATTCCTCCATTTTAACATCTAGCGCTCCGTCTATCTATGTGTAGTAGGAAACTTTCGATTCAGTTTGGACGAAAGAATTTGTAGGTCGGGCTTATTGATGAAAAACGTTATCGGACAATTCGCTACGGCGTACTCACTCATTTCCCGTTGGGGATTCGATTCCGTTTTATATCTCTATAAAAAGTACTGAATTAGATCATTTATTCCTATATAGACATTTATTTTCCAAATCGTTTGACGTCATCATATCTATAGAAAACTTCTTAAGATATTAAGCTTATATCGATGCGCTCTTCTTTAATTTTCTTATCGTTTCTCTCTCTCGTCGTATTGCTCTATGTTCCTTTGGTGTTATCACACTAATATAGTGTAGGCAGCTCTTACACCAATGATCAGAATCAAATGAAACGACCTTTTCTATGAAAAATATATACTGATCAACAAGTAAATATTTTGAATACGCTATTGCACATAAAGGAAAGAGCATTACATATATCTACACTTCACATAATAATTAATATCACTCGGACAAAAACCAGTACGTGCTTACGGCTCTTTGACTATAGATCTCGAGGCAATACATCAATTTTGGCTAAACTAGTTACGGATATAACAGATAGAGTAAGAATGATAACCTACATCAACACAAGAGAAACTTCATTTCAAAATCGAACGTCCAGCCAGATTCAATCCCGATGTGTGCCGTGAGTCAAAAGTTTACTAAGTAATGAACAAACTTTTGTTTTCTTAGTATCAGAAGCGAATAGAATGTTCCTTTTGGACTTTTTCCGTCGATCCCCAATTGATAAATAACTGGAAGATTTCATATTTTGAAAGATTACACACCTACAGTTTGTTCACACATTATACATATAGCATTTACTCAGCAAGTCAGCGATAAAACGAACAAATAAAGCCATAAAATTAACAGCATCAGCCGCATAAAAATATAGGCACGCCCGACGGCAGCGTTACCGGGTGATTTACATGAAAGATATATTACCATACAGGTGAACTCTTTAGAAGGAACAAACTGCCAACGGACAGCAACGTAATGTATCAGAACAACATGAACGAACGCGCGTGAACCTTGACAAATAATGTTTTATTGGAATCACAAGCTGTAAAACGTGAACAAATTGGGTTGTACCAGGGTAGATTATCAAGAGAATTAAAAGAAGCTTTTTCTTTGAATCCAATTAAATGGGTTCTGTATAGGTATATATTTACTCAAATAATAAACGTCACATCACGACTGTCGTCCCCAAAGCCTTAACGAGGCTAGCACTATTCTACACACCTACAGTTAGCTGATTCCGTTATTAGATTCTAGGTAAGTTCCCTAAGGTCCCATTGCCGTTTCGGTGCAATGCCAACCACGAGCAGATAGTCCTAATATCGTCGAACAGAGGTGCGAGTGTCAATTGAGATTAAACATGTGTACAGTCAACATCAATAAGATGTATACACTTAATGAAATTAAAAAGCGATTTTTAAAGGAAATAGTGATTAAAATCTTGATACATTTTACACATACATACAGATAGTATTTGCAGATACACAAAAATGCATAGTCATTTAAATTTTATTATTATAAACAATCGTTTTCCAAGAATAAGAGTTTGAATTTCGCTACGTGTATATATATATTTGATGCTGACTGTACGTGACTTGCGTGTGAAGAGTAAATAATATTCAAAATATGAATTTCTTATACACACCAATAACAAATGTATAATTCAACAGCCTGTAAAGTAAGAAGATCATGGCACAGAATTACTAAAATACATACGTATATGCAGATTTTTGCCATAATGGGGTGTCAACTGATATACTCTCTTGTTTCTATGGTCCATCGTTAGGGACATGTACGACAACGATCGAAATGTCGTTGGCACCAACAAATAGATTGGATGCTGTTAAATCACTTTTTTATGCTAAAAGGTACTCGAACCCTTTTTATATCATTGATATAAATTTTTAAAATATCCAATGTACCTTGATTTTTGAATGACGCAATTTGTTTTGAGGCTTTCAATTTATAAGCATTTATTTGGCATATTGTTTTTTGTGACGTGGTTCTCCAAAGAGTTGCATTCGTTCTACAAAAAGCTTTTTCGTATCGGACCGAAATAAGCTCAAATCTAGCTTAAATATTATTTCTTTCGCATTCACTTCCGAATATAAATCAAATGGGATTGAAAGGAAATGAGAGTGATAAAAGCGGTAAATATTTGAGCTCTGCAAACAATTTAGCGACACAAAATATGTTAAGGTATATACTAGCAAACGCCGTGTAACATTTTTAACCTAACGGTATGAGTATCCTGTATAACCTGGAGTATCCGGTGACTTAAGGTTAGGCTAGACGTCTCTTTTCGACGGGTTAAGTGCTCTCCGAATCACAAAGGGGTGTCAAGATGAACAAACCGTGACTCATTTAAGATTGACCGCCCGCCGCTACTTTGTTCACCTATGTGAACTGGCTAACGAAAGTTAAAGTTTGTCTAGTGTGCAGATGCTTTAATAAATATATATATACTCCTTACTTATGCACATATTTGTAATAACGCTCTACTAAATAAACATTTTTATGTGCAATATGTCACTCTGTTACTTTCACCTAAATGAAGGGACACCAATCTAGAAACCTTAATAAGTTCTACACGTGTAATTCAAAATCATTTCGGTTAGAACAGGTTTAGTTTTCAAAATACGCCTCAAAATCGTGCTGTGTGACGGAAAATTAAAATAATAATTCTCAGATTGAATCCGATTGATTTTGTATGTACGGTCACAAAACGTACCAACTAGATACGTGGTTTCATTCTCTGTCACGTCGTTACACATATACGAGGTAAAACGAGGCTCTACGTGAATAAATTCAGCCACAAGTGTTCGAATACGGTATAACGTTCTACCCATGTTATAAAATATTAACGTGAATAATATATTTTTTTCCTAAGAATGTATAATAATGTTCTTTGCGCAGTGGTCCATTTGCGAAAGGTTTTCGATAAGTGAATGTAATTGTACAGAAACTCCACGTAGGAAGTAAGCTTGAGGTGGTGCGATATTGATATTATAAAAATTAAATAATGAATAGCTTATTTTAGTTTCACGATTTTATTAGTAGCTCAGTAATATTATTGTAGTTTTAACCTTCAAAGAAAGGAAGGAATTCGTAATACGGACCGAGAACGCCTGGCAGAGCTATTGGTCCATGAAAAGTGATATTTTCATTGAACTCAAACATGCACACGTGTATTCTCCCTATACTCATCTACGGCGCTTAAAGCCTCACGGTATGCAGTATCTTAGGTTTCAAACTAGTCGATTGAGTTAGAAACACAACGCTACGTTCCGACACGCAAATTAGAAACGTAGCTGAGTTCCAAATTAAAGTGGAGATATTTTTGTTGAAATATAAGATATTCTTGGACGGCGACGATTTGACCTAGTACAAACATTCAAAAACTTCAAACCGTCTAAAACGAGGTTCGGTTGAAAGAAGCGACGAGTTTGTTTTATCAAGAACAAGCCATACTTTATCAAAACAGAGCTCTGCGACCATATTCTTACATTGTATTTTCACAGAATATCGTGTCTCTCTGTACTGCAATTTCACACAAGTGGGTCAAGTGGCTGCATGCGCGGTCATCTCATTTTCATTTTACACAAAAATTACATAACACTGTTCTCTACAGCTTCTTAAAATTTTAAGGAAACTTTAGCTTACGTTGCCAATATTAGAACAATAGTGGAATTTATTTACAAATTCTAGAAGAAGCTTATACAGAATGTTAGTTTTGATATGTGCAACATGAAATGAAATGACGATGCATTAATGTAGAAGAAGCAAAAGGGTCATTTAAGTATGTAAGGATCGTAACACGGGGGGTGCCGTGCCGTTTCTGCCTTCCTCTATGAGAAAAAGGCGTGACATTAGTTATGTACATAAAAAACCTTCAATCAAGTAAATGTGGGAAAATTGTAGGAATATGAATTTGTAATCCTTTAAGTGCCCATTGCTTCTTTACTATGCTAATCATGTTAATTCTGAGGATGGGTACCTTTTACGCTAATAACGGTAACATCAACAAGCTTCTAAGACAAGTTATGCTAGCGCGCTAATCACAAGGCTAATATTATGCGACCAAGATGTAAGTAACCAATAGCCATTAATCAAAATTTCTCAGTTAATAAAAAAAGGCAATTTCGCCTAATCGCTAGTTCATGCTGTCATCATTCATAAGCACGAATTTGGCACGCGACGCTGACATGGTGTAGCACGCAAATGGTAATATAAAAAATACTTATGCAACATGAATTTTCACTCAAATATTTTTTTATATCTTGATTTCTGTTTCAATCGAAGCTATTTGATGCCATCGTAATCCATGTTTCTAGTATTTTTCTGTTTTAAAACGAGAATAATAACGACGACGACTAACTTCGACGTTAAACAAATTGTAAATAAAATGAATTTATCATAATATTATGCATGCATAGTGTTCCTACGCCGTAATTATTCCGTGAACTATAATACGTACGAACGAACGGTAAAAATACGTCTCGCATTAATTGTCTCGAGTGAAACACAGACTTCGCAACTCATCACTAATATCATTATCACCAAATAAGGCAGTGTGGTAGCTAATTCGGAAGTTTACCACCCAGAATCAATAATTTCGGTGGTCTAGACCTGACTACAATTAATGTTATCACTGTAAAAATGTAAAGCATGCATTACTCACTTCTTGTCATATTCATCAGCGCCAGCGGACATTCGTCGTCTTCTAAAATGTATTCCGAGTTGTCGGTTTTGTCCTCCTAATAACAGACAGTAAGGTTTAGTTACTTATATACTTACTTTTAGGAAAAGTTTGAATTTTGTTTGTTGTCACTATAACAGCACGGCATGAATTTTAAAACTTACTTATACACAAAACCAAACATAATTTTAAAGAAGATTTACTTATAGCCTACGCTAGGGCTTGCCATTTGCATTTGCTTTGCGTTAGCTAATGTTGTCCAGACATTATAAAATCGATCTATTTCACCACGGTATCTCTTTAGTCTGCTATAACGCTGCATTGCTGTATTGGGCCTTCTTTGCGCAGTTATTTTAGCACACGGACTAGAGTTATCAAAATAAATAACATCTTAACAACAGGCTAGATGACTACATCAAAAATAAATTCTGAATCTTGTTTAGTAAATAGTTTCCTTTCTAAAAACTCAATAAAACTTGCTTATCTTTAGCATTATTTATTTCATTTTTTTTTTTTGCTTATTTTTAGCATCCTTTAGTTTACTATTTTTAATTAATCAAAATCACACAAATCACACAATAAGAATGTCAATGGCAATGAAAAACTATGACGTTACGTTTTTGTATTCCATACATTTTTAGAACAAAATGTAGTTTTTGAGTTCTTAAAAAGTAACTCAGGTGGGTAGTAGTCATCTACCGTATTACTTATATAATATAATAATCTATCATCACATTATGTTCAAAAAAATTAATTATTATCAGCATCTCTTCTACACATATGATAAGTATTATTTACCTGCACTATGCAGAATTGCTGCGGGTCTTGATATGACATGCCGTATTTGTCGAGCGTCTCCCGTAGGACCGTGGCAGCGCTGTCGTTAACAGACAGCAGCAGTGTGACATACGACACGTCGGGACGGAGTATCGACCCGTACACCCTGAGGGTACCACCTAGAGACACATTAACTTATTAGAAATATACAATTAAACTGTAGTGGGTATTCATATGAAATCCCATATTCGTCGAGCATCTCCCGAACGTCCGCAGAAGCAATGTCGCTAACAGACCGTCGTTTCACAAATTCAGCGTCTCGTAAAAATAATATCGATTCCTAAGGGACAGATAGATGCTCCGCAGCGACAGTTCGTGGCTTAGCATACCAACGAATCACTGTTCAAACTTGATGTGAGGATGCGATTATATCTAAGTCTAGCTACTAGATCATTATTTAGCCATGGCGCATCTGGGGGCCCTAGCGACAGGTTGACGTTGATATGTTTCACGGGCATAAATACTTCACCAGTGGAAAGCTAAAATTTATTTTATAGAATAGGACCGATATTCTCATCAAATAATAGTAATTATTGCTAACTCCACGACTGAGAAAATCTGCAGCCAGATCGGACACAGTATTGTGAAAGAGTTGGAAGTCATTAACTCCAATACAAGAAGTGTAAAGTTCATCATAATAATTGAACACGCATGAGCTGTCTACTGCTCGCGTGTCCGTGTTGGTGACTCATTAACTATAAATTGTTTCTATTGCCCGTGAAGCAGATGTGTGGAGTAGTCTACGTCACGACAAGTTCAAATATCAAGTTCACAGTGACTATTTCTGACGTGCAATAAAGTGAATGTGTATCTCATTTTGAAAAGATTAGAAATATTAGAATATTTCAATGACTAGGAGACATGTTCATAAACATTTCCAATGTAAAAAGGTCATCATGAATACCGTGAAATGGGAAGACACGGGGCTAATTAGTAAAAGTAATAATTATGTGTGGCAGTATAAGGTGTGACGGTGTAACGCTTAATTTCTAAGAACAAATCAAGTCCCAAGTACCTCCGTTTTAGCGGTATACTTTTAACAACTCTCAGGAGACTGATTTGAGTAATGAAGTTGTGAAATGCATAAACATTCTAGCAGCTAAAATAAAATAGTGTATCTGTTTGCGGCTAGCGTCTAGGCGCTATCTCTCGTTATAATACTAGTGGAGAAACTTTCAAACCTTTAAATACATTAATTGAATGTTATTCGAGACTTTTATCTAAAAGAAATTGCCGAAAATTTTGATCTATACTGAAGATTCACATTTTCAATTATTGTCAAATTAAACTGTTTCTTTACGCTCCCTAATGGATTGGTGGATCTTCAAAGGTTTCGAAGAAACAACAAATCCTTATAATTGTATTATAGACATTTCACCTGTGTCAGGTCCCCCATCTTTGGACTTGAACTGCTGCAGCTTGCGCCCGAGCTTCTGTTGTCTTCGCCGACGCATCACCGCCTCGGGATTACTGATGCTGCGCATGAACGACGTTTCCGGCAATTCTGGGTACAAAATATTGAACGTAAAACATTACCACACGCTTCACTTGATGACTTGTTTTTAGGCTACACTTGACAACTTTTACATAATGGGTAATTTCGTATCTTTTCCCACAGATACCTAAAAACGTTTGTAAAACGCGTTAATCCAGATCCTAGTTAGCTAGCCCTTTTTTGATGTATTATATCGGTAGAAGTATGCAAATATATGTATGTGCCGACTGAATAGGTCTATAACACATAAAGGTAATATCGATACCGCGCAACTCCCGAAAAAAGTTTACTTTTGCTGAAGTTACTGGTTGCTTACAAATTCGTGAAATATGCGGACATATTTCACGAATTTGTAAGCAACCAGTAACATCACTGACTGCGAGCCGGAATTGGACCAAAAAACGTAAAACACGGTAAATAATAAAATTACCATGGACTCTTTATTATTCAGATCTGTAAGTACAACAATGTGTCACTAGCTTATTGTCCTTGCCGGACAAAGAAACAAGTTACCTTACAACTTGCATGATAAACAAGTGAATCACTCAACCTTTATAAATACCTAGGGTAGTATTGCGCCTATTCTCCATGAAGGTAAGGAGAGTTGAACTGTTGTTAGCCATGATTTCGTAAATACATTAAGTCCCATGTGATTCCAAGAAACTAAGCCCAATAAATAACAATTTTTGTTTAAAGCCTGTGAATCGGTACTCAGAATCAGCCCTTGAGGCAGTATGGTTGAAAATTATTACCCGTATAAAGTTTTTCGGCGACTGGTCTGTTTTCATCGTTGGTGTCGGATTTGAGTCTCGATAGTTTTTCTTTTTTCTTCAGTTCTTTTTTCTCTCGTTTCGATAGTTTTCGCTTGAAGTTCTGGTCTCCCTTGTCGTTTACAGCCGACAACGGGACCTGCATAAGAATAAGAATATGTATTAGTAGAATTTTTACTGATATTTATAATATTAAGACCTATTGATCAGGGAAAGGGTACAGCTTATACAGGAACAAGATCTGATGTAAAGCTGATGTTAAGATCAGCTCCAAAAATCTGATTGTGATTTTCTTCTTATTATATTATTTTGAATAGTATTTATTTTATTGGTGATCTTTACCTCGTTGTTGCTAAGGCACTTGAGTAGGAACCGTCCCTCCCTGTCGTCCGCGTGCCAGTTGAGCTGCACCAAGAGGGGTTTCTCGTGCGGCTCCAGTTTGCGCTCGTCATCAGGCCCGTGCGTCTCCCACAGAGAGTACGAGCCAAGCGACAGCATGCGCATATCCGGACGAAATTTCTCGATTAGCGTCTCTGTAGAAAATTTTTCGTGAGAAAAAATATACTACTACAGAGATTTGGATATAGCCTGGTACTCATTTTAGATTAACGCGTCCTAGTTCAAAAGTACGACATAACTGACACTGCTCTATATCGCCAAATACTTATTAGGCTTCAGAAACAGGGTTAAAATTTTAAACTTGTTGTTATTGTCTTATCTCCAAATAATAACCAGACAGAGTTATCTCCATTTCAATTTGCAGAGCGGTTGTCATGCGGAGATTTACATTCCTCAGATGTAGGTTAGTAATATACTTACAAGTTGTTTATATTTTGTAATAGCAAGTTATCAACTCCGTTATCCGGTTGTACAGAGTCGATAATTATCAAGTATGTCGGTATGTCAGGAGGTGACTAGTTGGCTGCACACCATTACGTCATAATAACTGCCTTCTGGTGATGTATATTATAGTAATTAATTCTACATTCCCGAGGTAAGGGAATAAATAAGGGCACGGTTGCGACAAGGGTAAATATTTATTTTATTTAGAATAGGATAAAAAAGTTTGTTAACGTCCACCCGCTTATTTACTGAAATTGATCAAAAATAACAAAAACAACGTACGTAGGCTTACAGTAAATAAATGTGATAGAAGAGAAAAGTTAGTAAACAAAATTTCCGATTATTTGTTCTGACGAAATTGAATGGTTTGTAAAGTAGTTCATTCATATTTTAATGACTACAGCCAGAAAAAAATTGCGACCCTAATTTATATTTTTTCTTTCTTAGCCAAAGAAAATATTTTTAACTCAGACTCGAGTTTCAGAGAAATACTTAATTGAAGTGAAATTATACTGAGAGGCTTAAGTTCCAAACGTGGAAATTACTTTGTTATTTTAAACGTCGATAAATATTTTATTCCATACATTTTGAAAAATTTCGAGAATGGCCTCTTATAGGCACCAAAAAAACTTAGTCTAAAACTCTTGGTGAATATAATACTTCGACAACTCAGTCGTAAATTAGGTACTCGAATAACTTCCAAAATTAAAAAGTTCGTAATGACAATCTGTGACTTTTACGAGTGAAATTCATTAAAAATGTATTTTATTACAACTTAAATTAACATTCGAGCGTCAATTTAGTTGAAAGTTGAGCCAGCAACGAAGGCTAACTACCAGTTGTGTGAAAGCATGTTTACGTCGTAAAGTCGTATTACTGCGCAAATTGGCAGTCAAGTCTCACCTATGACATCGCTCACGGTGGCGTCGGAGGCGACACGAATACATTTCGTTGCTATCTTCTGACCTGAATCTTGGAAGTAGAACCGCATTACACCGTGGAACTCCAGATTCTGGAAAATAGACATACACATGAGTCAGATTCAATTAATATGTAAATGTAATTAAAAACGGAAACAAAATTATCTGAGTCGGTTCTTTGAACGATAAACATTGGTACTGACTCTTTTATCTTTGCAAAATATTTATCAAAGATATTTGCATGACACATGCTCTACAAATAAAGTGCAGTATAGTTTTGTTTTCCTCGCTTTGTTCAGTATTTCTAATCTAGTTAGCTGGATTAAAGGCGATGTGAGGATTATATCAGTTTACTGTTGGAGGTTGCCCACCCGAGTGTACATTGATAACATTATATTGGGAAAACCTGATTTTCCTAAATTAAATGCGGAGATAAAACTGTAATCTATACAATAACACTAGAATATATATTATCAGGTTATGTGCTCACTATTAAACGATCGACTCGAACGATCCTAGGAACTAGGAATATAAATTTTAAATTAAATCCCACCTAATCACTATATATATATTATAAAACAGAGTCCCCCACCGTGTCTGTCTGTCTGTTTGCGATAAACTCAAAAACTACTGAACGGATTTTCATGCGGTTTTCACCAATCGACAGAGTGATTCATGGGGAAGGTTTAGGTGTATAATTAATTATGGTTTTACGTAAATTGGATGTAATATGACGATAAATGATGAAGATGTCGGAAATAATCATGCCGGACTGGAAGCTTTACTTACGTGCACGGCGTAAACCAATAGATACACATTAAAATAATGTACTAGAGAATTGGAGTTCTTCAAAAATCCTACGGAAAAGTCCGCGGTGGTATATCTCTATCTCCTACGGTTGACTCACAAGAACCACTTTTATCTTCAAAATATTAATAAAAATTATTACGTTATTTGCGAAGCCATTTCTCCAACTTCGTATTGACCCTTATCTAGATTAATTGGTTATTCAAATGAATACTTTAGAATGTATGATCGATTCAAAACATGCAACCAAAAAAATCATTGCGCGGATAATATAATACAATAACGACTACAAATCCGATTTGAAAAAATCTTGTATGTTATAGCCTATTTATTGAAAATGTAGGCTCTTGTTTATCCCGAAAAAAACACGAATTCGTAATCCACGCGGACGAAGCTGCGGGCGGAAGCTAGTATTTTAATAATTTATTATATCGTTTCGCTATATTATGTTCAAATACAAAAATACCAATAGGACTAAATAACTTTTTAATATATAATATTGGAATTGGAATTGGAATAAATATTGGAATTATGACAAAACTAACTAAATACCTCGCTATGCACAAAGATATTTATCAGAAACTACACATAAGAGACAATAATCCTAGAAGGCCTGATAAAACTTCTTTCTGAGAATATACGTACGCTACTTCCGGGATTAGCGAGGATTAATCGCCTGTCAAACGTATTGAATACAAGGCCCCACGATAAACTTATGTTCAACATAACTGGTACCCTAGCTCACTTTCCATAATCTTAGGAGATAGCAGGTGTACCATCTTGTAGTAAAGACGTAGTGGACGTACTTTACTATTAATTACACGTGTTTATTTACCGTAGTATAATTATCTAACACTATCTTAAAAATAATACTTAAGCGTGTGAAGCGTTAGTAGGACAAGCATTGCCGAATTTTTTATTCAGATCGTCTTGCCACGTTCTGCTGGTTTCGCATGCAACAGAACAATTTCATCAGGACAATTCCAGGAAATGACAACCTCTATTAGGTAGTTATTTGAATACATAATATTATATATCGCTTAAGCTTGTGTTAAAATAATTTCAATTATAAGATTGATATTAAAACTGATATTTAGTAACATTGATATTGACATTTAGTAATAGACCTTATATAGTTTTAAATAAGGTAAGGTCAAATCAAAAAGAAAATTAAAATTGAGCCTTATTATGAAGGCAATAAAGATTCAAATGTAATGGTACCTCATTAGGTTCACTGAGCGCGAACAGATCAAGGCGATTGGCGTTCCACTGCTGGATCATGTTGCGGAGTGCCTCTCGCTCCAGCATTCGCTTGTCTGCCGCGTCCATTGTGTCACCGCATCAGTCAGCCTGGAACATTAAACAGTACCGTTAGCTCGTTAGAACAATGATTAAAACCCACCAAGGGTCGTGTGACTTAGTGTTCATCATCAATGAAATTAAATGGTTCTCGTGCATAATAGTTACTAGTATGCATTATTATAAGTACCTAGTCCATAATATAATCAATAGACCGAATTACTTTCACACCCATTAATTAATTAGCATTACAAAAACAATCAACCAAGCTGCTATCATCGACATAACTCTCGTTATGCTATAATCATTATTCTTTATTACTCAAAGTTTATCAGGATGACCGCAGCAGCGACTTAATTTTAGGCTACCTACATTAACACTTGTATATATATTACTGTTTGTATTCGAGCTAAATAACTCCTAACTGATAATAATTCAAACAAAATAGTTCCACATTTGTCACGTATAAAACTTTTCTCGTTTATTTTATTGTGTCACCGCAAAACGGAATGTCATCAATTAGCCGCACCTATACAAGTCGTCCTTATCAATGTTCAAATAGCGATAATTTGTAAAACATACCTCTATTATTGTATATGGAGCACTCGCCCAACACTTTAACACAACACCGAAATACTCATTATTTTAGCTATACGCTGTTTGAAAAGCACAATGATTCCGGTAATAGCGCAGTTCCGATCAACCGTCATTCTCTTCCGCCGATTTGATTGATGTAACATTAATGTAACAATCTTACGAACACAAAGCCGGCCGAGCGGTCCGGTAACGTACCTATATCGCTATTTATGTAGTAAATATTAGTATTAAATCAAACAAACACAGTGACTATGGTAACCACTCAATGGTGATCATGAATCTAGGTCATGCGGCTAAGGTTGTCAAGTAACTTTCTACTACGAAAAGATATCGAATTAATTGGCGATAACTATTAATTGCATCTGATTCTTGCCAAAATATAAATGCATTAATTAGCGTTTCAATCAAAAGTAAAAACTCGTTGTGGGCGGTTTCTGGCATTCATCATGTGCCGGTGCACACACAAGCATCACTGTAGGTATTTATATCGTAAACATATGGCCCGACGGTCATGAAACGAACGACCACCAAAGCCCGTAAATTTTCTCTCTCCTAAAAAGGTAAGCAAACGTGTGATTTTAAACAAACAACCAATGGGTATTTTTTTTACCAATACGATTTTTATCATTGCACGCAGGTTGCGATTTGGCCTTTGGCCCTTATTCCCACCCATTCGCAACCGAATACACTTCAGTGGAATAAAATAATTCGTTCTCATTAGTTAAAACTTCCTCTGTAATTTTTTCTATTAAAAAATCGAGGTAAAATCATATTTGCGTTTCATGAACATAGACTTTCCTACTGCCATAAAAAGGAAATGTCCATGTGTGCAGCCCAAGACAATCCTTACAACCTGACCGGTGTTGCGCTTAAGTTTAGAATTACACAGAAACATGTTTATATTTAATTTCAGTTTTCATCTGAAATCAGTTTATTAGTGTTAACTGTCAGAAGCCGAAACAGCCGTCAGCGTTGTTATGGTTTGGCTCGCTTCCGCTTTGGCTGACTGCAGCTTACGAGGCACTACACTTGGCCAGAGCGATGAGCTGCGATCCACACAAAACACAGATCGTTGACTCGAAAAAATAAACACGCATCCATAACCGTTATTTCGATAACGCATTATTTCACGAAGGATATTCGAGCTCATCTACAAAATTATACATCTGTGTGACATGCGACGAGATCTGATTTTAGGCGACACGAGAAAAGAAAGCCCCGACCTACTGTGTTGTAAGGTTAGTCTAGTATGATATGGTGACATAAAAACACACAAAGTCGTCCATGACGACGACCATGGTGCCGGAACTTCACGCTTGGACGCCGCCTTTGCCTTTTCCTGTGGCTCACCAGAAGGTGTTATGCCGAATTGTACTGTACATATGACATCAAGGCAAGAGTTGTTAAAAAAAATCTAGTAAATATGCAGAATTCGTAAAAATATTTTCGAACAACCGAATGTTCCAGATATTATTAACATTATTCCAGGTAGCAATACTTAACAATGTGGTATGAGAATCTGCAAGAACGCAAACTAACGTAATTTATGAGTAAACATAAACATTCTAGTTTTCATTGAACAGGTTAATTCTGTTTAAGTGCAGCGTGGGAACGTGTTTAGTTAAAATAATAAAGCGGGTGCAAAAACCACCGGCATATCGACCCCCGCGGCAAGTGCATAGGGGCGGAACAAGTGGACCTATCCGCGACACGGCACCGTAGTGCACTCTAGTCTGCATAAAAAAAATGTTACGTTATTTATCGTCCAACTATTTTATAAAACGAACGATTTTCATATAAATTAGTGAAATAACAAAGGGAGAAAAATATGTAAATACATGTCTGTCACAAATTCATAATTTTCTCATAGACGTAACATGTATATAATTCAAACAATTATGTCAAAAGGCAGCTCTATCTAAAGAATGAAATCGGAAAAAGGGCAACATTATTCTTATAATGCATTTTTTCTTTAGCGTTAACAACATTTGACTAAATGAGGATGCGCTATCGGTGTAATTGCGTGCACAGAATAACTCAGATTACGGGAATCGTGAAACTTGAGTGTTCGCGACTCGCTGATGATCGCAAAGATGTGCGAGGAAAATGCCTGAGAACTTGGCCCCCTTATGTGAATGCTCCCATGTCTGTTATGTAATGCGACAGTACTGTTAGTCTGTCACGCAACAATACTAATTGACGGCGATTTTAGTTCATCTTCACATAGTCGTAGTCACTCGCTTCGGTTTGCCCAGTCGTCACTCGTCGCTCCTTATCTCGAACACGGCAAAACATTTCAAAACCGGCTTTTGTATCATCGCTGCCCTCGTTGCAAATGGACAACGAGTTTTTAGATCAACGAAGAGTGACTGATGTCAAGCCGCTATTTCATTTTACTAATATCACGCGACAGTGATTCTCTTGGCAGATGTTTCTTTCTTTTCATCTCATTCTTTCACGCAGAAATCAGCACTTTACAATCGAAAGGCTAGTATAAAGTTAATTATTATTACCATTGTCTTTACTGAATAGTAGTCAGCAACCTGCACTTTGGGTGCATCTTTTTATAACAGAATTTTGCTGCAAAAGGTCAACCACTAAAAGGAACCCTTATAGATATATCTAAATAAACATGCACTACTGATTGTTTAATATGTATTAATAACCCTTACGGGACTTTGATCTCGTTGATGTCAATTTCAGAAATTGATCGTTTTATGAGAATAATGAAGTAATTCATAGAGATACAGATCTTATACAAAATTAGAGCATTTTAATATTAAGTGATGAGAAAAAGGTCACTTGCTTGACCATTACTTTTTTAAGTTAAAAGAAATTAAGCATCAAAAAATGCATTATTCCTCAAATTAAAACGCCCACTTTGAATAGTTGCTTAAAAAACAAAATATACTAGAATAATGCCTGTATGTTATTGTATTTAATAAACGGAATGCGAAAGCACCAAGCCAAGGCGTGACTCACATAGAAGGCACGCGAGACTCGCCAAGTACCGACGAATGGGCCGCTAAGCTCTGCCCTGACAACCTTTTAACGAAGGGTTATAATACAACTTCAAACTCCTGATCATAATAACCACTTACTGTTAAAAAAAAGTATAGACAATAATCTTTTTCGTGATAATTACAATAAAGTAAGTATTAAAATTAAATTTAAGGCAATAAGATAAGAGGTCTTGTGCAATATATTGGGCATTGCCTTGTATTGGACGTCGAGTGTATGTACACCTGCTTCGTACACGTACATTCCTTAATAACACGACGTGACTTAACTCTAGAGTTGAATTACAACTATGTACCTATGTTATCGTACGAATTGTTTTTACTTACGAGCAACAGCTGTTGAAGTCGAGCAATAAGTGCTTATGTATTTTGACATGTCTTTTTTAAACTATTTTATAAAACCAATAAAATACATCATGGATGCATACATTTACGGCTTCGCGTTTGTCCTCATAATCATGCAATTTATTTCCTCAGCAATAATAGAAGAAGGAAAAGAAAACCAAATCATCTATTATTCACATATTATCTTCACGAAAACACATTTTATGAGAAAGTAAGTATAAGGCCGCTGTATCACTTACTGTAACTAATCGCATAACTAATAATAGAGAATGTTGATGCCTTGGTATAGTACAAAGTAATCACAAGCGAAAGAACAAAATATCTGTTTGAGAAGGAAGTATCAAATATCGTAGGATTTGGTGTTGATTATATTGGTGAAGTGATAGTAGGGCAATAGTACGGAGAGCTAGCATTACTGGGGTGCGGCGGCAGCCGGTGTCGGGTGCCACATCCAACAACAGGCACCGATGAGGAGAAAAGTGTGACGCCACGGACTTCACCGGCATTCGCGCTCCAACAAAATGACCGTGACCGGACGAAGCGTTCACTCTCAACGAGAACGGGATCGCAAAACTCGCAATAGTATAACATCGCTGATCGATGTTTACTGAAACGTTACCTTAACTTGTTATTGAGAACCTAAAGATGGCTATTCCGGTAAACAGAGCAAGTTGACAAATAACTATATCGACCCTCCGGCACGTACATGGGGCCGGTGGAGCCTGGCACCGGGAGTGCCATGCAAAGGGAACCGATTCACCTCACGCAGGCTCTCCTCAATGCCGAACCTGACACGAAAAATGTCATGCTGCCCCGGTTTCATTGCCCTCTGTTTTAAAATTTATTGTGCACCGTAATTAATCACAACGAGGATAATTAGGATAATTTTAGCAAAAATTCTTTAGTAAAGTTATTCCTTAAGTGCCGAATAATGCATTTATTGCTGCTAAAATTTCATAACAGTCGAAACGGTAAACCAACCGGATTTAAAAGATAATCTCAAACAATACCACAATTTCGCCATAGATGTTCAGACAAAGTAAGATGCCATTACAAGCTATTGTTTACTAAATTAGTTTTGCAAGTCAATAGTACCAATTCAGTGTTAAATGTACGTATTATTTAGGTATTTGTAAAGTTACGTATTTTTATGTTCACCAAACCCTGCTGCAATCATATTTTTGTTGTTATACCAATAAATAAGAACTGCTCTCGTAATACACGACGATCGATACCGTGTACGCTTATAAACAGTGTGGCATTTGGGTAACATATCTGAAACATTATACGTATGGTAAATTAGAAAATTATTAGGCAACATTTATTAAACAGGTGGTCCATGGTGTAAGAAAATAACATAGTTTCCGATAACACATGAATTATACATATATATAGAGAAAATAATAAAATAGGGTATTACACCCATTTTTGAAAAGTGTCTCAATCAGATTCTATAGTGCTAATGAACCATTGAAAAATTCACAAAATTTTTATTCAATCGTTAAGTGCCATAAAAATGCTTTTAAATTTTGCATTTTCAAATTTCGCGCGTATAGTGGTATTTTGTAGGTTATGTTAATTGTTTAAATTTTAAAAATGAGTTATTATTAGTTATTATTTTACAATGATAACATATTGTTCCCTCTTTAGCTGCACATAACCTATTGCATCATCGCCGTAAGACTCCCTTCCAGACCCGAAAACTATTTTTGAATTTTAAACACCTCTTATCGCTATCAAATAGCTTTTATAAGTGTAAGAGGGTTAGAGGGCATTACTTACATCGAAGTTTTAACATTCCGTAACTCAGCAGAACAGAGATCGGGATTTGCAGCAAAGAATTTACCGACCATCAAAGAGTTTATTCTTGGTAAATTTGTGTTGTCTCCTTTTACAAAACCTTTTGTAAAAAAAAAATTACGTTGGTTACGAAAATAATAAAAAGCCTTTATAGATTAAAGGTACGCTGATAGTTGACACTTGACACTTCTAAGTTTACATAGCCGTATGACGTAATAACATGGCGACTACTATTTAATGTGGTGTTATGAAACAGATTAAAAAAGCTGAAAAATTTGAATTGCATTTTAAAATTTAGTTCGCTATTTTATGAACCAAAACTAACGTTTTCCGACTGCTTTTTGCCTAAGCTATCTCAATAATATATCTTTAGATTTTTTCTCATATAGAGTAAAATACCCTATTGCTCGATATATTGATGTGATTTCAACTGACGAAACAAATATTTGTATTATGTAAATCTTCAGCTTAGTGAGAGTGTGTAAAGCGGTCAGGTGGCGTACGCCAAGCGCGTTCCACTTGCAGCCTAATTAAATTAAAAGCAATCGGCTCTGCTGCTGACGCAGTGCTGCGCCAATCCTAGTGCGGTGCCGCCCCCCTTGTTGAAGCGCCCTAAGGTCATTGTTCCTACCACACGACGCACCAATATGTAATGAATTACTGTGCAACATCATCAGACGTAGGTATATTTCTAAACGTGCATAATAAACTTTATTGTAACACTTAGCGAGACGTTCAACTGCTATGTGAACAAGTCTAACAGTAAACTCTGCTATTCGCTGCACTGCTATACCTTCGAGGCGAGTATAGTACAATTAGTAGCGAAATATTACCGCAGACGGGTGCAAGCCGCACAAACATCCGCATTAAGCCGGCCGTTGTCTTCAGTCACTTTCCGGCGTCAGTCAGAGCGTAACCTCTGCAGCACAGAATGCAACTTGATCCGAAGACACAAACGAAAGTCTCTATGCCGCACGGAGAAAAAAACTGGTTCTAAGTAGTTAAATGGCATTTATTGCGAGAGGTAGTCGTGAAAGTTTAAACCGAGCTTAGAAAACTGGCAACTTCATTACTGACCAACATTGGAACCTAATAGATAGACGCGTTAAAGATATCATCTGATATCACTCAATACCTTTTACAGAATTACTAGTTTCAACACGTACATGTATCCACATCCTTAATTTGATTTGAACAAAATTACCATTACGAACTGGTTAATATACTTTGAATATGAATATAGTGAGCATGAGCATGCTTAATTATTTTAAGGTATTACTTATATGTAGATAAGATGTTTTCTGGAGGAATTTCCGTGAGTTTTCTTAGACTGTCTCTACATTTGATACTGACAAATACTGCACATAATATGCACATCACAGATCAGGCTTGTGAACTATCACAATTACTATCTATTAATAACATATTCCTCTGTTACATTTTCGCGTTTGAGAAAGAAGAAATATGTATAACGAACCGGATGCAAGGAAAGTTGTAAACAAACCGAGCTAAATATATTTAACAACTGGAGCAAATACACACATTTCTTACTTACGTGTACTTCAGTTGAACTTTTGTTAATTTTAACACCCACTAATAGAGTCTGTGTCAAAATTAGCTGACGTCCGTTATAGAAAGTGAAACATTAGGTATGTATAATTGAAATATGAATTCAATGTACCACCTAACTTATTACGTGATTACGAACGATGCGATGGCTTCAACATAAATGGAACAGATGAAACACTTTTTATTTTGCATTGCATAAAGTCAAAACCACGAAGTAGTGTTCGAATATTGTGTTAAATTTTGCTTAAAACCACGGTTTAAATTCTTGAAGCGAGACAGTGAATCTCCAGCGGCGTATTTACTACGTTGATACAGCGGCCCCTTGTGGTGAAAACTGCCAGGAGAACGTAAAAAGACGCAATCAGCGAGAGAAAAGCATACACAAACTGTGGCTGACGCACAAGCAGCGCCTTAATGGAATACTTAAAAATTCAGGACGTCGACCATAGCTGTGACCTACTGACGAAAGCAATAGTATTTTTAACATAGCCGGTGAAGTGAACGCTTACTTTCGTAGAGAATGCAGAACAAATAAAAGCGATGAATTGAAGATAGTTTGAGTATATACATTTAATGAAACTTACTTCAATACAATCAGTCAGAAGTCGAATGGATGGACAGCAAGCTGGGTAGACGAATCTACGCCATACTATCTGAAACAAAAGAACCGTTTGAAAATTTTGTTTCATTAGCTGAAATAATAATACAAGTGCAACGAGGCCATCCATCTGCACAGTTACGTTATCAATTGTCACAATTGTGAAGCGAAACCAAAATAATAGCGTGTCGGACACAATATCATGGCGAGACATGACGACAACTCATAATTTTCTACCATTGCGCAAATAAAATAATACGTTATGAATTCGGTTTCTGCAGTAGTTTGTGACAACAATGCAGTGCTATCAATGAACGTTCAATAATCTTGTATTGAAATCAATAAAGCACGGTATAAATTCGTATGTTTCAACATCCAGAA
This sequence comes from Shargacucullia verbasci, assembly GCA_947562105.1. Lineage (NCBI taxonomy): Eukaryota > Metazoa > Arthropoda > Insecta > Lepidoptera > Noctuidae > Shargacucullia > Shargacucullia verbasci. The sequence continues at coordinate 10,964,591 of OX387285.1, read as the reverse complement.
CCATGCCAGTTGATGTGTCACTGGGGTCATACCAGATGGGAGAATCGAATCAGTGACTTATCAAAACTTATTCGGATAGGTTATTGCGGTGCCACGCTTATTCTCAATTTAAATGGATTGAATGGTAGTTATAACGCTTTATTCAACAAACGGGAAACGACAGTCTCACGACTTACTTCACTTGGCCCAATTGTGTTTTTTAAGCTTTCAATTTTAAACCTTGTCTCAAAACGGTTGTAGTGTAATATTTCATCTCAATGGTCAATGATAATATAATATATCCCGACTAATTCAAATCCTAAATAGAGAGCTGGCCGTTAAATAACTGGAACGCAAAATTTTTTAGATAGGTATTCCATACAAAAAAATCTACGTGTTTGGGACACGCGCTTCAGGTTCCAAAGCTAAGGAATAGTCATCATTTCAGTAAGAACGTGAAAACATTCACAATGCCGCAGCAACAAGCAGCTAACACAGACAGACGACCATGACAAAATTAAAACCGTTCCGTTTTCGGTCAAACGGCTACGGAACCTTAAAAAACTATAAAGAAAATCGTACCTGATGTTGTTCGCAATGATTGTATTCAACACGGAGCTACTCACCGCGTGCATCAGTGACTCATTGAGGCAACGACCGGGTGATACAGAAATGGTTCATCCATTCTTCACAAACTAAATAGGTACTTCAATTCATTCATACCGTCTTATTTCTTTGATAAAGTTTGTAGATATTTCTTATAGTATTTTTGTGCCCAGAAATGCCATAAGTACGTGCAAAGTGTACAAACATATAAAAGGGATATTCAAGTGCATATTTTGCTTTATTTTATTAACGTGAAGATATTAAATACACGAAGGTTGTATGACAAGTACTACCGACCGCATAAACCCATACAAAGCTAATTAGAATGGAAGTCTCGTATACAAGATATTATAGTCAATAGGTACTTGAGTCAGGGAATTGTAAATGCGGCATATGTCTGCGTACAAACACGGCACGTGTCACGATTGTCAGACCAGCAATCGTCATGGTATCGGAAATCATGAAATCCACTAGGGAAAAGATTAATAGTATTTACTACCGTGTACGCCACGACCATGACTGTAAATAGGAAATCGTTTTTTATTAAATATATTAAAAATAACTTGAGTAAGTAATGTCTTACTCAAGTAGTGTCTTCAAATAATATTTACAAAGCTATTGATAACTGGGATATATTTTATGCAAAGAAAGTTGTATATCGTCGAGTAAAACTTAGAAAAACGCATAAAATCGCGAGTTTGACTTGAAGAATGGTATGCTTGTCTACTGCAAAATTACATTTCAACAATTTACCATTTCACAACCATCATTTTTTTTTTGTTTGGGTGTTGTTTTTTGATACTAATAAAATGATTATTGCATATAAATGCAATAATCATTGTATTGGTCCCAAATTACTTCCTTGTAGGACTCCTAAGCAGAATATCATATTTTTACTGGTAAAGCTGAGGTATATAATATTAGGTATATCTGCATAAAACAAATGCTTCAAACTATGTAAGTGTGGTGCCCTAAGTTCCTATGTTATTTTCTATTAAGTAATAATGGAACTGATATAGTGTCAAAAGGCTCTGCTGAGTCTATATTCTCAAGCATTTTTCTCATTATATATATAAAATAACTATTCAACTGCAGTAGAAGTCACAGATTGAAAATCTTTTTATTGCTGATTAGTTACGCTCCTTACCTTGATTTTAGACTAATGATTTGATACTGATGCTAAAACTGAGTACTGAGTTTTCTCATTTCCCTCTGAAGCCTAGAATATGCAATATAAAACTGACTATAAGGAGACTATTTGCAAAGCTTACCCTAGAATCTAGAGTAGAACTCCAAGTGGCCTTTTCATCATTGCCCCAAAAAACAAGACCACTGACATGGTTTTCACACAGCCTTTTCTCATATTCTGAGTACTTTTTTACAGTATGCTGTGGCTGCCTAGAGGTCGGAAGCGCGACTGCTGAGTGTGAGGTCCTGGATTCGATTGCCGGGTCGGCAACGTGATATTGAGTTTTTCTATATTGAAATTCTCAATAGCAGCACGGAGTCTGGGACTGTGCCCATGATGGCAATAGGCCTCACCCTCTATTACACAGTGTAAAATATAGTACACCTCTGCCTGACCCTTCAGGGAATACAGGTGTGATGCTATGTTACGTTATATATAATCTTTTACAGTATAATTTGACATAAATTTACAGACATATACAATGAGATAAATAAATTCTTCTCTTTGTAGTTTCTTAAGTTTGATTACACTGTAAGGCAGTAGTTATATTTGTTTAGTGTTAGGAATCATATTATTTATGAAAATACCATCATCATACACTCTGTACTCCTTCTTACAAACAAAAATCTTTTGGAAAGGATCTGACTGGCTGTATGAACTATTAGATGCAGGAGATTTGGTGCACATGTATGACATATTATCTAGGCACAGTCGCAGAAAAACATTTTAGGAGGGGTCATATTAACAGTAAAATGACAGGGGCGAGGGGGGTGCCATATTAAAGTTGAGCAAATTAGAATTTATGTCACTAAAAGATTAAATATAATATTATAAATAAAAAAACCTACTTAGATTTGATTTCATTGTTTAGACGTTATAAGAAGTAATTTATTCATTTGTTTTTAAAATTTTCATAAATTGTCCATTTGTAATATGTCTATTATTTATTTATGGATCCACAGTCCAACACTGGCCACTGACAAGCCAGAGATTTTCTTTTGCGTCTACATTGGAGTTAGTCTACAGGTGGAATAAGGAAATAACCCCAGGTTAAGATATTATACATAGTTAAAAATGAAGGTAAAGGTAAGCATTATGGATTATTTCACAAGCAACTGACAAAATGTAGATATTAGTGTTATTAACATCCACAGGTGTCTGCTCATTAGCTAATGGGTAAATAAATTATTACATATGACAATACTCTAAATTTTTAAAATACAAGGTGAAATCTATAAATTAGAATGTTTAGGTAATTTATTTCTAACTATAAAAAGAAATGTATAATGACATTAGTTCATTCTTCATCTTTAATTTGTATGAAGACATTAAAATTAACATACATGCCAATACCATAAAATTCCATGTAAAAAAAAATAAAAACAAATTAACATAGTAAAATTATTGCATAAAGTCAGTATAGAAATAAAATAAACAAAGAAAATAAAAATAATGGGAACAGTCATCATCACACGTTCGGATCATTATGATGTGTAATGTAATCATACAGATAACGTTACGTGATTAGCCTACCTGTGTCATGGCATTCCACAGATTCGTTTCAAAACTACAAAATTATAGTATTGTAATCATACTGACCTGTTATAAAGTTCAAGATTTTACTTCGGCAGCAACCACACATAACATATAAAACGATGATCATCTAAATTACACGAAAACAATCACTCTTTGAAACTTTAAAATTAGTCAACAACTTTTCGATGTACTGCGCGACACGGCATAGAAATTTATGACACTTTGAAAGTTCACTAAAGTTGACAAATATTCTGAACAAGTTCATAAAACACACGCAAACTTCACGCAAATAATCTTCGGTTATTGTTTGTATCCTCAAGAGATCGCCGAAATGTTAGAAGCTAAACTTCAAAACATTTTTCGACATACGTAAGTACACCATTCACGAGAATGAGAATGACGCTGACAGCCAGGCCAGCAACCGTCTCCAAAACACAAAAACTCAGTGTTGCTTGCCGCTAACGGAAAACTACAGTATCAGTAGAAATTATCTGTTGAAATGAGTTTTAAATGTTATAGTACAATACATCTAAAAATAACAAAATGTTCATAAAAGTTATAACTGAGTTTGTTACAGCCAAAATAGGTGTAATATTTACTAAGATTACTTGTGATTTTAAATTACGCTAAGCTATGAAGAGAGCTTCATTATTTATTTCGCCTAAACGGCCGGGTAGAGCCGTTGAAGTGATAATCTAGCGAAGGCATGCAACTTTATTATAAACTACCGGCAGATATCAGGAACAAATCTCCCTATCATATTTAAAGCCAAACTCAGGCAATATATTACTATGAATACAAAATTACTACCTACCTACATAGCGTAATGACGTACTTAACCAAGTCTTCTTTAGTATTAGCAAATGAACCTATGAATAATGATAAATGAATATATAAATATAGTATCTGCCTACATTAAAAAACTATACCTGGTACTAGACTGCACTTTACTTATAAACTTTGTATTTATTCGCTAAGTGAACGAAGTGTTTTTGAATAAATAAAGAATCTTTAACAGATTTTTCATGATATCCTGTACACTATGAAAAGTCTGTACGCCCTGAGAGTGATCCAAGAAGCTTTCAATGATGCAAGTTGTTACAGCTTTGTGGAGTTGTTGCTCATTTCGAAAATGACGGAAGCGGAAGGTAGAAATATTCTAAATGTCTATGTAGATATGGCAACACTGATTATTTTATTTTCAGCCTACCGATGACAAAGATAAAAAATAAATGATATTTCCATAGACTTAGAATTTCGCTTAACACTAAATCTATGGATATTTCCGAAAAACCTGATCCTGTACAAGAATTGACAGCAGTACAACGAGCGCTATACGAGCTCTATAGATATGTCCTAAGTATACAAGATAGATAGAGAGATATACGCTTTATTGCACACGACACAGTTCAAAAACATAAACATAAAAATTACAGTAAGCATGTGCTATGGGCGGCCTTATCGCAATCGGCGATCTCTTCCAGGCAACCATACAAGCTTGATGGTGATGACCAGGTGTGAATGACTACAATATATTCAGTGTATGATTGAAGTTCGACGGACACTACATAAAAAAGCAAAAAATCAAGACTCCTCAAAATCTCCTTAAAAAATTACGAATGATGGAGCCATTAAATTAAAATTGGAATTGGAAATTACGAACTATACTGTCAAATACAAGTTGTGTTCGTCAAAAAGTATTTAATCAAAGGTGTATATTATAAGAAGTACCGTGGACCTGGTACTTGGGAAATCCTGGATCAAAAAAGACAAAGGATATAGCTATCTACGTATGTACCGTGTATGTTACTATTACACAGTTGAAGCAATTCATTACTTTTCAGTACAATGTAAAACCAGAAAGTTAGTTAGATTTGAAATTTTATTGCGGGCACAATAAGTTTTCCCCCCACTGCAATAACATTTTAAATCGGTTCAAAAGATTTATATGTATGGTAGAATTAAGCGTAAGACAAAGTGGCGTTATTAAATTAGTACCTAGTACTACCCTCCGTATACTTTGGATGATGTCGGTAAACACGGAACCAGCTGCAACAAGGCAACAAGCCTTTGACGACGGGACTTTAAATCCTCGAGATGACTCATCTCCAATCCTACTAATATTATAAATGCGAAAGTTTGTGAGGATCTTTGTTACTCTTTCACGCCGGAACGGCTGAACGGATCTGGATGAAATTTGGCACAGAGATAGATTATAGACTTTTTATCCCGGAAAAATGTACGGGTTCGTTAACCACGCAGGCGAAGCCGCGCGCGGAAGCTAGTTGTTATATATTTTGAAATGATTTATATAGTTTTTTTTTGTAATACTGCCCTAATTTTGTGTGCAAGTAGCTGTGAACAAATCGACGTCTACCAGATTCAGATAGGTACCATTAATTACGATCGAAGATATGTCTTGTCATATTTAAGTACGAGTCCTGTTGGAGACTCTTATGATCAAATATATTAGATTCTATCAAGGCTTGTCGAAGTAGATTCCTTCGAACTGCAGTCTTTCACTCATACTATTAATAGTAAGAAAGGGTTTTGCAGTAACGCGGCTTTGAATACTGCACCAGAATGAGGCCCTAGTGTAAGTTTCTTTCGACAAATTCGATTTACTACATCGAACGCGTTCGGCGCTCCGAGGCCCTAGTGTAAGTTTCTTTCGACAAATACGATTTACTACATCGAACGCGTTCGCGAATTTGTCGAAAGAAATTTAGGTACACTAGGCCCTCCGATTGGTGGAGAGCACGAAACGGACCAATCGGAGCGCCGAACGCGTTCGATGTAGTAAATCGAATTTGTCAAAATAAACTTACACTAGGAGTACTCTGAGCAAGCTGAGCGAGGACGAGACGCGTTGTTGCTGAACTGTAGCCCTTATCAAGCAGCGCGGCGTTTTGCTAACCTTTGCAACATGCTGCCCGCTTATCGAATGTTTTGTTGAGTTATAATGTTGGTAATCAACTAAGGGATTGAGTGGGTAATATGGTTTAGGGGATTAATCTAAGTTTAGCTTTGAATTCTCAATTTTAAGCCGGCAATACACGTTGGTCGAGCAGTGCCAAGCGAAGGCCAGTACCAACGTATAGACAGCCTATTTGCTTTGTCTTGCTATTGCTCGGTGTAGATTGCCTAGTTGGCCGAGTAAAGCGCCAACCTGTATAGAACTCATTTGACGCTATACTACATATAGCTGCCACAGTTCTGAAGTTCATATCTGGAATTGTCCAGTAGAACTTCAGACGTATCCAGTATTTAGTTTATAGTGGTTGGAACAGTGTAATCAGCTATTTAAACTTTATAGACTAAAACAATATTGGAGCACATGACTTATGGCCCTCCTCGAAAGTAACATAGCCGTAAAGCGACGTAAAGTATACACAATAAAAAATATTCTGGTGGTCATTGCTGGCTATAAAATAACTAGTAATTCACGCAAATTACAGACGGATGAAACTAATATAAGAACGATTGGGCTATAGACGATCGATACTGTGTGTTAATTATAAGAACTGCAAATGAAAAGCATTAAAAAAGTCGTAATTATCAACTACCAAATTTCAAAGAAAAACAATTTGGATTTCATAGATTTATATTTTGTTCTAAACTTGTACATTCACGCACATACACACAATAAATGTCAATAAAAACAAGTTCAGTCTGGCCAGATATAAAAAAAAGGTTGATACAAAATGGCACTACCCATACTGCTACATGATACTATAGTTTGTGGAATAGCAATATACCAAAAGTGATTTACCAATCAAGAACACATTATGTATATCAAATAACACTGTTCACTATCATCACCAGTGTATCTAAATATTAATTACAATAAGGGAGAAATAAGATTATTTCAAAAAGTGAACATAATATTTATTATTATTTAAAATAATACTTGACTTTAAAGTCAAACCAATAGATCTACAAAATTGTATGAATTATAAATCAAGAGATTACAAATACCTATTTGAATAAACTCTACAAAAGAGGATCTTACAAATTAAATCTTAAAAGTTGTACGTTTCTAGGGAGAGCTAAGTCATCCCAAATTTATTCAAGTGAGATTTATCTTAAATTTGCTAAATATTTCGAGTAAATGCATTGTAATCACACATAAGAAATATTCTCATAAAGCAGCTTATATATCTGAAATAAAATGTCTCACATGATTAAAATTTGGGTAGACAATCTCAGATGAGAACTTTGTAATGTCAAGATAACCCCATGTGCTATATCATACGAAATTGTTATTACCAGCTTATGCAATAGTGTAAAGATCTACAACAAAATGAGTGTATTGCAGTAACACACACAACAAGAGTTATCATGACAAACAAATTACACTAAAATTGAGTGTGTTATGTCAGAAAACAGAACACAATTTACTGCTCTTCAGATCCCTCTTCCTCATAATCTTCATCTTGTTCCTCTTCAGTAGAGGCATCATCTTTTTTGGGTGGAGGGTCCTTGCGTGGCCGTCCACGTCCCCTTCCTTCAACTGGTGCACTCTGAAAATTAACAATATACAAATATTATGAAAATGATTCAAATCTAAAGTAATTTATTCCTATAGAGGCATGCAATAAATATACCTTTCCTTTTGCAGCTCCTTTTTTCTTAGATCCCTTAGGCCTGCCTCGCCCTCTCTTTGCTACTGGAGCTTGTTCATCATCAGATGATTTTGTTGATTCCTTAGTCCTGGTAGCTGCTGGTGGTCTCCCCCTTTTCTTTGTATCACTCTTGGCCTCCTGATGATAAATAAGCAATGGTATAATAGTTTGGATACAGTCATGAATATCTAAATATATTTTATAATATTCTCATTATAACGTATTTTAGAATACCAACCGATTGTGTTCCATTAGCTTTAGGTCTACCGCGTCCTTTCTTCTCTACGGTCGTAGATCCGTCATCAGACATTTCCAGTTATTTAATAACAGCTAAAGAGAAGAAATCTGTAACAAAATAAATACCGAATAATATACACAAAACACACCAAACAAATACATTGAAAACGACGCTATTTCCATTATTGTTTTGGAGTGACGCCACTACGTGAAGGGAATATTGGTACACATCAAGACACAGACAGAAATAATTAAGTAGTACATTTACATTCTACGTAACCAATAAAATTTGGTCACCAATAAAACAAGAGAAGAAATTGACAACAAAATAATATCGTTTGCTACTCATAATTAGTAAATTCGAATAGATTATTTATTTGTCCAATGCATTCATAATAGAGCTTGTGAACACTAAGAAACAAAGAAATTACCTGACTATTTTCAAAGATACTACAAAACGTTTAAAACTATACGATAATCTTGAGAAATTCAATATTAAACAACTAAAGCAATTTTACGAACGCCAAGCCACTTTAATAATGGAGTCTGCTTACATTATTTAAATATGAAAGATTCTCAGTGTATTTTGAGAATCAAGAGGATAAATAATCTTGTAAAATTGTATACCAAGAAATACTACGTCGAATAATATCCAAAAAATCGAAATAGTGTACAAAATTATAATATAAATACTCACCTAAATGTTTACAGCAAACGTTAGCGCAATAGGCCAAAGATTTTATGGCGGGCAGCGAACCGGTGTTTACCTGGCGTCTGTGCAGAGGGCGCTGATGTCTTTGTAAGCAAAAATAAAAAACTAAAGAATTATAGAATGCCGGAGCCCAAACGCTACTATGCTCGAAGAAAATGTATCAAAATGAAATATCTTATTAAAAGTGCCTTTAGATAGAATAATTCTATTTAAAAATATAAAATTCTAATTGATATCTCGAAATTCCCGCCAACAGGAAGCTGTCATTATCCAAACAAGAAATTATTGCAAGCAAGGAATTATGACTAAATTCTTTACACACTATATTCTTTAAAATTTATTTTGTGCTGTAGACGTTTACTGACAGATTCTCACTCAAGGTTTCTCGGAAAACGGATAATGAATCCGAAATTCCGGAGATTCTATCCTAGTCTACCGAAGATTTTTCTCCGTTACCAAAATGGAACTAATTCAGATCGCAAGGCAGGATAAGGTAATAATACGAAAATAGGTGAAAAAAGTCAATATTGCTCGATAACACTGCTTTGGATTGATTTGAATGTTAACAACACAACTGAGAGAAAAAGTTCTTAATAAAATTTAATCTTACAACATTAACTTTCAGGTGCTTTATAGTCAACGTAGCTAGGTATTTATATGATTACATTCATGCCGTATATTATCATATGAATACCTAGCTTATTGTAACAGTTATAAAACATATTCTTACCTACATATTCGTAATGAGGCAGTCAACGAGTATTAATACTCGTTGACTGCCTTATTGGTCTAGTGGTCGCAAGCGACTGCTAAGTTTGAGCTCCTGGGTTCGGTTTCCGGGTCGGGCAATGTTATTGGGTTTTTCTGTATGGAAATTCTCAGTAGCAGCACGGAGTCTGGAACTGTGCCTGGTAGATGACAATAGGCTCGCCACCTATTACATGGGAGTCAATAACGGCATCAGCGAAATGTGGGTGTACAATAGTACAACTCTGCCTAACCCTTTGAGGAATACAGGCGTGATGCTCTGTTAATATTCGTTGATGAAAAATTTGTGTTCGTGCTTTGTCTTGTAATCTATTAGTATAATTAAAACCACTTTAGCTAATTTAGTAACATAATAACTTTCCTTTTTGATTCCAATGCTATACCACAGATAATGGCTATACCAATTTATTATGGGTCAACGCAATATGTCTTTTTTTCCTTTTCATTCTTCTCATTCATGTCCTCTTCAACGCTGCATACACTGATCAATAAATAATGCATAACTTTTTTTTGTCGTTATCAACGTCGTTGGCAAAATTGTTGATGGTGACATAAACATATAAGTCAAACAAATGCTTAGTCCATTGGTTAAGGCTTAATCAAAAAATATACACATATAACAGGGCTGCGCCCAAAAAGTGTCTCTCCAAACGATTATCCAAGAATTGGTTGAATTGAAAAAAAAACTGAACGAAATAGTTAAGCCTTGCCTAGCCTTGAATAATAAATCTAACTTGGCAACACAACTGTTATTATTCCTGTAAGTGTTTCTAAAAATGTGCTCCGCCAGAACTCTTCTCATCTCAGCAAGTAAACGCAGGACGGCTCGCTCGCTCGTTAACTTTCCTTATTTAGCTTCGGCCTCATGTGCTGGCCTTACTCCGAGCCTCCTCATAGCCTCTAATTTGAACGCGCCTCCAAAAAGGTCATTGTTCGGTTCCTCCAGACGTCACCGTATGACAGTGACTGTCACCTGTCATTTTATCATGTCTCACGATTCTCACATTCTCACATGCCTGCCGCTTCTCAGCATTTTAGCACAGTAAATAGGTTTTTTATTTGAAAGCTAATTGCCTATTTTTGGAGTTTACAACGTAAAACCGATGTACTTTTTGTGTTGAATTTTAGATTATCTTCTGTGATCTGTGAAGAACCCGAAGGGTTTGTGGTCATCAACACGCAGATTCGGGCCATTGATAAAAACTTAGCAAGCAAGCGTAGATGCTGATTTGAAGACTATAAATAAAATTGAAAAAGAATGAAATTCATTCGCAAATACTAATATAGTATGGTAGAATACTAGAAAACATAATAATTGCAGGAATTAAAGTTATAATGGAAAAGCCTATAGAACCAAATGCAGTGGACTGCTGTAACAGTGGCTGTAATCCTTGTATTTTTGATATATATGAAAAACAGTTAATACTTTATAGAAAATATTTGGAAGATGGGAAGTATGTAAAAACACCTCAGCATAATGGAATATCACAGTTGAATTACACAACATTTACTGTTATGAAGAATATGGAAATTTGCAATTTTCATAATCTCATTCTATTTAAAAAGATATCATTGGACAATAAAAATGTTTGGTGGAAACCTGGAGATCATTTTCTTTTCAAATATACAACACCTGAATCATCATGCACAAGAGCATATACACCGGTCAAAGTTAAAAATGAACTAAGTGATGACTATGACTTCTCTATAATTGTTAAAAAGTATGATAAAGGCCTTGTGTCAACTCACTTGTGTAATTTAATAGAAGGGAATGTAACTTTGTGGAGAGGGCCATATGGTCATTATAAATTGGAACCAAATAAATTTAAAAGAATACTTATGATTGCCCAAGGAACTGGTATAGCTCCTTTCATTAGCATTATAGAAAATATTCTAAACAATGAAGATGATATGACTAAAATAATATTATTATATTGTTGTAAATGTGAACAGACAATTCTATTTAGGGATGAACTTTATGCCTTTAAATCATACTGGAATTTTAAGTATGATATTTTTTTAAGCAGTCTAAGCTTGTCAGTGAATTTTTTATGTCGATATCAGGAACCAATAAGAAATCAAAAGCTTAGCTTTGAATATTTATGCAATTTTAAACCTTTTGTAGACAAAGATCAGTTTTTATTGTGTGGATCTTCTCAGTTTAACAAGGCTTATGATGATTATTTAAAAAAAGAAGTGCCTATAGGAAATATAGTCTTATTTTGATAATATTGGTAGTTTCCTTTAAAAATTAAAACATTGTTTTATTTATAATACTAGCTGTGCCCGCGACTTCGTTCGCATGGATGTCGGAACTCAACAATGTATTTTTTAGTGAGACCAAATGCACTTAACCCTATTTTTTTCTAAAATAAAAGATTTTTTCTAAAATAAAGTAGCCTAAGTTACTCCTTATTACATCAGCTACCTGCCAATAAAAGTCCTGTCAAAATCGGTCCAGCCATTTCAGAGATTAGCCTACACAGACAGCCAGACAAAAATTGTAAAAAATGTTATTTTGGTGTATGTACCGTATATATATTCATATGCATGTAGTAAAAAACGGTTATTTCAATATTACAAACAGACACTCCAATTTTATTTTTATGTATAGATTGGTATTTACTTAGATCTGAAATAAGAAGTTACCTACCAATTATTTATTATATATTTCTTGGAGATTCAGCTTGTTGAGCACAATATGTACAACAAAGTATATGGAATTTATTATATGCTATGAATTTTTTCAGTGGCTTCTAGAGTCTTAGACTATTGTTTGCAATTATTACGAATAATATTTTATTACGAAACACATATGAAAGAAGGAGATGAAATCTTTATTTTTTGTCCTTATCTGCGTGGCCGGTATTTTTAGCCACAGATTGTCAAATTTGACAATCTGTGGTTAATTAAATATGCAAAAGTAAACACGAGATATAAATTTCGCTTAAATTTCAGTTTTCTGTATTAAATAAGTTCATATAAAGTAGCAAGTGTGTCTCCAGAGTGTGTGTGGTGTATGCGCTATGGGATATTGCACTGTTTTAGGCTGCAAAAACTGTAGCATACGAAAAGATGCCGTGCGTACCATTTCACTCGTAAGTAGATATAATTCAATTTATTAGAGTTTCAATAACGTCGGAGATATCATTACAGATATCATGGATAGGAACTGACTACTTGTTGTTGAATATACTGTGAAATTAATGCGTCATTTTGCTTATTGTTTGTAACCTAACCTAACACGTGAAATATTAAGTGTTGCTACTGTATTCTTTTATTTACCTTACTATCAATTCCAAGTAGTTTATACAAATTGAATATTAAAATTTAGGAATGTGTATTTTACGGGAATTGTACTGGTTTACAGTAGATCTTGAGATGACAAAAAAATAAATTCACGCTACCGGGTGGCAAAATTGCTATTTATAAATAACCAATAAGTAATTTTCATGAACCGTTAAGGGACACTGACATCTCAAATTATTTTAGTTTACAAATAAAAACCAAAAAACCAGAATGTGCTTACTGAGTTTCCTTAGCCCGCCTACCTTTATGTAAATAAAACCTGAAATATATGAATCACTGTCAGTTAAATATTATGAATCTTAAACATTAATTAAATATATACACATTTACCTGACAATAAAAGAGAATGTTGTTTATAATAAATACATTCTATTTATTATATAAAATAATCAGGATAAAATTAGATTTACGCTTAAAATAAGGGACATTGATTTTCCTGGCAACACCTACTGTCCGAGCGAGAGAGATTAAAGTGGCCACGGTGACTACTTATCTATACGTACTTTATCTATGGGCCACGGTGACTACTTTTCTATAGGTACTTTATCTATGTATAAGAAAAACTCGACATATTTTCGTTAAACGTTCTCTCCTCGAAAGCTAATTATTATTGTTTAATTACTTCCCTTATTACCTATTAGTTGATGAAATACTCTCTTCTATCTTTTTTAAATTTGCGAATTATCGCTACCCACCTAACTATATTCATAAAACACCGAAACACTGATAATGAGTATTCCCTGTCGACTATAAATTGAAAAAGCAAAAAAAAAAACATTGTTGACATAAGAACCAGTGTTGCCGAAAGTACGGCAATTGCCGTTTCGTACGGCAATTAGGCCTCCAAATCACACAATATACGGCATACGGCAGGATGCTCATTAGTGTACTATAAAATACGGCAATCCGGCAATTGAATAAAAATCTTTTAAAGTCGAAAAAATCAAGAGATGAAAAGTTTTAATTGTTTTTTTTTTCTTAAAAAAATGAAGATCATAACCCATAGTATCATATTTTTGCTTCTTGTCTTGCAACTAGATAACGCTTGTATTCCCCGAAGGGTTAGGCGCAGGTGTACCATTGCACACCCACATTTCGCTGATGCCGTTATTGAGTCCCATGTAATAGGGGGGCGAGCTTATTGCCGTCTACCGTGCGCAGTTCCAGACTCCATGTTGCTACTGAGAATTTCCATAGAGAAAAACCCAATAACACTTTGCCCGACCAAGGAATCGAACCCAGGACCTTACGCTCAACAATTGCGCTGGCGACCACTAAACTAATGAGGCAGTCAGGTCGCCTCAATTAGATAATCGGTACTTTTTGCGTTAATCATAAATATTTATTGTTTTATCAGTATTTATTGTCCTTAGAAAGAATTGAGGCGGGAAATCCCTTCAGCCTAATTCTTTCACATTTAATGGAACAAGAAGAGTAAAGCTACTCTACTCAGTACACGAGAGAGTAAGTCAGTATACGTAATTTTATGTCTTTTTTTATGTAAATGTACGGCAATTTATTTTAGAATACGGCAATTTTTACCCTGGTGTACGGTATCCCGAAATCTAGGCAGCGGCAACACTGATAAGAACTTTGAGGGGCTGAAGTTATGATGAACGCACTGTAGATAGATTCAGGGACTGAACATATTATTTCGACGAGATAGATATAATATAATACGCCTGTTCTACACACATTTGATTGGCAATTTATAGTCTACACATAAGAATAGTAATATCAGTCATAGCTAACTACGTAGGTACGAATTTGTTTTCATTTTCAATCACTCCTATTTGGACCTTTTTGAAAATAAGACAACACAGTACAATCTGTGCTGTTTCTAACTTTCTAAGCATGAAATTTATGAGGATTAGTGTCACTTTTATCAGAGATAATTTAGATAAAAAGATTTGGAAACTAAATAAATAAGGCCTTATTTCCTTTCGTTCATTTCAATTTTTCTATTGATCCAGATACTTCCAATTTTAAAGATCTGCCAAATTCAATTTACCGTACTTGTCAATTTCATTCACATAATTATAGTCAGATGGGTATCCAAATTGTATCATTTGGAAGAAATTTAATCATCAGGACGCTCAGTGGCAACTGACTGAGGGGCTTTAGTTTAGTACAGTAAATTATTCTGATAAACCTATTGGAGTAGAGTGTAACATATATGGCACTAGATGGCGCCATTTAAAGATTTCATTTGTATAAGGCTCTATAAGGGTTTGATAATGCCACGTCAAATTTTTTAATGTAGTATTCTCTTAAAATTACCATAGTACTAACATTATTATATAAATGGATTATCTCATTGCAAAAAAACAAATTGTTTCCGAATTGAGCAAATAAAGAAAAAATACAAATCTGTTGATTCTTTGTTTTTCTTGTGTGGCAACACGAACCAAAGTAAATTCGGTATGGATTTTTTCGCGCCGGCGCGAAACGTGTTTGCTTCTGACTTCCTTGTAATTTTTCCACAGTAATATTTTATCCTAACGTAATATGATAACAAATCAAATCTATGAATCTTTATGAACGAGCAGACCCACTATTTGATACAGGAATATAAATATGTCTTATACATAATTATATAACTGCGAGGATATTATAATTTAAGAATGTTCGTTGTATAAATCAGTGCTAACATTTTGCTCAAGTGCGTTCGACAAAAATGGGTTCTATTGTGTTGAAAAGTTTATCCATCCTTTTAGGGGTGTTTTTTATATTTGTTGGAATAACAAAGCTAACCCCATTTATTTCAAAGGAATTGCACAAAGATCTGGTAAGCTTTTTTTAATTATCAGTTTTCTAGCAAACGGAAATTATAAGGTCGCTAGGTGCATTTAGATTTTTGTGGCAGAGCGATGTGGCTTGCTATTTTGGTATTTGGCCTGCCGCCTAATACCACCACGGAGTCGTCTTGTTGCGACAGCGTGACTCGATCGCGGATCCCCCCTGCGCCGATTCTTAATCATCAGTAATTTATTTGTTGGCGCATGGAGTTCCATCGATCTTATTGCAACAATGTTAACAACCAATTAAAAAATGATTAGATAATCTCACTGTCTGGATTTTATCGGTAAACTGAAAAACAAGAAACTTCGCTTTTTAATTATTTCTAATGATCTATTATTATGGTTCATGTTATTTAAAAATACAATCTTACTGAAACATATTACGAGTAACTAATGAGTATATAGGTAGGTACATTATTATAGGACTTGAAAATACAACCTTAGAGCGTGGTAAGATTATTCCGGTCTGTAAGCCTATCAATAATTCGCAATTTGATTAAGGGGTTTCATATTTACATTAGTGTTAAGTTTATGTCATAGTTTAATTTATTAAGGCAGTTTCTACTTTGCGGCACTTGATATCCTCATTCGTGTAGTAATTGCAAGCCCGAAAACTATGGCATTCAGTCCTGGGTTCCTATTTACCTATGACTAAACCAAATGTATTGACTGAAGGTGGCTGTAGATACACCTTCGCTTAATTAATTATTAATTAATTCTGCGGTGAGTGAGTACAGGCGTACACAGCCTGTGTTAAAATATCTTATATAATAATATACCCTATTTTGTTTCAGAGAAAAGAATACGTGAGATACGCCAAAGTATTTCCATTAACTGAAACATTAGACTTCAAATTACCTTCAAAATGGTACAGGAGGGCTGTAGGTGGACTCGAAATATTATTTGGTTTAGCCCTGGCAGCTGTACCTAGTCGTAAGTATGCTTTACAATAATATTATCAGAAGATATAGAGGAAGCTTACAGCGTATAAACACGAGAGCATATTTCATGCCATTCCAACCGACAATGATTTATTATTATAGACTAGGCGATTCTTTGTTATTTTCTTTTATTTTGCAAATGGAATTCAAATAACAAGGTATCGTCATCATCGTAATACAAGCCAATTTATAGGTAGGTACCCATACTGGCGTAGTTAGGGGGGGGGGGGGGGGTTGATGTTGAGCAAATTTATATTTAAATACTAGCTGTGCCCGCGACTTCGTTCGCGTGGATGTCGGAACTTAACAATGTATTTTTTAGTGAGACCAAATGCACTTAACCCTATGTTTTTCTAAAATAAAAGATTTTTTCTAAAATAAAAGTAGCCTAAGTTACTCCTTATTACATCAGCTACCTGCAAATAAAAGTCCCGTCAAAATCGGTCCAGCCATTTCAGAGATTAGCCTATACAAACAGACAAACAGACGGACAGACAGACAGACAAAAATTGTAAAAAATGTTATTTTGGTGTATGTACCGTATATATATTCATATGCATGTAGTAAAAAACGGTTATTCCAATATTACAAACAGACACTCCAATTTTATTTATATGTATAGATTGATCAAAACAATAAAAACTACGACAAAACAAAGATTGCTAAGCCGCGGTTGGGTCATTGTTGCCCGCAAGTAGTTTTATATTAATACATAAAGCTGAGCTGAGCTAGTGCTTGTGGGGGAATCCCCGAACAAGACAGCTGTAGGGGTTTAATTTTTTTCTCAATGTTTCTATTGTCACCTCAAAAAGGGTGACACCCGGTGCGGACTCCCCCCCTTGCTGCGCCACTGGGTACATTGGGTTTCCACCCGTTTTAAGAGACACTAAGGGATTTTTAACTTGTAACTTTGTTGTACCAAGTACAACGCTGTGTGCCTTTAACGGTTTATGTCAAGGCCAAGTTTCGTAATTAAGTACCTAAGGCAAAAGGAACCCAGCCCAACCAGAAAAGAGCTTAAATGATGCAGACTTTAGATAGATAAGACACATCGGGGCCAAATGTGTTATAAATAATTACCTGTCCTTTACCATGCAATATTTAACGATGAAAAAGGTGTAATATTGTAATCCAGATGAAAGAATATGATTGGAATTACATCATTTTGTTATGTAATATGATTCCATGTTGGTACGAAAATATTTATTGTATCTACAATACCCACGAGTTCTGGAGCCGGTAACGTTGCATGATAATCAAAATAATGAGAAAACTCATAAATCGGCGCCGTACAACGTGCCGGAAGTTTACACCGTACATCTGTCGTATAGTCTTACGATGATACGAATAGATCTACGGTAATTTTCTAAGATATAATTCATTACCGCTCATATCTGCATGAAACCCGTGACCTCTACCTACCTGTTATACTTAGTACTGAATCTTATTTTCATTATTTATAGCAACGTTTGTCACCCGTTCGTTATTTATGATGTCATAAACTGACGGTATAAAATTGAGTGTGTGTACTGGAAAGTGCAAGGCTGAATACATATAAATACGTAAGAACAAATAGAAGGAATGCACGTAACATTGGTACTTATATGTAGTTTTCAACATCTACCTAACGTACATAGTACCTACGCTATTTACTTAAACAAAAACGTGTATTTCTGTAATAAACAATATTTTATGGTTTCAGATAAGATCAAGAATACAGCAAATATAGGCCTCGTATTGTTGATGATATTGGCTGCATATTCGCATATAATGGTAGGCGATCCTTTCGACCGCTGTGCGCCGGCGCTGGTTTTCTTCTTTATGCTCAGTGGAAGACTTGTAGTCTGGTAATATCTTGTTTTATACTTCGAAACTAATACCATGTTTAGGAAATCCAATTATAATAATCTAATGTAAAGTTATTAATAACTAGGCTGCAAGAAATGCTCGTGGGTAGTACTCAGTTGACGTCAGTCCTGGTCAAATTTAGCCGAATATTTTTCGAATTCGTGTCATCGCACCATTGATATAGAACATTCATAGAAATATGAAACAGCGCTAGAAATAAAAAGAAATTGAGCTAACCTCAATTATAAAAAAGATGTAAATGTCAGGAAATATTTTATAGGCGCATTAAATTCATAGATTTAGCTAAGTTAGAATTAGGTCCGAAAAGCGTCGATATATTGTCTATTATCACAGTTTGTTTAAGAGTAGTGCACCTTGACCAATTTTTATGTGATATAAACAAGAGTTACGAAATAAAATGAGTGCTATCGCACACTACGATTACTTTGGCAATTGGCCAGAGAATCCGTGATGACGAACCACTGTGTCGCGCAAATAATACCTACGTTCCAGCCGATTGGGATATTGCAATGTTCCAAATTGTAATTAGAATTTGTCCTTCAAATTTTTAATGAGAATAAAGTTGTTACGTGACGCTTTAAACGCAGATACTATATTTCACATCAATTAGAATCGTGTTAATAAAATCAAAGCCGTGAAAGCAAACTATTAATATCTCTCTGGGCAAGGGCCTTGCTTTTTACCGGTTACGTACGGTTGTGTGGGACTCGTTTTGTTTCCTATTTCTTTGATAAGTCATTGAGTGGATATTATTACTCGGCCTGCCATTATTTTAATTAATTGTTAACTTTGCCCCAGGTATCAAATTAGTCGGCGAGAAGACTTAGAGAAAGCCGCTGCAACACAGAACGGGAATGGGCTCAAGAGAGAATAAACAAATTTTTAAGAATAAGTTACGCATAAGCATGAACATGCGACGGTATTATTTTTAATATTTGTCGGGAATAACCGAGTTCGCACTGAACGTCACAGTGGGGGATATTCACTGTTTTACTAGGTATCTTATAAACATGATTCTCGATAGGTAGTAAATTAAATTAATCTCACTGTGATTGATCTAGTCAAAAAATGAAAATAATTACTTATTTTGTTACAGTAATAAGCTTTTTAGTTATAAACCCTGATAGTGCATATAAAGAGTTGGCCACCCGGTTTTTAAAAATACAACATGAATATAATTTAGTTAAATTCTACTTCTCTAGGTGAATGCGCCTCGAGGGAATGTGTACCTAAAAGTGATATTAATTTAAGCGATACATGCTAGGTTCATTTTGTATGTGTGAGTGATGTGTATGTGTGTCACGTTTGTAGATCCATAATAATAACTGCCACTGCATATTGATAGGCTTAGAATATATTTACTGCACTTGTACCTAAACATGATAAAATTAATTATGTATGCATATTATTTGCTCAAACATTAAAATAACGCCGAAGCTTTTTAATAGAAGTATTTGTTTTAAATATTTAATATATACTTGAACTTGAAATATTTCATAAGTACCTATCTACCTGCTCAGAAGTAAAGTTTTATTGCATTTCACAAGCGCGTATGTAACATAATTTGAACCTTATAAGATTCGTCAATGCGCACTTGTGAGTTGTAACTACTGTAATTCATAATTTATACAGAGAGGCTTCATTATTTTGATATTTATTTAAATAATCCTAATTGCAATGATTTTATCTTACTGTATATTATGTGGTGTGTGATGTGATTGAAGTAATAGTCAATGAATAAATGGAATGTGTTATAAATTAGTTTTATTTGTGTCTTATAGAAGTTTTCACGAGAATCATATCTTATAATATGGCATAAAACCTACATAACATTTTTTGTGTTCTAATTATATTATCACGAGCTCTTTGGGATTAAAATCGAACCACAGTGCACTGGTCATAACAAAAAAATATAATATCAAATGCACAATTTTGCACAAACAAGGTGTTTGTTCATGTGAAATTGTGAATATTTGTGTTTGTAAACCCACCCACAATACAGGATTTATTATCAGTGTGGGGTGACGTTAAAAAATATATATTCAAGGTTTTAATTCAATCGATGTAAATTGTAGGAAATCAGAAAAAATAATAGGTTTTCTTATCATCACCAGACTATTGCGACAAATAGTTTTAATTAAATATTACTTAAACTCTATAAATAAAATCAATTCCTTACAATAATATACCAACGTAATTACTCTAAGCAAATATTGTAGAACTGTTCCAAGCGTATTGTAACTACTTTAGTCAAATAATATTATAGTACAAATATTATGAAACAATCAAGTACATATTTATTTCATAATAATTAATATAAAAACAAAGATGAGCAAGTTAATAAATAACTTGCACATCACTAAATATTATAAAACAAAGTTCTCCGCCGCGTGTGTCTGTTCGCGATAAACTCAAAAACTACTGAACGGATTTTCATGCGGGTTTTACCAATAGATAGACGTTAAGGTTTTGCGTAAATTGGCTGAAATATGACGATGATAGTTGAAGATGTCGGAAAAATCATGCCGCATGGCGTACGCCGAGTAAATGCTCGACGTAAAAGGCTGATACGACACTACGACAGAAAAAAAAATGAAGGCGTATATGCTCTGCTACCCGTGCGAAGCCGGGGCAGGTCGCTAGTTTATTATAATCCTGTTGAGCGTATGTACGAAAGTACGAGTATATGTTATTTTTTCTCGCATGCTTCGACTTAAATCTCTAGAGAATTTGTCATTAAAATCTCTGCATGGAACGAACCGCTAGTTTTCTGTTATGAAAATATATAATAGTTTTGAATATGAAAATGGTTAACAAAAAATATTAATTAGTCAAGTTCACTCTAAATGGCCTAAACTTTAGTTCACCACGCTCGCCGCCCTGTATGGACAACAAGGGCTCTCCCGTAACCATATAAGGTCCAACAAGATCCGAAAAGGACTTGACTTAATTTTTATCCAATGCAGACAATTTATATTTATCATATACAGAGAAATACGATTAAGATTTTGTTGCCTTTCGTCATGCACGAGACCTGCAAACGGTTATTTATATGCATGTTTTAATTCATTTGTATATAAACGATATTATCACAGTTTGGGCATGGAAAATTATAAAATGAAATAAGGCATCTCCAAGTCTAAAAAGCAGTTTAGACAGATAGACAACGGGTAAGTGGCACTAGCGCGTCAATTACATGGCAATGTATTAAATTGTAGGTACAGTATTATTCATATACTGAAAAAATATGTCGATCAGGGTTCGACGGGTACTGGGTGATTCTATCTTATAGTGTTACTGCGGCAATGGCGCGCCCCATGCATTTATTGTTTCTTAGACAGTAATTAATTAAAAGGTTTTACGTGATGTCAGGGATGTATGAAAAAAGATATAGTTTAACAGCTGCCTTGTAATTAGATATCATTGCGTGCAAGCCTACAGTATTTAATATAATATGTTTATAATGTTAACGATTGAAAGTATTCAACATTGAAATCAAAGATATTTGATAATACGAACATTAGTAAAAAGATAAAATTTATACATATACAGTAAATATCACATACTGGGCACTTATATTTTTCAAGCTGGATCACGACCAGTTTGGAGTAACTCCAGAGCATTCCTTAAACTTCCAATGGCCGTTTTGATGTCGTCATAGTTGAGAGCGCTACTAGCCCATTTACAATATTTCTGAGCTTTAGCTATTTGATCGGGAGATAGTTGCGCAACGGTAGTGGAATTATCGCCATATAAAGGATTTGATGGTTGCGGTTGTGGTGGCTGTTGAGATGGATCATAGGGTACAAACCCGCCAGGATTTGGATCTGGAGTGTACGGTACTGGAGGGAGTTGGGAGGCTGCTCTCATTGCAGCGTTGGGATCAGGGAGAACATTGTTGAAGCTTGATGGTGCGATGGGTGGTGTTGCAGGTGTCACTGCAGGGAATCCCGGCACTTGAGGCATATCCATAGGTCCTGGTGTAGGCTGGCTGTTGGCTGCAGAACCCTCAGCATTTTCATCCCCTTCTTCTGATTGCATTGGCCCTGAAAACAAAGAATAAGTATTAATTTGTAATAAGGAATAGTTGTGGTCAATTTTTTCTTAACTGTCTTATACTGTAAATGATATTGTTTATATCGTGTCTATTTTACATATAGTTGTAGAAGAGTCGACAGATTAACCACTGTTTTTTTTTGTGTTACAAAAGAGGTATCTACCTCATGAAACAGGCAGCAGGCCAACTTATTTTTTTTTTGCTAAAGAATCATATGCTCACCTGGTTGTGTAAGTTTTCCACATATTATTGTCTCATTACCTAGTTCACACAGGATTACCTAGTTCAGGCACACATGTAATGTAGGCTCTATGTATTAAGATTTTATGTAGCTTAGTATTAATTGTAACAATTTAATTTGAATAAAGGTTTTATTTATTATTACCTTTATTTATATATTACATTTTTTTTTAAATTTATAAATATAATTAATAATAAAAAATACATTTACAAATATAAAAAATAGGGACCAACCGGTATCGGGAATAGGGTCCAAGCTACCGGTGGTTAGGGCTCTAAAGAATGGAACCTCCTCACAATACGTGCCGTATCGTATATTATTTATTATTATGATTATTATTCATTTAAATGAAGCATACAGCATTAGGAAAATTTACTAGTCAGCGCAGACAATTTATAAGGGTACAAAGAAAGAGCCTCCTAGAGCGACGAAGCTTGAGATAGTGTGGCGCACCCTGGGCAATCAGCCTCGGTAGATTGCAGATTGCCTATCTTTCCACTACAGTATTTACGATTCTCTTGTAGTTCGTGTCGACACGATAGAAGAAGAAAGATAAACAGAAGATAAATGACATTAGAAGAAGAATATTCTTAAACATAAAACAAATACTTTGTTTGCTTTTCATAAGAAGTACTTTTTTCTTTTATTTCTATACTCTATAATAACAATGGTTTTATACAATCCAAGATGAGCTAAAACTATATAAGGTGGTGCTTTAGTCACTTGCACTTTATATGGAGATGAATCGAAAAAGGATAACCATAACGAGTCAATAAAAAAAAAATGTATCTTAATTTTTCAAACAATTATCGATTTTAATTTCTGATGATGCATGATCTGACACAGTCCGCAGACCGTAGACGCCAAGCAATCATATGATCGGGTCGTATCGTAAGCATGTAAGTAGGTCTATCAAGTATTCTAGCTCCCGTGCATTACGTACAAAACCCCCTCGCCCTTTAACAGTAGGCTAATACTAATTGCATGATCGCGTGACTTTTTAAAGGATGAATTTAAAAACAATTTATTAAGTTTTTATGGGATCGGTACTTCACCCCAATGCAGCAATGCAGGTAACTAAAGCGCCACCATATACGTGAATAAATGGTTCATACGATATATATAGCTTGGTGGGACACTTAATTTTTAAACTGAGTATTAGTGGAGGTTATGTAACAGATGTCAAAGACTTTATCAAACAATCAAAGATAACTAATTCACATCTTAATAGTTGACAATTTATATACAATCGTACCTGGAACTGGTGTCTCTCCATTTTTAAGACAATTATGAATGTAGGCAGCCTTCCACTTGGCATACTTTCTATTCTGTGATGCTTCATCAGTCAAGTCGCCGAAAGTAGTTAGAACATCGTATATCATTCCAGCAGTGTAAAAAGCTTTTACAATATTTCTGTAACAATTTAGTTTTCTTAGAATGGAATATTATACTTGAGGAAGTATAACAATTCTCCTAGATACTTTGATTTTGTGTGTGAATGCGTGTTGCATTATATTTTTAGGATACCTTTGGAAAGTTATACTTAAAATAATTTGCTGTATGCTATATATAGTACTTAATCTAAGCATGTGATTAAATAAAATATAACTTCTACGACCCGGGTACGTCTTAAAACTGCGGCCAGACACTGGAGGATGGGCAGCAGCATCCTCTCACTAATCGGTGAGCCACTGCAATCCCCAAGCCGCCTGCCAAGCGTGGGGATTATGGCATTACCTCCCCCCTTAGGGGAGGCCTTCGTTCAGCAGTGAACGTCTTCTGGCTGATGATGATCTACACACAAATACTAATTGCCAGATTCAATCAAGATACCCATGTTCAGCAGTAGATGTTAATGGGCATGTATGTAGGAGTTTATCAAAAGTCCATGCTGTAGACAATTTTTTCTTAATTACAAGGATACTTTGTTATATTGTAGAACCCTTAAAAGACAATAACATAAGTTTTGAATTTTAATTAATATATTAATTATAATAAATAAAGAATAAGGAAACATGGATGGATCAATAATTTATATAATTATTAATTTGGTAGCACTTACTTTCCATAATTTTGTTCTCTGTCCTGTTTGTCAGCATACAAAAATAACTTCAATGCATAGTTTTCAAGATGTGCTTGTGCTGCTACTTCATTTGAGATAGCCTCATTATCTTTGTTAACTTTCTTGGATTCCTCTAGCCAGTCCATCAGAGCTGTAATATTAATTTTATAATTATTGATCATGAAATAATTAGGCATGAATGTAATATATATATATATATATATATATATATATATATATATATATTGAATTGATTTTGTATGATAGAAACCAGCTTAGGGTTATTTTAGTATGTATCCTAGCAGCATAGGATCTAGTCCCTAGTAGCCAACTGTAATGAGTTTCTATTATTCAGTGAGTCTAGTCAATCAGTATTTAACTTTCCACACAAACTAAGTCCAAATAATAGTTATCTGATGAACATATTATGCTTTGAGACTTCAACATTCATTTAGTAGATAAAAAGTAGCCGATATCTCTCTGAATAATCATACAAATTTTGACATACCCATCAATAGTCTTGTTTCTTCAGGTGTCTTCTTATTAGTAATTTTAAGGCCCACTTGTAAGGCATGGAGTCTACACCAGTAAGCCACAACTGGATCCCTAGTATCATGTTCTGCAGCAGTCTTCAAGTAATGTTGAATTGACTTCAAGCTCGGTGGGCATTCAGGAATATTCACAGACATTTTCAATTACTGAAAGATTTGACAGAAAATTATCATCAAAATATTCAAATATAGCGATGAATCACAACAAAATGAATCTTGCCATCGGATGGTTAGTATTATGCGCATAACAAATTGTAGCAGTACAGTGTGTTACAACAGTGTTGCGATTGTATTACAAACCTTCATTAACTCACGATTGAGATAAAAGAAACTGTAATTTTTATATGAATACGCCCCTGGATATTGACAATAACAGAAACAGCTACGTTTTTTATTATGCGATCCAACGAGTAACGACTTGACGAGGGAGACTGACAAATGACAATGAAAAGAGTGACAAATGACATCTGACTATTGACATCTGACATGCTATAAAACACTAAGATAGAGAATGACTGAGCATTCAAACTGTCAGTTCATTCGGTTTTAACTCAGAACAATAACCAAGCATTGGTTATTGTTCTGAGGGTTTTAAGTTAGCTTAGTTCGTTAGAACTTTCAATCCTTCTCTAGGGGGCGCCACCTAAAGTCGCCACCATGTGCGTCGGCAGATTCCGGCCGGGCCTCCCCCGGGTCCACCCGGGGGTCACACCAAACACTTCGGGTGCCCTTGCAGAAACACTACCAGCTACACAAAAACCTAGGATGTTTTATTATCATCTCCCGCGCCCAGTGGTCCTCGACTCAACCCTCCGACCGACCCATACTTTTATGGGTCGTGACTGACCCCTCGGGCAGTGGGTAATCGCCCAAAACGAGATTCCTCGCCCTCCCCTAGGGGAGTGCGCAGACGACTCAACGGACGAGAACTTTCAATTGTTTACTACGCAAGGTTAGGCCTTGCTTGTCTTAGCTTGGTAGCCATCAGCTTGGCAGGACAGCATACAACAAAGCTGATAGCTATGAGCAGCATCAAGTAATGTGGTGAACGGCTTTTTTTCGTTGAATTACACGCACACTGGTGTGTGACATGTAGAAGGTTCTTTATCAGCAATGTACAGGCCTCGCATTTTCTATTACATCCAATAAAAGTTAACACACGTTGGGTTGATTTGATGGAGATGGCATGACATTAGATTTACGAGTCACGCGTGCCGTGGCCCTGTGACCGTGTTGCTCTAAGCATAAGGGAATAGTGGAAGGAGGGAAGTGGGTGACTTTTACCCGAATATATTATAATTCCAACTATAGAGTGTATGGTGGGCCAATAATATGCTTTTATTTATATAAACAAATTCGTATTCAACGCGAAGTTAAAGGGTACATATTGTCTATAACTTTTTTGTCCATCCAAAGGTTGTCCACCAGCTCTCTATCTGCGTACATTTAGACAAAAGATTCTTGTTTGTGTTTGTTGATGTTTCTGTTCTAAGACTTCTAAGTACCTACATATTCGAAGGGCTTTGCGTTCTAGAAGCTCATTACGACTAAATGGGACTATACAAATTTTGTGTTACTGGTATCTACTTGTGCATGTGCTTACATGAATACAGGTTTATTTTGGAAGCAGTATAACAAACGTCTTTCTGTAACGCAGCTTGTGCTACAAACTCTGTAATGAAACCGCAACGCGCAATATTGGTACCATGTTTGAAATGGTTTGAAAAATGCTGCGCCCGCGGCACCTAGCGCCTGCCGCTCCACACTTCCAGACTATATTTTTAATTTAATTTATAGGATAATTTTTAAGTTAATGAAGTATTCATTTATTACTATTATTAATTTAAATGGGTTTTTTCAAGAATGAATCAAGGGCATGGAATCAAGGGTTAACTAAATGTCAACGCAAATGCGACATTTGTCAAATGTCAAACAGGCAAAAAGTCTTGAAGTATTATGAATTTTATTGAACTTGTGTTTTGACTAAATACAGTTTGCGTGCGTCTGTTTTAAACGATAAAAAGCATTAATTATCCATTTCTAAAATGCCATCAAAGCAGAGAAAGATTGCTATGATGGGTTACCGTTCCGTGGGTAATGTTATCGTTTCAAAGTCTTGTGCGTCTTATTTAGTGTGACGTTATAATAATATAAAAACGTTTTCAGGTAAATCATCTTTAATTATACAGTTTGTAGAAGGCCAGTTCGTCGACTCCTATGATCCTACCATAGAAAACAGTAAGTATTTCTAAACTTGAGTTTTATGGAAACATGTTTTTGTCACGCTAAAATCGTACTACGATACTATACCCCACATGTTCACCAGTAGCATAATCATAGCATATCAAATGACAACAATCAATTTGGTTTCATAATTTTTATGAATCTAAAAATCAAGGAAAGATATTATTCCTACATACACTAGATTAAATCCATTGTGACAGAAGATAATATTATTTTAATCAAAAGGTTAATAAATACTATAAAAGTTTACATTGCATATAATGATACCAAAAAAAAAACCATGCAAGATTCATTGAATATTTTTATCAAGTATCTCTGCATACCTTGGGAAAGGCCTATGTCTAAGTATGGACTGCCACAGGCAGAGTTAATTGACCTAGGTAAATCAGGAAAATAAATGGATTCTGAATTAAGATTCCCTTATGTTTATGACTTGTTAGTCAGTTAAATCTTAAGTATAACATTTATCTCATTTATTTCCTGTTCTAGATGAAATAAATAATTAATTAATTTCAATGTCAAATGCCTTTAATCAATACTGTGTACAATTTATTCCAAAGCATTCACAAAATTCATCCGGCTAAATTCAACTGAATATGAGGTTAAGTTGGTTGACACAGCCGGTCAAGATGAATACAGCATATTCCCACTTCAATACAGTATGGATTTTCATGGTTATGTACTTGTATACTCTATAACATCAAGTAAGAGTTTTCAAATAGTACAAATAATTTATGATAAACTTTTGGACATGATTGGCAAAATACAGTGAGTATATTATATAATCAGATTTGTTTAATTATTTATTGTTTCATACTGATAAATTTCATAATCTTTTATTTCAGTGTACCCATAGTATTAGTTGGTAATAAAACAGATCTTCATTTAGAAAGGAAAATTAGCACTGAAGAAGGTAAAAGACTTGCAGAGAAGTGGAAGGCTGCATTTGTTGAAACCAGTGCTAAACGTAATGAGGTGAGTTAAAATTGATTAATATAATACATTTTTGTATTACAAAAAAATTACTAATTATATTTAATTTTCCAAGTCAAAAATTTGTTTTTTTATTTTTTATTATATGGAACAATTTATTGAAATATATCACATTTTATTTTATACCACACAATTAAATGATATATTATTAAGCTGTAAATAGATTCTACTCTTATCAATAGCATTGCATTCTTAGCTATGTTTGATACTAATAAGTTACTATAATATTTGTACTAATCTGTAGCCCTCATAGAAAGTCAAGATAAAATTTTAAAACTGTTAACATTCATGTTTTTTATACATTTCAGTCTGTGACAGACATGTTCCATGCTATACTATCAGAGATAGAGCGATCAGATGGACATATACCAGACAAGAATGGGTGTGTTGTTTCTTAATGAAAGTTTATGTTTAATGAACAAAGTGCTTTTTACTTAAGCTAAAGTGATTTAAATGTGGTGTTTGTATGTGCACAGCAAGCTAAATGTTGCGACAATTGCGATTTTTCATAATACATCAGGATGCTCGGAAAATTTGACTGTAATATGAACTGCTTAGAACTTATCAAATTTTCTTTGATATTTTCGACTTTTACTTATGTTGGTGACATTAGAAAATACAATATGAGCAATTTAATCTTATAGTATATCATATTGCCCATTCACATCATGACCAGCGAGCCAACAGTTTTATATTACCTCATTGCATTACTTTTATTTACAACACTATTATAACAGTACAAAAACTGAATTCTCTTGTTATAAACAATTTAGTGTAGCATTAAATTAATGTTTCAAATTTAAATATTTTTTTAAAGCAGTCATTATAGATGTTCGAGTAATCTGAGCATGGAATATATCTTTATATTAAAGAAATAATTTTATAAATACACATAACTATGTAAAAGTCTTATTATATATGTATTTATGTTACTGGAAATGTGTATAATATGCATTGTATTATAAAGCCTAGGAAATGTATGTAATATAATAACACATAATACACTAGTTACTACTTCTATTTAAATCAGCTCCACATTGTACACACACAGCTATACATTTTCTAAAAAATGAATACAATTCTTAATTATTTACATAGCCAGTAACATATACATATGTAGGTATTTTGTTATTTTACTATAAGATGATGAAGTTTGTCAAGTACATACAATTGTGCATTATAAATATTATAATTTTGTAATATTAGGGTTCATATTTTTACAAAGCAAAATTTTCTGTAAACATGTTTAATTTAAGATATTTATTGTAATTACAAACTGTTTCTTAAAGGCATGTAATATATAAATTATATTACTACAACAAATATACTTTTGCTAATAAGAAGCAAGTCTAATATAATTTCTGCTTTTGTATAGCTGGATCGGTTGCTATAGTCATAATATTTAGATTACAGATAATGTTTGTAAAGAACTTGATTATAATGGAACCATTTTATAATTGTATAAATGTATAAACAGTGTTAATTGTAATTTTGCCCTGTGGTTATAAATAGTTATAATTTATGTTGTGTGAGATTGCATTTAGTATTTTATCACTATTACTTTTACGAGGCTCGAGTTATAAACGGTAGACCTATTTGCTAAAATACGAACGAAGAATTGCAGATAATCTTATGTTGTGGACGAGGCCCGCGTGAGGTTAATAGATATTTTTAACGCTTATAATGCGTTTGCATTTTTTTATAGGTTACGATGGAAAATCGTAAGCGTAGCTATAGCGTTAAATACCTATAAAATAATAACACTACACTTACTAACTTATGACAAAATGCATTCAGGCAAAGATCACGAATCCTGGTGGTGGCTGATATTGCGATACCGGTGACTGCCGCAACGTGTGTGGTGAACCGATAAGAAGGGAATTTTCTGGACGTGAACAAGTAATAGTTTTAATATAATATTAATAATCATGCGAGGATTGGCAGCGTTATCAAAGCCGACTAAGCGTAAACGCCGTCCGCTAGCCGCAGCCGCGATTTCAAGTATTTGGGATAACAGAAAAATATAGTCTTCGGCAAATAACCCCCTACTAACGTAATAACATCCCCCGTATCATTGTGTGTGATAGGGGTGATGATAGGGGTATCTTTGGACTTTGTGTATTTGTTTGGCGTCCTAGGCAAACTAATACACGAAGTCACGTCATTTTACAATAATTTATTTTAACCGCTGTTTAAAAAGTTCTCGCAAATTCATGGTAATTTACAAGTTACATAATCTAACAACTGTTAATTACCATCCCATGATCTCATTGTGAGCAGGTACATATGGTGGGTATTCACCGCTATACAAAAATAGAATTATGCTGTGATTAGTGTAATAACTAATTTATTGTAGAATGGTAGAATCCGTTTTGAAATCGTTTAAATATAACTAGGATCATGCCAGCTATAGGATCATGGGAAATTCAGTTTAGAAATTGCTTTAAATATAGCTTAAATTTTGATTTGTTTTGTTTAGTCCAGATTTTAGAGTACGGCCACCATAATCATAATTCATAACGTATACCAACACTCATTCACGTTAAAACGGATTACGAATGCTTTTAAAAATCTATACAGTCTCTCATTATAAGCCGATTAATATTTCGGAACTTCAAAATGGTTGAAAAAGCTTCTTACATAATGTAGGTAGTAGATACGACAATCACTAAGTTTAAGTATGGCTTACTTTAATGACTGAGCAAATCATATATAAAAATGATTGACGTTGACTGTACCTGGTCAACTTGTGTCTAATTAGTATCACTACAAAAAAACTTAAATGACCAACTATAAAATTCATTGACCTACCTACCCCCTTACTAATAAACGCGATCAGTACCTATTTTTATACATATTTCAAAGTTTTTATACGTATGAAATAACTTTACACCATGTTTATTAATAAGGCGGTTAATCAAGATAAAGATTAGCAGATCTTTTTTTTTTTTTTTGAGTAACTACCTTTGTAAATTTAGGTAAGATCGACCGATCTGAAAGCGATAATCATGATCAGCAGAACATATAGTAATACATTGATGAAACACTAGATATTCTATGTTCGTAGTTACTAGGCGCAAATCCACAACCGTTGAGTTCTCAGATTGGCTTTCGTCGAAAGAGCCAAAGACGCTCGCAAACTGATCACACATACGCGTCGCGTCGTCTCATACTTTAGAGTACGTACTGAGAAGAGATACGCGTAATACGAACCCTTACGTAGAAAATTCTTATTTGATCCTTACTTTTGGCAACATAGGCTACATAGGCTCAGTTAGAGACGGTGTGGGGGCAGCGTGCTGGAGCGCTTTCCTGTTGGATGCCCTTGGTCAGACAAATCTTTTCACTTGCACTCTCGCCCCACCACAGACTTGTACCCAAGGGTTTTGGTACAGCGCTTTAAAAAAATTGTTAACTGGAAGCGCTTGGTTCATTGACCGGTTTCATGCAGGTAACTGGTACATTAGTTAGCATACGTATTAAGATTTGGGTAATTTATTTAATTATATAAATATTTTTTAGCTAGATCTTTAGTTATTCTTTGGTGTTTTTTTTTATATATAAATAGATGGTGAAGTGTCAATATATAATAACTTACATTTCGTACATTATCGTACATAAAAAAGGATTACATATCCTACTATGTTATTAAATTAATAGTATAGTATACATAATAGACTCACCTTTATAGCAATTACATAATTAGAGCAAATACCATTTTTTATCACTACATAGTATAAAACAAAGTCGCTTTCTCTGTCCCTATGTCCCTTTGTATGCTTAAATCTTTGAAACTACGCAACGGATTTTGATGCGGTTTTTTTAATAGATAGAGTGATTCAAGAGGAAGGTTTATATGTATAATAACATCCATTAAATAGTGGAGAAGTACTGTTATTTTTGAGGTTTCTAATGTGATGTCGTAAATAATTACATTTTTTTGCGCTTACATTGCAAACGCGGGCTGAACCCTACGAGATAGATCAAAATAATGTACTACAGTATTGTACACCTTAAAAAGGTCTACAAAAAAGTCCACGATGGTATATGTTTATCTCTTAGGGATAACCCACAATAACCATTCATAAACCACGCGGGCGAAGCCGCGGGCGGAAGCTAGTGTAGGATAAAAAGAAAATCGCCAAAATATTAGAGTTTATATATTGATATTTCACCGTCGAAATATTAAAATTTTTTAAAAGTCTCTAAATATATATAGGTATCACAAAAACACGATGTCAATATTCGGGATAACCACCGAGTAACAAGCACTGGAATGCTAAAATTACTCTGAAAATTGTAAAGTGCATGGTTCTAAGGCGACAGACTTTTATCTTGAGACGATCACTGGGGTTGTTTTATACGTTTGTATTGTATACTTCGACTACTACTTCAAAGTTTGAATAACATTTTGTTAAATATCTATTTGTGTAGCTACTGGCAAGATCCTTATGTGTTCGTATTTAAGATCCTTGTATATTATTATTGGATGCTTTATAATAGTTGGACTAGGTACTTTGGTTTCAAACAGATAATACCTAGTTTTAAAAAGACAATTAATGTACTTATATATTAGTTGGAATTTGATTTTCTGTGGGATTATGTTTAATTTTAAATAGATACTGTCGTAACCAGTTAGCTGTAATTTGTATTGAATGTACCTACATAATAAAATTTTAAACCTAAAGACATCAAGTTAAGCGAACGCTGCAAAAATCGAGGTTACTTTGATCAGTTGTAAAGATCGAGTTTTGTTTACGAAATATAAAGTTTATTGTAACTATTACAGTTGTTCTTATCAAAAACTGATCGTGGCGTAAGCTACAGAACCTCAGTTTTGTTAGTTTGTTATACTAGATTTAAAATCCTTATCAGAGCTTTTGTAAACATCTATCAAATGTAAATAATTATGTAGGTACCTATGTCAGGTATGTGAGTTATGTGTTGGTAAACTTCTGCATATTCATGCGGTGCGCAATCTAGCTTGTGGGTTTAACATTTGACAATCCATTATTTTCTACAGCAGACCCAGATTATGAATACCACTACTATGGTATGCTGATGGACTGCGAGGGAATTAAAAAATATACAGTCGAATCGAGAACCTCTCCCATTTTTTTGAAGTCGGATAAAAGAGAGCGAACTTCACGCGGGTCCAACTCATTTAGTCGAGTTCCGCGTGGCGTAAATGTCTGTTTGGCCTTACTGGCAAAATTACTTATCCTTCATTAGATATAAGTACTTTGTGTGTGCGTATTGGCATACTGCAATTGCTCTAAGTTAAAAGGATCCTATATTTAATTTAGTCATGGTATATTTGCGTTAATTTGGGAGAACTGTATCCGTTAATACCACTTAATTGTTGCTGAAACCAAAAATACTAGTTGGCTAGAGCACTCTCGGCGTTCATATCGTTAGAGCTAAAGTCCACTGCTTGTATATATTATAAATATGTTTAATTTCTAGGTCTCTAGCCGTATATTTCTACTTGCGCAATATTCATTGCATGGCGTAGCTATGTAATCATAGTAAATTAATAAAGCTTAGTAATTTAGCTACTCAGAATTGTGCGATTAAGAAATCTGTGGCGTATATTGTAGGCGTATATCCTCTTATTTGTAAATAACTACAATTTAAAATAAACATCTGCCACTAATGTGAATGTGTTTTATTGCGGAAAATCATTTTTATTTTTCGTTTTTATTATAAACGACGATGTATGTATCAACTGAGGGATGCTGTTAGTTGGGTACCTACTCATTGCCGCAGTCCTTATCGATGAGACTGCTCGAGTGCCTTCTCACCTCGTAAAAAAACGGTTACAAGGGTAGAAGCGGTGTTGTTTATCCCTTGTGAAAAACCCCTTCGCACACTGTGCGCCTGACATAAGTCGGGTGCACAGTGTGGGTTACAGCTAGGAGTCAAAATTTCATGGGTAAAAAGGACAATTTTTTTCTAAATGCACAAACTATTTGATATACTCGTAGTACATAAATGTTAGCTGTATACAGTTTGGAATAATATTTATATGGAGTTAATTGAATGGCGAATGTTGTACTTTCGCGATACGTGTTCGTGTTTCTGTCCATTGATGCTTTCATCAATCATTGGACCAACTTAGCGTAAGCGAAGTCTATGGGGCCAACACAAGACGTTTGAAGGAGCGCGGCGCTAACATCGAAGCCAACGGATCTGCCTGCTTACCTGGCTCGCGACAGCGATAATTCCATTTGTTTGGAAAATTAAAATGATTAAGTATGTATCTTAAAAAAGAAAGATTATTATTTTCGGTTCTGCTTGAACATAGTACGCAGAATATCAAGATAAAATCTATCGTCTTAAACTGCATTAAAGTTTCTAAAAGATTTTTCTCATAAATGAGCCATAAAATGTCAAATTTTAAATCTATGTAAGTATATACATTTTACTAACTACTTATCCTAATGTTTTAATTAAACCCATCGAAATAAAATGTCTGAACAGCTTATTATTTCGATGATTAAACCTTATAAAAAACAAAAATGAAAATCTACCTAAAAGATTTCTTGGAACTCAATTTCTGAACGATTGGCTTGGGCCTGTGTCAAATTGACAGTAAATTGTCAACAAATTATTGTGAAAATGGCGACTACCGGAGTTGGCTTTCGATGGTTAGATATATTAGAAAAAGAATTCGACAAAGCATGTGTCGAATTAGACACCTCTTTGAGTAAGTAAATCTAGTTAATTTTTTTCTTACTCGACATTCGCAATTGCTATAGTATTTTGTCATAATAAATTTCTATGTCGCTTGTAGTCCACAGGATTTTGCTAGAGATTTTATGCATTTTACTTCCTTTTTGGGTTGAAATATTCATTTATAATTATTTAAGGTATTGATTAAACATGTTGTTCAGTAACCATGTTCTGCAAGATAGGATCCTTGCCGGTATACTCAAGACAGTGGACAGTCATTGTGATATGATGTATTCACAGTGCATTGTGATCTTATAAAAAATAATATAATGCTAAACTCCATGATTGAATAACCATGATCTAAACCATTGCATAAATATTTACGTGTTCAATAGTTAGGGAAGTAAAACCAATCAGATGTATCAAAACAGTTCTAAGTATTTTATACATTATACACAATGTTTATGGATTAAACATTTGGTTTATGTACCTCTATTCTGATGTTTTTGTTATGGATTGCTAGTTGGCAATTCAATTTAGGCTGTGTGAAAATAGACTATATTATAAATATAACAGCATAAATAATATTAAATGAGTATTCAATCTAAACATGTAAGTGAGGTAGAATCTACTAGATAGACAGAGAAGACAATTGTGCACAGTTATTCAATTCAATATTTAAAGGAAATACCTAATACAGTATAATACTAAATAAAGATTATTTTTTATATAAAATTTGTAGAAACTTGATTCAAATAATTATATTAATGCAATATTGTTTTGAATTACAGCAGAGTTGGAGACAGAGGAGCCAGAGGTGGTGTTTGGTGCTCGGCAGAAGATTGCAACACTTAGCTCATGCTTTGCTCAACTTACACACAAGGCACTTACTATATTTCAAAACAGTGCCAAAATAGAGGTATGTTTTTAGTTATAAAGTATTTATAATATTAATTATGACTACATCTAGTTTGACATTATAGTTTTGGAATATAAGAATTCTATACAGCTATAATTGTAATAAATCATCAAAACTGTGGCCAGACACCGGAGGACGGGCAGCAGCGTCCTCTCACTAATCGGTGAGCCACTGCGATCCCCAAGCCGCCTGCCAAGCATGGGGATTATGGCAAAACCCCCCCTTGAGGGAGGCCTTCGTTCAGCAGTGGACGTCTTCTGGCTGATGATGATGATGATGATGATGATTAAGTGAAGGGAACCTTTATCCCATCATCACTTGATGGATTAAGATACTGCAAAGAACAATATTATATTGAGAAGTAAATAATAATTATATGTATTAGTTGCTATTGAAGAAATGTGGCTACCATATTGATTTTAGGCTGTTGGATGATGTTTTACTGCTGTTTAAATAAAATGTTTCTGCTATAATAAATCTAAACAACTACTGAGCAGTGATGATGAATAATGCAAATGTTTAAGCTATAAATAAATGTTACCGAATATTACTGGTTACCGAGTCAAACCTTGCATTATTTATACATACATTGAGCATTTTTCTAAAATTCCCTCCACATTAATATTTTTCCGATATTGTGGGTACAGTTAACAGACACCAATTTTACGTATATGTCTTCAAACACACAGACCCTGACGATAACCCTGTATGCCATACAAATATTTATTCCGTGTGGGAATCGAACCCACGACAGTAAACCAACTTGATCACTGTGCGGATAACAATAAAATTAAATAGTAGATACTCTAATCGGTCATACTGTGTTCACTAATCTGGTTGTCACGCCAATAATCGTAATTGTTTATAATAGGGATGTGTTTTTAACAGTGAATGTTTACTGCATGAGGAATCAGAATCTTTAATTGTAATCAAAATTAAACTAAACTTATTAATTTAAACAAGTGATGAATAATTTTAGTTGGGTTATGATTAAAAGTCGAATAGGCTTTTATAGAATTTATATTACAGATTTATTAAGACGTTTCGGGGTTGTTAATGTTCGGGCCGCGGTCGTAGGGGTGTTTGTGCAGATGTCTCCGGTGCGGCGGGCGCAGGGTCGTTGTCCTCGTCTTGCGAACCGCGCCCCGGCTTAGGATGACCTTGTCGGCGCCCATGATGTCGCCTCCCCCGCCGTCGTCGTAATACCCAGCCTCGTCGTCCTCCCAGTTGAACTCTTCCTCGGATTCTTCACTGCTAAATATCAAATAATCGATCTAGTACAACATGTTCAAATCTCACAACCATTTCCGTTATTCAAAATTTTTGTAAGTTGTGACATCATCCAAAATCTTTATCATTACACTAATGAGAGACACCTTAATAAAGGTGAGATACTATTGAGTCTGTAGTAAGCGTCTCGTTCTTGATAAGAATCTTGGGTGCATATCTCGGCTCTTTATCATATTTTGTTAATTATAAGTTTCTGAAGGCTTCTTGATGAAAAATCAATATGGATGCTGCCTACCTTTAGTTACTTACCCCCATGGTCGTTTAATCATTGTACGGTTTCTCGTACTTTATGTTCATCTCAAATACTTACTTGATCCCTTCTAGTTTTTGCAGCAGTCTATCAGCAGCAGCGGTGACGTCAGAGGCTGGCAATGTTTCCTCGGGGTCGTCTTTCAGTTGCACTTCCAAGCGCTGAAGCGCTGCGTCCGCTCGATCGGTCAACGAAACAAACTTCTCTGTCAATTGTCGGAGTTCATTCTCTTTGAGAATCGTGTGGGATGTATTGCGGAATGCGCTCTCTAACCGCCGACAAGTGACATCAGTCGTCTGTAAATTATAAAAAAAAACATAGTTATTTTAGCTAGTTATTGGCTAGTTTTGATTTTGTTCTTTTCAATGTAGGAAAAAGTGATATTTGAGCTAGCACCTATCAAGAATATTTTATGTAATGAATCTTCGTACCTGAGGCACTCTTGTCGCATTTAAGATTTTTGAGACTCTGTTGTCATACTTGTTGATGTCATCTTGAATCTTTTTTAGCTCGTGGAATGTCGATGATGTCCTGAAATTATTTTTTATCTTATAGATATATTATCAGTAACAAACACGTAAGAAACAGATTTTTGATATTTGAATAAACATTTAGATTTAAAAGTATTGTATCTTTTTATGTCGCATATTTTTATCTGGTGATTAGACGTGAATGTTGTTAGAATTAATCGCAATTGTGTAATAACTTATCATTTCTGTGGTTAAAGCTAGGCATCATACAGGTCTAAAAGTGATCCTATGTATGTATTCATCGGGTGTATGGTGAATAGTGTATACACAATGATTAGCTTAAATAAGGAGTAGTATGGGTAGAGAATAATTCATGACGTCCGTACAATTTAATTAGAGACTCGATTAGCTTGTCCAGTACATCCGTCACATGCTTGGGATCGTCTTGCTGCACTTGTTGGCACGAATCCACAAAACGCTTCTGTGTATCCAAAAGTTCTTGAATCTGAAAAATAAATATGTATTTAAAATTACGAACAAATACAAACACTATTTAACATTTTCCATGGACCGAATATTCGTCTACCATGTCGGTCAAGTATAAAAAACCGCTTGATTGATCAACCTTCAACTTTACTGCTGTAGGTTCAGCAAGACAACACTCATAATTAATGCTACAAGTAGTTGTTTAATTTGAAATGTATAAAATATCATTACCGAATAATTGTGATCCAACATTACCTTAACATCGATCTTATAAGAGTTGTCGCTTAGTCGCTTAGTAAACAGTGCTTCTAAATCTGCGGAGTTGATCCTGGCATCCCGCTGGCGTCGAGCTAAAGCCCTTAGTCCGTCAGCCAGCTCACGCCTTGTGACGTTCACCAGGGAAAGGCCGTCACGCATCAATGATTCTAGCACCAAACTCCGATGCCATGTGTCTGCGTACGCTCCGTTTACCTGTAAAAAGACATATTAGGGTATTGGGGCAAATCAGTTTTTATTTTTCTATTGAAATATTTTGCGTTATTTCAATATCGGGCATTATATAATTGTGAAAGGTGCAAGGAAAGAACCTCCAGAGGAAGACTATATAATTATCTCTGT
This sequence comes from Shargacucullia verbasci, assembly GCA_947562105.1. Classification (NCBI taxonomy): domain Eukaryota; kingdom Metazoa; phylum Arthropoda; class Insecta; order Lepidoptera; family Noctuidae; genus Shargacucullia; species Shargacucullia verbasci. Next base: position 10,925,163 of record OX387285.1, on the reverse strand, counting down.
TGATCTCTTATAATTTAGTTGCCGTCGCATAAATAGAGATTGACAATAATAATGTATCTTATTGAGGAGACTCACCAGGTCTCTGTGTATAAATAAGATTGAATGTGAATTTTATAATTTAATAGTTTCCGCCCGTCGCTTCACCCGCGTGGATTAGGCTTCTTCAATAATACGAATATAACTCTATTGGTTTACGCGGCGCACGCCAGTAAAGCTCCCAGTCGGCATGATTTTTTCAGACATCTTCAACGTCATATTTCAGCCAATTTACACAAAACCAAACATTCCTTATGAATCCCTCTGTCTATTGGTGAAAACCGCATTTGAGTTTATAGCGAACAGACGGACAGACGCGGCGGGGGACTTTGTTTTATAATATGTAGTGATACATACTTTCCGCATTAAGAACGACATGGGTTAAAAATTATGCACTGATATTCATATTCCTGTCAAAGGACCCTGTGGAGTCATTCTAATTTATGTTCCAGCCAGATTTAATTATCATGAAAAAAGTAACATATTTAATCTCACGACCTTTCCTGGTCGTAACCCTCACCCTGGTCGTCTACATGATGTTGCATTGACGCAACCTGATCAACGATGATACATACAGGCTAAATCTTTAGCAGTAGCTCTATAGTAATATTTTCCGGATGACATAGTGAGATAATGTTATTCAACAACGAAATGATAGCAAACTTCACGCGGCCTTATAGTAAGCTTATGAAAACGCCCATCCCGTAATTAACCAGCTGGCAATGATCGAGGCTTACTACCCAGGATGCTCCAGACGTTCAGGTTTCGTCACTCACACGTGGAGGTTCTATTGTTGCACTCTAAATAATATATCTGGATTGTTCAGTATTCATAATTACCTTTTCTAATAAATGCTTATGTGCTATAATATGGTTAGTTAGATTCCGAGCTAGTTCTGCTATTTTCATTTGACTACGTTCTATCTTTTCAGTGCTTTCTTTGAGGGTGACCTGAAATATAGAAATCATTTAATTTATGCTATCATTGGTCTAGTGGTCGCAAGCGCAACTGTTGAGAGTGAGTTCCTAAGTTCGATTCCTGGGTCGGTCAAAGTGATATTGGGTTTTTCTGTATGGAAATTCTCAGTAGCAGCACGGCGCCTGAAACTGTGCACGGTAGTGTGCCCGTAACTGTGCCCCCTATTACATGGGACTCAAAAACGACATCGGCGAAATGTGGGTGTGTACACCTCTGCCTAACTCTTTGGCGAATACAGGCGCTATGTTATGTTATTTCATTTATAAGTATAGTTATTTCCAAATAATTAAAAAGGTGAAGTTCTGTAGTTTAACAAAACCAACCTGAACATTAGTTTGCAGCATATGTAACCTGTGCTCAAGTCTTTCTGCTGTTAATTGAGCTCTTTCTAATTTTAAAGTCAATGTATTTTCCACGCGATCTGAAAACAAATACATGAATATTAGCGGTATCCTATTCAGCGTGCGTACGACGTCCATTTGCTAATTTATTCATACCACTGCAGCCCTAAGCGGTTCCTTTAACAGTTAATTGTACGTTGCTCTTGTTCGTTCAATTGCGAGCGATGTACATATGTACGCAGCAGATATTGCGCAAGTTGACCAATCGTTTGTAACGTAAAATAGGATATGACACAGTAAGACTACCGTGGTCCGTACGTGTGTCATTAGTTTCCCGGAAGAAAATACCTATGTATTGTTGTGATATGACGTTGTTCTAGTTCTTGTTGTAGTCCGAAGACGGGCTATTTGTACTTACAGTATTTGTTGCCTAGTTCCAATCGTATTACATATTTTATGAGCCACCTATTGATCCTTACTAGCATTTCGTTTTACATACTAAGTAGTATTGATTTTATACCGTACTGTCTGTAACTGCTGAAAAAGGTCGATAGGCCAAGGTATAGAGGGATCTGTTAGGTACCGTACTCAAAGGAAACAATCTAATCACAGTGGTATATCTGACCTGATATCATTACCATTAATAAACGGAGTAGTCTGTCTAGGACACAATCAAAAACCATTTTTATACAGAAATTTATAGAGAAGATTAGATAGAACGTGTTTGTATCCAGTAGGGATTCATCACAAAATAATGATTTTATGCTGTCAATCAGAATGAGCTAAAACTGTACTTTAAGCAATGATTCAAAGTATATCAGTACCTCGGTGGACCACTTTTCTCTATTGTTATGATTAATGGAGTATAGAGCCTAATATCTATGGACTATCACTATAAAGATTATTCCTGATACTTACCAAGCTTATCCTGAATGATATCCAGGCGCCGTGCTTGTTTTTCTTGAACGGCACTTATTGTGTCTAAAACTCGAAGTCGATCTTCTATGCTAGTCAAAATACTAGTTATATCCTGTAACAGAACATACGCTTAGCTATTTTAGGTTTCAGTTTAAGCGTTACCAAAATAAGATTAATATAAAGCATTATCTTGTTACAGTTATTTATAAATCACTTTATCGAAAGTAATCTACGAGAACCAAAACATCTTGATATTTCCGCCAGTCCTCGCCTTGTTTTGATATAGGTTGCAGATCGTTTTATTATTATGGAATAAATGTATAGATAAACTATTCGTCCTATATAACCCTATGTATGTGTAACGTTATACGTCGTTCTATTCTTGAACATGACCTGGCTTAAAAAAGGACGTCTAGGCCTGTACCACCAATTCCAAAGGTTTATAATACCTTTATCCGCGTTCGCTTCTGGTCCAATTTTATAGTTAATTCCATACTTAATAAACCTTATTAATATATATTCATGTCAGTTTGAACCCTTTTTTCTTGACATATCCTCCAATCAGATCAGATATAAATAACTGACTGGTGCGGTCGTCTTCATTGTTATTTGTGGTTTGCAAGCGTATCGCCCCCCTTTTTTGAGAGTTCGAATTTCAATAGATTTAATTTTGTTTTATGCTCTGGTAATCCATTGTCTTGTTAGCTGGCTACCCGATGAGGAGATATTTTTTATTGTGTATTTTGTTTCGGCTTATATTTAGGTGTAAACTGACTTACCCAATCCGCAATTACTATATCCGCAAGTAATTATTATTGCCTTAGTTCTAACACGTTTTAAATTCATTTCAGTCTTGTTTTCTAACCATTTATTGACGGTTGTAATTTATCTGCGCCTCCCACACGAAGACAAACAAACAACCGACATAATTTGTTTGAAAATATCAGGCTCTTATTTGAATAGTTTTGGTGATATATTCCACGTTTCGTTTGCTCTAATATTGTAAAGAGCCACTGTTTGTGGCTTACCTATGCCACAAGGTACGCATAAGAAATACAGAAGGTTCACTTAATAAAGCGCCTCATCAAGTACACGCGCGTTTGCGCGTGCGATAGTACGACTGCCTTTTGTTATGTTCCGTTTCATCTATATCTTGTGACTATGTACTGTGTGCTGTTACGAGCGAGGCTTCTGTTCTGTACCTTGTTATTTTATGGTAGTATTTACAGGGTTGTATTTACCTTGGGGTTTTGTGTGCTCAACGCGTACGCTCGCAAGCTGTGCTCGGCGGGCGAAGTGCGCGCCATGCAGAGGCACGCCAGCGCCGCCAATGCCGCTCTTAACATCGCCCCGTCTGTGGAACACAATCAATTTGGTTATCTTAGTAAATATTGAGGGAACGTCAGGGTTACAGTTATAGAAAAATATCTGCGTAAAAAATTTTGATTGAAAAAAGCGCTACGTTGTTTTAGAACACTTTTCACCGTTTTTGTTTTTGTGTTACAAAATCATGTTAGAATGTTCCTGGTTAAGAATAGTTCGTTTCAAATATTTTTCGCAAGCCAGAGTGTGTAAGAAGTGACAAGGTTGGCACACAGCTGGGTGAACACTAGACGGGATGGGTAGGGAGTATCTAGTACTTTACCGGGTTAGTATATTTTACGGTTAGACCAAATATAGAGGTTCAAGCAAATTCATAATTTGCATTGCTGTTCTATACAAACTACTTTCAACAATGTGAAAGACGTCTTGTACTCTAATATGAAGAAGATGAATGTTACGTTACACAAGCGAAACCGTATATTTACTGCGCATCATATTTTTGGCTTTAATTTATCTAATAAATAAATAATCTCATAAAGCTTTCACTAAGTTTTGACAAATGAGTTGTTAATCCATTAATTTACACCGTAAAAGTAACACGGGCTATATCAATAAGCATATTATTGTGGGCGGCTTTTAGTTTTGAAACTTAGTTCTCATAGAGTTTGTTTTTATTGCGAAAATTGTTGCGTTAAGAAGATACGCAAACACATTCTATCATTTCAGCCTTTATCCACCTGTCTTTACGTGTCTTCTTTTTTACGCCCACAATACAAGGCCATATAATTTGAAGGTTTAATCTCGGTATGCAAATTTTTAATATCTTAACTTATGTATGTATGAACATAATTGTTATCAATATTAGAAATCATCTCTGGGTTAAGGACCAAAAATAACACATTTCAGATTTATAACTTTGCACCTGCTTAACGTGTCTCGTTAAGACGTGTTGTGAACGGTTATCGTTCGTGAAGGCTTTGTATGAAAATGTTCTGTAATGCCGAACAAATAATGCGGCACTCGCGAAGTGGGGTCATTGATATCAGCTAAAGCGGTTCTTTATAAGCTTACGACTTCGCTAAAGTAATTTCTTAAAGGTAAGTTTATTTACCTTATAACTGTGATTGCTGTAAAACTCATGATGAGTATTATCCTTTAATTAAATACACTCCGTTATGGGTTATAGCTAAATGTTATTAACTATTACGTATTTTGTTATCTACAAGAAAATATATATAAGAAAATACATTAAACTCAAACACAAATCATTTTATTACATACCATTCATACATTTTATTACCTTGCCAGCCATAATTAATCGTTCAGATCTAATCAACTAAATAACTCAGCTCATTTATTTCCCACTGCTGGACACGTACCTCTTCTCAGAATGGTTAGGTTAACCCTTTGTCCACCTCGCTGCCCTGGCACGGGTTGTCGGATTATGCGCACACAATTAAGGACCTTTGGAGCTCTCTCAGGTTTGCTAGTTTCCTCATGATTTCGATGATTTTCCTTCACCGTTAAGCCAAGTTATATACAAATTCTGACTGGGGCATGAATACTAGAAGTCAGAGGTGCGGTCCGGACGCGAACTTAGATCCTCCTGCATGGACGGCAAGCGTTCAACCCCTAGGCTGTCACTGTTTGTATCTTACAATATTGTTTATTAGGAAGCGTTATTATGAATTTCTGTGCTTTAAAATCCACGTCTTCAAAGAACAAAGCTTGTGCCATTAGTGGGAATAAAACGGCGATACCAGACGTTTGAGTCACAAATCCGGTCCGCATGCACGGCATTTTTAATACGTGGTGGAAATAAATATGGGACATTCGCGTTGCAATAAGTTTCATGAATTGGAACATTGAAACCCAGTTTATATGAATGCCTCTAATAGGAGGAATTACGACTGCATTTCTTTTAACCACAGTTCTTTTAACCACAAGAAAACTACAAGTATCATATTGCCAAATAAGACTTTACTCTTCAACATCATCGTTGATGCAAAGATGATGTTAAAGATGATTAACCTCATTAATGTTCAACTCAACCACCTTTGTGGTACTTCCCCTGGTGGCCTTCCCCTTTTTAACCGACTTAAAAAAAGGAGGAGGTTCTCAATTCCATTGTATGTTTCTTTTTTGTATATTTGTTACACGATCACTCCCTCAATAATGGACCGATTTAAAAAAAATATTTTTTTGTTTGAAAGAGTATGCTCCCAAGTTGTCACCAAGTCAGAATCTGATGATGGGATCCTAGGGAAATCGAGGGATACCCTCAAATATTGTAGGACAAATAGCGCGTTTGAGATTTTTTCTTAATAAGTCAGGTATTGGCGTCTGAAAATCATCATTTCATGATGCTGAGCTGATGATGGATGTCATAGTGCTCCTCAACGGTAAAGAGTTAGGGAATGAAACTTCCAAGTTTGGGATCACTCGATATATTTTGATGAGTCCCGCATATAAAATTTGGTATAGAGGGTCTGATGATGGAGCCAGGAGATAGATAGTGGAACTCTTCAGTAGCTACTAGTAAACCCCTCGAGTTTAGGCTCATTTTAAACTGTTAAAAGGCAAGACTATCACTATATTAGTTACAATAGTCGTCTTAATCCTTTCATTTCTCGTAATGCGTTTTCATCATCATGTGGTCGGCTTAGTAATTTATTTGATTTTAAATCACAAAGTGCAATACTGTCTAAGGTTTTCACTCGACTTGGGGCAACATACATTTGATCTTTCTAAAATTTTTCAAGTGAAGCGTCCTTACTATTTCTACCCATCACTCAAAATTGTAAAATATTTAAATTTTTTATTAAAAAATAAAAGGTGACTCCAAAAAACTCAAAAACAAAACTAACTAAAAAGCAAAAAATAAATGTTTTATTATACAGTATAGTAATTGAAGAATATTGAAGTTGGTGCCAAGTAAAACATAAAAGTAATATACCTTGCTGCTATAATAGCGACATTGAAACAACGAGTTCACGTAAAAACTGTCGAGTGCGCGGCGAATTATGCGTCGGACACGACAAATGCGCTTCGCCAATCGTGTCGGTTTATCATTGCATGTTTTACTTGGCACCGACTTCAATATTCTTCAACTACTATACTGTATAATAAAACATTTATTTTTTGCTTTTTAGTTAATTTTGTTTTGAGTTTTTTGGAGTCGGTTTTTATATTTTGTTAATTCAGGTTTACAACCCAGTACCTATAACGGGTAAGAGTACGAGCAAATTTTCTATATTTTCAACCCACCTCCCAGTCGTTTTGATACCTTTTGTCATCTCCCGGAAATCATTTCGTTAAGGCTACGAAACTCACCTACGATTCCCTACGACTCCCCAAGTATTGCACATTATTTTGCAAAACTTAAAATTAAGGGCACAAAGAACACAAACTCGTTATTACGAGGGACACACATTGTTTAGTGCGTAATACGTGGTTATGTAATTAGGAACCTACCTAAATGTAAGTATTGTTTTGACAAGCGCATGAGTACGCATAGTATTTTTATTGATGCTTTGTCTAACTAACTGTAAGACAGTTACGACTTTTGTTGGTGATTTTAACATAGTGTCAAAATGAATGTAGATTTTCAAAGTCTAACTAAGATTAAACTTTCTAATAAGCAAATATGTACATATGTATTAAACATTAGCAAGTGTTTCGTGTTGATGGTAGTATAATGTTAGATCCGTGCCACCGTAGGTCGCGGCATGACGTGCATTGTTTATTTGTCTGATCAACGACAGGTGTACGGGCTCGTCCTGTTCATGTGCATCTATTTATTTGCATTCCGGTATAGTTCGTGGACCCCGGTCTGTCGGATTATCATTGTCTAGCTACGCCCACACGACTAAGGTCAACCTTTCATCAGCCTCAGCCCTACCGTAAGCACCATGTGGTTACGTAATCATAATACGTCCGCTATTATAACGTCAGTCTTATGTGTTCACTGCGATTGTATCCTTTTAATATGTAGCTAAAAGAGGATGTTCAACTCATTTGAATGTGTCTTGTTTGAATGATTTGAAGAGACACAGGACGGATGTAAGTCTGGATTACATCTACCTTCGCCGCTTAATCTTACAATAATTGTACCTGTATTTATTCATTAATGCAATGACATGTATATGATATTAAACAGAGTTATTTCTTTCTCACCACTTATTTGTCAAGTGTTGCGCCAGATTCGATAGCCGTCCAGATTCGTCACGGGTTAACTTTCGTGTATCGAAGAAATGGATCTATATCGTTATTAATTGACGGTAGATCAAATGTCGAAGCAATCGCATATAATGGCCATCATGATTTACTGGCGCATCGAGTATTCATACGGACGTGATCAATGACAGCTAAATCATGATGGAGTGAATGACGACACACCAATTTCTTTTAATGAAGCTTTATGAAAGGGCGTCCCGCATGATTAAAAATCGATAAAGAAAGCACACGCTCCCGAACTGAACTAGTATTGGTACTTGTTGAACATGTCACGACAACTCGGAAAGAAATATTGTTGTATGAGATCAATTGATGAAACCCATCATTATATTTTTGTTCCTGTTAAATAGCTGGAAGCAATCAATATTCAGAAAGGAAAAAGGAATGCACGTATGTAGAGTGCGTCGACCTCGCAATACTTGAAAACATGCGATCCGGGCATGCAGAAACGCAACGAAAAGTATTTCATCTAATTATGATGTAAAGCGCTGTACTGATATCCTGTTGACGAAAAGGCGTCCAAAGTCATGGCATTCATTTTATGACATTTCCTGAAATGCACTTTCATTGGTAGCGCTTTGCGTTTGAGTGTATATGAGTGTGGCACGGGCGCACGGCAGACGGATGTGTTACAGCAATTTACCGCCGCCGCTAGTTGTCAAAGTTCAGTGGAACTGGAGGCGAGCCAACGCGGCTACAGCACGCACTTCCAGGTGCTGCACGCTTCCATTGCTTTTATTGGTACACATTAAGCTTTAATAAACTTTCATTAATGTCGTTGCCTTAAAATAATAATCCCACTTATTTTGATACAATGTTAGTGATATTAATATGTAAATCCTCTTAGTTTAGGACAGAATTAGCTTAAACGGTTTGAGACGGGATTAATAGAGATATATTTGTTTTTACAAAGTCATTGGCCTTTTCGTCCTTCTCTCGTCCTATTGTGGACGGACTTCCTGGTGAGATCACGTTTATTTTGTTACAGCACTGACTACCCCTTTTGTCTACACGCTTAATCGCTACGATGTTTAGAAACAATTTATTTGAACGGATCGGACGCGTCAGGCCGTCTCAAGCGGGACAACGGTGAAAATTAATCTGATTCTTTTCTTGTCGAGTCACGCTGCTTCCGTTGTTAAATTAAAACGTAGGCAAAAGGGATGTCCTATTACTTTTTATCTCGAACGTCGTGATACGTGCGCTGTTGTACGTCATTTATAATGAAATCGTGGACCACACGAGATTGCTGGCTGACTGTCAATTTTATTTTGATTGTTGCTCTTTGTAGTATGATTTTTATTAGACCCTTCAATTTGTGACGGTAACGCGGCCGTATACGTAGTCAGAAATTATGTAATACATTTAAGTTACATTAAGATTACAAAAGTTTCTTCCTTCATTGCTTGGTTAACAAGATTTTTTAGCTTATGTAAAGTTGAATGGTTACGCTGCCAAAAGATACGAGCAACAAATGCATTGAAAACTGGGTTATTAGTTTTGTAGGATACTAAATTATGCTCTATTTATAATATGGTTACGTTACATGTGTAAATGTTCACATACACACAGAAGTCGGTCATCATTTCCAACTCATAAATGTCGGTAAACTTAATCAAGATAAATAGCAGATTGGTAGACGCGCTAGTCAAATACTTTTAATTTATGGTTAACATCATAATAAAGCCTTTGAATAAATTTTACTACTGTGATAGAAAAGCAACAAAAAGAAGGTTATAGACACGAAACCTCTAGTTTAAATAGGAAATGGGCGTGCCGGATAAGTAGTTAGAAAGAAGTGTCAATAAATTATATTTTCGGTGTCAGACGGTAGAGAACGTGGATATTATAATTTACATAAATCATTTGGTCTCGTTAGCATTTACATAAAATAAATATTTAGTCAAATTACTCTATCAATACCAATACAATTCCATTACGAAAGTAACTGTGCCTACTGCTTACTACCGCATCGTGATCACATTGTTGGGCGCGGACTCGCGGAGTCAAGTCAAGCAAAGTTTACCTGTCTGCGACTACGCGGCCTTCGTGGAATGTCGTCGGGTAGCTCATTATAAATTTGCCTTTATGTTGCAATTTCATATGAGTCACCATTTAAAATATATAACCTTCGTGCTCATTTCATCAGAGAAATAAAGAACAAAAAACCTCAATGAAAGCCATCGCGGTTCAAAATATCCTTCGTCATTCAAATTTTAACAACATAATGACTACTTAAGACCCTTTAAATTGTACTTGTCTAATTATGTAGTTTCAATTAATTAACGAGATTGTTAAATGATAGTGTTACCGAAGGAAAAGGCCCTTCTAGCATGAAATGTCGTTACAACTGTATTTTGATTTATGACACAGTGACATGCATCTATTATATTATATTATCACAATCAATTTTACTATTTAATCCCAAGTCAAAGACAGATATGTATTTACCGATGAGTTTTACGATGTGGTCGTTCCGCTCAAATATGTAGCTTGTAGCCCTGGGCACCATGTTTGTTCTTGTAATAACAACAGCGAACTGTGTTAATGTACCTAGAGATAGCTACGAGTGCTCCTAGACCACGTTATCAGCTCGCGTTAGGTCGTTTCTCTGTCCTCGTTTCGAGAATCTTTGTCGATACTTGAATCATCTTTAAGAATGAAAATACGTGTCGGTATGTCATCGCGTTGTCACTTCAAAGTTACCATAACTAAACGGACAGATATTTGAAATGACAAATCTTTTTGCTAACATTGGTTGCGGTTTTAAGATTATGACAAATACCTGGCAGACTTACCAGAAGAAAGTTCGAAAGTTTAGGATGTAGGTGTTTGTTAGTTGTGCACGTTAAGCCAAGTCCTTAAGGTGTACAGTGTCATCTGCTTCTGTTGTTCATAAGTGGGTTACTGACGCGGCAGACGGCGCGGCGGCCACTCGCGCAAACCGGCTGCCAAATAGACGGTGGCAGAGTCCACGTTGTTTGAATAATCTATCCGGAATTTTGGGTGCAATTTATCTTTAATGTTCCACTTCTTATCTTTCTTTTATTTTACACAGATACGTTTTGATGTGGCGGCGCCGCTATTAGATAATTTCATAATTATTCAAATTTTACCTGATGGTAAATTGAAAAGTGATGTTGTTGCGTGACTGCTACCGTTTACCTTCCTATTACTTGTTTTTTATGTGGCTGTAAATGATATTATCATTGGATGTTGAAATTGGTTTGTTCGAATATTATAATGAAAAGAATCAGAAATGGTTGATAATTAACCTCAGAGGGCCTGTGTTATGTGCGAGAAAAACTTATCTTACATGATTTATGATATTTTATTTAACATTTAGGTTTTTCAATAAATATTGAGCAGTGATAGCCTAGCGGTTGAACGCTTGCCTTCCATGCAGGAGGGTCCGCGTTCAAATCCAGCCCGCACCTCTGACTTTTCGGAATCATGTGCGGATCAGAATTTGATTATCACTTGAATTTACGGTGAAGGAAAAACATCGTGAGGAAACCTGCACACCTGAGAGGGCTCCAAAGTTCTCGACGGTGTGTGTAGTCCGCCAACCCGCACCGGCCCAGCGTGGTGGACTAAGGCCTACCCCTTCTCATTCTGAGAAGAGACCCTTGCCCAGCAGTAGGACAGTAATGGGTTGTTTTTTTTTTAATAATTTTTTTTTGTCATAAATACATTTAATACGTAGGTAGCAGCTTTTGTACTGAAACTTTTACTTTACCTACCTTAAAGAAAAATATAATGAAGTGTTTGTGTTGTCAAGTTTTATCTCGGACTACAAATAGAACTAAGGTGAAATTATTTTAATTAAAGCAAGCGCAGACACATTTTATCTGCTTATCAAATAGTTTAGTGCCGCTAAATGTCTCAGGAGAGCGGTTTACAAATGTATTGTGCAACATCGGGACTGCATTATTTGAGCCGCTGTGCCCAGGCGTAGCTCTAGCCACACCACGCCAGCGAGTGGCGGCGCGCGCGTGCCGCTCCCAACAAAGATTCTAATCAAACTTATCATTCTGTCCAAGACAATACACATTGCTTAATAGGACCGTGACTTAAACCAGAATCATTGACGTGTTATCGTGTCTTGTTAAACAAGTCTTCTTAATCGATACAATATGAATTCCCTTTTCTTTATTGCCACATATTGATACTATCAATACAATGATTTAGCAAGACAAAGGCGTTGATAAAAGTTATGTATTTTATCGCCCTAAGAAGCTTTATGACTGTTTTTTTTTTTATATGGCTCTGTTATCCTCAGTCATATTGCTAAGACACGAATTGTTTAGAAATGTTGAATCATAGGTTTGTTGTAGCATGTATGTGTAAGCGATGTCAAGGGGGTCAACACTCAGCCAGGTTCAATGTCTCTACGGTAATGCTTTGTGGTGTAGACAACTTTTAACAATGCCCCATAAAGTTTTGAAAAAAACAAAAACAGATAATGCGCTCTAAATGTAAGTGCTTCCATCAGGATACTTTTATGATTAATGTTGTTGGAATTTATTGGGGCTGATGTTATTTTTATGATTAATGTATTTGTTGTTCTATTTATTGTTGTTAACAAAACGATAGTTTACTGTTCTTCCAAAATTTGTACCGTTAACTTTTGACCGCAAATCCTAATAAGACTTATTTTGTTACTTATTGGACCCGTGGAAACTGCCTGTGTAGTACAAAAGTATGTTTTATATTATGCAGGAAATTATAGTTTTATTGGTTTTAAACCTAATTTGAATTTAACGGAGAATATTTCTATAAAATCAAATTTATGAGTTCAATACAAAAATCGACGTGTTTCATAGCTCCGCGCGCCGATCTCCAATACGCGCGTTCACAAACCGGCTTTGTCGCGATACTATCTTAATTACAACATTAGCATGGTGATGATTCGCTTTGAATACATATTAGGCGGAGTTATCCCGCGGTGACATTTTGCGCTATATATGCAAATAAATGATGGCAGATTCTTGGGACGGGACCTCCCTCTGTCTACTCGACCGGTACTGATGATCAATACTTTCTTGACGATAAAATTGATACTCGCATCAAAGTGAAAATCGTAGGTGTAAGTTAATATACATATCATTGCTGTTATAAATAGTCGTTACAAAGCTATTCTCCCAATTCTCACTATAATAACAAATCTTATGTAATACACATGTATTCACTCTCGTATTAAATAATATAATCTATCGCGCCTAAATTGCGTTAGCATTTTTATTGATGGCTGTATTGATATCTTTTATGGATATTTATGCTGTTATTTAAGAAAACAACACTTAGTTTTCGATTTTCTTACTTGTTTCAAAAGAAGTTACGAAATGTATGCTGGTACTTTCTCTCTCGTCTCGCAACTGATACACGCGGGAAGTGTGGATGGAGGTTAAGAAAACAAAGTTTCGTCTTCACAAAGATATAGGCTGCAAAACCGTACCTATAACATGTCATAATTTATGTAGGTACCATAAACGCATAATATTTCAAGTTTGTTGCGTCGACTAGAATAAAATCTGTTAAATAAAACAGGTTACCAACCAATTTTGATCTGCGGATTATTATTGATATTTTATGATTCGAATGATCGCACGACACCCTAAATATATTTTAGAATAATTTTAAAACTTTTCTAAAAGGGACCATTTTGCGTTAAAAGGTGGTAGTTACAAGTAGGCATTTGTCCTTGTTTGGTGTGTTATTATCTATCCCGCACTTGACGGGGACGTGCCGGGAGGTTTATTTGTGTAGAACAAATACAAGGTGCTCGTGGTACCGGCAGGCGGGAGCATTGTCGACTTGTGTCGTGTTTGCTTACGTTGATATGCATACCTCCCGATTTAATTGTACACCCTAAGAACGCGGTCTGCTGCATTCATTAACAATAATAGCTGCTACTGCGTACTAACGAACAGCTTAGGATGGGTTACGTAATTCGTAATAACTGCTATCGTAAATAATTAAGTGGTAATCGACAAATACCATGCTTGCATTAACAATTATTAAAAGCTCCAGCTACGGGAAATCTATTCTGTGCTACTGGTAATATCGATCATTCGCCTCTGGGCAATTGACGTGATAAGAAGTACGGAATTCAGCAATTAAAACTTGAATGTGCGTAATACTGCCCTAATCCAATTTTACATTAGAATAGTTTATTCTAGGCCAGACTAATTATTCCGGAATGCGTTATTTCTAATTCTGTTTTTCCAATATTTTTTATTTAATTTGTCCTGGTATGAATTCATTATTTCTTCAGGATTAACTAATAAGGAAGGACTAACAAAACTGAACAAATTAACCTATCGTACATATTTCAATTTTTCAAAAGGAAAAACGATGTTATCTGAATAGGGGGTTTCCTAAAAGCGAATAAATACCTAAAATCCATTTGATTAAAGTCGGGTTAATCCTAATAATAATTAGACTGACTTAAAACAGGAAATTCAGCTTTCTCAGCTTTATTAAAAAAGAGTGTTCCTGAAATCGATACCTTTACACACTAGTACTACTCTAATTGTGCAGAAATTAAGATTAAAATCAAATATTCGAGTACCCTATATAATAATAATATTTTCTTTACATAACATAATGACACGTGGTACAGAGAAAGGCTAACCCATATAATTTTTGCGTCTTTATTGTGTTACATATTGTTATTTACAAGCGAAAGTCCATTAGTTCGCGCGGAACATGTTTGGCGTATGAACATAATAATTTATAGCCGTTAATTATATTCGGGCACCGAGCGTATTGAATACGCTTATACAAACTGAACATTAATTTCCTCTTTTTGAAAGGTTGCGCCAAAACAGGCATGTACGAGTATGTTGGTAAGTGATTAAGAATATGCGTTGGAGAGTAGGTACTTATGATATTGATTTTAATATTGCAGTATGGAAGTTACTTTTCGTTCGATTTGATTTGATTTATTGAAAGGTATGAAATATAGCAAGACAAAAAATCTCCGGAGATTATTTTTCATGGGTTCATCAACTTGAAGCTAAAATACTGTAACGAAAACCTATTAAATATTTTCATAGGTGCGGTTATTTGATCGATTAGCTCTAAATAGTAGCCAGTGATCAAGATCATGCGGTTTGAAATAGTGAACAGACGAGCGACTCACGTGCACACTCCCTCGGAAAGGATTACCTAACAGACGCTCAAGGCAAGCCCTTGATGATCTCTTAATTGCTTGCAGGTACTCACCGATTCGACATTTAAAAACGAATCAATAAGAAATAAAGCAGCTTTAAAGGTTAAGGCGATGCTCGTCTGTTGGTACGATAAATTTCAATTAGCTTGACACTCCTAAATCATATTATGAATCCTCTCTCTTCTGACGGAACACAATTTTAATGAGAAACGTATCTTTAGCTTTGAATTAGTGTAACGGTCTCTTAATCTCGATATGCAAGATTAACGAATTTTTATTTTGACTACTAATTTATTACACGTGCAACAGGTAAAATTCTGGGATTGTGTAAATATGTATATGTGAGTGTGTAACTAATGCAAAATTAAAAATTCGTGGCCCGTGTGGTTTTCCTCTTAGTGTTTCCTTGACCGGTATGAAATCATCAGTGCAGTTAACGAGTGTTTACTCTTAAGATGCCCCTCCCTTGATCGCTCTTCCCACGTCGTTATGCAATGATAGAGCTTCGGGCGCCGGGGCTTCAAGTAGCTTTCAGGAGCCAGTGGCGACGTCTCCTAGTAATTAACGTTAGTTTATTTATTATTTATTTATTATACACTTTATTGTACACCACATAAAATATATAGGACAGACATATACAATTATTTGTGTACAATGGGCGGTCTTATCGCACAAGGCGATCTCTTCCAGACAACCTTTGGATGGACTGAAAGAAGGGAGACGGATATTGGGCTGTCTAGTGTACAAAAACAACATACATAAACATAATAATACAAATACATAAAAATAAAATATATATTTTATAGTATATATATATATAATAAACTAATAAATATAATATAATATAATAAACTAATAAATATATATATAACTGGGAAAGGAGATGAACAAAATTACAGTGAAAGGTAATGCTCGTGTACCATTTTCTTAAAGATAGGTAACGTTTGAGCACTTCTCACTTCACTAGGTAGTGCATTCCACAAGCGAGCTGCTTGAATAGTAAAAGATTTATCAAAAAAGGAGGTGGAATGCATACGTATGCTTAATTTTAGGTTTTCTGATGATCTCAAGAACTTAGAATGTGTGTCACAAAGGAACTGAAAGCGTTCTTTAAGATAAGAAGGGGTAGAGGGATTAAAGAGTACATTATAAAGCAAATAGAGAATATGGGCATTCCGGCGAAGGCGAATAGGAAGCCATTTGAGCTTAGTACGGAATTCAGAAACGTGATCATATTTGCGTAAACCAAATATGAATCTGATACAAAGATTTTGAAGTCGCTCAAGCTTGTCAAATTGGTCTTGGGTGAGATCAAGATAGCTGGCATCAGCATAGTCAAGGATTGGGAGTAGAAGAGATTGTGCTAACGTAATTTTGGTAGTAACGGGGAGAAAATTACGAAGGCGTCTCAAGGAGCCTGCCGAAGCAAACAATTTACGACTGACTTCCTGCAGCTGTTTTGTCCAGGAAAGAGTGCTATCGATATAAATCCCCAAGTTCTTTACGTTTTTAGATAAAGGAATAACAGTGTTATTGAAAGAAACTTGGGGAAGTGTCGACCAGACAATCTTAGAGACAGTCCGGGCACTACCAATAATAGTAACTTGAGTTTTTGTTGGGTTAATCTTCAGTCCAAATTTCGTGCTCCAGTCACCTATTCGAGCTAGGTCTACATTAATAGTCTCAATAGAATCAGACAACTCTCCGAGAGGAGCTTGAGTGTAGATTTGGAGATCATCTGCATAAAGGTGGAAGGAGGAAGAAAGTCGTTGAGAAATAGAGTTAATAAATACTGTGAAAAGTAAAGGGGATAAAACGCCGCCCTGTGGCACACCGGCAGACGTGTAGCACCAAGAAGAGAAAGATTCTTCGATGCAAATACGCTGACGGCGGCCAAACAGGTAACTACGAAACCAGTCAATTACCGGTGGAGATATGTTAAAAGAGCGAAGCACTCCGAGCAAGACATCGTAATCAACTGTATTAAAAGCGTTACTAAAGTCAAGCAGAGCGAGTACGGTCAACTTTCCCATTTCCATTCCTGATCTGATATCGTCCGTAATATTCACAAGGGCTGAGGTAGTGCTATGTCCAGGTCGAAACCCAGATTGGAAGGGATTAAGCAGATAGTGTTTGGAAAGGAATGCGCTAAGTTGCTGGTGGACTAGCTTTTCAAGGACTTTGGATAGGAACGGTAGAATAGATATGGGACGGTAATCAGAGAAGGATGTAGGATTCAACTTTTTGGGTAAAGGGATAACTTGGGCGTCTTTCCACGCTTGTGGGAAGACACTACTAGAAACGGAGAAATTGAGGATATAAAGGATGACAGGAAGAATGTTATCTATAATAGGAAGAATCATTTTACGGCCAAAACAGTCGCATCCAACAGCATTGGAAGTAATTGATACAATGCTCTTTTTAACATCACACGCGGAGAATTGATTAATGACAAAAGGAGAAAAATCTGGTATCGGAAGGTTTGAAAGATAACTTAATGTAGCAGCTTTGGTTACCCTATCCAATACAGGTGAAGAAGAGAAATAATTATTAAGTAAATTAAAGTCCAAATCCTTAGGAAACGTTCCTTGAGATGATTTTCCGATACCCAGTGATTTAAGAAATTTCCAAACTTTAGCTGGGTCGCCGTTTTTAACCGACTCATGGATATGTTGGCGATTTGCATTCCTACACACCTTACTGCAGTGATTTCTGATTGAGACGTAATTTTCTCTGTTGATGTCATTGGGCCGGATTTTGTATTTGAACTTGGCAGCTGCTTTTTTGTTCAGTAATTTTTTTATTTCGTCTGTTAGCCATGGTGCTGGAAGATGTCTTACCTTCACAGCTCGAATAGGTGCATGTAGATCGTAAAGTTGGATTAAACGAGAACTCAAGATTTCAACTTGTTCGTCTACAGATCCAGATGTAACCAAACTTGTCCAGTCTATGTTGCTAGCATCCTCCCGAAGACGTTCGATGTTCATGCCCTCAAAATTACGAAGCAGAAGAGTTTTGGCCTTTTGCTTAGGTGGTCGAATTTTATAGGAGGTAAAGATTAGGTCATGATAGGAAAAGGCGTCAGCTGAACATTGTCCATGTTTAGCGACATGGTGGGGAGATGAAACAAAAATAAGGTCAAGAAGTGAAGGAACGCAGTTTGGAAGATGGTGAGTGGCACCAAGATCGAGAATGGAAAGATTGGTAGAATCAATAATATGACGTAGAGAAGAAGAACGGGAGTTGTTTTTAAGGAGACAGGTGTTAAAGTCGCCCATGATGATACTGTGACTGTAAGAGGGAATTAGAGTTTCTAATAAACGTTCAAAAGAAGGGAAGAAATTGATACGAAGTGAAGGACAATAGTAAACCCCAAGGAGAACCTTAGAATGATGCAGTTCAACTTCCAGAAAGAGATGTTCACCGGCGTTTGACGGTGGTGGCTGCGGGGACATGTTAACAACAGAAAAAGGAATGTGATTACGGAGGTATATAGCCACACCACCACCACCGCCAGCCGAGCGATCATTCCTTATAAGTTGAAAACCCGGCAGAGAGTAGGAGGAAGAAGGAAGACAAGGTTTTAACCATGATTCTGAAACAAGAATTGCATGAATGTTCTTACAGTCAAAACTTGCCAACATATCGGGG
Source organism: Shargacucullia verbasci (assembly GCA_947562105.1). Classification (NCBI taxonomy): domain Eukaryota; kingdom Metazoa; phylum Arthropoda; class Insecta; order Lepidoptera; family Noctuidae; genus Shargacucullia; species Shargacucullia verbasci. The sequence continues at coordinate 10,906,503 of OX387285.1, read as the reverse complement.
AAGTGAGCCGGAATACTCTGGGCGTTTATGTGGACTACATTAAAGTTTTTAGAAACATCAGAAAAATGTGAAACAAGAGTATCAGCTAATGAAGGTACGCTTACAAAGCTTTCATCATCACCGCTAAAAGAAAAAAATGTATCAGTGTCACTGCTAGAGTTAGGGCTGAGCATGGATATTGAATATAAATAAATATAAAACAAAATAACTAAGATAAATATATGTGGTTATCAAAATTAAAAAAAATAAATAAAATCTACGTCCACCTGCCAGTTGTGCAAGAAATGAAAATAGCTGTTTAAATTATAATATTAAAGTGTTATAGGATAGATTACAAAAATAGGACCGTGTAACAGGGTAAAAATAATTAATGTCTAAGAACAGGCAATGTCATTGCTATGGAACGCAGTATAAAGTGACAGCTAACAAAAATAAAAATATAATGCAATGACAGATGTACCGACATACAGAAGCGAAAGAAAAAATATAAAAACGTTAAAGAGAGGGTGAAAAGTATTAAATATTCCCAATCCTATAATTTGTAAAAAGGAACGACCAACCTGGACTACAAACAAGAAAAGCTATAAAAACATATCACTTTCTAGCTGCAGCACGCTTTGTTTTAGCTATGGCGACCTTTACTGTGACCGGTTGAACGACTTGTTGTGTCTGTCCTGTAGTCTCTTCCGGCTGTGCACTGACCTGCTCCTGCTGGACGATGATGCGGTTCTGCTGCTGCCGGATGTTGTTTAGGTCGGCCAAGGAAGTGACTCGATGCCGTGATCCCTCTGAATCGAGGACAAACACTGTGCCCTCCCTAGTCCAGCACTGAGACACACCAAACCTGTCTCTCGCCGCCATGAATAAATTGTGCCTGGCTTTCGTCAAGAACTCCGAGACAGTGATGCCAGACCCCTTCAGCTTGACTTTGTCGAACCAGATTTTGTCACGGAGAGCCACATCGTGAAGTTTGAAGAGGATTGGTCTGGGTTTGTGAGTGGTGCTACGCCCCATCCTGTGGCACCGCTTAATGGCAGTATCCGTTAAGTCAAGCTTAAAACGTTCTTTGACAACTTGAGCCAACACCTGAGTAGTCTCCTCTTCTTTCACCTCTGACACGCCGTGCAATAACAGGATTTTACGCCTTCCACGCATCTCCATGTTGTCCAAGCTCTGTGCCAAAACGCTAACCTGTTGCTGGAGAGTACTGAGTGCCTGAACAATGAATGTCCGGAATGCTGCAAACTCTGTAGCTAAACCAGAGGTGGTGATGGTTGTAGTACAGGGAGTTTTCTTCAGTTCCTCTTCAAACTCGGACATTCTTTTGTTGAATAGATTGCTCATGTCAGTGATAGTGCGGTTGATTGCTTCCATTGTGAGATAATAACTTAATAAAGAGTGTTAAGGAGCTGAAAACACTTGACTGGCAGGTAGATGTAGTTAACTATCACTACGTATCATAAAAGTATAATATTATTAAATATAACTATTTTTAAATTAAATTTATAAATTCTAGTAAAAGAAAAAACTGTTGACTTGTGACTACCCTCCAAATTTTTTTATGTCTGGCTAACGATTATGATATCCGAGTACAGCGCCTTGCTAGTTAACCAATGTCGGGGCAGTAATGCCTTGATTTATGCCGTCGTTCCTTCTAGAGGTTCATTCACATTGCTTTATAAGAGAATATTAAGCTACTGTCATATAATCGCTTCTGGACCCAAGAGCTCCTTTAAATGCTAATGTCACTTAATAAGCTAAACGATTTACGTGATCGATCCTAACGATGTAGCGTGAAGACATTTTATAAGCACCAGATTTTACATTAAAAAGTTGTTAATGAAAATAGTTGCTTCTATGAATTTAATTTGAAAATTAGTATAAAGTACACGTTCACTTTTATGATTCTCAATGTAGGTCGATGTTTCGAGTTGAAATCATATTAAATGGACAAAATGTGATCAGAGCGATGTTCGCAAACGGCATAGCAGCGCGTAGCGGTCGTCGGAACCAGTCCCCGATGCCGATATTGTCGATAACACGCGTAATGTAACTGTGGCGAGGTTTGGCAGACCTCCTACCGAACTAAAACATAACTCTACTTCCCTTACACCTCGTGGTTTTCTTTGTAAACAGTAGTATTATTGTTTTACATGTTCCAGTAAATCTGTTTATTCATAGATTAGATTTATTTGATAACGCGCGGTTTGTGGTTTAATAATTTGGTAAAATTAAGTAGATCCAGCGTTTCTCTTCATTGATCATTAAATTTAAAATGAAAAAATAAAAAAATGATCTAAATTACAGGCGCAATAACCAAAAGTTTTTATTTTTAGAAAAGTTATCTTTTTGTGACAATATAACACAACTGACAATAATTTAATAATTATTATTTGGGATTGGTTAAAATAACAAAGACAAATACTTATATTTTTTTACCGTCCGCATCAGTTAGAATGTATTGGTATTTGTTTTGTAAAATGAATTTTGTTGAAATAGTCAAAATTTTGCACGGATAACAATTATTTTTATACATTAATAATTACTTAAATAAAAATCAACATAACATCTTATATATAACTTAATATAACCAAATAATATTAAATGATTACCATTATTAGTTTTATATCATCGTGTTAATAAGAGCAAAAGTAATTCAAACGGGTAACATTCCATTAAACAGATGTGTAGTTATAATTAAAAGGATGCAGTATAAAAGCGACCGAGCCTTAGATATTCGCACAACGGATATTGCGTGTGCAATCAAAACATGCGATAGTGTGATAAGAAAGATAAGACGTTGTGCTACCGACCTAGGGTTGATCCAGATTGTAGATGCGTCCTCTAGGGCCTTATTATGGGCACTGTCACTGAACTCTCACTGATACTCATTTCACAAGAATAAATTCGCGGGATATTTGACACACGTGTTTCGCGTAAGGTTTATGTGTAGTCGCGAGGGTCGTGCAACAGGTGCGCTTGCCGCAGCTTCCGCAGCGGCTCTGGCGGCCGGCATCCGCGCCAAGCCGCCGAACACGAGTCGTGCGTACGCGCACCTCCCCGCCCGCCCTCACACTGAAGCCTTCTTTACTATAGTTTTCAGCGTCCTTTTATGTACTTACTTACTTATTAATTTCTTAATTCATTCTTATAAAGCTGGAAGGTCGGTGCGCTGGATAACGGAGGTCGGCTGTTTGTTTTTAAATAATTGTGATAATTATTCATTTATATTTATTCCAAGTATTCTTTATGTACTGGAACGTCATAAGCACCAATTATGTGCAATTACGATAACATCATTAAGCAGCAGCTAGCAATACTAGTACTGTTGCAGATGGTGTACTGGTGTGCAACTAGATAGAACAACCTACAAACACACATTATAGGTATATACATAGTCAAGAGCTTTCTATGAATTAAGATGAAATGATTAGCTATCATAAATAAGGTGCGCTGAATCTGGTCAGCAAAATGCGTGAGAAAGTTCGTCTCACACCGCTCGTAAATCGTGTATTAGATTCTACTAAATGAATCCCTTGATTAGATGTTAATTAATAGAAGAAGACATTCTTTATGGCCAGAGCTTTACAGATGAAATGATGTCGCATGTTGTAAGTACGCGGGTACTTGTGTGTTTTAAACACTTGTCTACATATATTGCGTCACGTCGTAGACTTGAAGAATCCAAATCTTCATCGATCATCTTAATCAATATTGGTTCTATTGCTATGTTTAGTTACATAAATAGACTTTCCCTTCAATCGTTGTCGAGTCAATTAATGTTTGCCATCAACACGAGTCTCAGTACTTTCGTCTTTATATTGATTGCCTAAAGGATATTATAGATATCATGAAAGCGAAGCTCGAGTTGTTTGTTATTCTTTGTTGTTGGTCGATGAAGCTCATAAAACCTGGACTCGAGAATTATTATTGCCTGCCTATTAATTATAACTCAACCTATAATTTATTGGTAAATATAATGTAAGACGTCCATGATATGAGGTTCATGGCGATATTTATAAAGTGCAACAAGATCATTTAAATAAAGGCTACACTTACTGGTACCGATCACCAAGTTAAGAGTGTACAGACTGCATTAACATCCACACACACAAGTTTATCCACCATGCTTATAACGCAGGGGCAGCGTTAAATTTGCATGTATTAAAAGCACCTCAATCCTTATAAATACGATTTTAGATATATAATAGGGACGAAAAGGAAAAATAAATTAAAAGATACGTTCCAGAATTACCTGTACATATTCTTTGAATTTTTCCTATGTATATAATCCGCCTTATCTTATTCGAGTCTGGTAGTCTTTGAGCACAGTGTGATGCTAAATACATATACTCTCTGTCCTTTTTAGGCCCAGAATGGTCCAAAAGGCTCCATTGGTCTTTCTCAACCTCAAAGGCGGGTCGTTTTTTGACGTTTTTTTTTTTTAAAGTACGTTACTATTTATATGGACAAGAGAAACACTATATTGTACTGATGTAATGGATCTCTTATCTTATATTATTGTTTAGTGCTACCGATTTAACCCGAGTCCCTCCCTATGTTTGCCGTGCTCAGTTCTTGGACTACCATGGAACAAAAAGGACTATACTATAATATAATATTTTTTGTTCCCGATGTCGATGCACTTGGTTTGCCATATCTTCATAATCATAATTTCGCATGGACGCCAAAGTATTTACCATCAGAATGTAACATTTCATAGAATTCCAAGGGCTACAATACATAACATTGAGCTGTATAATATAAAATTACTGTATTCTTTTATAACCTCATATGCTGAAATCTCACAAGGAGCTTTTACTTCGTTTCGGATTATCTGGTCCTACGCTAGCGGCACAATCCAACAATATTTTCTATTGAAATTAGCATACTCATGAATACCAATAGTCTCACAAAGCACCCTGGTAGGAAGCGGTCTTTTATTTATATATAGCTTTTCATATACATTTCTGACGGACTAGAGGGAGCATATTAGTAACATTTTATTTTAAACATTGCACTGGTACCTACTAAACTGTTACATAACTCCATACTCGTATCGGTATGTACTTTCTGAACATTTTATTTGCGTACTGTTGTACTGTTGCCTGGAATACCTTATGCGAAGACACTTATCGCGCCAGAAATCTCTACGTTTGTTTGCTTTAAACAAAAGCTGATAAGCGGTTTGCCATTCTTATATCATTTACAGTAGGTTTAAAATAACGCCTCGGTGGCGACATATAATTGCAAATACCTCGTAACAGAACACCCGTGTTGCCATATAAAGTCATTACATTAAATCAATATGCGATGGAAACGGGTTAGGTCTCAATAATGATAACAAGCGGCGCCGGAGTTCAAGAGACGCGATTGTGCTTATACAGTAATTAAGTATTAATAATTTTCGATTACCGCGAAGCGTGTCCATTCATTGCTGACCACAGCCGGCTCGTGACAGGTTATGTGGGTTTTGAGGCGTCTGCTCTCAGGAAGCAGGGGGGGGGGGACGCTACACGGGTGGTCAACTTACTGTCCTTTACAGGCGATTGTAGACATATCTTTATTCATTACTCATCATGCTTTTGAAATTTTAGAAACGCTAAGCACGCCCCTTTCTATATGCATGCAGATATCGAATATTATTAATAGTAAAACAATAATCTCAAGTTAATGATAACCCTTTTCAAAGTATAGTATCGTCAAGTGTATACGATGTTGTGTACATGTATATACGAGTTACGAGTACATTCATTTCTAACAAAGTGACTCATAATGTTGTACAAGCACTTTATTATTAGCCGTGGTTCTTGTTTTTGAAGTGAGATACTGGTTGCTGATAATAATTTTCATTCATATGTTCAATTAGTAGATTTGTGCAATCCTAAATTCCTACACTGACGCATCTATAGGCGTGAAACTTCCACCAGGCTTAACGAGCCAATATACTCTTAAAACCATAGATTTAGAATGTAAAAGATGAACAATGACAGCTTGTAGGAGATACCGAAAAATAATATGCATATGTGTTAGTGACTGATATGTCAGATGAAAATAGAGTTGGGTATTTGCATTGTCAATATAGTATAGTATCGGTAGATTAAATCTTGCCCAATTTTGAGATGATGTTGTATGCAGCATACAGATAAGTATAGTACAAAGATTTAACCTTGTGCTATCCACTAGTCACAGTTTTGTGCACGGGTTATGATAAAGTAATGTATGAAATTACCATAGCTAGTTCCCTTAGGCTCGGTTATGTGATAATTAGATAAAAATCTATCGACTTTTTATCGATATTCGGGAAGTTATTTCTAGCGTAAACATAAATTTTAATATTTACACTAAATATTATTTATTTCTTGTTTTATCTACAAAATATTACCACGTATCAGAAGAAAATCTAATAAACTATGGTAAAATATGTTTTCTTGGCGAATTAATACTAGTACGTACACATAATATGGTTTCAAAACGTACGATGAAAAAATCACATTTACCTGTGAAACGTGTAATTATTTAAATTATTTCTCTATGTCACGTTACAATTGGCAAAATAACATGACATTATGACTGTCTAAATATCAATTGTCGCCAATAATTACACGATTATTTTATAAATTAATAAAATATATTTGACAATAAGCATGGTAACTATAGGTAACGATCCTTCAAAAAAATTTGTATCATACTGACATTGACATCTGTCTCTTTCTTTCTCCGGTAGTGTTCATATGAAAATGATATCTCTTTTCCACGCTTAGTTGGTCTTTTAGGGTAAGCGAAATTCTAAGTCTATGCTTAAAACAGATTTTTATTGTAAAAATAGTATTCTGTTTAAGATTTCATAAATCGTCACTTGTTTTATTAGTATTTGAAGTTCTCTACAATACAGTTTATGAACGAAGAGCTGCATAGGAATGATTTGAATCACTGTAAGTACATAGAAACTGCGGTCATCGCCACTCCAGTTATTTCTCATTGGCGAAATGTATTGATGTTTCCTACGAAGCTTGCAGCGATTCTGTTTTGTAGATTTACAAGTCACGCTCTGGAAAGCTCGTGTTTTGCTTTACTACCCTGATCGGTAACGTTAACACGCGTAAATTATTGCTTGATCAGACTAGATCTCCTTTTTTGTACTTGGTTATAAATCTTTTTGCTTGTACCTCGCTTGTAATAGGGTCAAATTAAATTTAAACAAGGTTCTTGAATAATGTATTATTAAAAACAGTTGTGTACAGTCGTAAACAGACACTACATAAGTTGACTATTCCAAAATGAGTATATACTAGGACTTATTGACTGCAAATAGATCGAACAAATTTAATGCTCCATAGTTAGCTAGCCATTTATTTCAATCAACACTGATTTATTGGTTGTATCATGACGTTAAATGTGATTTTACACGATAATGCGTGGTTTAATGCGCTGAACAAGTTCGTTTTGATGATTTTACAAATTGGACACTGCTGTGTGATTTCTTGATTGACAAGGAGTCAAGTAAATGGTTTAATTCACTATACGCTTATTATTTACATCCGATTGTAAAAGCTCATAACTTAGATTGAGTTTCTATTTCCAATTACTGCAAAGTTAATTGGTTGCATAAATCTTTTTTTATTACTCACCTTTTCTGCAGTTTGAAAGTAATGTACCTACATATGTACTTATATAGTCGAATAACACTCGACTCAAAATAGATATGAAAAGTTATTTTATTTTAAGTAAAAGCTGTTACGAGTATGCAGTGCAAGCTGCTGGGCTAGTGAGCTTTATTTAAACCTACTTTGGACATTCATAGCACAGATAAAGTATAGCCTTAAAGCCTAAACATTTATTGAAAATCAGTAAAAAATGAATTTTGACTTATCATCCACTATAAAATAAAATAATGCATACGCAAAATATAAAGAATTTTTATTTCCAGCTTAATTCATGTACAGCTTGTCAAGTGACCTTTGTAATTGCCATTTGCAAACACAATTGCTTCTGGAACTTTATTGTTCTTTGGTAATTTTAACACGATCGAAGCTTATGCCAAGTGAACCTATACAATAAGTCATATTTTACCTCATAATAACCATTCTGTTAATAAAACGCCATGTTTTTATCGTTCTCATAAAATGTGATGAGATTTCCTGATTGATATTGCACTCCAGTGTATTGGTTCACGATATAGTTACAATGTTTTACATTACTTTATCACCAAGAGTATCCTTTAGTATATACGAGAAAGCAATACGCGTCTTATGGGGTGTTGATGTTTAGCGCTTCATGTTCAAAGAAACCATCGTCTCGCACGTCGGATATGGCTTTAATGGTCTCAATCTGTATCTACGATAGATCTGTGTACGCCCTTTCAATTTTATTACAGAGTTGTGGTACCTTGACTACGACATTTTAATTAGTTGCAATTTATAGTGTTGTATTAGAAAAATAAACATAGCTATTTGCTTACATTGAAACGTTGACATCGGACATGAAGTAAGCTGGCCAAGGTCCGACTTCACATAAAACATCACTAACGCGACGCACTCGAGTACCTACGACGTTTGCAGAAATGGGTACTCCGTCACGCCTGTACACGATTTACCTTTAATATGATAATGCGACAGGTCTGCCTTTCTGCGGTTCGTGGGAATCGCTTGCCGCAGGCCGGAGAATAAACTATAACCAACGTTTAATTAGGTTCGATGCCTACTTACCTACACACGTGCAGTTGACGAGTTCTAGTAACTCGCGGTAATAATTCTCGATCGAGTAATAACTATCGACGTTAAAGTTAAATGCAAAATTTAACGACATCAAGCAATTACTAGTCCATACAGATCACCACATTTACGAAAGATTGCGTAGTTGGCAATCTTGATTCTCCAAGATGGGGTATCCGGCTGTAAAAAGGAAATCTCTGAGCTTTCCTTTTGTTGCTGCCCCATTGGCACCGTCTATGCGACTATCTCTTTGATTGACATGTTTGTACTACTTAATAAATGATTAATGTTTATTAGTTTAAAGTTGTCTGATGATTTATGGCTTGGTATAAAATGTCAAAATGAATATAATAAAGTAAATAGTAAATGTGTACTTACATTCTATTGGTGATGTTTGTTACTTTTGATTGGGTCGTATGTTGCCGAGTAGTTATTATAAATTAGGTCTACTTAGTTCCAAATGATGATATTATGCGCGTTTGTAAGTAGCACACGTAAACATAGGGCGGGCTGCTCGCATATGTCAGTGCCTGTGCGCGCTTCCTTCACAATGCTTTATGTTAACACTAATGTGCCTGCATGCTCCTTTACTACCTCATAATGTTAAAAGCTCTGTCTTGCAAATTACCTACTCGTTTCTGAATCTATTCGCGAGTCTCACTTTTTAAATAAAAGTATTTTCTCAATAATTGGACTGTGTTTGAAGGTGTCCACACTAATCGAACTAAACCACTTCCCTATACTATTCAATTTTTTAGTATTACGTGGTGTGACTGCCCGTTTGCCGATACACGCACCCGTTATATATAAACTTACTATTATAGATATATTTAAACAATGTGCTTACTAGGTCTACAAGAAATAAGTATAATATTAAGGGTTAGCAAGTAGATGCTGCTATCCATTTACATAAGTACGTCCAAATGGATAAAGTGGATTGAAATTTGTTGAAAATGAAAATATTTTCACAAGCTTTCACCATCACACTTAGAAATGGCATGCCATGATGTAATAATCCCCGTTCTAGTAATAGACGTTCAATCAACCTGTAGTCCCTGTCATATTATTTTTAATAAGTAATTATTTGCGTCGATTTGAAATATAACGCAATTAGCTTGAAGGACGTAAATGAGTAATGACTTCGCACACTGCGTCCCACACAGGTCAATGGCAATCACTATTATTTTCACAATTACCTCACTCAGAGAAATGGCTGTTTGATTAGCGTGAAGCAATATTTCGTTTACCAGCAAATGAACTTTAAATTATTTGTTTTTTCACACGTCTGTGTGATAAAATTGATGCATGTTTATTTCAAACAACACAGCAATGCATTACTTAAAGCAATAAAATAAATAATACGATTGAAAAACGATTCGTAGTCTAAAGATAGATTCATTTGAATAAATGTCGTGACGGGGGCAGTAATTTATTTGTGAGTTAGTGCTAAACCGCATACGATTTGCATTTTTGTCTCTACGAAAAGATGTTTATTGTTATAATGCTTATTTTGTAATCTGTTGTCGCGCCAGACGTCACCGTGTGAAGCAGAATTTTAATTATACTTCTATCGGATCGCGTTCTCAGAGAGGTGCGGAGCAACTGGTGTTGTTTTGCAAAGTTGTTCCTTGTAACATAATGCTAGTTTTCGTAAATCCGAAGGGCTGTCCATAATTTTGTGTAACGTACGTGACTATTCAATAGACAAAAATTCATCCATCGACGTAAGCGCACTCGGCAGCTTTGTTCTCGGATGCTTATCTCGAAAGCGTCGCGTCATTCATGAATGCTATTGTGTTTCCCCTATTCAGGTCGTTACTCGATACGATGCACAACTTATGAGCGCCTTTACGATTCCATGTTTTGAGGTTTTGTGGGTGGTGCAGGCGGGTGCGACGGACGCTCGCGGGATGACTCCCTGCGGTCCACTTTGTGGTCCGCTCGAGCGTGCCACCATCCTCGACGGACGTCGTGACCGCAAACACTGGCCAAGCCCGCAAACCTGTTTCCTAGCCTTCAATAGACTCATTGAACATTACTCTCGTCGCTCTTGATGTGGTCGACTATTGCGCTGCGGAATTGCTTATGATGGGAAAATCATTCCAAAAGTAATAATACGTAAAGGAATTCAGTTCAAATTGCAATAAATGCAAATAGAGTATACATAAAGCCTAGAGCCTACATAAATAGACTAGCGTACTAGATTGTTACGCATTCTTTGAAGCCAGGCGACGGATGATTCATTCCTTTTAGCTACACCCTTCGTCGATGACTTGATGCCAATTTTACTGCTCGTGGAACACTCATAAACCACTGCATACGTTTATAGCTTAAAATCGGTTTTATTGTTTGTTGTTTTTATGAGTCTGGGAGCATTGTTTATTACACAATAAATTTTATGAACAATCTACTGTATAGTATACTTGTCGCCTCTTTCAATATCACACCCCTTATGAATCATTGATATTATGGTGGAAAAATTATGTAAAGAAAAGTATATATAAATTTATAAAATCTATCTTTATTTAGGAACAACAAATAATTTATATTAGCTATTTATTTTTATACTCCACACAAATATCAATATCTCTACAGTCATTACTTTATTTTTAATCATCTATATTATAACATCCTGATGAAAAGTATATTTATACTTTCTTACAGTGTATTTCTGTGTTGAAAAGATAATGAAATATCTATAAACTTACCACAACCACCGCCGAACTCTACTTAAATCTTTCGACCTTGCTTTTGAATAGCTAATCAACATTAACAAAACTATGTGTACTTCTTGTAAATAAATAATGGTTATCTGTTGGTTGGTTACATTTTACTCTGCAAATGAACTTATCAGCTAGTATCTGATTATATGTAGTTGGAGAATAATTAAATGATTGCCACCAAATGAAAAACCGCCTATACTATATAATGAAATATCAACCTCTAGGTCCTAAGTCTCTCATATTTGTATTGAATTTATTTAAATAATAATGTCTTTCCCCGGAGACAACAAGGCTTTTCCACCATTGGAGTTCAAGGATTTCTAAACTGATATTATTAGCTAATAAAAGAATTCATGGCTCATTCTTACAATAACTAATTGTATTTAACAGGTGACATATTTAATACCTAGTAATTTAATTAATTTATCATCATGATTATCTCCTAAATCATATTGTTTGTAAATACTTTTCTTAATGACTTGAATATTAAAATAAAATGTACGATTATTACATGCGGTTACTTCGATTCTTGATAACTGTTTTTCGTTTATTAATACATTCGTATTAACATGAATAAAAATGTATGCTCATTACGCAATAACTCGTTTTAGTAGGGTATTCATTTCATGTACTATTGGATACGGTTATGGGCATATATTTATTAGAATAATGCAGTTATATCACCCGCTGACCAATCACAATAGTGATTGATAATTTAGTTATGATTAATAACGTAGTTATTCATTTTAATTGCAGTGTTAGTACGCAATCTGTCTGTATGACATTGTTATATAAAGGTAATTGTACACCGGACATTATAAGAACAGTAATATTAACATATCCTCATTGGGGGTGCAGTGCATGTGTTGCATTGATTCGTTTCTGAGAAGCGTGTGTCGCGAAATTGTCGTAGACAACACGACGCGACTGGCTCGCGGGATATGAATATGCCTGCGCTAGCGCTCGCCAGGTGCGATCACGATCAAATCACACGTATGATAATGCATATTTTATTTAGCTATAAAATATGTGCTCCTCTGTTTAGTTACACAACATAATGCCTATAGTTAACAGCTTATACCATAAACTCTTGCCTATTTTAGGAGGTGCGATAAATTATACAGTATAGTAAAGTTTTGCGAAGAGTTTCGCAATTGTCGTACGACAAAATAATTTTTAACTCTAGTATATACCTACATACAAAAAATAATCAAGAGCGTAGCGTATCGGAATTCCACTCAAAACTTTTCAATACAATATTATAATGTATACTGTAGTTTAACTTCATTAACTAATACGTCCATCGATGTATGGACTAAAAAAAAAACATCTTTTGACCCGAATATCTCCGTTTATATACTTACACAATATTATAGTACAATGATTACACCTTAAAACTATAATGAGAAACAAGATTGAATAAGTTGGATAGCCTCCAATATGCGAGGCCAACACTTGTCACTAGGGCTACACCAGGGATCATTTGTTAAACGCTACGAACTGTTACTTCACTGTTTCCATTGATATTACACGTGTACGTTGATTGATGTTCCGGTATGGCTCAACATTCACAACACACATGTTCTAAGTATAGAAATATTTGCCAAGATCACTTACGTATACATAACTGGTGATTTATAATTTTTTTATTAATTTCAATTCAATGTCTTGTATATAATTTCAAACGACAATTGGTTTTGATTGACGTTGAATAGTGGAAACCATCAATAGGACAAAGTGAAAAGCGGTAATAAGTATTTGTTGTAGATAGGGCAAATGGGTCGCAGTACTCCCCGCCGCGCTCTCATCCACTACTCATGCTGCCTGCCCGATAACATCCATTTCCTGGGTGGCGATCCATCACCTTTGCACCTCGTACTCTCACCATTGTTCGAATGTAAGCACATTTGGTTGATCTCGTATCATTCATAAAACCCTCTAATCGATCGGTGCAGGCGATCGGTTTAAAATAAATTTTATGGTAATGCACCCGTTGCTGCATTACGGATGTGGATTTTAATATAAGTTTGGAGATCATTGCACAAGCGTCAAGTATCATTGCAGCGTAGGCGTGCGTACCGCTATCTGCTGATCATGTCTGCCTGACGCGAGTTTGAGAACTATATTGCTTTACATTTGCTAACCCATATGAAAATTATTTAACTTTAACGTGAGTGCATTTTTGTGACATTTTTACCAAATAGCCGTTTTTATTCTCAAACAATTCTAGCTTGTAGTTGTACAATCGAACGGTAACGAAAGTATTTGCATATTGACTGGCAATAAGTGAAAAGTTGGAGGACAGTTGGGTCCCCGGCGTGATGTGACTGCAAGCACGGCCGAGACGCATGTAAATGAAGAGTTGCACACGGTGCAAGTATTTGTCAGAGGCATAAACAATGCATGTAGGGCGCTCAAGACCGACGAAACAATGACCTCAAACGTACAGGAAAGACCTATTGTACAGTTCAAACGAGCTTATGTTCCAAATTTATTTCCATCCTAGTACGGATTCGCGCCGATTTATTAAAGGATATTTGTTGTTCATACTTTAACAAAATTACTAAAAAAGGACAGTCTTGACCTACATTTAATTTATCTCTCAGTAAAACAACTGTATTTTTTGCTGATTGTATTTATGAATAAAAACCGATGTTATGAATATAACAATATTTTTTGTCTTCGTTGGCAATAAATTAAACGAAAACGATTTCTTTCTTATGTTATTCAAACGAAAGAAAATGTCTAAGGTAAATCGTAGATGGGAACAACGACGAAAGTAGGTAAGTCTCGTATAAAACCGACTCAAATATTTTGATTGAAGCAATAAATTTACAGACGTGTTTTCTTGTAATTGCATGAGTTTCCATTCGAATATTTTTATCGCTATTTACTATAATTTAATTTAATTTAATTGTAACACTTAAACAAATAAATCTTTTGTCCTAAGCTCCAATTGAAATGTAACAATATAAGGGAAAACGGTAACGAAAGTGAACAAACAAACAACCTCTCACGACTGTTGCTAGAAAAACATACATCTTGGGAACGTCTCGTGTCGCGTCGTAAATAAAGTTGTCACCAATCATATTATGTTACTTACAAGTCTCTAGTATCGTAGTGAAACGGTAAAATCGAGTCTGCATTTATTTTCATAATTATGATTCCCGTTAAAAAAAATTCTATGAATTATCTTCACTTTTGTTTCTATCAGCTTGTAACACTCACTACTTGACTTCCTCCACTCAGCCTACCACAGTTCATAAATATGAATATCCAGGCCTGTTTTCAGTATATGTTTGATTCATTTGTTCTAATTCTTTGATGATTGAATTTAAGTATCTGCCCATATGAAATGTATTGGAGCAACTCGCGATCGCATTGCGAGGCTAATTCAATTATAGTTGTATATCAACTCGTGTGGTCCACTAAACATGTCAGACAAGACACGAGAGCTTTCATGTGTACTCTTACTACTAAAATGCGATGGCATGTGCTGTTATTCATGAGAGTCAGATATCATCTTAGAAGACGTGTAAAAGTGTCGACATTCGGATTGGGAGATTTATTATTGTTGCTTTGCATGAATTGTCAGGTCTATCTATGTATGGCTCGTGAGCGCCGGCGGGTGGCGCGTGCGCCGAGCGATCAAATCTTTCATGTATCTGAGATGCGTGCAATGATATCAAACAGCGGTGAATCAATCTTCCGTTTGTTAGTTGTTATCAGCGATCGGCGCCCACACCGCGTAAAGCAGAGGGCTCTAGTCAAACACAGCGTGAATCGCTTTACTTGCATTGCACGTTGAACTTTCCGGCGCGCAGTTCGTAGCTCTGACTGCTGGAGCCGCTTTATTGCCATCGCCAAGATATATCGCAATAACTCGCAACTTAATTAGGGAAGAGATGAAAGTAACTGGGCACGTTGTCGTCGAAGTTGGTATTTAAATTGCCGAGGGCCGTCCGTTCTAAGATACTCGCGTTTTATTGCGGCCCTAATGAATCGTATTCATTGTCTCGCAATACAACTTAACTGTTCATTTATTATAATGGTTTTTATACTGCATCTAATACTGTGATGTGTTAAAGACGTTAGAATTCTCTTCGTTATTATAATATTCACGATCACTTTTAACAACAACAAACGCCCACTTCATGTTCAGGCGATAATGATCTTGAAATCAGCGTAGGTCGTGTTTATTGGTGTACACTACGAGACAGACTCATCCCAAACAATGTTGCTTAAATATTGAGAGTGCAAGCCTGCATATTTTGTAGTGCATGTGCATGTACTCAGCCTGTTCATTCGCGCAGGCATTCATGTAAATTGTTTATGGTTTTTGCATATAACTACGTAACTATATCTTTGTGTGCCAAGGATAATTGCAAAGGGTGTGGTGCTGAAAGTCTCGATGAGAAACCGTCGATAGGACACGTAAAAGTTCGAAGACACATAGTATACGCTAAAAAACGTTAAGACAAACGTGTTTCGAAATTCTGGTTTTGCGAAGTTTGGATCTTCAGTTTATAGTTGCAATTAAATCTGCATATATAGGATATATTCACTATCGTTTCTAACGTTCCTTTTGTTCAGTTAATAACGCAGAAATTTGAAGCAGACTGGAAAATTGAGCGAAAAAGGGGACGAGCCAATCAGAAATGGGCTATTTTCAAAATGATATCAACCTGTCCATATCGCTACAAATTACACGATAAAATCAAGAAATGACTGGATTAAAAAAAAACAGATGTATGGAGTCATTTTGTAAATTATGTTATTCGGAAATAATATAATTAATTTTCGTTAATTAACATGAAATCGAGAGTTGATGGTGGTGATTGGTGTTAAGTATTACAAAATTAATAATTAAGCTATCGATCATAAAACGAAATTCCTCATATAACGTTGTTGATAATCTTCAGCTAATGACCACTATTGCTATTATTATTTTACAGGTGGGCCTCTTTGAGTCCCGTTCGTGTAATAATACCCTTTCGATAATGACTTGATAATAAATCAAGGTCCAGGATTTACAATTGACGTGATTTAAATTAGCCATTAGCGTCAAAGTTCGCTGATCACCATCTTGTAAATGGACAGAATTTATTGGGATCAAGTTTATTACAAAGGTTAGGTTTGTAGGATGTCACGACAAATAAATCCCACTGCTATAGGTTAACAATATTCACTGAAAATATAACTTCATGTTATGGTTACGATAGACGCCGAATTTATTATAATTTATTTATACAGAAGCTTTCACACTTAATTGTAATTATTTTAACTATTTATCTTATGAAATTAAGTGTCTTTCACTAAGTTATATTATTTAATTCTAATTTAAAATTACAGTGTCAATGCTAAAAACCTAAAAGAAGCAGGGGTGGACAATACCGGGAACGTTTTTCGTTTCACTATAATTCTACCAAAATTTAAAACTAAACTAAAATTTACTTAATCTTTTCATAAGTTGTGACATAGTAATGCCTTCCAAAAAAAAAAGAGAATGAAACAAACTCCACTTCATGCTGTAGAAAAACAAACTGTAATCAATCTTTTTAAACAATTTAAGGAGTCCTGGCCTGCAGGTACTCCTTGTTGCCGGTCAGGATGAGTCATAAAAATATTTAAAAGTGACATGCATTGGAAATATATGTTATATTTTCTTATATGCCACTCAAAGAGTATATTGTATACAGAACACAAAAGGTCGTCCGCAATCTATCCCTCGCCAACGGAAGCACATGAATCATGATGATTTTGATGACATGACGTTAAAATTGTTTGATCTTAACTTTGAAATAAAATGTTTTGCATTCCTGCTTCTGCGAGGCTCTTTTTTCTAATGCTATTATAAATGGAGTATAGGTCTATACGAACCACAGCGCCGCCTGTGCGCAGCTGCGCTTGTGCCGTGTTCCGTCGTAACGTATCCACTCGAGATCATAGCTTCATTCTCTACACCTAAATAGTACAGCTATGTGCATTTTTTTTTTTTTTTTTTTTTTTTTTTTTTTTTTTTTTTTTAAGCCCCACACTAGGATTTCTCCTGTATCGTGGGTACAGTTTACAAACATACATGTCACATGCACAAACAACCAGACCCGAAACAACTATCTGTAGATCATACAAATATTTGTTCCGTGCGGGGATCGAACCCGCGACACGTAGCGCAGAAAGCTAATCGCTTAGCCACTGCGCCAACCGTGTCGTCCAGCCAGCCAGTCGCCAGCTATGTGCATTTCCGGCTTCATACGTTTATACTTAATGGATACCTATCGTTTGTAAATCGCATTACATATACCTAACAGAAATGACGAGTAAACTTTTAATATACTGAAAGGAAAAAGAATATTAGAAAAACAATTGTAATTGTCGTTTAACCACATTCTTTGATTCAATTTACTTCTAAAGTTAACTAGAATTATTCGTATGCATACAATTGAATAGACTTGCATTTACATAAAATGATGTAGTTAAATAGATATTTCCTTGTAAGGGCCTTGTTAAACGCCGGGGCGGGTTTAATCAAGCTCCATTTATAATCCCACGTATAGTTTTTATTTTAATGCTAACTGCTTAGCGTATCTCGCTTACCACGTCACGATATTAAATATTTAACCTTTTGCGGTTTGCACGTAGGTACTATTATAAATGTTAGCTAGGTTGTGCTCAATTAAATAATCAAGAAATTGTCAAGTATTCTTCGAAATACGAATGAGATCATAAACTGCGCCACGGCCTAAATACTTAAACGGTATGTTCAACTGAAGTAATAAAATAAATCATCATGAAATTGGCGGGGAGATGACATGTAAAATGTGGATGAGGGTAGGCTGTGGGTGCGGCACGCGCACGCCCCGTGCCCGCTGGAGCACGCACCGTGAGGGTGCAGGAGTCAAACGATTTATGTGCCCGTGTCGAGGACATACACGACACGACCGCTGTGTCGTTCCTTTAATTCGGATTTACGCCGCCATTGATTTCGAGCCCAGATTAAATTCTATTGTGCTGAATCACTTCCATGACATTCGACACTACTTATTGTTGATATACGATGCCGTCCATTTATTTGTTCGAGAGATTTAACCGTCAGGGATTAAAGGTTTTTTTCTCTGTTTGCAGGCTGAGCTCGTTGATATGAGGGCAGAATTGGTGCAAGCACGAGCGGCGTCAGCTGGTAAGTTTTATTCACTATTGTCTAACTACATTTTGTAATGATTGTTATTGTTTTTTGACCGTAATCACATCTTGCTATTGCTTCTAAAATTAAATTCAAGATAAAGCTTGTATTCTACGAAGCGTTATATAATATTATTTACACGCTCCAAACACCAGGAAATATTGATTAGTCCTGAAGATCGCATAACACAGTTGAAAGCTACTACATCCTCTCGATAATCTTTTCTTACGACATCAACGGAAAGAGAGGCGCTTTCGATACCTATTAGATACGTCGACTACGTGCCTGAGCCTAATCTCATGCATAACATGAGTGTTATTCATATGCCTAATGTTGAGCTATAAAATGTGATGTCTATTTCTAAATAGTATTGTTTTTATCATTATAATTTATTTGCGTAACACGAGATGAACCACAAATTGTGTTGGAGTGAACGATTAAAGTCACTATACTCGGTAGTCCAAGATGCATGCTCAACAGGCTTATAAAAAAAAATCGTAGTCTGCCACGTTACACACCTTGCTGCCTGGCTAATATTTCCACCAACGGTGTGTTCTGCTCATGTCGAGATAATAGTCCATTTAAGCAGGTGGATGGATTAAAATCTGTTAGCTGCCTTTGAATGAGGTTGATGAAGTTCAAAGCAGTGCTGGAAATTTCAGGCGGGTGCCAGGAGGGCGGCGACGCGGCCGGCAACGTGACGGACGCGGCGCGGGCGCGGTCCGAGGCCGCGCAGCTTGCGAGAGAGAACGCCGCGCTCCGAGAGACTGTGCTGGCGCTACACTCTGAACTCTTTGGTGCTAGGTAAGCTTTCCAATTAAATGAAGTAGCTATATATTCTGGTCCTAAACTCAAGTATTATACTTAAGGTCAACGACGAGAGTATTAATTCATAACTTAAAGATAACCGCATTTTAATGCTATTCCATCTGGTCTCTCAGTCGCCAAATGCTCACAGAAGATCCTAAAGAAAATAATGCTTTATCTATAATTTATACTGTCAATTGATTTTCATCTTAGAACTTAGAGAATAACTAGATATTAAATTTAATTTGTGTAATTCCAGGCTCGCCACGAAATACTTGGATAAAGAGTTAGCGGGGAGGATACAACAGTTGCAATTACTCGGCAGGGACATGCGCGCTGAACTACGAGACTCGTTATGGGCACAGGTATACCAACTTTAATCATCTTTTGTTTTCATAATTGCATTCCGAGGGTTCAATTAACAAGAGCTCAGCGGTCAATTCGAACAACC
Source organism: Shargacucullia verbasci (assembly GCA_947562105.1). Classification (NCBI taxonomy): domain Eukaryota; kingdom Metazoa; phylum Arthropoda; class Insecta; order Lepidoptera; family Noctuidae; genus Shargacucullia; species Shargacucullia verbasci. The sequence goes on along the minus strand of OX387285.1, from coordinate 10,886,625 downwards.
GAGCTTAGCAAGGTATCCCCACCAAAAAGGTCGAGCCCACTGAATGCCTAATACAGATGAGTAAACTCAGATAAGACGTTCGTCAAATGATGACACAAATTATGTCTAGTGTCTGTACTAGTGTAAAATATTGCTGTGCTAGCGTTGCTCAGTTGTTAATCGATACGAAAACATCGTATGTATACTTGCATAACAGTTGGAGCTAGACAAAACATTTATTGCACGGCTACGTTGCATTTGGATGATTTATAACGTATTATTGTCCTTGAGAGCTATAATATAATAATTAAACCACATCAAAAAAGAGGATCTTATTTCAATGTAATATTATTATTTATTTAGACCTGTATTGGTTTTGGGCTAAAATAAGGCACCCGCCAAAAAAAAAAGTTAGTTTTCATCATGACAAAGAAGCTTGTCTTGTCAGCTGCATACTGGTAACACTGCTGCCAGCCATTGGCTTTAGGGTCGGTATATACAAAGTAGAGATTGTAACTAGGCGAGTTAGAACAAATAGTAACATTTTTCTACCGTGAGTGAAGCAGAGAAGCGCTTCGCCTGCTTTAAGCCTTAGGGTCAATTCCCACTGAAAGAGCAGCGGCGTGCAGCGGCCGTAAGAGCAAGTGACTGAGCGCGGCGGCGCAAGAGGCAGTGCGGCGCTAGAAGGCTCGTGCAGCTTCGCGGCGCCGCGCTGCCCCTCCTTTGTCTTCAAATAACTATGAACTTTTAATTCCGTAGATAAGATTCAAAATGATTTGTAATATTTTGCCTCAAAAAGCCGTTGCCGGCCGCTGCTCGCTCAGTGTGAATTGACCCTTAATTACACTATTTGGTGATTGGCTGGTATCCATCGGATGTATTATATCCATATAAGTTTTTGGTGGCCTTCCGCCGTACCTAAGCATTGAGTCGTTGAGAAATAGTTTTTAAATAAATACCTATAAGTCAAACAAAGTTTTAAATAAGTCTATGACTTATCGCAAGGCAGATTTGTGTATTTGCCTTGTAAAATATTTTAAGTCTTTCATATAGAATGAGAGTTATTGCGCCATTCTATAATTTTGAGTTAATTCAGATGTATGGTGGCATTACTTTGTGTAGTAATAGTACAATGACGTCGGCAGGTGGAGGCGGAGATCCTGGTGCAGCGGCACAAGACGCTGGTGCGCGTGTGTCGCGGTGGCGGAGCGCGGCCGCCCGCGCCCCCCGCGCCGCCCGCCCCGCCCGCGCGCGCGCTGGCCCGCACCGTGCGCGTGCGACGCTCACCACATCTCGGACTCGGCATCTCTGTCACCGTACGTAACTGCGTACTGACAATTACGTGCATTTGAACTACTAACAGCAAACCAGCAAACGTTTCGAACAAGCTACAATAAGATTCTTAGTTCTAAAACTAGACCGGCCACACGCTGCGGCACTACGTTATTTCAAGAAACAGCAACGTCATAAACGTCTCTGAATTTCGATTTTCGCACAAAGTAATGCACTGTTTAGACACTGACCTAAAATAAGTAATTTAAATTAAATTATATTTTATTTTTATGTAACGCAGGGTGGACGTGAACACGGCGTACCGATCCTGATCTCAGAGCTAGAAGCGGGCGGGCCGGCCGCGCTCACCGGCGAGCTGTACGTCGGCGACGCGATCCTCGCTATCAACGACGTCGATCTCACACAGGTGACACACTCTTAACACAACTGTACGATTCAAAGTAGATACAGCTTTATAGTATTACGTATTCCATGTCAGAAGTTAAATCCTCATCTTTATTTATGATCGAATGGAATGGCTCCTCTCGGTTGTGTTTTCCGAGGCCGGATAGAAAACATGTTTCTCAAGAAAACTATTAACACTCACAAGTTCGATAAATAGTTAATTTTCACCAGGAATCAAACGACCCACGCTAAATATTGGTATATTTTCAGGCTTGTCACAAAGAAGCGGTTCAAGCGCTACAGAGTGTGAAGGGAGATTGCGCGCTTTGTGTTCAGTTCATAGCGACCGACGATGACGACAGGCTATCAGAAGATAATTATAGGTGAGGAAAACTAATGAAATATAGTCCAGTCTGTTATCACAGAAGACCTAATAGAGTGGCACTCTCTGCCTTAAACCATGGTTCTCATTGCGTAAGATTGTGGAGACGCAAGAGCGGTGTTCTTCTAACTAAAATGGGAGATCTTTCAAGCTGCAAGCATGCTTAGAGGACTGTGACGTCTAACTTTTGATATAATGCAGATGACAGCTTTGCCAGGATGAGATCAATCAGTGTGCATGTCATGACGAATGTGATTGTCGCTACTTAGTATTGGGCCCGTATCGTGACATAGTATGTGGTTGTGTCAGGTTCCCGCTGTACCCGGAGGACGGGGAGCCGGACGGGGAGGGGGCCACGCCCACCGCGCCACGGACACCAGACTATAACAGGTCAGTATATTATGTTATAGCTTCTCATCAAACTAAATGAAACTTATTTAAACTGTAGCTTGACTGAGAACGTTCTTGAGTTTTATGTAACCAGTGTTCATGTACATAACCAAGCTTGGAAGGCAATCCTGCATTCTTTACGTTAACGTACAGATGTTTATCGTTCCATATTTCTTCGGCTAACGGAAACAGATAAACGAATGTATCGGCTTTTCTTATGAAAATACCGGCCTCTTTCTCGTTCTCTCGACGATGATTAGCAAAGGTAGCTACCGCCGTATCAGCCGTATTAAAGATACGGGGACCAGCCACAGGAGCCCCCAACCCGTGTAAGCAAAAATTCGTAAAATCTTATCCACAATCTCACTCAAACTCTTAGGCCGTACGCTAAACTTCTCGGGATAGAATAAACATATCATACACGATCATATATGGATTCATTTACATACATAATCGATATGATCAATTGATCATACATGAGTTTTGGTCGTTGGTCTGGGACATTTAATGTGACGAGTGCTTAATACTAAAGCAATTTGTATGTTAATTTTTATTTATAGATTTTATAATACTTTTGAGACTAACTGCTGGGCCAACCATTTCATAAAAATAAATTCACTTTACCTCACCTTTTACTTTACCTACTATATAAATCATGTAAGGTACTTAAAAAAAAATACGACAAAAAAAAACTAAAACAGAAAAGTGTATTTGATTTGAATTTTTTAGCTAACTCGGCTCCTAGGAGCATATATATATACATATTTTTTTTAGACTTTGCCCCACACTAGGAATAATTCCTGTATCGTGGGTTGGGTGCGTTTACAAACACATATATTCACATACACAAACACCCAGACCCAACCCAAAACAATTGTCTGTAGATCATACAAATATTTGTTCCGTTCGGGGACCGAACCCGCGACACATAGCGCGGAAAGCTAATTGCTTAGCCACTGCACCAACCGTGTCGTCATATATTGTAAGTAATAATTTATAATCAAAGAAATCAATACATGTTTATTTAATTAAATGCGAGTGTTTTTGTTTCTCTAGTGAAAAATGTTTACCCTCCATTTAGACTTCGCCGCAGTTAGGTAGAACTACCCCTAACAAATTTTGATACAGGGTCCATCTAGGGCAAGCTACGCCACAGATGATGATTAGTCAACCCAGTCGTCTACCAGCAAGCAATTTCCTATTCAAGATCAAGTGGGGTTCTGTAATGATCCCTCACGGTAAAATTTCTAGCTCAGATCAGACTAGATTTCAATCACAGTACCTTCCAATGACCTTATCACACAACAAGCGTAAAGTAGCATTAACACGGTAAATGTTGTCGATGCCTAATTAAACGACGGCATTTGAAATTACAACTAATGTTTTCTTAGGCGCCCATAATTGAATGTACTGTAATGTATGCGCTCACTAAATAGACAAGTTTATGGAGTAAATAAATTCAGAAGTTTATGAAATAACACTTGATTTAGTTTTGAAATATAACAGTTATTATAATACAGATGATAAAATTATAACGTTTTATCAAAATTATTGAAACGAAAAGAGCAATGGATTTCAAATCTCGGAATTAGTGGTGAAATAGGTCGTTAGAGGTAAACCCTGTCGTCGTTTCTTTTTTCTCTACATGTATGTGGTAGTATAGTAAGGACGCAGTGACTTTTTACTTTTAAATTACCCTTCGCCCCCTGCTGTTTTTCTCAATATGATTATATTTTCACAAGTGTTTAATAAGTAAATTAAGTTGATAAACCATATAATTCATTACCATTTATGTAGATATTTAATGTAAAAAAAAAACTAAACTAAACTCTACTTGCGCGATATGTGCCGTTCGACATCCAGGCGGCTACGGAGTGTATCACCGGAACCGCGCTTTCCACCAGGACGGGGAGACCGCGCCACTCTCGGCGTTCGAGAGGCTAAAGCGGCGCGCACACGCTAGACTTGTGGCGCAAACGGCTTCTACGGCCACAGTTTGCGCACAAGCACGTTGTCGAAGCGATACTGCTGCACTTCGGAGCCTGGCTCAAGAGGAGCGAGCGCATCACATACCGATTGACGTAGGTGTTCACCGGGCACGGTTGCTTCGGTGAATACATGAACATGATCGGCCGCGAGGCCACGGCAGATACTGCACAGCACATGCTCAAAGCGTGCCCTGCGTAGATCGCCGAGCGGCAGATCCTGGTCGACCAGATCGGGCAAGATCTCTCTCTGCCAGCCATAGTATCGGCTATGCTGGCAGAATCGGAAAACTGAAGGGCAGTGGTCTCCTTTTGTGTAGCAGTCATGCTCCAGAAGGAGGCCGCTGAGCGGGATCGGGAGAGGGCTGATCCCGCTAGACGGAGAAGGAGGCGTCGGGGAGCAACCGCCCCGGCGCGCAACACGCCGTAACCCCCCGCCTAACGTATCTTGGCGGGGGGCCTTAGGGGTCGCGAGCGCGCAGAGTGGGGACTCTCGCATAGCGAGCTCCGAGAAGGCGGCGACACGAAGGTGGTCCCATATCGCCGTGCACAGCACCCAGCGAGGGTAACGGGGGGAACTCTACAGTCTCCCCCGGGACGTGCACGAGGTGGGTGGTCTTTTTCCTGTCACCCACTCCGGGAAGTGCTTTGATAGCGTGACACCGTGGCGGGCTTCGGTGCGGTCTTCTAAGAGTTCCCGAAGCCCACCATATTGTGTTGAGGCGGACCACCGTGGTGAGGTTAGCCGGTAGGAGTCCATCTCACACCCTACAAATCGGTGCAAATAATTAAAAGTTATTAGAATTTACTAACATGTGACAGTCCAATTATTGATCTACAACACATAGCTAGCTATTCATAAGTACGTGTGTGACGGTCGGTGATCTCTGATCACACGTACCAATTGGTAGAATTTGTTTATTATCATATGTAAATTAAGTAATAACCACAATTTCACATGTCAATAAAATTATATGGAGTAGATACGTATTATATAAATTCTCACAAGTATTGCAGATGAATTTTGTAATTTGGTTTCAAAACCGTTAGGGGAAACTGGGGAGGGTTAATCACCCCTTTTGATTTTGGACTCTATTTTTTTTTTGCTGTATTTCAATACTTTTTAGGTCGAACGATAAAGAATTGATTTATCCATTGATAGTTTGAAAGGGAACTAGATTGTGCTACAATTCAGCTCATTATTTAATGGAACTCCATATTGTAAACTTTTACTTTTTTTTTTGTATTTTCCAAATAACAACACAAAACTGATAGTCAATTTTTTACTATCAAAAAGTCAAACATTCGGTAATAGAAATTGTAAACATAAAGTTTCTCCTAACAAGTAGACTTATCTGTATGATAATCATATCATAAAAGTTAAACAGTTTGGAAGTAACCTTCCAATCGGTCGTATTATTGTCAGTTGTTCTCATTTATGATTATCACGTTTAAAGATTTAATTAACGAAACGAACGATCATTATTTTCCTACTAGCGACCCGCCCCGGCTTCGCACGCGTGCAATTTACTAAGGAACAAAACCAAAAATTTACAAAAATAAATCAAATTACCGACGTTCCGGGCGGATTTTCCAAAAAAAAAAATCGTACATATAAACCTTCTTCTGACAATTACAAACACAACAAAAAATGAATTAGCCAAATAAGTGCAGCCGTTCGGAAGTTATGCGCTTAGCAACAAATTTGGCGATTCTTTTTTATTTATATAGATAGATAAAGAAATTACGAAATATACTCGAAGATATATTTTATTTCACAGTAAAGGGTACTGTGAATAAGACAAAGTTCGAAACCTGCGACAATTTTCCCAAAAAAGAATTCACAAAAACACGTTTTTTTTTGGCCGCTAACTAGATGTAACCCCATAAAGGTTCTTTTAACAAGTTGACTTATTTCTATCAGAACTATAATCTCAAAAACTTGAACAATCTAGAAACAATCTACCAAAAAGAAAACCAAACGTACATTATCAAAATCTCATTGATAAATCTTTTTCTTCCTTGACAGTTAATATCTGTGATCGCTTGTAGTTAGGTTCATACTATATTTCTTCATTCGATTCTTTTTGCCGTCTTGAGTATCTTTTTAATGTCATAAGAGGTACGCCATAATTATATTTTTGAAGTTCCTTTTAATGTATTTACAGCTAATACTGCAGCTACAGCATTTTTAATTTTTTCTTTATATATTGGCTTTCTTTTTTTTAACTTCTTTGGTACTTTCACGGCATCATTTCTTAAATAAAAAATAATATAATTATGACAGCTCTATGAATCGTCTGGTTATTTGACGACAAGGTAGACTTGACGCGGACAAAATGATCCCGGGATCATGTCACCCCCAAAGAAAAGGACAAAGTCTCCCCATGCTATTAGTGCGGTTATAAAACGTGTCGTACTCAAAACTAGTGACCACGTATTTTAAGTTAATCAAAGCTAATCTACACTTAAATAAACGACTAACAAAATAAATATACTCACTAATAGCGTTTTCTTCTCATTTTATTAAATAAATCCAGCTTAAACTTGCCGAAAATTAAATATAATACGACGCAAATATTTCACTGTTCGCCATTTACAAACTAATGACATTTTTCAAAGTGCGCCATGATAGAAAGTGAATTTAGGAAAGAATGAATCAGTGGTGCTTGCTTAAAACATTGTATCAGGTTTAGTAAAATTTGAAATTAAATTTACCAAGTGTCTCGTAGGGATCGTCTCTCCCCAGTTTCCCCTACTGCTCCGGCAGATGCCTAACTGATCACTGACACAATAGTTTAGTCGTGATGAAAAATTTGGAATGTACTCGTATATCGAAATCATTCGACACCAAGAGAAATTCAAAAGTTTTTCATTATGACTGAACTGTGTCAGTGTCCATTTAGTCGTCTGGTTGAGCCTTACGCATTTGTTATGAATATAAGTCACCATAGACAACTAAGGTTATACTCTATACATACGAGGTACATCTTTATTCCGTTTATCGCGAGAGTTCAAAATCTGATAAACAATTCTGGCGCCGATTGATTATTCAGTACTTTTAACAGCTGTTGTCACTTGTATTTTTGGCACCGTAACAACGTCGACACGTTTCTCGACAAACGTTTCGATAACAACGCGTGTAACCGACACGTAAAGCAATTAACGTCTTGACGCGACGGAACTGTAATACTGTATATATTTAAATATAAAATAAATATTATAAATGGATGCTAATAACCGCGCATTAACCGTTTATGACCATTTGATGGCATAGGGGACCACTTATGTCCGATACTTAAGTGTAATTTTATGACCTTTGCTACATCATTAACGTTGTGGTGACAAACAATGCTTTAGGTATAAAGCGCATCTTGAGATCTTGAACAGAAAAATTGTGTATAGGATTTTCTATTCTAAACAGTTTTATGTAAATACTAAACTGTAACTGTGCCCATAAACTGACGTATATCACATTCGACATCTGTCTACTGTACTAGGTGAACTGGCTGTACACACTTCAGGGTTTAAAATAAATTAGAGCCAATTCATACAACAGTTCCATATACTCTATAGCAAGTTTCTGATTGTAAACCTGTTAAATAAATGTCTATTAGGATTAATTGATGAATTTTATAATATTTACGATATGAACTAAATACTTGGGTATATTGCAACAGTTGAGAAATAAGTACTCCAATAATTGCTCCTCGTGTTGTTCGTTCTAACTTGTCTCGTTACTTGGCGTGTGTAGACGAACATCGGAGGCCGGGTCGGGCAGCGAGTGCGAGTCGGAGCCCTACCGTGTGGCGCCGCCGCCGCCTGCCAACTACCCGGACTATAACAATATCAACAATAACCTCAACATACTGGATATGGATGACGATTCTATCAAAATAGAGGCGAGACTCGAGGTACGAAGCATTCTTTTTTGTAAATTAGCCGACGCAGTTAAATAATCAAGTTATGTAGACCCTGGCCGAGAGTTCCCCCGTCACATCCTGCTAATGTAGCAACAGCAACATACAGTAATTAAATAAAGTTGCCTAAGTTAAAAAAAAAAGATGTTTAACAATTCCATGAGAGTATTAAAAAATATTTCTCGTGGTGTAGTGGTCGGGCAGCGGGCGGGGCGTGCGCGCGGTGCGGGAGTGCTCGTCGGGCGAGTCTGCGGCGTCCACGCCCGTGCACGCCAGGCCACAAGCGCTCAAGAAAAAGCGGAAACCTCAGGTATGCAACTACACTTCCAGACCCGGAAATTGTCGAAGCCGAGGAAATTTGGCAAAACAAGTCGAAACTTAAGCACTTGGAGTACCACACAGTGACGTCGAGTCTTTGTGAAACTCGTAACTGCAGCGTAGGAGAAGGTCGCGCGCTTAACTTCAACAGTCGAATGAGGACTTATAGATGGACTTGGAAGATATCTTTTAGAAGAGAGTGGTTAGTCTATATTTTAAGACAAGAAAGGGATGCATATACTTGAAGGCTAGTATGATGGTTTCGATATGGTAAAAAACACAACTATTTTTAGATACACGGACGGGGACATTAATTTTAAACTAAAATTGTCGAGATTAAATATCGTCTTTGGCTTCCTCTGGCTTGTTTAAAAATAGGAAAGATCCCAACATTCGATTCACGGAATATTAGGATATACCGTCAAGTAAATTCGGTTGACCTTGATCATGTTTACATTTCATTTCTTTTAGACTGACCGCAGTGTAGAAAACTCGAATACCATGGTATGTACCAAGTCCTCGATTTTGTTGGTTAGTAACAAGATCAAGATAGTCCCCGTGTTTACACCGGGGAAGACCTTGGCCAACGTATTACATAGTAGAGTCGTCCTGGAGCGTAGCCAGTGATACCATCGTAAGATTGCGTACCGCATTCCTTATGTCATTATCAGTTAATTTTTTTATTATTTATATTAAGTAATGTAGGATATATGTTTAGTTTTAAACAGGTTGTAAACAAACTTAATTGTAACAATAATACATGTAAATGATCTTTTATATCATTTGGCATCGGTGATTTTGGTCGGTGTGGACCCAGTTTCTGAAAGTCAAATCTCTGATCAGTATCATCTCGGGGTTCAGCAAAGCTCGAATTCTACGCGATTATTCTACGAATCTGCGTAGTAACTGTCTAGCAGATGATTGTGATAATTGATGATTTGATGAATGTTATGCTATTGTGATTGGTTGACCAAAATCGACAATCAAATAATTCTACAACCAATCCTATAATTCTGTACCTTCAGTGAAAAGTGATGTAACTGAAAAATCATGATTTTGAGAAAATTGAAGTTGAAGTTTTAAAAAATTCTGAAACTTTTTCTACTTCACTAAAGTAAGAACTGATTACTGTCATTGATAAATAATATCTTAGTGCATGTCTTAGTATAAAAAGAAACAGATTCATTTATTTAGTTTTTTTATAATTTAAAAAGAAATCCAGTTGTATCACTTAACACAACAGATTAATAACGTTGTTTTATGTGTCAGTTAATTTAAAATTACTTGAACCACTTTACACATTGTTTATTGGCTTGGTGTTAAATGATTTATGCTTCGTATTTTGAAGGTTTTTACATTAATAAGTCATGAAAACAAAAAGTTGTAAAATATTTTTTTTTAATTTTTATATTAATAAATGTAATTTATATTGTAACCAGGAATTGGTAAAACAAATTTAATTTAAATCGTTATACACCTGGATCGTTTTTAAGATAAAATGTGAATAATGATACAAATTGATGTTAATTTCGATACATTTTAAAAATATAACGTGTTTATTGATACAAGTGCAAAACAGATAAAATAAAACAGTAATAATTTGATCAAGTAGAAGGATTTGTGTGATAGAAATATAACTAACTTTAAATGAACATAACAAAATTTCTTTATTTTTATTAATCATATTTATTTAAACAAAACATAAAAACTTTCATATAAAATTAAACTAATCAAATTGACCTTTAAATAATCTATCAAATAAGTCCTTTCTTTACTTATACAGGTGTCCTCGAAGTCGAGGTCAAGCCGGAAACGGGTGATAGGCCAAGTCATAATAGTTATTTTAAAAATACATAACTTAGATTTTTATATATTTTTCTGATAACTTTTATGACGGCCTACCATAACCCGTTTCCAGCTTAATATCGACTTCGGGGATACCTTGTATGTATCAATAATAGGGTAGCATGTTCTTTACACTAATCAATCAGTGCTTATTTGTCATGCTTAAACTTATTACCATCAAGATCAGTCGAAAATACGTTATTCATATTTATATATTACTTGTTTACCGTAAGTTTTAACTTTCATTCATGTTCTGAAAGGATATCTGGATCGACGTCACGTACATTGTTAGTAAGTTATGATACAATTCATGGAGAATTAATTCCTTCTTCACTTTATGTACACGACCGTACTTTTTTATTTTGTCGCAAACAGTTTGAAGAAATCTATTGCTCTCACCTAGTGTTTTCAAAAGACAATATTTACATATTTTATATTCCTCAGTGAAATGAATAAGTTTGTATGTATTACTGTATTCTCATTTAGATTTTCCTCCCATAATTGGCATTTTCTTTTTATTTATTTTATTTACCGTGTTCGTTCATCATATGAACCCAAAAGCCAGTACTCTTTAAAAACAAAATTTCTCACTTTATGAGGTATACGACTGTTGTAATTCATACGACAATCTGTTAGAGGATCTAAATTTCTGTCTGGTTTTAATTTACTTAGTTTTATGACATAAGTTTCCCTGCGATTATTTTTATAAACTTGTTTTTCTGTCTTCTCTTTTGTCTTTTATTTTGCCTCCAACTTACTCGTCTTCCTCCATCATGTTTAATATTTCGTCCATATGATTATTCTTTCTTCTATTTTCTGATTATTACGATCCTCTTCCTCTGTAACATTCTTTAATTCTTCCACCTTCTCTCCATCGTGGCATTCTTCCTGTAGCAAGTTCATCTCATTTTCATCTTGATTTAATTTCTTCACACTATCTTTGTGCTCTTTTTTCTGAAGACCCTCCATAATCTTCTTAATTCGAGTTCACACTGGTGTTTGGAAAAAAAATCAAATCGAAAATCACATTAAATTATTGTTATTGTCCATATGTTCTGGATAGTAATAGAAGTGTAAGTAAACTTAGGTCTATAGGAGTTTAGTCGTTTATGAAGTCACCAATACCCGATCACTGATAAACCCTCGTTTGTTTGCACTATAAGAATATTGCGAATAAATACAATACAAAATAAATAATTTATTTTTTATTGTATTTATTCGCAATAAAAAGAAAAAGAAAATATAATAATTTATAGAATCAAATAACATACTAATAAAATAAAATTATACAACTAGATTCTGGCATTGTGTTAAATAAAAAATACGAATACTAAATACGAATTTTTTAGCTACACCATCCATGGAGTTTCTTGTCGGTCTCTTCTCCATAGGACCTACCCCCACTTTCGAACCGAGCACCTAGAATCACAGCATTTTGAAAGAGCCTGTAAAGGCCTACTCGAAATAAAAATATTTGACTTTGGCTTTGACTTTGAAATATAAGCACTCTCAAGATCAAAGTTTTGCCACTGACGACTGTATAACAAGAACGTTATGCTTGCAATTTATTTATTAGAATTCGGTTATGTAATAAAGTTACATAATATAGTTAATATTGTTTGTAATTTGTATGGTACGATACATACCTCCTAGAAATGTATAACAATTTAAATTATGTATGATTAAACAATATTACATGTAATTTGTGTAAAATGATATAACTGTTACCTTACGCATCGTTTTGCTATAGAAAGCACGACGCTCGAGCTAGAATATAGTTGCAAAACCAACTTCTTCGACGCTCATTCGTTCTAATTTCCAGTATATGCATTTCACTCTTCGAGAGGAGGTAGGGTGCGAGCGGCGAGCGCGATTCACTGACTTCTGCGTCGCCGAGAACTTATATCACAATACACTTATCATAAGGTGTATGTAAGATGTATTTAAATGGATAATTTTTGATTTAAATGTATTCATATCATTATTCACTTATTCCAAAATTATGCTATTATTGATACAAATTAAATAAGAATCAGATATCACATCAAATTTGATTTGAAAAAAGAATATAAATTGATATATAAAGAGTTGTATCATTATATACATTTTTTTTCATAAAAATATCTACCTTTATTATGATTTAAATATAATTATTCCGGTTTTCACAAAGATGAATAGAGGTAATGATAGAATGTTTATTAATACGAGTGTAGTTATATCAGTTTGTACTAATTTATATCTAAATATTAAGATCGTGTAATAGGGGTTACTTGCATTCGTATTAATATACATTAATGAACTTAAAATATTTGTTCAGTTCATTTTGATATTACTTTAAGTGTATTTTTGTACACATTGGTAAATATAAAAAATGCTTAGTTAAATCACTTTGCACCAAAATCGGCTCGCTCAATTTTTACCTTAGAAAGACATCAATTAGACCAAAAAATAGCTAATTTTTTACTGTTTAACATAATGTGAAAATATTAAAACTGATATAAGTCAAGTTGTATCACTTTTCACTGAAGGTACAGAATTGTGCTCAACTGACAAATATAATATTAGACGTACGACATAAGATAAGATTTGAGAAACCGCGCCTCTATGAAACCGTGTAAATATAACAATTTGTTAAAGGACTGGCGCACTAAGGGCGCATATCGACCTGTAGAATTAGAAGCTCCTTCCTCTGATGAGCCTCAAACGGAAGCGCCCTGCGATAATCTGCCGGTCTCTGACGGAGGTATGTTTTATAATAAAATATTTTTAATAGAAAATTAAATACTCCGATTAGACTTCATGTAGTAATAGTAATTACATCAAAAAAATATTTGTTTTATAGATTTTAGTCACCATAAAACTGTGTAAGTTGGTATACAATATATATGAAAATACTTCTATTATATACAACTATTGCTTGATCTGCAGTGGACCTCTTACATATAGATTTTCGTTATAATCGACTCTCATTGACTCGGTAGTGCCCGAATCGCCGCTGGCGCCAGTTCCGCTTCCGCCGCTGGAGATTGCTCAGCCACCCCTCATTGATATCAATCCTAAGGACATAAAGACCAGCAAGCCGAACGGTGACATCAAACCCCTTAGAAGAGAATCTAAAGGATTCAGGTAATACAATACATTATCCCGAAAGTTAATAAAAATCGAGTAGTGTTCGAAGTATCGTTCTCACGCAGCAATCTTACTTACTGTGCTAAATTTTGCTTAAGAGCCCTCTTATCACAATTTTTCTTGTTTTTGTGCGATTGGCTCAAGTTTTGATGTGTGATTATGGTTAAGATAAAGCCACAAAATTAAATCAAATCAAATCAAATCAAATATAATATGCAAGACAAAGATTGATTATTTCTCTTGGCAGTGTTCTAAATAAATATTTCAATTTGTTTACATTAATCAGTGAAAACCTTGTCTCTGCAAAGGATGTTTCATAAAATTTTACTTTTGTGCATCTTTTGATGCTTTTTCATCATTTAATAATTTATAAAAATGACTATGGTAAAACTGTATCTTGTACTTGGATGGGCTCAATTCATTTTATTATGTTTCATACAGTAATACAACAAAAATAATTCCGTAAAACAGAGCTTTACTGATAATTTTTCGTCCGAAACTATATTTTTTATCTATCATTATATAATGGAAAAACAAACAAAAAAGTATGTAATAAATAAGGTCATCATGTAACCTTGCTTAAGAAAATAAAAAATTTCTATTTAAAAGTAAAATATTATTTTTAATCGATTGTTGTATGCAATGCTATTATTCAATATAAATCTCAGGATGCGCGGTCTTTAACTTTAGTCCGCGCCGAGCGATGTATCGCTCGCTGTTAGCACTTTGTGCGCCACGTAATCTTGCCAATATAGCGCAACCAAGACTCTTGATACTAATGAATATTTTTTTTAAAATTAGTTGTGATCTGATTGTAATGTAAATATATACCTAAGTATTTTCTTATGATATTCTAATGCGAATATATTATAGGAAAGAAACATATACCTAATTACGTAAATATAATTGTTTGTTTCTTTTTGTTCTTGTTCTTCTGTATGTTCTTTTTCTGAATTGTTACCGATCCATAAAATAATAAGTTATCTCGAACGATACACATTTAAAGATTGCATCACTATAAATAGTGATTAAATCGTTAAATATGCATATTTGATATAACTATCTACTACCTTTTTTTTAACACATCGTATGCCTTTTATACTACTATTCAAACATTATTCAAACTGTAGAAACAACATCACTTTGCATATATAATTTTTATAAATAAGTACTAAAATGTCTACCTACCTGCTGAATAAATTACATATAAAGAAACTTCGTTAAAAAGTAGGTACATATTTACAATTATTGTACTCTGTGCTGGTTACTATCAGGCGGGCCGCATGCTAGTTTGCCACTTTAGTGATATAAATAAAAATTCAAGTAATTTTTTATGACTCTGTTGTAACTAGTGTTGCCAGGCGTCCCGATTTTGAGGGGTGTAGGGACGCGTCCCGATTTGCACCTGATCGCGACGCTAAATGTCCCGATAAATCAATAAATTTATTAAAAACCATTATTATTACCAAAAAATAATATGTAATTATTTATTATATCAGTCGCATTCGCATCACATAGTTTGTTCTCTCTCTCTCGCTCAGAGCCGCATCGTCCTCATCTGTCATCATTAAAATTGATACATTCTTTGACATGGATCAACTCTATGAAGAAATAGGTAAAATAAATGAAGTAATGTCCTCCTGACCGAAGTTCGGTCACGGCGGCCATTCTCACCGGAGATTAGCCAACTACGCAGGAGATATTATAGAGCTCAAGTGTGTGCCCAAACACAGGTGCTCTCTCTATTCCTTCACTCTCATAGTACGATGGGACGGCAATCCGACACGACCGGAGAGAGATCAGGCGCAGGACCAACGGCTTTACGTGCTTTACTTTACGTGCACAAAGATCCAGACCCGAAACAACTATCTGCAGATCATACAAATATTTGTTCCGTGTGGGAATCGAACCCGCGACACCTAGCGCAGCAGTGGATCTCTCAACCACTGCGCTAACAGTTGTAAAAGAAGTAGTGAAGACAGCAAGCCAAAATAGAGAGATGACGCCGCTACAAAAATGGCACAATATTTTTAATGACAATCAAGACTTAACCAATCTTCAAAAGTTTTCGTTTATAGCTTCAATACCAGTATCAAACGCGGCAACGGAAAGGGTATTTTCCCAGGCCAACTTAATTTGGTCCGAGAGACGAAACCGTTTGACACTCGAACATGTCAAAGCGGAAATTAAAATTAAAACTAACTTTAGCATAACGCGCAATAAATTTTATAACTATGTATGTTATAAAAACAAGGCAATCCTAAAGGCAGCAAAATGTAACGAAAAAAAAATACAATTTTAA
The DNA here is from genome assembly GCA_947562105.1 of Shargacucullia verbasci. Classification (NCBI taxonomy): domain Eukaryota; kingdom Metazoa; phylum Arthropoda; class Insecta; order Lepidoptera; family Noctuidae; genus Shargacucullia; species Shargacucullia verbasci. The sequence continues at coordinate 10,870,698 of OX387285.1, read as the reverse complement.
TAAAAAATAAATTATTTAAACTTATAAAACAGCGTTAATAATTATAATACATAACTACGATTTTATTGTAATATTTTGTTATTTCTATTCGTCCAGCAACTTATTGTACGATTAAAATAAGATTTAATAGTAGTAAAAAAGCAATAAATTAAGCCTTTATTTAAAAAAAAGTATTTTTGTGTTTGTCCCGATTTAAAACCATAAATCCCGATTTGTTTTACCACCTGCCCCGATTTTAATTCAATCGGACCTGGCAACACTAATTGTAACTCAATAGATAAGCCGTTATATGTGATAACATTCATCGGTATAAATAATATTTCTCAAACTATAAAAACAGTAAATTAATTTATTCCGAAAGCAAAGTGGCAAAGTTTCATATTAGTTTGTTCCTGGCGTCCGACGCATAGCAGTTTGCATGTGTGCGTAGCGTACTTTACTAGACGCACGCGTGCGCATCCGCTGCCGCGCGCCGCGCCGTCATATTTACCTAAAACTGAGCGCTTCGATTTTGTTATAAGGCAGCTCGGGACTTGAAATTCCTGGTGTTCTAATTCCAAATACTTACCCTTATATATGATATCCTTGGTGTATCCTTTGTATTTATTTCAATCACGCTTATGGAACAGGTATTTTCAATATACTTTACATCGATAAACACAAACAGGTTGGTGACCGTTAAATTATGAGTGGAAGTCAGTACGGGAGTGTTGATTCAATTTATCAACCTGTGTATGAAATATTGGATTAATTATGACAAGTTATGATGATACATTGTTATAACACGACGCTGCTAAGAATAATAACGTTCAGTGAGTGAATTGACAAAAAGTAAAGTAACAATAAGACATGTATATAAAACAATGGCGCGTCGGACCTCGTAGGTTTGTTAATGTTTCACTAATTGCCATATCTTTCATCGTTTAGACTATACTGGTATTTAGCGCTCTCTCTCTCTTTACAGAATGTAACCTGGCGCCTGTAGGTATACGTTGTATAGTAATAAAGTGGTGTTGTGATGTCCACAGGATAGGTTCCGCGCGGCGCGTGACGGAGGGCGCGGCGCTGAGCAACGGCGAGGCGGAGCGCGCACGCTGGGCGGCCGCGCGCTTGCTGCCGGGCGACGGGGACCCCGACTTCGGCACGCCCGTGTGAGCACACGGGGGCGGCGCAGCTCAGCAGCACGACCGAGTGATCTCGCATACATACGTTTGGGGCTCGATCCACGTACTTAGTATTATTCGATCTCACTCTGCGGGCGCGTATAGGCCTACCGAATTTAGATATTAAACAGTATTTCTTCTGCGCCGAGGTGATATCGAGTGCTTATTTATTTCCTGTACCGTAGAATAAAGGGAATAGTTAACGCATAGGGTTACGCTCAGTCGCTTGTGTGTCAATAATGATAGTGAATATGAGATTTGTCGATTAGTCGACTGTTACGATCTCCTAACTCGAGCTTTTATTCCATTCCGTGGTAAACATTGCCATTATGCGGAGCAAAAAGTTCATCATATTAATTGATCATATTTTATTTATTGATATAAATGAACTTGAATTTTTCGGGCTTTAAAATCTATCATAATTATTATAATATATAGAAAATTGGCTACGTCCAACAAAACTTATACCTAATTTATGTGTAATGCACAAAACTGTTATAACTGAATATTGATGGATGATGTAAATAACACCTAGTTTGTAAACGCTCATCTAATCCGCACACAAACTAAACGAGAACTAATCAGACATTAAATATTGTCATGTTGCCAACAAGTATAATGTTACTAAACCGAAGTCGGGTTCAACGTGATTGATGACGACGAGCGGCATCCTCAGCTTATACTATTTAATGTTTGATCACTGCGCACCGATTTTTCTTAGTCGAATTTAAATAATATTTATACGTCCATCAATATGTAATGACAGTCACATCTACTATTTAGAATCATGATGTTTATTAGATAATTCGGAAAATCTCATATCAGGTGCGTGTTAACCTGATCCATTATGATATTTTCATGTTTTGTTTATTTTTTTTAACATTTTGTGTACATATAGTTTTAGAATTCGTTTGTATATTTTGATATATTTTAAACCTTGGTATTCTATATGAATAAAATACGCGAGCAAATGAAGGAATTCAAATCAATGTGACGACTGATAAATAAAATAGTTAACAGTAACCATTTTGTACATTCCTACTTAGCTTCTACGTGTGTATGTTGATTGACAAGCGGGGATAACAATAAGATTTTAAAGGGTAGTAAATGAGATTTATAAAAAAATAAGATGTTAAAAGTTGACGTGTTATTTTCAAGTAAATATAATTGTTTCTTTTTAACGGATATTTTATGTAGATATAAAATCGTCTACGACATTTAATGCGTCGTACGGTCCATGGTGAGTATAATTATAATACATATCAGCACGGCTCGCTGAGCATAAAGACAAACTGACAACTGTCTAGTGATCTGGACATCTGCCAATAATATTTCCGCACAATATTTATCTGTGTGCGTACATTCACACAACTAGATAAACAATTAAAATTAGAATAACACTTTTAAAATAAATATTTTACCGTTATTTATTTACTTGGTACGACCGTTGAACTTTTGTCAATTTTGTAGTCGTGCATTAACTGATAGATTTCGCATTATGGCTCTAACTATTTAATTATATTGGAAATGTGTAAATACATTATTACATTTTGCTGTGTAGTTGTAATTCAAATAATCCCACACATGCACCTATGTGCGTACGAGCATCGTTTCAACGTCTCGTAATATTTTTTACAATAGAGTTATGTAATGGCTCATAGTTTTAATAGTGTCTCGCTAGACTGCAGTCAAATCAATGACATGCACGTGATCTTTAAAATTGATAGATAGACCGTTTCTAATGCAGCTGCATTTCTCTCGCCGTTGAGCGAGTGCCGCGCAATTTTGTTCTTAATATAAAATCTACACGAACAAACTCGCATTTTATAAGAAGTTCTTTCAAACTCATGTTTATTAAATAGATTCTAGAATCAATAGATTGTTCGTGCATTCGTCGGGCCATGTAATTTATACGTTAATTTTTATTTATAATATAATGAATACCTTTATTGTGTTTGAACATTCCACGCCTGCTCTTGTCGCGTTCCAATAATTTGTCCCGATTTTGTATTATATTTTTTTTTTATTTACATCTACATGACAATATGCCTATGTATTATAAATAAACGTATTACATTTTTATTTAAACAGCCTATTTTATTTGGCCATAATGATCGGTTGAAACGATCGGCATAGCAGCTATCTTCATTCGCAACATTGCCTTATGATATAGCTAGAATTATGTTTGTGAGAGGCCTTGCTTTGCCGTTCGTCGGTGTGGTTCTACGGAATTGCCTGTGTTTTTTGGTGGAAAGCTAGATTGGGATCCATACGCACGACAAGTATTTACCCTCCATTATTATAGTAAAACACAAACGTTGTACCATCTGCTACAGCATAGTACAGTCACGTGGTTAGATACTACAATATACATCTGCTTTTCCTATCGGAGACGACACGGACGGGGATATGTACGTAGTGTGCGTTTAGTGCAGCACAGTGTTTTCTTTCTATGATTTGAATATATGTAGGAGCATTACCTAAATAGTTCATTGTACTAAATTTAAATGTAAATACATTGTCAGCTGTACTAAGAGATGCAATGGATAAGTGATTTGGCCGGATATCGGGCGCAGCTCTTGACTGAATCGCCGGACGTCTGGCTAAAGAAAGTGCGTTTCGCAGCCGATACATGCAAGGTACGGGTAGTAAAATGGAACTATTTTGGGATAAAATGAAGAATATCATCTTACCAAAAATTGTTTGAACCGTTTACTTTCGCAAGACACATTAATTCGGTATTCCCCAAGACACTTTAATTTGGTATTCCCCAGCACGTAAACGGTTAATAAAACCGAGTTCAAATATTGCGGAAATTTAGATTATATGGTAGACTTTCTGACGAAGCTATTTTTAAACTTCTGCGTGAACGAATCAAATCAAATCAAATACATTTATTTGCATAACACAGGTTAAATAGGGTATTTTACACTATATGAGAAAAAATCTAAAAATATATTATTGAGATAGCTTAGGCAAAAAGCAGTCGGTAAACGTTAGTTTTAGTTCATAAAATAGCAAACAATTCAAATGTTTCAGCTTTTTTAATCTGTTTCATAACACCATCAAATAGTAGTCGCCATGTTATTACGTCATACGGCTATGTAAACTTAGAAGTGCCAACTATCAGCGTACCTTTAATCTATAAAGGCTTTTTATTATTTTCGTAACCAACGTAATTTTTATTGAAATAATACCATGGAGGACGGTTTTGTAAAAGGAGACAACACTTTACCAAGAATAAACTTTTTGATGGTCGGTAAATTCTTTACTGCAAATCCCGATTTCTGTTCTGCTGAGTTACGGAATGTTAAAACTTCGATGTAAGTAATGCCCTCTAACCCTCTTACACTTAAAAAAAGCTATTTGATAGCGATAAGAGGTATTTAAAATTCAAACATTGTTTTCAGGTGTAATGGAAGGGAGTCTTACGGCGATGATGCAATAGGTTATGTGCAGCTAAAGAGGGAACAATATGTTTGCATTGTAAAATAATAACTCATTTTTAAAATATAAACAATTAACATAACCTACAAAATATCACTGCATTTGTTTACACAGCCGACTGACGTCATGACCACAAAGCAATATGACATCCACTGCGTCCAGCGTTTTCGTCAAATTACGCGCGAAATTTGAAAATGCAAAATTTAAATGCATTTTTATGGCACTTAACGATTGAATAAAATTTTTGTGAATTTTTTAGTGGTTCATTAGCACTATAGAATCTAATTGAGACACTTTTCAAAAATGGGTGTATATATACCCTATTCTACAATAAACATTGATTTCATAACTGGTCCAAAAATAATGTAATACTCTTAATGTCAAATCAATCCATACAGTGTCAATTCAAAAATGTATAGGGATCGCAGTCATGGTGTTAAGAATTTCAAAGTAAGGCTTACAGCGTTTTTGACATTTAAATGCTAATTCTTTGTGTACAGAATTGCCTCAATCACACCAAAATGCAGAATTGAGGCAACATACGCGTGATATGCCATAACAACAGTTCTTTGCTGTACTACTTTGGTTAACTTATGAAGAAGGTAGGCTATTGATTTAACCTGTTGCATAAGTAGTCTATGTGAGATTTCCATGTTAAATTACAATCAATTTGTAGACCTAAGAATCGTGTACTATTGCATTCTTCAACCTTTACTTCTAAATTATGAATGTCTAATTTGATCGAGTTCCTCTACCGTATATTTCTGAAGACCATATTTTTAGTTTTATTTAGATTTAGAATAAGATTGTTATGCTTCATCCATTCTATAATATTGCTTAACGACCGGTGAATTTCCAATTCATACGTGTTTTCTTTTTTTCTTACAAAAACCGCTGTGCTATCATCAACAAATAAAATTAGTGGTTAGTTTATTATTTTGAGGAGGTCATTAATATACACTAGGAATAACTTTATTATTCCAGACCCAGTACGCTCCCTTGTGGTACATGGAATGATACTGTCCTTGACTGAGATAATATATTTACTTCAGTTAAACATTTAGGGTCTATTCTACTTATTTGTGTCACTTGTTGTCTATTGAGGAGGTAGGATTTAATGAGATCTAGACGAGACGTTACCTCTCAAATAAACATGCAGCTTATACAATAGAATATCGCAATCTACGTGATCGAAAGCTTTCGTCATGTCCGTATAAACGATAAAGAACGGATAAAGAGACTTGAGACGGAGTGTTACGTTAACTATCTGGCTACTACAGAAGCTTCTATAGATAAAAAACCCCAAGCGTTTTTAGAGCTTTGTGAAGCACCTATCAAAGTCAAATATAATTCCCAGTTACCTTAAGTATGGTGACGTAGTTGTTTCCTCTCCCGATTCCATTTGCAATGTGTTTTTTTTTTTTCACATTTTCGTTCTACCTTTCTTGATCCAACCAATAATTCAACATCTATCACCTACTCTCGTTTTTCCCAAACTGCCAGTGCGTTATCGGATATTCCTTCTATTGAAATTGACTTAGACTCTATAGTTAAACTAATTAGCAATCTTGATCCATTTAAATCTGATGGCCCGGATCACTTATCACTTAAATTTTTTATAGGATGTGCAAAAACCATTGCCTTACCAATTTCATTACTGTTTAAGAAATCGCTTACTACTTGTACTGTTCCTCATATCTGGAAGTCAGCCTTTATAACTCCAGTACTTAAAAAAGGGCATAAAACGAAGTAGTTAATTACAGGCCAATTTCTAAATTATGCATCAGAGCTAAAGTTTTAAGAGGGTAATTTATGACCAGGTTTATGCAGCACTAAGAAAATCTTTTAGTCCGTCACAACATGGGTTTGACGTTACTGAATGATTTTCTTACGGTTAAGATGGATAATGGGGCACAGGTCCTCAAAACAATAACTGCTTTAGTTATTTTTCTGAGCACAGGTCGATGTCGTTTACACAGATTATAGTAAAGCTTTTGACTGAATCGAGGAGATTTTGTCAGAATTTAACATTTAAAAAAATGAAGCTTTTAGGCAACCGCATAAGGGGAGATTTACTTCGTTGGTTCTCTTCTTATTTGGAAAATAGGTCTCAAGCTCTCATTGTCAACAACTACATTTCGAGTTGGGTCTCTATTACAAGTGGTGTTCCGAAAACATCTACGCAAAAATCTATGCAACAAATTTCATTTACAACCACTCATAAATCGCCGTCGAGTAGCCGATTGCACATTTTTATTAAAAATACTCGTAATATATAATGAGATTGATTGTTCGGATCTCCTGCGTAAACTACATTTTAATGTTTCCCAGAAATTGGTTAGGTTGAATCCGCCTATCTCCATCCCCTCTCTATCCTCAAATTATAGGCAAAATTCATATATTGTGCGAGCGAGCAGACTTAGATTTCTCATGAGACCCATTTACTACTAAAAGCTTTACGGCACGCAATCGGCTGAATCTTGACTTTTTTTGTTAATACTTAGGTTACATCATTAATTCTAATGAACATGTTTGTGGTGGTGATTGTGATCGTAAAAAAAACATGTTTTTTTTTCTACGTGAAAACCTGTAATTGGTTAATTGTAACCTATGCTAGTTGGTTTTCCAAGCTGTAAATAAATATATAAATAAATAATCCCATAGCAGCCGGTTCCATATAGTGCATCACAATTTTTTGTAACAAAGACATTAAATCTAGTGTTCTGTTAATAATCATTTAATTATTTTATAAATTCATACTTGGCGCTCAATGTTAATTTATCAATGATGACAATATTTCGTAAAATGAAACGCAATCAAATGTTGCCTCATTTTGACTACCAATACGGTAAGTGGTAGAATAATTTAATAGTTGTTTCCCTTATTGCAAATTAATCAATCACATTACGTCATAATTTATATTAAAAATTGGCATAGGTAAACTCGACTTTACTGGCGTATTTTTTACTAATTTCCTTTACCATCTCGTAGCGTAGCTATAACTATAACGGTGGCATTGAGCGTTTATTTAATGTTACTAAAAACTATATGCTATCACCCACATCAAACTAGTCAGTGTTCACATCACGTCTGGTTGTAGCAAATCAATTAATTCTTCAGTTGACAGAAATGTATGAATTGAAATCATTTCATTACATAAATGAATTAACAAGATAAAAGAAAGCTTGGTAAGTTAGTGCTAAAAGATATCACATAAAGAGGACTAAAAGGGTAGAAATTCGAATATTTTATTGGTCACCCATGAACTGTCACTCATCCTGTAATTATTATTATTATAACAGGTTGTCTAATGGCCAAGCCTATTTTTCTCGTATAATATTTTTTAGTGATTGTTATTTACCTTTGTTATAGTACGAAACGCAAGTTTTTCACTATGGTTGTCAAAGTATATATCAGTGGTATTTCTGGAAACAAAGAGGTATGTATAATATTAGAAAATTCCTGGGACGGCCGGGTGCATTTTCGACTTTTTCATAAAGTTGATTCATGTAATGATTGTTTTCGATTACGTGAATTGGGATACTTTTAGGTGAAGAAGCGACAACAGCGTGTTTTGATGATCCTAGATTCCAAAAGCATAAAATATGATGTCATTGACATAACGGAACCAGGAAAGGAATCTGATAAAGAGTTCATGCAAAGCAACTCTAAGTCGAACGGCGGCACCGTGAGTGACCCCAACCCACGGTCTCCGCTGCCGCCGCAGCTGTTCAACGATGACGAGTACTGTGGGGTGAGCTTTTATTTTTCAAATCATTTAGAAATAATAGAATTCATAAACAAAGCTGCATAGATGACTTGGTATTTTTGGTATGTTGCCATCTGTTTGTATTTCATTTGTTTGTTATATGATTGTGTACTGTTTATGGGTTTGTTTATAAAGTACTGGTTCGTTTGGCCATTCAGTACTCACTCTCTTTTACTCATGTGTAATCAAATAATTTATTTTGAATATGAGTACATAATATAGGTGTTAATATATACATTAGAGCTCTAAAACATAAATAAATGTAGATAAAGCAACTTGTTTAAACTTCAGAAACAAATGATACATAGTTGTATTCATTATTTCTTTCAGGATTATGATCAATTTGACCTGGCCAATGAAGTTGATACCTTGGAACAGTTCTTGAAGATGGAAGCACCACCTGAAGAACCACCACAAGCTGAAATCGAACAAGTAACTACAATAATACACATAGAACATTATTGTTATTCTGTTATCACCAATAACAAAATTATAAATAGTTGCCTCATTGTAGTGTCATCAACCTGCTTGAAGTGTCATATAGTGACATAATACACAAGTTCTATTTTTGGTTCTATCAGGGTATATTTACTGAAGAGAATTGAAAATTTTGCTATTTTGTTTTAGGAAAAGTCTGTCAATGGTGATATTGAGGCTGAAGGTAAAGAATCTGAAGTAAGCACAGAAGAACAGGTTGAAACAACAGAATCGACTGAAACTGGCAATGATAAAGAAAAATCACCTGGGAAAGAAGGAAGCCCAGCTAAAGAGGCTTCACCCTCAAGAGAGGCAGACAATGTAGCATCTAAGGAAGGCACACCTGCAAAGGATGACATTGAGGGTGCCAAAGGTGACTCTAAAGAAACTTCTCCAGAAAAGGAAACAGAAGAAAGACAAAAATCAGTAGAAAAAGAAGGTACCCCAGAAAAAAAAGCTCAATCTCCTGAAAAAGAATCCATAGTAGAAGCTAAACAGGCTTCAAAAGAAAACTCTCCTGAAAAGGAAGAAGTAAATGGAACTGTTAGTTCTCGCGAACACTCTCAGGAAAAAGATGCGCCTGCCGAAGTTCTTACAGAGACTGTTGAACTTAAAAAAGATAACCCATCCGAGGCTCTGATCCAGAGCGAGCAAGTCGCTGCAGCTGAATAATGGACTGAACATTTACTTGCTTTTCAGCTCAAATCAATCCCACTAGCACTAAGCAAGCACTATTCATTAAGTTCTGTTATTTATAATGCATCATCATCATCACTTCTTTGATATAGTCATTGTATATAATGCAAAGAAGTATTTGTTGAGAATCATGTTATGTGGCGATGTATAGTTACGTTTTCTAATACAAAGTGGCCTATTATCGTAAATCATTAGAGTTATATAATGAAATTAATCAAATTTTTCTATGAAGTTCCAGAGTAAGATTTCTATTTAACAATTTTACCCCTCATTAAGGCTTGTATTATTTTTAAAGTATTAATTTTTATTTACAATTTGCTTATATTTTAGAGTATTCTTTTGTATTTTTACAACAGAATATTTTTAAAATTAATTTTATATATTGTTATAAGTGAAAGTAACTCATTCAATGAAAATGACCTTTTTTGCTATTACTTGTCTTGTTCGATAATGCATCAGAAAGCCATCACTTCGACTAGACTGCCATGAAATATAGTATTATTTATTTACATTCATTATTTACACTGTAATAGCATAAACGATCATTTTCTATGAAAATGCATTGCTTTTGATTATAATAAATTACTTTTCTCATGACAAATTTATTCATCATTTTATTAATATTAATTAAAGACAGTTTTTTTAACAATTTTTCATATTAATTATATAAAATACGAACAAATGCTATTTAATTTATTTCTTGCCTTTATTTCCTTTTTTTTTTTTTGTTAAAACAGGATTGGTTTACGTTTAGTATGTTACAAAAAGTGTAGTTTAACGAATTGTATATTTATTTCTTACACCATCATCGTCATCTCACGTCATACGTCATCTCACCGATGTTTCGACAGAGCAGCGCTAAGTTTCGCAAGTGATGGCAAACTGTCATTTACCTAATCATCAACTACAAAAAAGCCTGTTGGCCTTCTATGGTTCAGCGAACAAGGGATTGTAACAAGATAACATATGTATAGAAATAATTGAGAGTATACCAGTATGAGTGTACACTGATGAAGCTGAGCTTCCACGGCTGAGCTCCATGACGATAAAATAACATGGCTCGTGTCCTACATGAAAAAAGTACTGCTTAGTAGGGATTAAGTATTATACATATTAATTTTCACTACTAATTCCCTGCCTTACGCCATGCTATGACACAGCAGAAATTACCTCAAAGTCGCCACGACTTAATGAAATTGACTGGTAACCAGATGCCGTTAACGGAAACTGAGAGCGGTGGATACCAAAAACAATACGAACGCTTAAAACGAATCTCACATAATCTATTTCCTTGATTGCCCCTTCTGTAGGTATTATATCGTAAAAGATCTGCTGGCTCTGCTCAATTCACCGTGGATCCCGGCGTTATTCATCTGTCAGTGATCTTACCTGTGCAGCAGCAGGCAAGTAATGTCATTTTACTCCAGTATAAAACTCAATAAATTATTTATAAATATCACTAGCGAATATTCACGAAATTGAAAGGGTTTCAAAGTGTGTATGAATAAATTTGTAGGCTAATAGAGTCGCGGGCATAAGTTAGTTTAAAATAAGTAGCATTTCTGTAGGGTTTAGTCCGCTCGTATGCTCAATGACGGCAGGCGACCTGTCCTCATTTACGCCTGGAATGTTTCATTTAGGTTTTTCTTTTCTGTGAGTTATTGAATTTAAAAATAGTCATTACTAAGAAAAACCCAACACCACTTTGCCTTACCTTGGAATCAAACCCAACAGACCAATGACGCAGTGCATGACTAGGAGGACTACATACAAAAACAAACTATTGTAGGTCATTATACTACTATCATCGTTATAAAACCGGGGAGTGATGGTGACTTTATTTTTGACACTACGGGGCACGGCATATTAGTGACAAAGTGAGGGGGGGGGGGGGGGATTTTTGGCTAGTTACCATTGATGACCAATTGATTTTTAACCTTTTATAGTCAACAATAATAATCTTGTTTCAATACATAATATACCTAAGGACAGTCCTGTAATGGTAGATAGACTAAGGCCATATTAAAAGATAATTTTGGTTTTTCTTTTCTGTGAGCAGGCCGATATAGATGACTAGTATAAATAGCCGTTGCTAAGGAAACCTACCAAGGTTGGAAGAAATTTTATTGTCAGAAATTTTGAGCATATTTTAATGATCCTTGCGGTCGCCCCGTTACCTACACTACTAAAAAATCGGGTATTTGTTGTTCCTATCAGAAAATAAGATACAAAAATAAGAGAAACCAAAAAAACATATATATATATAAGCGAAAATGTTATTTATTCAAGATTAGTACTTTGAGCAAATAAATTTTCTTAATAATTTATTCTACGTTTAACTTATCATAGTAAAATAAATATGGAATAACATGATATAAAATCTATAATGGAAATGTAAACATTCAGGTATCTAATTGTTTTCATTGTATTAATAAAGCTACAATGAAATAGTTCTATAAACAGCCTCTATCTTAAGAACTTTTATTTCGTTCATATACTTTTTTTCATAACTGGAGAAGGCGGATTACTGAAGTCTTTAAGGAGGGATTCCCCGGGGAATTCCGCTATATTTCGATGTCGCAATTCTACTTCGGGGCGTTCATCTAGTAAGCAGGCTTGGATATTTTTATCCAGAGTGACTAATCTTTGGCGTGAGGTCTTGTATTCTTCGACCATGCTAAGATTCCTTTTAATGCCGTCGACGAGCTTAACGACGGAGTACTCCCCCATGGCGGCGCCTTCCTGCAACTTGGTGCCCGCTATCTTGGCCACGGAGGACTCTTTGACGTCAGTGATGAGCTGCACGCACCACTGCCGCAAGTTGTTCATGATCATGACGGGACCCTCGTACTCGTTTGGTACGATCCCGTCCACTTCAGACTCGAAGAACGACAGCAGTGGAAACCATATTCTGGTTCTGGAATAAATAACAATAATGAGACACCCATTTGAAATTGTATTATTGTTTATCTACACAAGTAAATCTCACGACAAGCTTTTATATAATTTAAATTAAGTAATGTAATAAATTGATGGGTTTGATTCAATTTAAAGTTTATTGTCTTCTTTTTAGAGTATTTAAATAAAAGCTAGTTTTTAAAAAAGTTTTTTTTTTCTATTAATTTATATTATTTTTAAATACGCGACTATTACACACTAACACAACATAACCGATTTAATTTGGTGTTGATTTTTTACAATTGGTTTCTGTCCATTTTACAAGGATTATTACTGAACTTAGTAATATGGATGAAAATTATAATAAAAGCCACCAAACTTATGTGTTTATCCTAGTAAATAAATAGAAAATATTTTTGGGTCCCGTTTTCTCCTAGATTGCTTCTAGATCACTTTCATAACAAATCATCTCTCGTTCATTCTGTACAAATTATGCAGCATACAAGCATACTTTTCTCTATTTTTGTCACTATATTTTTCAAACTGCAATTATATCTCATGGATGTGAATCAAAGTGATATCGACCTAGCTACCCTACTACCCTTATTATCCGTGCCCTCATCTAACGAGTAATGCATTTTAACTGCATTAATTTTACTTTGCCTTTGACTGCGTCATTGGTCGAGTGGTCAAGCGCGACTGCTGTGCGTGAGGCATTGGGTTCGATTTACGTGCAAAGTGTTTTTGGGTTTTTCTGTATGGAAATTCTCAGTAGCAGCTCGGAGTCTCAAACTGTGCCCGGTTGATGGTAATAGGCTTGCTACCTAGTACCTATTATATGGGACTTAATAAAGGCATCGGCGAAATGTGAGTGTACAATAGTACACCTCTGCCTAACCCTTCGAGGAATACAGGCGTGATTCTATGTTATGTTAATTTTACTTTGGTGTTTCTTCTACTGAAACAACATTCGTTTCCAAATCATCAATGAAGTGGATGAATTAATCATAATGTTACCTGGAAGAGTCGTTCTGCATGAGAGCTTGATTGTTTGACAGAGTGTGGTAATACAAAAACAGTCTGGAAGTAATGTAGAAGGCGATGAACACGTCTATGGAGTAGTGCTCATGCGCCGCGAGGATGAAGAATATCCCGAACATATTCATCACCCACGTCAGAATGTGCAGCAGGTACAGATTGCGGGAGGTATCTGGAATTAATAATAGTACAAGGGTTACTTATAGTATAGGTACTGGAGGCAACGCCAGCTTCAGCTACGCGATCCCACCGGGCGGGATATTATTCAGTGCCTTTTCGTCAATGAAAGACATGAGTATGATTATAGGTGGAAGCTTGATATTACTAATTTATACTGTTATATTAGTTATATTAAATTTAAATAGGGTGGGTACCCTATTTAAATTTCATATCAGTCTGTAAGTTTTCCGAACAATATATAAGTTAATAAAAACAAATTATTAGCTGACACATTAGTTTCATTATTTTGTGGTTGTGCTACCTAAAGCCAGAACTGACTAAATTCATTATAATTTCCTTATAATACCTGGAAATCCCTATTTTCTAAATCAAATTTCGTAATTTCAAATTCCACGCGGACAGAGTCACAGGACGTCAGTTAATTTTGACATAATTATTAATCAGTTGCTTGAATTGAAAATATATGAATTAAATTATTTTGCGTGTTTCTATTGAAAAGTTCTGTAAATATGTTTAGGTATAGACTGAAGTTCTAAGACATAAGTACTAAAGTACCAATGACTTCATTTGTAATCATCGTTCTACTACATGATCATCGCTCTATATCACTTACTAGCTTCCGCTAGGTTTACGAACCCGTACTTTTTTTCGGGATAAAAAGTAGCTTATGTGCTATTCCAGACTATAATCTATCTCTGTGCTAAATTTCATTCAGATCCTTTCAGTAGTTTTTGCGTGAAAGAGTAACAAACATCCATCCATCCGTCCTCACAAACTTTCACATTTATAATATTAGTAAGAAGATTTATAATATCATTAGGATAGGATGTTATGCTCCAGATCAATTTCTGAACATTATTTTGCTATCCATAAATTCAACGCAAAATTAACAATATTATCCACAACCCAGTGTTTTGAGAAGATAATAGATAAGATTTGTATTACTGTCACTTACTTTTTCGTTTTTAGTTTCTTTTGTGAATTTTCATATAAATAATACACAGATTGAATTATTTGGCTTTGGAAACCTACGTTTCAAGCGGATCTAGAAAGACCTTCACAAATTGTAAAATTAACCTGAGAAAACGATCGTGTTGTGTGATCGGACTCGGAGGTCATGCATGCACTGGAATATTTTATTGCATGTTCTCTCATGTTATAAACTAGACAAAGATACAAGTGAGATAAGAACCGAGTATTTTGAGGGAGACGAAATCTCCCTGAAATCGTATAAGAGGACATCTACACCACTCGGCAGTCTTGACCATTCACTGCGCTATGTATAGCCGTGTGTTCAAAACCAAATTCGGCTTTGCGAGTCACGCGAGGGCACATGAGCGAAGACAGATTGCCGGGAATTGACAGGGTGTCGCCGTCGACGGATACGTCTTGGAGGACATCATCACGTGACTCATGAAAAAGAGTTCTACGATGGAAACCACACCTGCTTATAAAAGAGAAAGACCACTTCTTCTTCCGTCGTGTTGGTAACTCGGCACGAGCTATCTTTAACATGTGAAATATCTATGGCAGGTCATCACTTGTGGAGGCTATTTCCTTGAAGCCCAAAAATACACTCCAAGGTGAGCCAGATTTCATTTTCAAGGCCTTTTTTTAATTGGGGGTGAACGGAAAGTACCTTTACGAGTGACGAAATCGTCGAAACGAGATCGTCTGGTGCACCCTGGCAGTCAGCCTCAATATCGCCGATTGCTTCCTAATTTCTCCACTACGCAGTTACGGCATGACCGATTCTAATATGATACCCCCTGCCAACACGACACAAAATCTTTGTCTTTGCAATAACTTCATAGAACGATTACACTCATTTTTTGTGTTTGAAAGCGTATCAGTGACTTGCTGCCATTGTTTTCTGGCTGAAGAGGCGAAAACTTAATTACTTTCAGAATAATAATCCTCATTATGGTAAATGAGGTACCAGAGATAAAAACAATGCTTTGTTCTCCTCGTGAACTGAGCTGGTTTTTATATAGGTGCGTTTGTTTTTCCAATGTTTTGTTCTAGATAGATATACAAACCGTTACGAGCACTACAGGCAAATGTTTTGGCGATATTTGAAAATGAAATATTGGAGCTACTTTTTCAAGGTTAACTAGAACCACGTAGCGTAAATGATCACAACTTAGTACAACATTCCACGTATAATGCAAATTGATGTCAAGCTTATTTCCTAGTTTGTTTTTACGAGATAAAGGCAGCGACTACGTCGATAAACGGTTGTTTTTCTATTTAAATTGTAGGTTAATCGCAATTAGAAAAGCAAAGAAGTCAACAACTATGTATATTCAAATAATTTTAAGTGTATTAAATAAATATTATCAGCGTTAAATGCGTCATGCAATGTTTTCAAAACTTCCTTAATACGTCATTTCGTCGATGCTTACTGATTAGGTTATCTGTTATGTAAAGTTTAAAGCGTTTAGCCAGCTGATACCTAAGTAGGTATCTTTGTTTTATATTAACACATATTTGGTGTAAGTATTGTAGGTCAAAATTGTTCGATAGTTTAATATCTATTTGACTTTAAAGCAGAAAGGTCTTGCGAGACTGGAATAAATTATTAATAGAGCTCTTATAAATAGCCCATCTGTTTACATCGCACCGTGCTGGCACGGCTAGAATCAATGTCAAGAGCTGTCAAAAAGTTACAAGGCTGAAGGCAAACACATTCAATGACGAAGGTTGAAAAAAGTATGGACGCACACACTCACACGCCGCGATTAGCGACATGTGGTCTCATACTAATAATAGACCACCCTTTACTTCCTTTGCGTATCTTAATATATGAATAGGGGATTTTATTTGAGAATGTCAACTAATCGTCAGCCTAAAGCGATCAAGACATTGCATCAAAGACTACAATAATATACTGGAAACACTGCACGAGTTGTTTCGTGACAGTAGTTAGCTGCGTTTTCACAGTCGAAACATGCTTATACAGCTGCCTTTCTCCGGTCAGGGGTATTTGAGCTGGCGATTTGGCCTTACAGCGATAAATGTTACTCACATTCGGTTATAAAAAAGTTGAGGAGCGTCAACGCGACGGTGTGCCCGGAGAACATGTAGTCTCCACAGGTGCGCACGCCGCGCACCGACATGCCGGCGCCGCTCCAGATGTCATATGCCTGCCGCAGCCGCCGGCCCCACACCGTCAAGTCGTCGGCCGGCGGGTATGACCGCGGCTCGCACTTGAGGTGCGACCCTGGCACCGACAGCGATGTGATCAGCATCGTGAAACACCGCAGCAGGAACACTGTGCCAGCTAGCGCGAAGAACCTTCGCAGGATTATGAACCTGGACAATTTGATCTCATGTTAGGAAGAGTTCATCAAATGCAAGCTTTGGTTTGTTATAAGAATTTAAATCGAAAAGCCGGGGCGGAGAACCCACCTGGATTTTAGTCATTTTCTAGAAAACTGGATTTATTTAATAATTATGATTTGCCAGTGACTGAGACAGGATTTGCATCGTGTACTCTGTTAAATTGAGACCTAACTAATCTTCATTTTAGGGTGAAACATTTCGGACATTAGGTGCACACGTCACCGTTCTGTTATCATAGTGTCGTGTCAAAGGCCATGTAAACATGACTTCACTGACCGTACATCGTTCTCGATGGTCCAAACAGTAGCTTGTACTTTGTACCATGAAGACTAAATTACCTATTGAAAAAAAAAAAAACGGGTGTGAACATAATTCACTGATTACGATTAATCCGAACAAAGGATGATTCAGTCTTTGATTGATAACAACCAATATGTTATGACGTCATCTTCAAACCTACAATGGTTCTTTTTCTGTCGCTACACTGCACACGGACAAGGGTAACTGCGTATATAGCGCACTGCGTCGTTAGCAACAATATCGTTATTTGTGTTGATAACATCGGAAATGATTCACTAACCAAACAAGTGAAATCATAACGTACCTATAACAGCATAATACATATTTTTATGTACAAAAATAGTTTATTAAATAAATAAATGACCTTAAATGTATAGCGAGAGTATTGTTCGAGTTGCATTCGAAAGTGCATATATGTACCTGTTTAGGAGTTTTATATATAGGTACTCTGTACTAATAAGCGTGGCAAATGTTAATTGGGGAACATTTAAGTTAAAAACGCGTATTATGTATGTATTTACTTGAAACACAATAACGGAAAAAATCTCATCAGGTTCATTTGAACGACCAACGGGTTTTCTGTTTTACAGGCAAGGAACAAGAGGTGCGCAGAAGTAACAATATAAGGTATAAGTACGTTGTCTTGTTTCAAGTGTCACTCACACGATAAGGTATTTGATGATTATTCTTTAAGACGTTAGTCCTTCATTGTTGAGTCATGGCTGGTTCTAACGATAAGTTATGAGTCAGGGGCGAAAGGTGTTTGATACTGCTTGACAACTACTGTTTCGAGTTCTTACAATAAAACGCGAATAATTTGGGAAAAACCGCACGTCATAACTCATAAGTCAAATTAAGTCCTTCATCCTGACGATGACTTATCAAATTTATTATTATCGGAATGAACTTGGATAAGACTTTATTCTATGGACAGTATGGACACGGAGGCATTGCTTTTGTAGACAAATTCAAATCGCAACAGGCCAAAAATTACTTACGAAAAATTATTACATTTTCATGATAATTTTCTTTGATGGGTTTTCATTTAGCTTTTTTATGAGAGAGTATGGCGCAATGTCTACTGACCCCCAGGAACAAAAGAATCTAAAGCCAGCTTGGCTAACTACAGCACGTGTGGACTGGATTCGATATCTACAGAAAAGACACTATTCTTCTATGTGGCGCCCGCGGCACATCCCAGGGGAAAATGGAAATCTTCTCACGCGACACTCTTGAACGCGGTTCCAGATTAGTTTAAAGTAGGACCCAAATGAAGGAATCCATTATTGGAGAGGAACATCTGGACCCTTGGCACGAATATTTAAATCTTGCGTAAACACGCTACGATAACATTAAAATAGGCACAAATCTCATCAGATTTTCATTGCACAAAACTGTTATATTAAACGTGTCGATATAATACGGAGCCTTTCAGTTCTTTATATATACTAAATAAAATACCAGAACAGATAAAAAAATATCCCAATCAGTATAAAAAAGTTTGTCTAGAAAATACGTATTCTCACAAAGAAAAGTATTATTTGCTGCTTCACGTAAAATAATATGTAAGGATTCATATTTCTTTATAGTTGTGCAAAAAATACATTTTACGAGGATATAGACAAGCTTTTATTTGTGTCGAGAGCTATAAAAAATGTGGATACGCAATAAAATGAAGTAAAAAGTACTATGCCATGCAATTATGATATGTGGTATGAGTCTGAGTACACATACACACATACATACATACATATATACATACACATAAGCAACACATGATCATCTAGGTGACTTTACGTAATACAGTTTCATTCTCCTTGTGTCATTAACATTTCTATTTTAAAATACGTATAATCTGACTGTTTATAGCATGAACTGAATTGCTAAACAGTACTGCTTTACTTTACCGTCCTAACATTTGGATTTTCTCATAGGACTTCCGGTAGTGACTCGCACGCATACCGCCCGATATTTCCGGAATTGTCCTGTGAGATCACAAGTCAGACGGGATTTTAAAATGCGGCAGACTTTTGGGAATACTATCTCTTGCGCAAGTGAACTTTAAATTTTTCAAATATGCTAATATGGTCTTGCTGCAAGCAGTTCCCATTCAGAGTAGCTATCAAGTTGCTTTGCGAGGTTCATTACACTACATTGTTGATATAACATTACTTGCAACAATGAGTACCTACACAGCTGTCCAATGTCTTTGTCCTGTACTAACAAAGATGAGAGTGTTAATTTCATTTCTTACTATCTGTACTGGTTCATACAACAAACACACTATGTTGACAAAATTATCCTTGAGACTGACATTCTTATTACAAAGACATTTGGACTAGTTTCAAATACAAATACTTTCATTTACATACAATAAGTTTCTCAATTTGTTGAATAAACATTTACAATGCACCTTTATTCAACAAATTGATTGAGGAATAATAATAGTGTTGTTTTACTTGGTTACATAAATATTGGATGGTTAAAATTAATATTGTTTTTGTATACTTTGTACTTTACTGTATGTGTATACTTATACTTTGTGATACAAGATTGGCCAGCAGTGAGTGTTTAAGAACCATTGTTTAAAAATAAACAGTTCAAAGTATAATGAGTCAAAGTTTACACATTGTTTACACATTGTGCATTAAGATCATCATTATGAATGTTGGTTTGAAGGGGTTACTTAAATCAATTAATTTAAATAGTTCACCGACAAGAGCTAAGCTCTTAAATTGGAGAAGAACTAATAATGAAAAGTAGCATAATTTTAAACAAAATCATTATTCTAAGGTGTTAGTTGAAAGTTCATGAATAACTATAACTATTTAGATAATACAACAAATTATTCATTTTTTACAAAAACGAGTATAATTCATAGGTTGTCAGAAACAGTTTGCAAAGGAAATTGTATTAAACAACACATACCTATGTTTATGGAAGAAAAGTACAACAAGCCAAATGGCCATCAGGAAGGATCCTGTGATCTCGCACATGTCGAAAGCCCAGGGGATGTGTGGCACATTATCTAAGAACAGGTCTGGCAGTGGAGGGTATTTCTTCATATCTGGCACTTTATCATGTACAATCACCATCACTACGGCTGTCACCCAGGTCACCAAGAAGACATAGCCTGAACAGAAACATTTGACAAACTCAAGATATTTTCTAGATTTATTTCTACCGAGTGAAATTTTTATTTTGCACACAAATAATACACATTCCTATACAATTATATGCAGAATCATTGCAAAGTATGAGTATCATACCATGGTATACAGTACCTTTCCTCCCCATAGAATAAGATAGAAACATATATAAGATAGAAACAATGATGATGAGAGTTCATCTGTTACAGAACCAAAATATTCTTATTTATGTTTATTTATAATGTTGTTAAAATAAGTTTATACACATGTTTTGCAACTATGTTATGATGATGCAATATAACAAGCACCACTTGTTTATCACACATGTAGAATTCTTGGACTGTATCCCAAACATTCAAGTAGGGTACCTAGAAACAATATGAAAATGTAGTCATAATTTATTTTAATTAATAATTACCTAGTGCTATTGCTGTCTTCCAAATTTCAGGTTTTAATCTTGAAGCTTTCACGTCTGGTGTGAAACTTGACATACACTCTGTATTCCTCACATATATTTCACTTGGTATTTTATTGTGGAGATTATAACTTAAATGTGATAAGTTCGTTCCGAGAAAATTTATATTTGTTGAAGGATTACTGAGGGCATCATCACAAAGACCGAGCTCGAACATAGCAGTACGATTATGTTTTTGTAGTTTCTTAACCAACAATATGAATCTCTTGCGTTCACCCAATTTCAACTGATCGAAAGGAAAGTCATAGAAATCTCGATCAACGAAGGAAAGAAGACATTGTCCATCTATATCCTGGGATTTACAGATGTCTGTTATGATACTGGATATTTTCTCTTTATGTAATATATCTAAAACTTCTTTGTTACTCCAATTGATAATATCACATTCCATTTTCACCAGTTACTCTTACTTTAAGACAAACAAATGTGCTTTTAAATATTTCTTGAATAATTTGCACGAGTGTATATGTATATAAACAAGGTAACACTGAGTAGACGATCACAAAACTGTATTTATTTTAAAATTTATAAATCCATCACGGAATGAAGTGACAATGACAAGTGACGTGACATTGAAAAACTGACATTTCAGTGTGAGATGTCATTCTGTCAATGTACATAAATTATTTGCATTAAATCAGATATTTAGTCGATTATTTCGTATCACAGATTGGCAACAGTTGAGTAATTGAATTCTTCCAGTACATGAAATTTCCTTCGAAATAGTATTAAAGCATATTTGTGTTTCAGCAATACTTAGGCTTAGGCACTTGGCTGATCGAAAATAGTGTAAGAAGGAAACGCCTTTGGCCTACAATGGAACGACGTAGGCTAATGATAATATAATACATAGGAGACAGAAAGGCCATAAGGGAGGCACAAAAAAACTGAGTAACCTACCAAATATACGATATTTGTATGGTATATTTGGTAGGTGTAATAATGTTATCTATTATATATGTATTATTAACCCGTAGAAACCACAACACATTTTTTTACAAAAAAAGCAAATATTTTCAAAACTTCTTAGTTTTGAAAATCTTTGCTTTTTTTGTTCAACGCGTATTCACATGTATTTTCGCGAAATAAAAGATAAGGTGTCATATTTTTACAAAAACAATATCCGTAATGATAATGAGAAATTAAAGATTTTTAGCGTGCATGAAAATAAAGGTTTTCTTAGCGAAAAAACTTCTAGATAGGTCGATTGACTTTCCAGGATCGACTCTTGGATGATTTTTATTTTATTTTATCGAACATAATAATCAATCTTTCATCATAATTATAAAGATTCAAAATTTTAATTTTTAGTTTTATTTTATTTTCTGCGTCGGTTTTCGGAAAAGCTTGACGTGTATTGTCGCCGATTGAAAGCCTGACATGCCTGCTTGGTGGAATGCCGGATAGCTACGCAGAGAATATATTCCTTGTGACATGCTTCTAAAACAAAAAACTATTTAATTAGATATAATATTACTCGAGCGATAAAAATAAGGATTTCTAGAGACGAAACGCGTTGTTATAACATGTATACATTTTGGAGCACGTGTTAGTGTAACATTAAGTATTTAATTATAATTATTGTTTACAATAGTAGACTTTCCAAAAAAAAAAAAACCACTCTCCTTTAACTGGGAAAAAACACCGAACCCTTAAAAAAAGAAAGACCTCACTGAGCTACCAATGTTACCACACGGGTGCAGATTTGCACTCTTTCGGAATTACAGTGTTGCTAGGACAAAACCTGGGTCACATGGGGTCACAACTGCAATCGTGCCCTACTCGATGGAAGCGTGTACCCTTAGTCATATTTGTCGTAGGAAAGTCGCTGGGCAACGCAGGCGCAGGTAGAAATTTCAAGACGCCTAAAATTTTCGTTGGTGCAAAGCACCCGTGTGGTGTCTACGGGTTAAAATGTTCTATTATTCAACTATAAGTTTTAAATTAGCTTTAACGGCACAGCTGTCCAAAGATTGACTGAGTTATGAGTCGCGGGTTCTTACAAAAATATCCCAAATCTGTATTATTTAAAAAGCAAATATTAGCCCGATCGTACAATATGCACCATAGGCAGTGCCGGATTAAGCAACCATGGAGCCCGTAGCAAATTCTATCGGGGGCCCTTGATCTACTATGGCCCTTCTACTCTATCTAAGTATAAAGTGACTTTTTATAGAACTTGTGAGTTTACCGTATGAAATTATGTGTTATATTTTTTTAATAAGTTCCACCCTTAAAGTTACGCTGAGGCGGAGATGGACGGGTTTGATACGCGGGGCCCGTAGCAATTGCTACTATTGCTACGTGGTTAATCCGGCACTGACCATAGGATTACATAATCTAAAAAATGACTAGAAACTAATATTATAAATATTAGTTCATGACCTTTAGCTTTAGCTTTAAAATAAAATAAAAATATATAATGAAAATGTTTAATAAAAACTGATTATTCTGATCAATACAGCAATGATAATTAATCATAAAAAATAACAAAAATGACACTTCTGACAATCAATACTTAACATTAGAGAATCATTATTATGTATATAAAAATATATAATCTCCATTATTATGAAGCTGTAAAAGCAGTAACTATATAGCTAAGCTAAGCTGTATACATATAAGTTCAGAGATTCTTTCACATCGATTGGTAATATGGATCCAATGCCAACAGGTTCTTCCATAAAAGTAGGTAACAATAGCCTTAAGCTGCCTTCTATATAGAGGCCAAATAAAGACGCACTATACGCAATTACAAATAAAAAAATGCCATACAGTTTTCGTATACTTCTTGCACTTTTGGTCAATTTCAAAGTCAGAATAAAAATTAACTCAATGCTCCATTCCTAAGCCTAAAAACGAACTTCAACAGCTAACAAAATTAAAATAAAATAAAACATTATAAAAAAATGGAATAGATCAAATTAAATTACATAAAAAGTTCGGTGGTTACATTTACATTCCGTAATTAATACTTGTGGTTGAACTTCAGCTGTAATAAGTACTTCACATTGACTTGAGCGACGTCATATACGATGAATCTGGAAGGCCGCTAAGGAAAATATCATCAAATAAGTATAAAATCCAATATACATAGTTGGAGCTATGTAGATGGGTCGTCTCTTAAAGTTGATAATGGACAAGCCAAAGCAAAAATAACCGAAAATTCGATTGGCTTAGTGGCCAAGTGATATTTTTTATGTTCCACTGAATGAATTTATCTGTCGCTCGTATTTAAAACTGGCATCGGGACATATGAAATGGATGTAATTTTAGTCCCTTTTCCGTTCTAAGTCCACTGCTGCGATAGATTTCTTCATAGACTTATAAACGCACGTGCGTTTCGCCAACATACTTCTTGCCTTTTATGACATTCACGAGTAATGTGTTGACGAAACGCTACAGCCGTATAAAAGGAATACCGCAATTCGCTCTTAAACCTTAGTACAAGTTGGTACAGTCAGTGTACTCGTCGTCGTGGTGTAATTAGTAAAGGATACTCGTTATAAAGCAGCGAAGTGACAACTTTGGAGCTGACGGGTTTCCCGAGCGGCACGATGGTGCCGTCGTCCAGCACTCTGTTCTGCGCCGGGTCGGGCTGCGTGCTGCCCACGCCCCATGCCGAGTGCATGTTGGGAGGGAGCTTCACGTCTTCAGCACGGTGGCATTCTTTCCTGAAATGCAGAAATGTAATATTTATACCATCACCATAGAAGACGGTCGAAATGAAATTGGTTACTGCGAATTAGCGTCAAGTTTTTCTTTTTGTTCAACTTGGACCGACTGTTAGCTATTGTCTACAGTCGCTCTAGGTTACCGATACCGCCATTGCCGTCGTTGGCGAGTGTAAATGGAAACAGACAAGATTCAGCCCTTTAAATGCTAAAACCACAAGTATAACAACTGCTAAATCAAAAGCCTTTGCAGAAATTAAAATAACATTATTTGGCCTCACTGATACATACATGTTTCCGAGAGCAACTTCACACAGCAGCATGAGACCAGACGGGTTCCTGATGTTGGTACAGCAGTAGTTGGCAGACTTGGATACCATATCAGCGAAGTATACGCCCTTGCCGAACATGTAGCCGGTCACCGGCGCTTCGGGAGGTGCAATGCGGAGACCTGTGGGATACAAGAAAAGAATTTGACATCGCAGTTTTAAAAATCGAATATATTCTTGATCATTTGGAGTGAAACGAAAAATAATAGAGCAGACATTATAGCTTATTTCAGTTCTACGACAAGTATGATATTCGTCGACCGCATCGTCAGATGAGTGTAGCATTGGAAAAAAAAAACAGGCTGACCTTGAGAAATGATTCCAGCGAAGTTGGTGACTCTGGAGCCGTGCCACAGCAGACGTCTATTGTGGAGCTTCCTGAACGGCTTGAATCGTTTGTCTTCACCTTCACGAACCACTTTGAACACCTGACAATAATTAAATTATCTATTTTATATGAAAATTGATTTCTGTGAAACCATAAAAATCGACAGGGGCTATCATCACCATGCTTGCCTGATGTTCACAGCAACACGAATTAATGAATGTTTTATATGTGATTTCAGGGGCACAGCATGTTCGCTGCTTCGTGTACACACTATCAAATTGGCGCGGGACACGAAGTAACCCGCTATAGTAGTCAGAAGTAATGACCGACCTGTTCAATCTCTAGCGTGTAACTGGAATGTGTAGCAGCGTGCGTATTGCGCATGTACTCTTGGATCATCTCGAACTCGGGCGATGACGTCGGCAACGGAGCGATGTCCGCCTTCAACTTCAAATAGTGAGCCGAGATAGGGTTTGCTTCTTCCGAATCTGAGAAAAATATTTTGTAATTTTAGGAATTTATGGATAGAAATAGTAACTGCAGTGAACATATTCGATAAATGTCCAACCTGTCATTGTAATTGCACGAAAATAACACGACAAGAAATTTAGAACGCTTTTAAATATCTATGTATAGAATCCTAACTTGCACAAACAAAAAGCGACTGTTACACATGCATTATTATTTGAAGAAGATAATGCTAGCTTCGATAAATCAAACATTATTATAGTTAAATATTCGGTTTTTGAACTGCATCCACAAACCCACAAGTGGCGTATTTACTCCGGTTAAATAAGATTCCTTCAAGTCTCAGCAGTACATAATGATGATCACTTCATGTCGAGGTAACGTATCTCACAATCATTTTCTCTAGTTATTGTTTTAGGATGTGGAGAAAATGACACTCTCGCAGAAACTCTCTCCCTCATCCAGATTTAAGGCAAAACATTTGAGTGTGATGAAAAGTGTTGTATTTTTGAGAAACAAACCTGTCTGTAGCAAGCTGTACGCTATTTCTATCTCAAGTAAGTTGTCCAACATGGCTGTCTTGGTTTTGATGAGCTCCACATTGTCCAACAATGGAGCATTTTTGACGCCGAAGTCGTGGGGAATCAAAGTGAAAAATCTGTAAAATTATGAATGGTTTTTTGAACTCATTAAATATTATTACTTGAACAAATTCAATAATTACTTAATCACCGTAGATCTATCTTTTAAATATTTTGCTATAATTTTAATCAACACTTATGTCATATTTCATTTCGTTAGGAATTATTTTTGAAGAAGGAGAAATTATACACACCTGTTGGTAGCGTCTATCAGTTTGTTCTGGTTGGCGGACCCCTTTTCAATTAATTTCAAAAGTTCCGACAGAATTTTGTAGCCCGACTTTATTTGTTTCTTCGACAGTTTTCCTAGCGGCATCTTTTCAGTATCAAGCTAAAACCAAAGTATCCGAATTTTTGTTCTGATCTCTAAGAGCCATTAGGATATGGACCTTAGGCAAATAAATATTTTGACAGTTTAATCGTAGCTTTGTCTATGTTACAAATATAAATTATAATAATAACATTACCTATAACCTAATAAACCGATAAAAAATTAAGTTTTAAAAGATCTCACCTCAAACTCCAAAAGTGTTTTCTTCATGACATCCACGTCAAATATTTTGATGACTAGTTTCTGTACTGGCACCGGGAGAGCGCATTTGCTGTCCACCGCTAGACTTTGAGCTGGCATGTCGTCGGTACCGTAGTCCATGTCCAGAGGGTAGTACCGGCCAGGCACCTAGTTGATAAAGATACATGATTGACGCAAGACTTAAAACGAGGCTGCAAGTGGTGTAGCCGGTGAACAGAAGCTCTGAATTAGATTATTTATCATAATCCAGTTACATAGACATATCGTGGCTATAAACAATGAGCGTGCCTATTGAATTTGAACCTTATATCAATGGCCATAAATGTCGCAAGGTGTAAATGCTATTTACCTTCATAAAGTCATCTCTGTACTCCCACACGTTGTCCGTTTTCTCCATGTACAGATTTTCAAACTTCGTAACAGCATCTATAGCAGACTTGCAGTCTTCTACTTTAGAGCCGCCGATAGTGGTGCCGATGCGACCCCATGAACGGAAAAGCCAGTACCTGATGGAGGAATGGAAGGAGGAATCAATCAAATCAAATCAAAAATGTTTATTAATTTTAACCAATTTTCTTATTTACAAACTAGGTAGTAATTGGAATGGAGGAATGGAATCAGAATTTATAGTTTCTGTCTTTTACTAACATATAATATTAAAAATTAGTTGAATGAAATTAGTAGGATAAATTAATAATTCTATAGTTCTAAATATTTCCTTTCCTTTTTCTATTATTTTGTAAGAAATACAATATTAGTTAGTGTGATGTGCAAGCTGAAAGACAATGCAATCTGCATAGATTGTCGGTTTTCACTAACTTCTTTTTATTGTCACTCTCTAGCACTTGCAATTTGTAGTAGGAGTTCTTCTGCGCGACAATATCGGTCTGCGACAATACCACGGTGTACTTGCTCCCGTCGCTGTCAGTGTATACGTGCGCCACGTCCTGCAGGTTGGATGCTGGGTCTACTGCAGTTCCACCTGTGCAAGTTATACACACATTTTAATACTATCAGCTATCTTGGGAATACGGGTATTAATTCGATAAATAACAATATTGATGCAAAAAATAAGAATATTTTATGCGCCCCGACACAGATCACATATAACATACAGATTATAAAGAATACATACAGATCGGATTGAATAAAATAAAATAAAAATGAAAGAAAAAGTACCTTGGATCTTTAATTTTACTGCAGATTTAGATGACTTTACATACATGCTACCAGATTTCGGAACGGACTTTCCATCCATTACATCTTGCGGGATCCTTGTAGCTGGCTAAAAAAAGAAGGAAAATAACGAAAAAGAAATAAATACTTTGTACGAGTATGATACTCGTCATGAAAAATACATTTTCTTAAAACTTACATCAGATCCCCATTCGGCAATATTATTTGTTCTAACTATTTCTAATGTTTTCTCGATTGTGCCATCTTTTTCAATAGAATCAAGGAAAGTTTCTTCTACAACCTGCAAAAAAATTAAAAATTAATTCCAGTAATAATATTATAGAGAAGTTCGACCAAGAGTTTATAATATGTATCATGAAAGCTTTTTATTTTCAAATATATAAATATTAAACAAACATATTAAAATAATAATAAAAATGAGTCACTATCTATGGAAACACTCACGATCAAAATTGAAACTTATCAAAGGCAACAATTATTTAATTTAATTAGTAATATACACTAAATTTAACCTCTATATCTTTAGACTTTATCTCTTCCATTTTTTCGGGCATCCTTTCCACATCTCTCTTGGTGGACACTACGGCGACCGTAGTGTCCGTCAGCTTACTAACTACAAGCCCGCCTAACTTCAGGATACGTTTCTTTGTCTCTTCTTTGTCTTTTAACTTGCCATATAGGAAGAACTGTAAATTCTTCAGAGGTGGAATTGGCAATTCTTTCTTGACACTAAAAGAAATACTGAAAGTTAGCACTTGCAACATAGTAGGCACACCACACTTATGTTTGTGCGAATGTTGGCATATTGTGTGAGTGCATATATGTACATACATATACGCTGATTGAACATGTGAACAACATTAAAATTATACAATCTTACGTGGTAGTAGCCTCATCTTTAACGACGATCATGCGAGGTAGTGGCGCCGCTTCAAACAGTCTCACATCAGTTTTAGGTTTGTATCTCTTGAAGATGCTGCCCTCTGCATAAGCTTTAGGCACTATCATAGGAGCTCTCTTGGGGTTCTGAGTAACGTTGGAACATTTCGTCCATTCGGTTATACTGCCTGTAAGTTTAATAATTATTAATTCCAATAAATCTTCTGTATTTAAAAGAAAAACTTTATCTCTCACTAGGATCCCTCCTGTGTACTTGAGTCGAGCTCGGTACATTTTATAGACAACAATCTGTAGATCCATGTATAATATAGTAGATAATTAAATGACCTGTGCACTTATATCCGAAGGTGTCCAACACTAACTGCCCCTGCTTGCACTCAGAACAAGGCTCGAGGATCCCGAATGCCATACAGTCAGCCAGAAGATCTAAACACTGAAACACAATCAGATTATCCATTAATGAAGAATGAATTCATGAAGAAACTTCGAATTTTGGTTGAACAAAGCTAGCACAAAAACTTATTAATTTTATTTTATTGATGTTAATAACAATAAAGATCAATAAAATTATAAGTTCAAAGTTGCTTGAAGCTGGAAATACAGAGAAAAAGGCTTTAAAAAACTCAAAAACAACACTAATTAAAAAGCAAAAAATAATATTTCATGTAACAATATATTACAGTAGTTAAAGAATATTGAAGTCAGTGCCAAGTAAAACATAAAAGTAATATACCTTGCTATTATAATAGAGATCTTGAAACAACGAGTTCACATAAAAATTGTCGAGTGCGAGACGAATTATGCGTCGGACTACACGACAAATGCACTTCGCCAATCACTTTGCATGTTTTACTTAAAAAACATATACAATATACAGTTGAATTGAAAACCACCTCCTTTTATTGAAATTGGTTAAAAAGATTAAAATAACTTTGTATGTCAACTCACTTCATCCCGTCCAGCAGGCACTTCTTGTGAATTTTCTCTAAGTAATTCTTCCAAATCAGACTTTTTTAGCTCACTCAAAGCTTTCCTATATTTATGAAACAGTTTATTCTGTTTCTCAATTTTCTTTTCTTTCTCCTTTTCTTCCTTTAATTCTTCTGCATTTTTAGGCTCTTCTTTTAATTTCTTTACTGGCACTTCATCTTTCTTGAATGGTCTGAAAGATGATATGATATATGGCTAACATTTATCAGATTTAAAGCTGAAATTAAACTAACATAACACAGCATTATGCCATGTAATAGCCAGAGCCAGAGCTTATTGCCTCAGACTGGGCACAATTCCAAACTCTTTATTGCTGAGAATTTCCATACAAAAAAACCCAGTAACACTTTGGCCAACCTAGGAATCGAACCCAAGGCACCAAGCTCAGCAGTCGCATTTGCGACTAGACCACTCGGGGATTCCTGTAAACCAGGGGTGGACAACTTGATTAGACTCAAGATCTACTGTTTACTGTAGATTCTGTGCGATGTACCATTTACATAATCTCTTTTTGCTTCACATATATTAGATATTCACATCACATATTGGAATTATATTTTTCTTTGCTTTGCCATGATCGACTGAACTAATAGCCGCGATCGACTGGTTGAACACCCCTCATCATCATCATCATCAGCCAGGAGACGCCCACTGCTGAACGAAGGCCTCCCAAGAGGGGGTGGGGGGGGGGGGGGGGGTGTTGCCATAATCCCATCGGGGATCGCAGTGGCTCACCGAGTAGTGAGAGGACGCTGCTGCCCGTCCTCCGGTGTCTGGCCGCAGTTTTAAGACGTACCCAGGTCATACTTGTTGACCACCTCTGCTATAAACTAATTAAACCATTAATCAATTAAGAACATACGGAATTTCTTTTCTGACAAACTCTTTGTCTTCTTTGTTCAGAGTGTTGAAGCCAGGCAGGCTTTCCCCTCCAGCAAAGAACAGGAACTCACTCCTCCTTTCGGCAAAACATTTCACATGGTGCCACAATGGCTGTCCTCCATATTTGCTGCCCACTTCCGTATCATACACAGTCTTTGATATACGAACTTCATCCTAGAATACAATGAGAATAATTATTTACAAATAAACGGTTTACAGTGTTTATTAATAGTAAATAAATAAAAACAAATTAATAATTAAAAATTAATTCCAAATAAAAAATTTAAAAGAGGGCCTTGGTGTTTCTTGCCAGTCTCTTCTCCATAGGTCCAGCCCACTTGAAACCATGCACACACATTCTGCATATTTTGATAGTGCATGCAAACAGTCAGTTGAAATAAAAAACTTTGAGTATGAAGTGTTTTGACAAGTGTAATACAACATTACTACAAGTAGTTGTACTATAACTGGAAATGCTGACACAGTTGGTGCAGTGATCCAGAACTCAACTGCTGCGCTACGTTTCGCGGATTCGATTTCCGCAAGGAACAAATATTTGTAAGATCTACATATAGTCTTTACAGGTCTGATTCTTTGTGTATGTGAATATGTGTTTGTAAATGCACCCACGATACAGAAATTATTCCTAGTGTAGGGCTACATTTTTAAAGAAAGAAAAGAATGGACCATTTTATGTCCGTTTTCAAAAAAAATACTGGACTTTTATTGTTTGGTATAATTATATTATGAACCTAATTTTACCATCATGCTGTTTTTTCAGACCTTATTTTTTCCTTAATTCACTATCTTTCTAAGTAGAGGTAAAGCAATATAGATATACCTTACAAATCTTAATTTCACAATGTTTGCATGTAGCCCTGCTACTTTTAGAATATTCCACATGGTAGTCCTTAAGTGCTAATGCAGTAGATTCAGCATTAGAATCATCAGCTGACCTCTTCTTGGATTTGCCTTTTCCTTTTGCTTTTTCAACTGGCATAACTATTCCAGTTGTATTTTCTATAGGAAACAAATGTTAATGCAATCAGTATATCTGATACTTAAGTTTACACATTTTTGTTTAACATAATTCTGACAACTTCTTATCACTTGAATATGTTGTGATAATTTTATTTTCCCCCCAAGTTAAAATGTGTGGCAAAATCTATTTTTTTTAATTCTGAAGCCTTTTTCTTTTTTTAGGAATATGATCAAAAATAAACACACAAAATAGTAATTTTAGTTTTATAAAATAAATACCATACCCATAATAGACTTGATTCTCTTCTGATCTTCATTTTTGAGTTTATTAAAGTTTCCAATTTGACTCACTGTGGCAGGGCGCTGCTTCTTGAAGAAACACTCCTCATGATGCCAGTTAGGTTGCTTGCCATCATGGAATGCAGACTGAGGAATACATTATAAAAATAATATTTAGGCAAAACACATTTCAAAATAAGAATAGTTTCATATAGAATGGAACATATTTTATTATATTTGTCAGTCAATTGAATTATAGGATATGGCATTTAAAGGATATTGATTAAAAAAAAATAAGTATGGATATGGCCTTCCAAACATGCAGCACATTGCAGTGATACATTATCATACTGGGAATGCTAAAGCATTTTATCAACAGTGAATAAATGAAATAGAAGTTTTAAAAAAATTATAATAATAACAAAATTAAATAATTATTGAACAGATAACATCAAAACAAAAGTGCTGGTTTGTCAATTTTAATTTAGACCCATAACAGCATGCATACATTGTAGTTCTATAAAACTATATATTAATATAGGTGTTTTTATTGCAAATATCTTGTTAAGATAAAATACTACATACCCTTTGTTAGTCTTTGCAGATATTGACTTTGATATGAGCATCTTAGATAAAATTGTGTACAGAATCCAGCAGACAGCTGAATAATTAGTGTGCGTGATCTGCTCTCTTTATTTAATCATGAAATCATTCTGGCTGGAATCTTATTCAGTGTTGACAACTTATTCATTATTTATGCACAAACTTCATATGAAATTATTTGTAGAAATGAATCAAAGTAAACAAAACAATATTGCTAAGTTTGGCTTTAACAATTTTATATTTTACTGTATCAAAGTATATGGTACTTACTATGAACCATAATAACAACGTAGAACGTCATTAAAACAAGTAGGTATGTAGTATAGGAAAAATATAATAAGTTTAATAAAATTATTTACACTGCGTGTTTGATGTCTTGAAATCATATATATAAATCATAGCATCTGCATGAAAATCTACAAACGATGAACGGTTCAAACTTTATCATTTCACCTATTTGTCTTTTACCGGCTGTTTTTCAAATTTACTGCGTAACTAACCTGCACCATAATGGCAATACGTAGGGCTCCTTGATCAATCTTTTGTTTGCATCCTTTACACCCGGCCCGTCCACTTTTTGCATATTCCGCTTGATATGGCAAATCCGTCATGTTGATTTCTAGCGTGTATCAGTCTTATTTCAGTAAATTGATATATATTACACTCGGAAATCTTTTTTCCTTGTCGACGAGTGTGGTTCTCAATTTTTAACCGACAGCGGGCAGCGCGGCAGACAACTTCATAAATCATAACAGCGGTGACAGTAGCATTCAGTCATTGACTTTATGTCAAACCATAGAGATAGATGCAGTGTGACCATATGTGGCAGTTCCCTGCCCTTTTGGCAGGATTGGCCTCTTATTTTAGCCACTGGCATGTTTGGTTACCGTTTTATAAAAAATGGCAGTTTTTGGCAGTAGTGCAATGTAGGAAATAAATTTCCTTAACG
Source organism: Shargacucullia verbasci (assembly GCA_947562105.1). Classification (NCBI taxonomy): domain Eukaryota; kingdom Metazoa; phylum Arthropoda; class Insecta; order Lepidoptera; family Noctuidae; genus Shargacucullia; species Shargacucullia verbasci. The sequence continues at coordinate 10,837,008 of OX387285.1, read as the reverse complement.
CGGCGTCTCAAAATGTCGAAAATGGCAACCCTTAAAACAGATCGTGGGGGAATCCCCTAAGAACATTAATTAGTTATAAAGTTGATAATCGTAAAACGAGCATTCTCTATACATGAGTTTATGGTTGATATTTCAATCAGTCATAGATGTAGATACTTTGGTTTCAGTTCTGTTTCAAGGCGATCGGTAGTAGTTATTGAAGTAATAATTTTTGGAGTGCTATTGGCAAAATACGAAATTCTAATAGAAACTTAAAATCCTTATCTTAATTACGTTAGCTGCTATCGGAGTATGGAAAAAAAACCGAAATGATTTTAAATAAGTTTAATTAATAAAGAAAATTACAAAATTAATCCTAATGAACAATCATTCCACTTCAAAGTAGGAATATGGAATATTTGTTCTTACAAATTATTTTACTTATAATACCTCGCGACATCAATTGACGTCATAGGTGCATCAGCAATTTGATATAATCATTGAGTAATTGGTGAATGTGCAACATCAGCGATCCTCATAGAATATCACTATGTAATTTCTTTGAAAACATTTTCTGTAACCACAATAAAAATCAAATAATCCAGAGAGATGGCATCTACATCCACTGCACCGAATCTAAAGAGAAAAGCCACTGATATCCTAGTAGATCCTGACACGGGAAAAGCTATAGAGGACTCAAAGAAACCAAAAATCGATCTGAATGCCACAAAGAAATTTGCTTGTATAGCCTCCATAGTGGACATGTACTATACTCTTGTTGACGCAATTTTTAAGCCCAAGAAACCAACAACACAGGATGCCATGGAACCAGAAGAATCTCCAATGAGTGATAGAGATAACCCTGTATACAACATCACTGTGGGCAATCATGTCGTGAGTATCATTTTCACTGCACACAATGTATGTCGTCAAAGAGTCAAGAAAGCTGAAACTAATATGATGAAAAAGACGGAGAAGACTTCTTTCAATGTTCATTACAAAGGGAGAGACTTTTCCATATCAAATGAGGAAGTCATGAAGTTTTGGCAAATTGTGCTCAAAAACAATGGCTTGGAATATAAAGACTTTGAACCTGAGGATGAGCAAAACTGGTATGGTACCATGGGCCCCTATCTTGACATGTTTTCAGCATACGCACTGCGCATCAATGAACTCAGACTGGGCCATAATAACATGCCAATCACTAAGGTTGATGGAGTCCACCGCAGTTTTCCGGTTGCCAAATACGGTTTATCTGGGGCTCATCATGTACTTTTGGAGGGGGCATCGTTTCCACCGGAGAGAAGGTCATCAATAGTACAAAGCATTGGACCAATGACAGCATGGCTTTGTATGATTCGTAGTGAAGGGATTTATAGAAGAAAGTATGCAATGGCTGTAAAGAGAGCTATGTCCCATGTTCCTTGCATAGACGATATAATAGAGTTAACCAAGAATACTAAGCAAGCTTCAGAAATCTCTTCATTAACAACTCTAATAGCAGAAATATTACTCATAACCACCTCAAGACAAGCCACTAGAATGTTCTTCCCTCTTACTATCTTTGCACATGTATGGACATCTCATAATGACAAAAAGAAGTTTTGTGACTTTTTTAGCACCACGGGAGCAGGAGGTTGGTACACATATAAGATTGCGTCTAGCTGTGGCAAAGCATTCTTTGTGAGTGGAGGAATAGAAGAAGAAATGGTATCGCAAATCGTATTTCATGGAATTTTTGGCACGTTTAAGGAAGACTTGTCTATATTAGGGCAAATAACCTCTGTAGCCAATTGGTACACACGGGAGCAGATGCCTTATACCGGCTGCAATGTTACCTTCGAACATGTTTCGCCTTTGCCTCATTGACGAAAGCAACCACCCATCTGCTCCCGTGTGTACCAATTGGCTACAGAGGTTATTTGCCCTAATATAGACAAGTCTTCCTTAAACGTGCCAAAAATTCAATGAAATACGATTTGCGATACCATTTCTTCTTCTATTCCTCCACTCACAAAGAATGCTTTGCCACAGCTAGACGCAATCTTATATGTGTACCAACCTCCTGCTCCCGTGCGCAGCGCCTTATCAGCTTCTTCATACGAAAACCCGAGGTCTCGTAAAGCGCTGATGGATTCCGGGGTTGGTGGTTCCGCGATCCTGTTTCTCCATTCGCGAATTTTTTCCAGGAACCGTTGTAAATGCTCCGCTCGGCGGTATAGCTCGTCACCGTCCGCTTTGTTCGTGACGGGCGGTTCCTCGGGCGCTGAATTCAATTCAATATTGATGTTTAGTCTTGCTGCAATTTCTTCCGGAGTGATAACCTGGATTACTGCAGGCTGAGGCTTGCGTGGCTCTTCTAGAGCAGCTGCTAACTGAGCTAGTGTCATTTCATAGTTTCTTCCTGAAGCTGCAAGTCGAGCTCCCGCTTCTATCAGAGATATCAAGACAGTTCGTTAGTAGAGAGAAGAGACTGGAGATTCGGTTGTCGTATTGCGTTCGTAGGGGTAGGTAACGAAGCAGTGGCGGCTGCAATTGTGCCGTGTTGTGGAGCCCTGACAGCACCAAGGTCCCATAAAGTCCCAGCTTCAGGAAGGTGTCTCTCAACAAGCAATAATTCCTCCTGCATCATGACAGATTCCTGTGAGAGCGTCAGGAAGTCATGTAGCGTCGTGGTGTCGAAGACACGTACGATTTTGTACCGGCTCGCCCCGGTCTCCCCTGTCGGGTAGAAGAAATCGATTGCTCGATTCTTTACCTCTTCTATAAGAGTATCTTCGGAGAAGTAGGCTGTGAAAGTCTGCCCCTCGGGGCTGACAACTTTGATCAAGATATCATTGGCCCCAGTTACGCCAGAATCGGAGACCAACATCTTTAGGGAGCTTTTTCGCGTCCAACGCCGATAGATCGATGATTTTCAAAGTAATCAGCAGAAGAAATAATATAATACTGCTAAAAAAAGTAGCTAAACACCAAATAAGTTTGATCATAATTTATACATAATAAACGATAAACCAACTCGAATCTTGGTTTAAATTAACTAAAAGAATTATACATAGGCGAGACACATAGAATGATTGGAAAGCTGTTGACATTGACAATTAAGAAGAAATAATTGAGCATCCAACATAAAGTATTGCGGCAGCTATGGAACCTCATATCATTCTCCCCTCCTTTTAATCATCTTCACTATTAAGAACATAGTCCCTCAAGTAATCTGGAGGTCGTCTTTCTCTAGTGGATCTTCTAAGTGGTGGCGGGTCTTCTATAACTTGAACAACACTCTCCGAATCACCTGGATGTTGATCTGACAGTTCTCGATTCTGTTGTGATTGATCTAGAAGTGTGGATTCACCCTGTTCGGGCTCGGCGATTTCGTCGTTAGTTGGGAACGGCGCTAGTTGTCTATTTGATACGGTTACCGTTTCTCCGTTACGGTTAACATTTTCATCCCTCGGGATAGACCTTTGTTGTAGCGCTTGTAGCTTGTTGTAGTCCAAAGGCCCCGTGGATGAAGCTCAGCAAACGATTCCGCCGCAGCAGCAATCGCGTTCTTAGTTTCGACGAGCCGGCAACGCCCCGTTCAACTCGTTCGAAGATTGTAGATTCAATTTTTGTCCTGTCACGGTCGATTGTGTAAATAATATAGGCGATTCTCCTTACTCGCGTTTAATTGGTATTACTTGAAACATTAATGGACAAATAAAATTTTATATATGATGCGCACTCGGTGGCGGTTTCGGGAGAATGGCGGGCCGGCGCGGGCGGCGGTCGCTCGCCGCCGCGCCTTGCCCCGCGCGCCCCGCGGCCCCTGCCGCTTCACGTGATCGGCGCGTGAACATATGAGTAATAAGGGTTACTTTCGAGTAGCTCGACTTCTTCGACGAGTGGATCTGTTTTTGAATGACGTACGTTTCTTTTTAAAAGTACCGGTCCTGGCACCATCCAAGTTGGCAAGGTTTCTCCATTTGGTGATCTTCGAGGATAACTGAACAGCCGTTCATGTGGAGTGCAGTTTGTAGACGTACATATCAGTGAGCGTATAGAGTGCAGGGCAATTTTCATTGCTCGTTCCCAGTTTTCGATGCTAAGATGTTTAGAACGGAGGTTTAGTTGTATAGCACGCCATAGAGTACCGTTTAAGCGTTCTACTTGGCCATTGCCCTGAGGATTGTACGGAGTCGTGCGAGAAGAGGCAATCATATTGGTTCTTAGAAATGATTTTAGCTCTTCTGACATAAATGATGGTCCTCTGTCGCTATGAATATAGAGGGGTTGCCCGAATGTAAAGAATAGGTCTTTAAGACATTCAATCACCGTAGCACTTGTCATATTCTTGCATGCGTAGGCAAACGGAAAGCGACTATATTCGTCGATTATTGTGAGCATATATTTGTTATGTGTATTTGAGGGCAAGGGTCCTTTAAAGTCGATATTTAATCTTTCGAAAGGTGCCGTGGCCTTGATAAGCTGACCTCTAGTCTTTAAAAAGCGTGGTTTAATCTCAGAGCAAACTGGGCATGATGCTGTCATTTCTTTGACATCCGATGCGGAAAAAGGTAAGTTCTTCATGCGTACCCAATGGTACATTCTGGTAACGCCAGGGTGACAGAGAGCTTCATGGAATTCCTTCAATTTGTTGATATTCATGAAAGCGCAGACTCTGGATAGCGCGTCGGCCGCCACATTTTGTGAGCCGGGACGATATAAAATGTCATACTTAAAGCATGATAATTCCAATCTCCAACGTTGGATCTTCTCGTTTTTAATTTTGCTGCTATGTTCTTGGTTAAACATAAAGGAGACAGATTGTTGATCAGTAATAAGGAGGAAGTGTTTGCCAATGAGATAATGTCTCCATTTTTTCAAACTCTCGACTATAGCACACGCTTCCTTTTCTATAGAAGGGTGATTGCTTTCGGAGTTTGATAAAGTCCTAGAAAAGAATGCTACTGGACGTCCATTTTGTGATAATGTAGCTGCTATGGCATGTTCTGAGGCGTCCGTCTCTACGGTAAATATCTCTTTATCGTCAATAGCCACAAGGGCTGCCTTCTTGATGTCACTTTTTAATTGTGCAAAGCACTTCATCGCTTCTTCCCCCAATGGAAAACCATCTATATTGACGAGGGGTCTGATCTTTTCCGAAAATTTGTCGACCCATTTCGCGTAGTGGGCGAATAGTCCTAGGACTCGCTTAAGTTCAACCGAGTTAGTTGGAGCTGGTAATTCAATTAATGGCTTGAGCCTTTCGTTGTCTGGAGTGATTGTATTATTTTTGATAGTATAGCCAAGAAGATTGATCGAAATTTTGGAGAAAACACTTTTCTCTTTGTTTAAAGTTAAATTATATTTATTCGCAGCTGACATGAACTTAGCGAGGTTCTTGTCGTGCTCGTTATGATCTTTCCCACAGACGGTCACGTCATCCAAATATGAGAAAGTACCATGTAACTGCTCTTTGTCTAACAAAAATTCAAGAGCTCTTTGAAATGCCGCTACGCCATTAGTTACTCCGAAGGGTATTCTAGTAAATTGGTATAATTTCCCGTCGGCTTCGAAGGCAGTATACATTTTCTCTTTGGTGAGTATTGGTACCTGGTGGTAGGCACTTTTCAAATCAATTTGACTAAAAACTTTATACTTTAATACATTGTCTATGATTGTTTGAATGTGAGGTAAGGGATATGCATCTAGATATCTAAATTTGTTGATGGTCTGAGAATAGTCAATCACTAGACGTTTGCGGTGAGAATCGCCTCCTGCAATAAGGACCTGGGCTCGCCAAGGTGATACACTCGGTTCGATAACACCATCTTTCAGAAGTTTGGAGATCTCTTCACTGATGAAGTCATTGTCCTCTTTGCTGTAATGTCTTGATTTTATTGCAATTGGTCTAATGTTTGGGGAGAGATTCGTGAAAATGGAAGCAGGAGATAATGATGCTTGGATCACGCTGCAAATTTCTAACGGTTTCCTTGGTCCCCCAAATTTGAACTTCAGGGTTGAATGATCTTTAAGTAGGTCATGCCCTACGATGACGTCAGCGCAGAGACTCTTCACAACGAGTAAGGGTCGTTGTTGGTACACATGTTCGTTCATCTTGATAGTGGCGAAACAAATACCCTCAACAAAAGATACGTGATTCAGAGAAGCTAACGTGATAGTCTGTCGATGTGGCTTCCACTTTAACTTCATAAGACTTGCAATATTTCTATCAATGAAGCTCACTGAGCTCCCAGTATCGATAAGTGCATCTGCTCTTATATCATTTATTGTGATGGATATCGTAGCTTTACATAAACCTGAAGGAGAGGCGGCAGAAAAAGTTGTCGTAGCCATTTCGCTATGATGCACACTATCGGCGGGTTGATTAACAGACATGGCGGCGTTACTGGTAGCGTTACTAAAACGGCAGACACTTGCAAAATGTCCTTGTTTAGAACATAATTGACACTGAGCTCTAAAAGCCGGGCATTTTATTCGCTGGTGTATGGTACCTCCGCAAAAAAAGCACCTTTTAGCTGAGCGTGACCTTGGTGGAGTATGTCGTGACGTCGAAGCAGCAAGTTGGTCAAGGTTTGTATTTGGTGAAGTAGGTACATGTGCCGGAGTGTGATTAGGGCCGTTCAGTTTTGACCATTCAGGTTCCACTAATGTATTTAATTGAGAATATCCAATGTGTGTGTCATTGTTACCGATCACCAGGGAATCTTTTTCAGCGGTTTCAAGGGCTAAAGCTTGATTAAGCGTCTCATCAAGAGTCAAAGTCATATTTTCTAGAAGACGTTCTCTTATTTTCGTAGAGCGGATTCCAGCTATGAAGGCACCTCTCAATGCCTGCTCGTCGTGTAATTTAGCAGTAACTGTTTGAAAATCACAGTCGCGTGCTAACAGCCTCAATTCTCTCCCATAGTCAGATATAGTTTCGTCGGGCTTTTGTTTTCGCGTTGATAACACGTGACGTGCCAAAATCTCATTTCTTGGCTTGATATATGTTCTATCAAGGATTTTCATGGCTTCATCATAAGTCTTGCAATCACGAACATACGGAAATATTGACGCAGAGATATGATTTATTACAAATTTGAGCTTCGCAGCATCGGCCGTGCTGTCAGTCAATTCTTCAGACAAGAAATTATTAAACGTATATCGCCAATGGATCCATTTCAAATCCGCACCTGGGACATTTGGTTCCACGTCAAATTTTTCAGGTCTTAGATACTTTGTTATCGAATCAGGTTTAGACATTTTTTTTTTAGTTAATTAAATTGATACATAATAAACGATAAATCAACTCGAATCTTGGTTTTAATTAACTAAAAGAATTATACATAGGCGAGACACATAGAATGATTGGAAAGCTGTTGACATTGACAATTAAGAAGAAATAATTGAGCATCCAACATAAAGTATTGCGGCAGCTATGGAACCTCATATCAATTGTTATGCTTATCAATGTCTAACTCGGCATGCGAAAGAATATCCTCGCAGTCGCAAAATGATTTAATTAAGACAAAAACACGAAACAGATTTATAAACATGTACATGTAGCATTTATGTTGTTCGTTAAACAAGGCATTGGTCAGCTTGGCGATTGCGTTGCATTCAAACGAACCGAAGAAATATTAAATCGTATGAATATAGCCATGTGTAAAGATACAAAAAATGAAGAATATAAGGCTAATTTTAATATTTAATTTAAATTTGATTTAATTAATAATAAAAATATAATGTGTAAGAACAAAGTGTAAGACTAAAGTATATTCTTTTACTACTACAGACTACTCCGCTAAATAAGGTTGGCGATATTACTATTACAACGAAAAATATAGTTGGCAATACTTGGGCATTTTTTACTCGAGTCATTGACAGGATTTGGCAGGTTTCAAACCAAACTATGGTCACACTGGATAGATGTCAAACGCAGTGAAATGTCAATTGTGTTGGATGTTTTATTTTGTGATAAAGAAAGAAAATAATATTATGGGCGTACAGTAGGTAGATGTTAATGTACACTTTGTCAAAGTAATATCCATTATTCAAAATGAGTAGTAGAAAAGAGAATTTGAAGAAATCACTGGGCATATCGGAATATCCCTGGAGCTCAGGTAAGTCCATGATCATCATATGCTCAGGTAAGTCCATCCAGATACGATCTATTAAAAATCGTATATGTAAACTTACAGTTAATAAAATAAATAAAAGACTTTCAATTACTATTAAAAATAACGAAATAGTAATTACAAAGATAAATTTACTTTAATCATAGAAACTTATTCAAATGTCATTGCACCTGAAAAGAAATAAATAGATGTGGAAATCTTTGTGTTTAGTTTTCGACACAGTGTTTTGTAACTACGTTTTAAGTAGGTACTTCAAACAACAACATCTAGGTATGATAACAATCATACCTAGATGTGTAGGTTACGTATTAGATTTTCATGTATCCAATATTCATGATGTGTAGCTAATTATTGAAACAAAGGAATAACCCTTTATTAATAAGATTATTATGTAAAAATAAAAATGTACAGATGATGAGGAAAATAGCAGTCCCCAACCTGGCCAAGATGTCCATTTATTGAGAAGACAATCTGGGGAGCCTCGGCCCAGTGTTGCTGACATGCCTGGAACAAGCGGTATGTACACATATTTATCTTAACTGCTTAACATAAATATTATTCCATTTATTTATAACCTTTCTGTCTTAAGCCTTAAATATATTCCCTTTTACTATTTTTTTTTCAGTGAGGTAAACAAGTTTCTTGGTGTGGTTATGAATATTTGTTTTTTGTTTTATGATATAAGGATTCATATAATTATAGAGGCTACAATAGTATACTCTTAATTTTTTACCTGTATGTACACTTCCATTTTTAGGCAAAGGTCTCAATTTATTTATTTTTATATAATTAGCAATGATGATTATCATTAATTAAATCATAGAACTAATTAACAGCTGAATTAAAATAGTTAAATTATTTTTGAAAAATATTTTTTTTTTTTACATTTACTATTATCAGTTAGACGGACGGACCCGGGTACGTCCTAAAATTGCGGCCAGACACCGGAGGACGGGCAGCAGCGTCCTCTCACTAATCGGTGAGCCACTGCGATCCCCAAGCCGCCTGCCAAGCGTGGGGATTATGGCACCCCCCCCCCCCCCCCCCCCCAAATGACAAAATTGAGCAAGATGCGATGGGACATCTTGGGATTATCGGAAGTCCGAAGAGAGGGACAGGATACGTTAATTCTGGAGTCCGGCAACATGCTCTTCTTCCGGGAAGGCGAACGTAAATCCCAGGGTGGTGTCGGGTTTCTCGTCCACGGGTCCCTCATTAACAACGTCGTTCAGGTCGATAGTGTGTCGAGTAGGGTAGCTATATATATACCTGATACTCAGAGTTACCGATCGGTACTTGCTGAAGGTCATCCAGGTATATGCACCGACCTCGACACACTCCGACGAGGAAGTAGAAGCTGTGTATGAGGAGATATCCGAAGCCATACACAGCTCTGAAACCTATTTCACCGTTGTTATGGGGGACTTCAACGCAAAGGTGGGCTCACGGAATGGCGATGAGTTGAGAGTGGGGTCGTATGGATATGGGCAGCGGAACCAGAGGGGCCAGCGGCTGGTCGACTTCATGGAAAAGGAGGAACTCTTCATGATGAACTCCTTCTTCCAGAAGCGACCAGCCAGGAAGTGGACGTGGATAAGCCCCGATGGTTCAACCAGAAATGAGATCGACTTCATCATGACGACCAAGAAGCGAATATTCAGTGATGTCTCTGTGATCGGGAAGGTGAAAACCGGTAGCGATCACCGCATTGTAAGAGGCACACTGAATATCAATGTCAAGCTGGAGAGGTCTCGTCTGCTGAAGTCCACGCTCCGTCCTGGTCCTGTTCAGATCCAAGATCCCGAAGACTTTCAACTCGAACTGCATAATCGCTTCCAGAGCCTCGCCGAATGCGAAACTGTGGACGAGATAAACAACGGGTTGGTGGAAACTGTCCAAGCAGTGGGGTCCAACTTCTTCAAGACCCCACGCCGAAAAAAGCCTCTAAAGCTCTCTGAGGAAACCATTAAATTAATGGAAGAGCGGACCGAGATGAGACTGCAATCTTCAGCTGATATGTCGGAATATGGCAAACTCAATAGACGAATCTCGAAATCGATGCGGCACGACCTGCGCTCCTTTAATACAGCACGTATTAAGGATGCAATTGAGCGAAACCAGGGCTCAAAAGTGTTCGCAAAGAATTCGTCTATTGGGCAAAGCCAAATGACGAAGCTGAAGATCGAAGATGGCAGTATCATCTCGTCGAAGCCGGAAATTCTCAGAGAGCTTGAGAGGTTTTACGGACAGTTGTACACCTCAACACGACAACCCGCTGTCAGCACAGCTCAAGACACCAGAGCTAAGCTGATCCGACACTACACTGAGGACATCCCAGACATCAGCCTGTACGAGATTAGAATGGCTCTCAAACAGCTTAAGAACAACAAGGCGCCGGGTGATGATGGAATTACGACAGAACTTCTGCGAGCGGGTGGAAAACCGGTACTCTTAGTCCTCCAGAAGTTATTTAATTCCGTCATAGCCGAAGGTACTACGCCAGAAGCATGGCACAGGAGCGTGGTGGTGCTCTTCTTCAAAAAAGGTGATAACACCTTATTGAAGAATTATAGACCCATCTCGCTCCTGAGCCATGTGTATAAGCTGTTCTCGAGAGTCATTACGAACCGTCTCGAACGCAGGTTTGATGACTTCCAGAACCGGCTTGGGTTCCGTAAGGGCTTTGGCACCATAGACCACATACACACGCTCCGCCAAATTATACAGAAGACTCAGGAGTATAATCGGCCATTATGTCTAGCGTTTGTGGACTATGAGAAAGCCTTTGATTCTATCGAGACCTGGGCGGTATTGCAGTCCCTTCAGCGATGCCATATCGACTATAGGTATATCGAAGTGTTGGAGTGTTTGTATAGAAACGCCACCATGTCAATCCGATTACGGGACGAGAGCACGAAACCAATCCAATTGCAGAAAGGCGTGAGACAGGGAGACGTTATTTCTCCGAAACTGTTCACGAACGCATTGGAGGACGTTTTCAAGCTCTTGGACTGGGACGGATTTGGCATCAACATCAATGGCGAATACATCACTCACCTTCGTTTTGCCGATGATATAGTCGTAATGGCAGAGTCGCTGGAGGACCTCAATACTATGCTCAACGACCTCAGTAGCGTTTCCCAACAGGTGGGTCTTAAAATGAACATGGACAAGACGAAAATTATGTCAAATGTCCATGTTGCACCCGTACCGGTCGTCGTTGGGAACGATACGCTCGAAGTTGTCGACCACTACAACTACCTTGGACAGATTGTTCAGTTAGGTAGGTCCAACTTCGAGAAAGAGGTCGCTCGAAGAATCCAACTCGGATGGGCAGCGTTCGGGAAATTGCGTGATATCTTCTCGTCCAAAATTCCACAGTGCCTGAAGACAAAGGTCTTCAACCAGTGTGTGTTGCCAGTGATGACATATGGCACTGAGACGTGGTCGTTAACTGTTGGCCTCTTAGAGAGGCTCAGAGTCACACAGCGGGCAATGGAGAGAGCTATGCTCGGAGTCTCTTTGCGCGATAAAATCCGGAACGAGGATATTCGCCAAAGAACCAAGGTCACCGACATAGCTCTCAGGATTTGCAAGCTGAAGTGGCAATGGGCAGGCCACATCGCTCGAAGAACGGACAACCGATGGGGAAGAAAGGTTCTCGAGTGGCGACCACGAACCGGAAGACGCAGCGTAGGAAGGCCTCCTACTAGGTGGACCGACAACATTGTGAGAGTCGCGGGCAACCGATGGATGCAAGTGGCGGAATGTCGTTCGATGTGGTGGTCTAAGGGGGAGGCCTTCGTTCAGCAGTGGACGTCTTCTGGCTGATGATGATGATGATGATGATTATCAGTTGTTTTTGTTTCATCATAAGTAAGCTGTATCAAATTTGGGTAAATGAATGTAATTTCAAAATTTCGTAAATTTTTCTTACTACTAGTACTACACTCCACAGTTATTTGGTCTCATTTAGTCAAAATCATGATTAAAAGCGATAATTGCTATTGCAGATAGTTATAGTTGTGAAATAGTAAACAGTCAGCACCACACACAAATAAGGTTACTGCAAAATGTGGGGACTATACAATATTTATGTTTTTCAGAGATAGACAGATAAGCTTGAATTTTATATCAATACCTAACAGGCTACTTAGTCCTGACACAAAAAAAAAAAACAATAGTCAATACAAAATAGTGAACCAATTACAATGATAGGTTCATTGTAATTGGTTCACTATTTTGTATTGACTATTGTATAGCTCAAAAAACCAGAGTATTGAGTATTGAGTAGCTCAAAAAACCAGAGCTCAAAATTTCATATTAACATGTTTTAATCATCTTTGTCTTTTTTGAAACAAAAGTATTGACCAATGTGGCTGAACCAACTGCAAGACGGTAAAATATATTACTAGATTAATAAATTTAATTATTATTTTTAATTCATTATTCCCTAAACAAAGAATAGAGCAATCATTGATATTTTCCTGTGATTTTCGGTCTACTTAGGTAGAATTTCCAATTTCGTAGGTTATGCAACATGGTTGGTGTTTCGCCGTGCACTTGCCGCAATTCACATTAAACGTCCTAGTTGTGTGGTGTTCAACTTTGTGGTGTGTAGTACAACTCTGAGGCCTTTTATAGCTGAATTACATAAAAAATCGGACTTTTTTTTTTGTTTCTATTATTAGGAGTGCAACAACCACCTAGTTCACCAGCAACTGTGCGGAAGCAACAGGCCAAAATGGACAGAGCTCTGTTTTGGTCTATCATCAATAACACTCCGAGACCATCAAATGTTGGCGTCAATCGGTAATAATCATTTTTTTTTTTATTTCTGCGCCCAGCTTTTACCTTTAAAGTCTAATATTTCCTGTATCATAGCCACTCTGATTTCTTGCAGAATGATCTAATAAAATTTAGAGTGTGCTACTTTGTAAAGTTTAACGTCTGTCTATCAAAAGACAGATTCTGAAACTTAACGTAAATAATACCTACCTAAAGTATTTGTTTAAAGTTAAACATTCGTCAAAAATATGTGTGAGATTAAGATGCATTTTCTGATTTGTTGTATTATACATATATGTAGCGATTTTTACCAGCGTGAACATGATGGTAGACACAAAATAATTGTAACCAGTTCCAGGGTATGCGACGTGCCTCTCACATACGTGTCGCGCCCCGTGATCCACGCGCGTTCCTCCGAGGTCCGAGAAGCGCGACGAAACGAGCGCCCCACCACATCGACAGACATACAACGTATCCTCGCGTTCAAGAAGCTAACACGTAGCCTGCACAACCTGACTCAAAACAAACCCAGTTCCAACTTGTACCCAACGTCCTCACGTCGTTAGTAATATTGTAGATTTTTATTTACTTTTTTTTTTTTTTCTAAAATGTGTTCCTCTTTAAATAAGAATCACAGGTTTTTTTATATGATGCTTCACACCGTCACACGCTACTAGCATTTCTCCTATATCGTAAATACAGTTAAAAGATATAAATCCCACATGCGCAATACTCAGACCCATACAAATACATTTTCCGTGCAAGGATCAAACCTGCGACCCTTACCACAGAATTACTTTACTTTAGCGCATACTATACCACTAGAGCCTTCAAATTAAGATTTAAAATGACTTTTTTGCACTTGTAAAGAATTTTATCAGGTGGACAATTCTCGAATTATATCAATAAAACATGACATTCATTGAAACTCTCGACATGTACTGTAGTACTGGTCGAAAACATGTCGTGATTTTAGTCACTTTATTTAAAAATACTGTTTCTAAAATAGACTCATGTCTTAACGTGCGAGAATTTCCTCTTGTGTTATCCGCTCCTAAACATATTTTTTATGCAGTGAATGTATAAGATGGATAAGTAATTATAGCTATAATAAAAGATCATACGGAATATTGCCATGCTCATAACTCTTGGCCGACGACTCTTGAATACATAAGTCCTTGAAAAATATAACATGAAAAAAAAAAACCTGTTTTTACACGACTACCCAAAAAAATGTCATTTCAGTCGGGGGACCTCTTAGATTAAAAAGTGTTCCTCAGAACGGTACCCCGACTGCAATGACAATTTAATTTATCTCAAACGGATAGATAGTCCGTGAGTAAATGATTGACCTTTCGCTTTGTATATACAGAGTAACTGATACAACTGTTTTTTTTTACTATTTAGTTTGTTATTTGGCAGGGCAGTCGTGTTCTCTATTTCTACTTACTCTTCAATTGGAAGTTATATGTTTACCTTTAGCAGGTGCGGGAGGCAGTGCTGCTCCTTCCCGAAGTCCACTGTTCACGCCTTCGATGTCGACAGACCAGGCAACTCACGCTAGGTCCAGGGCGCACAGTAATTTCAGCAGATCACAGCCTGGCCGTAGTTCTTTGCCAGCATACACCAGGCATAGTAGGTGTTGAATTCACATATTAAAGCTCCTGTGTATAGTAATGTTCGGGATAAACATGTGTGCAATATTATTATAAGTATTTTCATCATGTAGCACGCTGATCGATGCGCTTTATTAACTAAATCAGTTTCATTCAGTCACTTTTCTAGTTTGTCAATTGACAGTGGCGTGATTGGGGCATGTAAAGAGCGAGATGTAAGAGCACTTGCAGCCCTGGACTTAATTGTTAGTCTTTGTAAGGTAATTACTCACTGCGATTGTCATGAGTTGAAGATGCATTTCGCTAAATTGTTATGTCACGACCGACCTCGAGGATCTTATGCCAGCTCCCTTTTAAAGTTTGTATTGATATTTAATGTAAAAAGGAAAAAACCCCCAGCATATTGTCGCAGAAGTTCCAACGTAACGCAATAACATGCGCTTCTGCATAGTTGAGTAGATAATTGCTGTGTGCTGTGGGTTTACGTTGACGTGGTACTGTGACCATAGTAGTGAGTTGTTCCGTAGCGAATCCTCCCGACATCCTGCCGCTGGCGGAAGCTGCGCCGTCGAGCCATCGCTACAACACGTTGCCGCCGCGTCCCAACGCCATGTCCGATATCGACACCAGCCCGCCCGTACCACTCGACAACCATTACATTGTCGACCACTCGGACGATGGTATGTATTAAGTCAGTAATGAAGGCTGCGACGAAAGTGATTGTCGCGATTGTTATTGTCAACAATTTGCTTAAAACCAAATAAAATTTGAATTTGGTGGTAAGCGGCCACCTCCGCCTTGAATTTATGTATGTAACAGGTGAGACATATGTACCTATATTATTTTATAGAAGTTGACCGGGAACCAGAACGTAATCCAGAGGCTGAACGGAGAGAAGAAAATAATGCTGATGAAGAGAATGCTGAAGGTAATTTTTAAACAGTTACAAGGCAAGCTTTCGTGAGAAAAGGGGACAAAAAAGGAAAGTATTTACATAAAATGCAGTTCAATGGATTCTCCATAGGAATTGTCGAACAGATGACTGCTAAATATAACCTTTTACGAAAGATAGGTCGTCAATCATAAATGGATATTTTGCCATTAGTAATTAATTTAAAGCGGCTTTTTTAGACTTTTGTGCTCAACTATAAGTTATAGGTACATCTCCATCTTCAATATCTCTTCATACCTAATTAATACATTTTAAATCCAGCGTCAGCCGCTGGCATATCTCTGGAAGAGGAGATAGTGGAGGTGGACACTCCTGATGAGCCAGATAACAACCAGCCGGCTGATGAGACCGACAACACGGAGGCTACCCTGAACAATGACACCAATGCCGTACGTATCTTAGGGCTCATCTGGACTAAATGCGGTCAAGCTTTTTACGTGCGAGAGGTGGAACACAGATTTTTGACAGGTTCTTTGTCGGCACGATTGACTGCAAATACTTGTTTCGGGCTTGGGTGTATGTATGTGAGACTTAAACGTGTGGGATGTTTTTTATCCGACTATGGCGAAGAAAAAAGGAGGGTTATGATTTTGACCAGTGTGTATGTATGTATGTTCACCTGTTCCCTCATAACTTCTAAACTACTTATCATAATTTGACAAATAAGGTATCGTTGGAAGTGTCATGATCGTCCGCTTGTTATAGGCTATGTGACGTCACATTAAATTGAATGTGGCGCCTTCTAGAGAACATAAAGTCATGAACTAAAAAGCCCTGTTGAGTTTCAAATGAAAGAGCAACAAGATATCAAATAATTAGCAATATTCAAAAAAAAAAAAATTGTTTACTATTGCTCGCGGCTTTGCTTGCATGCACTCGATGAGCCAAACGTATTTTCTCTCCAAATCTACCCAAAATACGTATATAATAATAAACAAAAAATATAAAACGGCTCTGTAAATACTTTATCACAAAATTATAACCCCCAAGATAATTTAAATAAAAAATAAGTTTAAAAACTAAAACCCTACTACTGAAAAATCACACTCTAAAAAGTATGAAACAAGAAAATATTCTCATCAGAGGATAGCCGTGGTCGATTTGCCCTTAAGCTCGCTTACTACTGTTAGAATGTATTGTTTTGTTAGGGTAGGTGGCATACGACCACGGCTATCCTATATAACGTCGCTGCGCCTGCCAAGTTCCATATGTGCATATTTAACGAAAACTATTCATACTTTTTAGAGCGTGATTTTTCAATAGTCAAGGGCAGTGGTCGGCAAACCGCGGCTCGCGAGCCGCATGTGGCTCTTTGACTCCTCGGCTGCGGCTCTTCCACGAAAAGTTCGAGAGTGTACTTTTAATCCTAATTATCTCCGTAATAATGTCTCCTGCTAAACAAATAATAAATAAATAAATTCAGCCCATTACTGTCCCACTGCTGGGCAAGGGTCTCTTCTCAGAATGAAAAGGGGTAGGCCTTACTCCACCACGCTGGCCCGGTGCGGGTTGGCGGACTACACACACCGTCGAGAACTTCATGGAGCCCTCTCAGGTGTGCAGGTTTCCTCACGATGTTTTTCCTTCACCGTAAATGCAAGTGATAATCAAATTCTGATCCGCACATGATTCCGAAAAGTCAGAGGTGCGGGCCGTGTTTGAACGCGGACCCTCCTGCATGGAAGGCAAGCGTTCAACCGCTAGGCTATCACTGCTAAATCTAAGCTTAAGTTAAAAAAAAAATGGCTCTTTGGATAAATTTCAATTGTGTATTTTCTATATTTGGCTCTTTTGGATGACAAGGTTGCCGACCACTGGTCTAGGGTTTAAGTTTTTAAACTTACTTTTTCTTTAAAACATACTTGACCGCAGTCCGTCCTTGCGAGCCCTTGGGCTAGGTATACATGAAGGCTAAATCGATCAGTTTAGTTTGTTTCGGGCTTCATTGGCGCTTTTATTATGATACATTATGTTTTAGCTTTCCGATATTCTAGTCGGTCGATTTAATTAGCTTTCATATGCACCTAGTCTTACATTATAGACCGTACGTCTTAAGGTAAAGAAGATGGATCTTTTCTACATACAATATTTTATATTTACGCTCTTCATAAATATTATAATGAAATAATTCTTACGGAAAATATCGTGTAGGGACATGGATGAAACGCGAGAACGTAAAAGTTATTTCGTTTTCTCAACATTTGCTTATCATCTCAACTAGATAACATTAATAATAACAGTGCATATATGCATGATGTCTATGGATATTCCCGTAGACTTATACAGCGAACGGATAATACCACATTGTCCACGCTTGCAACGCCAACGCATACTAACAAGTACGTATATTAACCATTTATTAACGTCTGCTTTAGCTAAGATGGCGCATATCTACATGTATTTTTCCTCTTTTCACCTTAGCTTTTTCGCTTTGCTTTAATTAAACAATGGATCATGCGCATACTGCCTACCAAGTGCGGGAACCTATCCTTCACTCTTCATTCATGATAGAAGATGCAGTGATACACGCGAAGCAAATGTAATGCAATCTATATTTTTGATCATTTTCTCTAGTGAAACAAATTTAGTAGAAAATCAAGCATTTACGTGTTGCGCTTGCGTTAAAGTACTACATGATGTGGTCATCGGTATGGGAACAGTAGTTTTTTTATTTGATTTTACTGTTATAGGTGGCAGCAAATTCTGATGAGAATGTCGAGGCGCCACAACCACAGTCGCCATTTCACGGCGTCAAGAGGAAAAGGGAGAGTAAGTTAATGTTGGACTTTAGTTGCACTACATGAAATATGTGCGGGGTAGCATCCCGCACATATTTGCGTGGTATTGGATGCAAAGAAGTTGTTGTTCAAAGTATTGTTTATTAGAGTTCTCACGAATTGTTCTTAATATAAAGATTATGACCTAATGTTAGATTGTTACTGTTAAAATGTTAATATTAAATTGAAAATTGAAGTTCAAGAAGTTTA
Organism: Shargacucullia verbasci; assembly: GCA_947562105.1. NCBI lineage: Eukaryota > Metazoa > Arthropoda > Insecta > Lepidoptera > Noctuidae > Shargacucullia > Shargacucullia verbasci. The sequence continues at coordinate 10,818,560 of OX387285.1, read as the reverse complement.
TTATAAGTGCATAAGTGTTGCATAGGAAAAAGTGTTTGGTTCGGTTGGACCGGACAATATATTTAGTATCTGTTGTGACTATTATGATAGATCGAGACAAAAAATTAGAAGAATTAATAAATGATTATGGTTTTTCTAAATAATTTCAGCAAGTGAAGAAAATACGGAGCCTTATTCGGTACAAGAGTTTAATCAAGTGAGTGACTTTTTGTTTATTGGGCTTGTGGTTTTGTAAATCATATAAGTATTTAAATATATTCATGTATAAACTAACCATATAAATATTTATCATCTTGGCTTGTAGTAGTGTAGAAAATAAATAAAATAAGGTGTTCATTATTTATAACCCCCGCGCACACGATAGACTGAACCCTCTGTTTGCGCAACTGTTTAAACTTTCGCAGCGTCGTCGTTTAGGTTCAATCAATCGTTTGTGTAATATAACTTTATTTCACATAGTATTGTTATTGTTAAACGACTAAAATGTAGTCTAATTAACCATATTTTTTTAAAACAACTACCAATATCTGACTTATATCGAGTAAGTCAAATATTCATCAAACGGCATACAAAACTGTGTTCGTTATAAAGCGGAAGTTTTTGTTAATTTCTTCTAGAAGACGCCAGGATATTTTCTTTTGCCGTTACTTTAGTTCGTAAAAATAACAACCTGGCTTTTAAAATTACTGCCTGTATGTACCAATGATATTAAATCACCTTGACTCATTGGGAAACGGATCTTACAATTTGTGTGAGATATCTCGAATAGAATAGCCAACAACACAAATATTTTTGTAACCACGATTCGGAATGCAAATAAAAATACAAAATCATTTTACACTGGCGAGTGGTTTTTTTTTTAATATCATATACACATATGTAGTCTCATTATTATTTTTTATACATACTAGCGAATCGTCACATATATTTTACTGTAGTAGCAGTCACCCCGGATAATATACTATAATACAATTAAAGCTATAATAAAATCAATGTTTGAGCCAAAAGACTTCTAGTCCACCGATGATGATAAATATACATTTATCATCAAATAACTTGTGTCTTTGATGAACTGGCCCAGATTGCGAAAATCCATTTGATAATGGTGTAAATGTGTGAGTTTCTGGAATTGTCCGGGTAACGGGACAGAAACGGAACGTATTTGCGTCACAGTTGCGATGGAAATCTCTTTCATTTTGACAGTCCCACAATGCACCGTTGACGACGATAGGATGTCACACTAATCATCGTTAAACTGTTAGTTGAAACTGATTTCGATTGCGACAGCGTTATTCAATTTAGGCACCGTTGGTCATCAATCATCACAACATTGCATGTGGTTTTTCGGCGGAAGTGTAAAGTACACTGATCAGTATACCACATAATTATCCGCTTGGCGCAGAGTCTCCTCCGCCTGCTGGAGTGCCCGGTGTGCCTGGAGTGGATGGAGCCGCCCATCTCGCAGTGCCGGCGCGGCCACTTGGTGTGCAGCCGCTGCCGCACGCGCCTGGCTTCTTGCCCCGTTTGCCGCACCACCTTCTCCTCTGTACGGAACAGGGCCATGGAAGGGGTTCGTACTGCTTAGATATTTAGTGGTAGTCGTGAAAGTTACAAGTCAGCTTATTGATGTTCACTTTATTGAATTGAGTGCTCGGTTGCTGCTTTGCTTCAAGTTGTCAATAAACATTAAAAGGAATGTTGTTGCACATTAAACATAAATTAACGAATTCCAGTTTGAACTCGCAAGGCGAACGTCTATAGCAATAACCGAAGTTTTAGAGAAAGCCTGAACTGAACATAATATTATAGAATGTCGTATGATCAATACGGACAGTTGCTCGGCTAGAGAAGCACATCAGTAGCAGTTTGTGTGTTCGCAGGTGGCGGAGATGCTGCGCTATCCGTGCCGGCACGGCTGCGGGCGCGAAGTGCGCCTGCGCCGGCGCGCGCCGCACGAGGCGTCCTGTGGCGCGCGGCGCTATCACTGCCCCGCGCCGCCCTGCGCCCGCCTGCCACCGCTGGCGCACCAAGAGCTTGCGCACCACTTCCAGGTGAGACAGGCGAGCAGGTGGCGGACATGCTGCGCTACCCGTGTGGGCGCGAGGTGCGCATGCGCCGCCCTGCGCCCGCCTGCCACCGCTGGCGCACCAAGAGCTTGCGCACCACTTCCAGGTGAGACAGGCGAGCAGGTGGCGGACATGCTGCGCTACCCGTGCGGGCGCGAGGTGCGCATGCGCCGCCCTGCGCCCGCCTGCCACCGCTGGCGCACCAAGAGCTTGCGCACCACTTCCAGGTGAGACAGGCGAGCAGGTGGCGGACATGCTGCGCTACCCGTGCGGGCGCGAGGTGCGCATGCGCCGCCCTGCGCCCGCCTGCCACCGCTGGCGCACCAAGAGCTTGCGCACCACTTCCAGGTGAGACAGGCGAGCAGGTGGCGGACATGTTGCGCTACCCGTGCGGGCGCGAGGTGCGCATGCGCCCGCCTGCCACCGCTGGCGCACCAAGAGCTTGCGCACCACTTCCAGGTGAGACAGGCGAGCAGGTGGCGGACATGTTGCGCTACCCGTGCGGGCGCGAGGTGCGCATGCGCCGCCCTGCGCCCGCCTGCCACCGCTGGCGCACCAAGAGCTTGCGCACCACTTCCAGGTGAGACAGGCGAGCAGGTGGCGGACATGTTGCGCTACCCGTGCGGGCGCGAGGTGCGCATGCGCCCGCCTGCCACCGCTGGCGCACCAAGAGCTTGCGCACCACTTCCAGGTGAGACAGGCGAGCAGGTGGCGGACATGCTGCGCTACCCGTGCGGGCGCGAGGTGCGCATGCGCCGCCCTGCGCCCGCCTGCCACCGCTGGCGCACCAAGAGCTTGCGCACCACTTCCAGGTGAGACAGGCGAGCAGGTGGCGGACATGCTGCGCTACCCGTGCGGGCGCGAGGTGCGCATGCGCCGCCCTGCGCCCGCCTGCCACCGCTGGCGCACCAAGAGCTTGCGCACCACTTCCAGGTGAGACAGGCGAGCAGGTGGCGGAAATGCTGCGCTACCCGTGCGGGCGTGAGGTGCGTGTGTCAGCGTAGAGGGACCACATGTTAAAGGTGCGAATACAGGCCGTATTTGGGACAATTTTGCATCGAATGGCTGCTGTGTGAACGAAGCCTGCGCGGAATTTTTGCAGTAATTCTTCCCGTGCATTATTTCAGTGCAAGCACCTCCCGATCCTGAAGATCGGCAGGAAGCACAAGTTCTCGATGAAGGTGAACTCGGAGCAGCACGACACATGGCTGATCATGGCTTTGGACGAGTACTTCCACCTCCGCGTCGACGTGGACATTCGCACGTGGGGTGTCATTGTATACGTCGCCTACATAGGGCCCAAGCGCAAGGCTAAATACTTTACTTACGAGGTATGTTATTCAATACTCAAGTGAACTTGTATGCGCAACTCCTTGCTCGTATCATAGACGCGTGCATGTTATTTGCATATATTTTTCGCTTACGTTAATTACACAGGCCTACAAATTTAAGGTGATGACGTCTTGTCTAGGGATCTGACAACTGATTCTGAGGTATTTTGATGCACTGATTACGAATATGTACTCAGTTTTTTTTCTATCACCTCCGGATTTTCCAGAAAAGCTACAGATAGAAAATCGAGAAAAAACACGCTTTTACTAAAAAAAAAAAAAAAAATTAAAAAACTGCCTACTTTCTAACTTTGATAACTATTAAAATATAATTACAAAACATCGTAAAGCTAAAATACATATCAATTTTCTTTATGGAACGTGGTCTCCCAAAAGTTTTTGTTGTGCGATTTTCTCTAAATTTCCGTTTTGGATGGTCGCGCTTCAGTAGCCAACAATATTCCACCATCGTGCTGGAATTCCATCGTTCTTGATACCTGTCTTCAAGTTCTTTCAAATCTTGGTGAAATCTTTCGCTTTGTTCTTCCCTAACGGCTCCCAGATGTTCCAGAAAGTATTCAATGTGCGAATTCAGGAAATGAAGTTTTATGCTCATATTATAAGCCCATAAGACCCAAATTCATTAACATTTTGGCTACTATTTCTTTGTAATAATCCTTGACATGGTTTTTAGGCTCCCTCCATAACATGGGCGAAAAGCAAAAGTATCTTAAAGATTTCTGCCCTTTTGACCATTTGCGAAGTTCTAGCAAACAGGTCGAACAGACTTTATGAGGAGTCCAAGGTTTATCCTGGTTACTGATGGTATGTCCAAAATAACTGTTGTAAACATTCTTCACAAAGTCTGTAATTTTATTTCGTTGTTAAATTACCCGCAAATACATATAACAAAAACAGTCTGGAGAATTTAAACAACTTCGCGATGACATTTTTAAGTTTTCGTTGCAAGATGCGCACATCAACTGTTAATTTTCTAAATCAGTGTTAGTACTACTAATACAAAAAACTTATTGCTTACCTTATTTACACCCTCTTCTAGTAATATTCACAACAATAAGGTAATTTCACCTAATCACCGTGTATTGATTGGCTTGTTACTACATGAGGCTAAAATGACCCGTTTTCGACGTGTTAAAGGCGTATCACCTATACTTCTTATGTAGTAATTAGCAAATTACGGAATCGAATTAATTTGTTTGTCTCATCAGAGTAATAAAATGCATTAAAAATTAGGCTGAACTAATTTAATAAAGTTATATAGCTTTTCAAATGTAGGCGCCCAAGCAATTTTAATTAAAATGTTAAATATTTAATATCAAATAATCCTGACGTGATGGACTTTTTTTTATTTTTTTTTTCGGAATCAGCACCTCAAAAACTATAGTAAAAGTTATTCAGATCCTAGAGAGTAAAACCACTGTAGGCCTGTGTTATTATTAATAATAATAATTCTTTATTGTAATAATATTTATTCATTATTGTCGAGATCGAGGAAATCTGGTACTAGACTCCCCCCAGATCTTTTAACGTAGGGCGGACGCTGGGCGCCGGAAGGCGGGCACGGTAACTAATCAAAAGCCGGACTAAATATTCCAAGCTGTTACGGAAAGCATATATAATCATGCTAGCTTTAGGTCTAACCCCTACCTATTACTACCCGTTTTTTTTCTAACTTGTGAATTTGTCAGGTCACGGTGGAAGGTCAGCACAACTCGAGGTGTCTGAAGTATGCTCGAGCGACACACAGCGACCTCGAGAGCTCGTCTCTGAACGTGAGTCGTCAGGACTGCTTCCACCTGACCTTAGACCAGGCGCTCAACTTCCTCCGCTTCAAGAACAGACACTGCGAGCCAGATAAATTCTTGGACTTCGATGTCGAGATCGCTAAGTGCACAAGTGTCAACTTCTCGGAATCCAAGGACGATTCCGACTCTTAAAACTATGATGTATGTTACGGAAATCTTTTGCACCGAATCTCTCAAGAAGGGGAAGGCTAGTATGTAGATTGGTATTTAATAACACATTTAAACATGTTACTTCAGGGATATAAAAAATGTTGGCAGATCTTGCTATCTCCTGTAATTTCTTATTGAATTATTTAAGATGTCCTAGCTGATCACCCAATCACCGCAGCTGCAATGGCAATTTTTCTAAGAGCCGGAACACAGTAGTTAGTTTTGACAAAATACTATCAAAACATCGTTGGCCAGCTAGGAACGTCTTTATAGGTGTGACGGCAACAGGGATCAGTAGCCCCACCATCCGATCTCTAGATCGGACGTGCTCTTATCGTAATAGTAGTAATTTTGATCTACGTATACAACGCCTAGTGAATAGTTATATGATATTGTTATGATTATAGATTGCTCAGTGTTGGTATTTAAGCAGTTCTTATACACTATCAGTCATATTAATAGGGTTGCTAGAATAAACAGTTAGCCGGTCACATTTGGCATTTTACACCTTTGTCCGGCTTGCAACATAAACAAGCATGCATCACTGGAATTTTTACCTCTGGTTTATAATATTTTAGTTTTAAAAGATACGATTTTAAACAGTTCTGAAATACTTGATAGAAAATGTCCGGCTAAAGTGTAAGATCTTTCCGCCTCTTCTAATTTTATATCTGGCAACCATAGTCATGTAAGAGTAGCTATGCACTAATTTTTGCAAGTTGTATGTTAAACGATACTACTAAATCATTGTTATAAAGCATTACCATATTGTGTTTAAACTGTAAATTTCATATACTTCTATGCTATGTTTAAATTATTTATAAATCGTTAGGCTAAGGTTAAATATTATCTTAGTGTTCTATATGAAATGTATTGAAATAAAACACAAAAAGTATTTTTTGGTATTTTTATTTTAGATCTCTATAACGACATCATTACGGGTATATACAGATGCTATCACATTTTAATGCATTATGTACAATGTATTTTTTACAGACTAAAATAATTAAAACGCTATGTCAAGGTATCAACTGTAATAATTGTATCGTCAAGTGATCTTACAAGCGATAGGAAAATGTAACAAAGATACTATTTAGCGTAACTAAGTTACACGTATGCTAGGTGAGTCCTAATAAGAGGGGCGAGGTTGTGAGAACATTCATAATTTAATTATTATAATTTTGGAACTATGTACATTGTGTTCACGCCACGAGTTGCTTGGAGGCGAGCGTCTGCCGCGCGTACTCGGTGTCCACAAGCCCGCGGCAGACTAGTGAGAATTCTTGAACAGTCTCTAACAAACGACGCTTGCTGCTTTTCTCCCTGATAAGAAAGGTACATTTTAATAATGAAATTTTATTTTTTCCATTAGATCACAAATTCAGGACCCATAATCCTGAATGCTACATATTTAGATGGCTTTGCATACAATGGTTTGCTTGTTAAATACAGCGTGATATATCACAAATATCGCACCAGTGGACTAGCTATTGAGACTGCTACATTTTATAGTCGATTACGGCGATTAGATGTGCGCGTGACGCAGCCTTGCGGATAGTTCACCCTGAGAGAGCAGTCTCGCAGTTATGCAGAGCAGCGGTTACTGTGTGTACGTACTTGATGACGGCGGCTATGAACTTGTGCTTGTGCGGCTCGGTGGCGTGCGGCGTGGGGAAACCGGGCGTGGCGAGCGCGTGACGCAGCCACGCCGATAGCTCGCCTTCACGCCATGCGGCTCTGTTCAGAGCAAGCAGGAGTTCTGCCAGCGGTTCGATCTGGTTGCGAGGTGTTGCTCCGCCTGACAAAAAGTAAGGAGTGTACTACTTGTCAAAGTATAAATTATATAGGTTTATGGCGATAAATAAAAGGCACATGAAAACTTTGAACGACTCGACAGAAATGTTGAGTAATATGAAGCTGACGAAGTTAAGTTTAAAAAAAAAAAAGAGTTACCTATACAGTATATGGCGGTGTGTGTGAGCGCGGGTGCGCGCGGCTGCAGCGCGTGCGGTCGCTGCGCCGCCAGCGCCGCCAGCCAGCCGCATGCTGCGCGCGCGCCGCCCGCCTCCCACATGCGCACGCAGCCGCACGCTGCCGACAACCATTATTATACATTTACACATATAACACCTAGCAGCGGCAAAAAAACTGGGGGTGCACAGAAAGACTCAAGTATGGGTATGAGTATGGGTGCACAGCGGGTACTAATCTCGTTACGAACCTTGCTAGCTGGCTGAGTTACAAGGCCAAGACTTACGACCCATAAGTAAACGGCGCAATGTTTGCCTACCAGACATCTTAATAAAGCCGTAGCCAACTGGATAGTCGTTCTTTGTTTGCATATGAGGGTAGGTAATACCTACTTAGTGATACCGATCTTTTTTAGAAAATGAATTGGTATTTATGATAGACTGATTGTAGTATCAGACGTACCTAACTCCACGAGGTCAGGCAGGATATCTTGCAGCCAGTCGACGTAGTGCGGCTTTTTCTTAGTGATGGCTTGCAGGAGAGTGAACAGCCCCTCGGTGAGGTCCGGGCGCGCGGTGGGGTCGGGCGCGAGTGCGCGCACGCTGCCCGACACGCTCGTGTGCAGCAGCTCGCGCGCGCCGCCCCACTCGCCGCCGACGGCGAGGACCACCTGACACAAAACTATCATTTATGTTCTGTTGACACTCTAAGTGTAACTTAAGTTCTAAATGATTGTGTTTTCTATAAATTATTAGAGAAGGATGTGTAAATCTTTTATGAAAATGGGCTCACTTGGCTGAAGAAATACCACATGTGTAAAGAAAAAAAAAACCTAAAATTTGTATTAATACTTGCCAGTTTGACGACGTCCAGTCCCGACGCGCAGGGGTACGTGTTGAAACCGGCGACGATCAGCTGCGCAATGTCGGCCACCAGCGGCATGCAGTCGTCGATCAGCGATGACACCGTTTGTTTTAATATGTGGAACATTGACTGCGCAAGAAAAACAATCTTCGATATAAAAATAGGTAGTATTGTTGTTGTTCATATGCTTAACAAATCAACTTATCGCAGTCAATTTCTAGATACAGGTTTTCCGCATTCCTCACTCAGTTTACCTTTTAACAAACAATAACCAATAACCAGTATAAAAGTCGGCTGGTTTCCTGAGACAAACTTTGGCACGTGCATATTATCTCAGAGAGCACGGGTTCATTAGTAAACGGTGGTGAATTGCGGTTATGAACGTGCAAAATTGAATGTGAACGTGCTGATGTGGAATACGCACGGTAGTAAAAGTTTGGATTGCGACGTATATGTAGAACACGTACCTCTACGAGCGCCGGGTTGCTGGCGTAGGGCGGCAGCGCGGGCGCCAGCGTGCGGAACAGCGCGGCGGCCAGCGGCGCGCGCGGCGCCAGCGCGCCCAGCAGCGACGCGCAGCACTCCGCAGCGCACACCGCGCGACGCGGCTCGCCCGTCTGAACCATAACTGTCTTATAATATGGAGGACACGGTGTCACAATAGTTCAGTCAGAACGGTCACACTGTATTTTTTATTGAGTGATTATCAAGTTGGTACCTGTGCTACGAGCTCGTCGTGTAGGGTATCAGCTAAGGCCTGTAACAGCGGTGCGGCGGCATCTAATTCTGCAGCCGCTAACGCCGCGCCGGCAGCCCCCACCAGCTGCCGACGTACCCACGCATCTGAACGACCTGCGCTACTCTGAAACGTACACATGAATAAATTACAAATACAGTAAGTTGATAGTAAGAAATCGGATTATACTTGCGAGCGTAGCCTTCGCCAGATGGCGAGGTAGCTTCACATCAAATTTAAGTACGCCTGCGACCATTCAATGTAGATGTAAGATATTATTACCTGCGCAGCTTGCACGATGTCGGGTGCGAGCGCAGCTGCAGGCGCGCTGCAGTCGGCGGCCAGCTTGCGGAGTGCCAGCGCGGCCGCGGGAGGACAGCGCGGCAACGCTGCGCCGGCTGCGCGGACGCACGCGCGTCCTAAATCCCGGCCCTCGTTAACCGAGCTCACCCAGGACGCGTAACCGCCTAAAATAACCAAATATCATGAAAGCATAATTATGACTGTCATGTAGTGTTGCAGTCGGCGGCCAGCTTGCGGAGTGCCAGCGCGGCCGCGGGAGGACAGCGCGGCAACGCTGCGCCGGCTGCGCGGACGCACGCGCGTCCTAAATCCCGGCCCTCGTTAACCGAGCTCACCCAGGACGCGTAACCGCCTAAAATAACCAAATATCATGAAAGCATAATTATGACTGTCATGTAGTGTAACGGAATAAATAATATTTTGTTATCTTATTACATGGTTTCTGAACATATTAATTTGATTCGACCGATGTGCACACTTACCGAGACAATCAAGCGCAGTGGTGAGCATACGTTTGTTTGTGGAATTATGCGCCACGTTTAGAGCGTGGTGAATGAGCGCGACCAGCGCAGGCGGCGCTTGTTGTGCAGGCGCCGCATCAGCCAGCGCCGCGAACACGTGCAGCGCGGCCTCTCGCCCGGACTCATTACACGCCGCGCTGTACGCAGCTTCAACCGTTGACCAACACCACTCTCCCAGGATGCCGTAGCAGTACATCTGTACACATTCATCTTATTTCTATTGACTTCTATAGATTATGACTATTATAACTGTGAATATATGAGTGCTACGAATAGTATTTATGAGTTTGCTAAAACGGTTGTATAGTACTGACCACAGTGTCAGAAATGTCCTGTCGATAGCAGCGCAGCAGTTCCATGTCGTCTCTCGACATCTGCGGCTCGGCAGGTGCTGAGGACTTGTTCACCAGCGCCGTCAACAGCCGTGAGAACACTTGCCGCCACACCGGGTGGATCTCTTGTGTTCTATCCATTATGTTTAATACTTCGTCCTGAACAGAAAATTGTAATTGTTAGACTTTGATAATATTCTAATTATCATGAAGCGAATAGTGTAGATGAGAACGCATCTCACCTGTAGTGTGTACCAGAAGCCGAAAGCCAAGTTGGATCTAGTCTCATGTAGCGGGTAGTGTCCAGGCGCAGCTTGCGCGGCTAGCACTAGTTCTATGAGCTGCCGCGCGCCATTCGCAGCGTCCGACCCATCTGCGCTCTCTGCAGCCTGGACTAAAGTGTGTGCGTGGCATTCACCAAGAGCCACACAGCAGGTTATAAGTGCTGCAAGCAATTCCTGCGAATAATTATGAGTGATAATTAAGGTTAGATTGTGCACAAGAAATATTTACATATAGACTGAGATCAAGCTGGAATAAATAATATAATAATAATAATAATAATAATTCTTTATTATCAGGCTACTTTGGCCCATAAATATATACCTTACAAACTAACATATATGTATATTATACAGTTTGTGTTAGTATAAAAACTTAAGCCTATGTTAGTAAAAAAATTCACTAATGCACTGTTATTGTGCGATCGTGTGGCACATGTCCGCGGAAGCGACGAAATACCACGCCCTGCGGCCAGAAGTCCTCTTCCATGAGGAGGTGCAGATAACACGTTGCTACTCGCACCACGAACGCCCTGAAGTTAACGTTGCGGCGCGATTCCAGCAGCTGCACTCTCGGCGCGTACTTAGTCTTCTGGCGCACGTACTCCACAATGTCCTCCGCTTTAGTGGTGTAGTGTAGGCGGGAGATGTACAAAGGAGTGTTCGGCATCGCGGCACGTATGGTGAAGTTGGGCCCCACTGGTGCACTGCCGCAGCGGTTCTTGCTGGTTTTCTGACGGCGCTTCCTCCTTTGCACCGTCACGAAACCATCATCATCAGCCCGTTTCGATACCTTTTCGGGCATGGGCTTCGAAGGAGCATCAAGAGTGCTCACGGCGCCGTTGGCGAGATCTGTGTTTCTCGCTGACGCTGTAGACACGGGCAGCGGGTCATTGGAACGAGTAATTCGAGCGGCCGTACGAGGAGGAGCCGCAGGGGCAGGAGCGGGATTGCGGGGCGCACACGGTGCGCACTCTGCAGGCTCAGCGATCGGCGGCGGCGGCGAAGACAAAACTGCTGACGCAAAGCTTGCCCCCGATAAATTGAGGCCCGCTCCGCGACGCGTGTTGATATTTGATGCACTCGATGGTGACCCAGTTACCGCTACCGCTTTACGCAACTCTATAAGTTCGTTGCGCAAATCAGCGACGGTGTTTTGGGATGCATCCAACCTCTTCTGCACATCCCCTAAGCTTGCCTTTAGAAAAACGATGTCTTTCAGCAGGCTCGTTACATCGACGTGGTCAAAAGTGACAGGAGGGAGCTTATGCAAATCCTTCGCCACAAAGGTCGGCACGTCGTCAGGGTCGGTCTGCTTGAGCAGCGTGATGATATCTTGCACGCTCTTCTTAGTCCCGTCACGCCGGCGGGACACCATCTGGTCTGTCTTGTTCAACACTTTGTACAAGAGTAGCTTCGAAGAGGCGATGTCTTCTTCGGTGAAGTTAGTTGAGCAGATCTGGATTGCGGATACCTCGTCCATCACGTCCAGCTTCTGCTGCAGGAACGCCAGTAATTCATTCGCCATAAGTTGATGACTCATGGCGATTAAATATTACGAGCGCCGGCTTGCGCCGCGCTACACAGTTTATAAAATTATAAGTATCAGCAACACGTCCACATCACAACGCGGCCAAAGCGAGACTGAATAAAGCAAAGGAATCTACCTGTTATTGTAAAACATAGGAGACATGTATTATTAAATTTGTATTGTGAGGCACTCACCTCGTTGATAGAGTTGGGCACGTTGTCCCTGGTCATGAGCGGTGCGGCAAGAGAAGCGAGGTCTGTCAACAGCTGCAACGCGGCCGCGGGGTAGCGGGCCGCGGCTGCTGTACCACCCGCAGCCCGCACCGCTGATAAACACGCTTCACAAGCATCTAATGGCGTATCGCTGACCGCTGGGTTCCATCTGTTAAAATGTAAAGATTTGTATTTCACGAGAATTCATGTTGTCAAGTATTGAAGAGTTTAAGAAAATGAAATTATTTCTCATGATATAATTCCCTCATACTGTACCAAATATTTGGTGTGCAAATATTACTCGTAGAATCTTAATCAAATCTCAAAGTCTGTCGGGTCCGCTAGTAGGATAAGGAATTTAAAGAAAGACAAGGAATTCATATCAGTACTATCGAATAAATAATCTTAATGCTTGAAGATGCTATATTTGTCTATCATGTAAGTTGACTCACGTGTACAAGAGCTGCACGATGGCCAGCAGAGCACGGCACAGCGGCATGCGGTCGGGCAGCGCACCCGCCTCGTGCTCAGCCGCGTCCTCTCCGCCCAGCGTCAGCCAGCTACACGCACACGTCGCAGCAGTCACCCACGACTGTACCACCTGCTCCGGTGGAGATTCTTTGGTGTAGTCAGTACTGTGTAAAAACACAATGATAAGAATTAAATATGTTTTCTATCCACACTTTTATAAATGCTAATGTAATTTTGTCTGTCTGTATGCTCCCTCATCACAACTAAACCACTGAATTGAACATTATGAAATGTGTGTGTTTACAAAAGGCCTGTAGCTTGGGTCTTGGGTAAAGACATAATAGGCTTATATTGTTGCAGCAAAACACTAATAAAAAGATAAATACAAAATACATTAGCTACTGTAAAATAAATACAAAAAAAAAATATCTATAAAGAAATTCTATTCTATATTATCGATTTCTTGAGCTTGTTACAACATTACACAGTCTGAAGGCCACAAATGGACAAGCATGACAGCTTAGAAATGGAACTTACTTGTAAACTGTTTGCAAACATCGTAGCATGTCATCTAAAACTGCTGGACATGCTTGTTGCAATGCTATGCGGTTCTTAGTCCGCAGAGCTGATCCCATTGTCATGCTGTTGTACTGGTACAAAGTAATAACTCATATACATCTCGAAAATACAAGTCAAAACCAACTTTAAATACTTATTCATATTTTTAAAATTCTACTGTCACATCTATGTTAAAATATGTAATGTCATACTTACTTCTTCAGGTATCACAGTCAGTACTTCTAATAATAAGGATGTATTTTCCACAGTAGATAAGGGTCTCAATATTGTTGCCAAGTCTACTGTGCCTTGTTGTAAGATAAATGCTGCTAGCTGTAACAAAGAATATTTATGCTGGGAAATTGATAAATAATATTCTATTGGCAATTTGGTAGCTAATATAATATAAAACGTAAAATCAATGATTGATTGGGTCACTATTTTGTAGCTAAGAGACTGGTATGATATTAATTTCTTTTCATTTGAATATGAAGTGATTTGGGGCAGGTGAGCCCAATGAAGTGGAGTTTGAATTATTATTTTCAATTTTGGCCTTCAGCTGCATTATACATAATATCTAAGTACATACATAATTGCTTTGACTTACACTGATACATAGTCTATTAGTGACAATCTTGGGCCCCTTAGAGTATGTGAACACAGCCTGCAGAATTTTGTCTTTCAGTTCATTATAGCTTTCTGGAGGCACCTCATTCCAACAGCGGAGTATTTTTGTGTGCAGTGTTGTTGCTGCAAAAAACTGGATTTCTGTACCCTGAAACAATATAGAAATTATTACAGAATAATTTTAAAATTGTATCATGATGGTTTATGGAAGTCTCCAATTGAACTTTATACCACTATACAAAACATATAAGTGCTACACACAAGATTATGTGTATTTACCTGAATTTTACCCAACTCTTATCCTCAAATGATAGCGGTATCCAAAATTAAAAGTTAAACAAAAGAAATTGTGCTAATATTTTAAGTGAACTTTCAATGATGACAAGCAGATGATTCAGTTTACCATAAAATAATTATATTCAGTAATGGTTGCAATATCATAAGGATATGAGAGACCCGTAGCGACATAGTTACTGCGCAGATGTGTCAATCTGTGAGGTTAAGCAGCGCTTGACCATGTCAGTCCTGGGATGGGTTATAATTTTTCACATATCGAGACCCCTCTGTGCCTCGGAAAGCACATTAAGCAGTTGGTCCCAGGTGTCGATTGGATGGACTCAAAGACCTATGACAGTTGTTTTGGGTGTCAGCAGCCCAAAAAGTTTGACAACCAGTCCAACCTTAGAGTATCAGTGCATCTCAGTTACTGGGTGGTGGAAGTCAGATGGCAGTCGCTCCATGTAAAATACTGATATTCAGCTGCAACCGGTTAGATTGGACCGCAATGTATTTGGGAAAAGGCTAGATTGTGGATTGCAATATCAATTTTTAAAACAAATTTAAAGCAAATGGGGGCAAAATAAAGACGTGCTTGTTTTTCACAAATAAAGAGACAATTTATCATTAATATGTAGAACAGAATTGAATTGTTTTTATTTCAAATAAACCTATCTTATTTATTTATATTAACCAGTTTTAAAACGATTATAGCACTCTAGTTGTATAGACTCTAGGTGTATTACCTTGCTTGGTTGAAGCAATTCCCAAACGAAATTCCAAGCTTGGGGGACTCTTTGTGCAGTTGTGAGCCACGCGTGGGCCTTCGCCCTTTCACTTTGTTCTCCATTGTAGAACACAGACACAGCATATTCTAAATTCTGTGCCGTAAACTCCATTTGAGCTGCCTTGTATTAAAAACACCAAGTAAAGCTTTTTAATCATCCACTTCTTAACACATCGTGTCTTATATGCCGTAAAAATATTTACACAATCTAATCTGAATAAACATTATCACTATTTATGCTTAAAAACATAGGTAAATTAATTTGCTCAGAGATCAGCGCCGTAAGAACATTATTTTCTAGCATCCAAATGGCTGACAGGTCAGCTGTAGATAATGTTTCATTTTAGGCAGTTTATAAATCTTTATATAAACCCGATATGTATTTATTCAAATAGAAATATGCTGATGTCAGACAACAACAAAATCTCAAAAAAAATAATAATACGAAAACACATTTTCGACGAGACTTCCTTGTTTTTATTGAAAACCTTTAAAACTTTACGTAAAACGTAAAACCTTCCTTACCTATCCTTCAACTCATTCAACTACATCTTGCCTTTTATATTATTAACTAATCTGTGGATCATTCATTGAGCCAAAGACTCATTGAGCTTTGTTCATTGTTGTATGATTGTTGTGGTGTACACATCGCGGGTGTGTGATTTGCTACCTTTCCAGTAATAAATACACTTAGTTTTACAAAATGAAGATTGAGGAAGTGAAGAGTACCGCTAAAACTCAAAGAATATCAGCACACAGTCATATAAAAGGCTTGGGTTTGGATGAAAATGGGGTTCCTATTCAAATGGCAGCCGGTCTCGTGGGCCAGGAATCTGCAAGAGAGGTAATTTGTCACTACTGTAATACGATAATTCTATAACGTTAATTATCCTGTAAGATTTTGTTAATTATTTCAATTATCTAGATGATTCTACAGTATTGATCTAACTTTGAGGTTATGTTTTTCGTTACCATGGAGTGTTACTTCTATAGTTGACTTATAATTTTGTATTTAGCTTGCTAGTATTAAAAGCCTGTAATAGATGGCTAATAGGGAAATGTTCTTGAGTTTTGTTATGGAAACTTGCTACTCGAAATCTGCCTTTTACAATTTTTTTTTTGCGATGCTCTTTTTTATATAATTCATACCTACATTAGGACTTTTCTAATAAAGTAAATGCGTCATTGTTGAATGACTGAATATGTTTGCAGGCTGCAGGAATAGTGGTAGATATGATCAGAAGCAAGAAGATGGCTGGGCGAGCTTTATTGCTGGCTGGACCACCAGGCACAGGCAAGACTGCCATCGCTTTAGCCATAGCACAAGAACTGGGTACCAAAGTGAGGACTTAAGATATTTTGCATTAAATCAATAAACTATCTGGTTATTGCCATTTTTTGACTTCGAATCAAAATTTTCGAAATTTTTGAATTTTATGTTATACATTCGAAAACATTCTTAACACATTCCAGAACATTGAACACCTATTGATGTAATAACAGATGTAATATCAGTAAAATTTCTTTGTCTTGTTGTATGTCCTGCAAATTGTTAATACATCCTTTTGATTCTATTTACATACAGAAGAGTCAATTTATACCCTTCCAATTTATTATGTTTTTAATGTGGAATCCATTTTCATATTAAAAGTATGTATTTGTCCAGTTCAACTAGTTCTCATTGTCATGTCAGTCTATCAATGGTCCATACTAAAAAAAAGGGATTTAACTGCAATTTAGTATTTACTAAGCAGTCACAAGTTTTTATGCCAGGATGTGCCAGTTTTTTCCACTGGTGCTAGTGCAGAATGGTTGAATATCTCTTAATTAATAATATCTATGCTGACAGGTGCCATTTTGCCCCATGGTTGGCAGTGAAGTATACAGCACTGAAATAAAAAAGACAGAGGTTTTGATGGAGAATTTCCGGCGGGCCATAGGTCTCCGTATTCGTGAGACCAAAGAAGTGTATGAAGGAGAGGTCACAGAACTCACACCTGTAGAGACTGAAAATCCAGCTGGAGGTTTGTATTTTAATTGTTAAAGTGGGTATAATAAAATAGGGGCAATCATTATTTAAATATGTTTAATGTAGGTATATTATATGTAGGTATAAGCTATTTCAACTAACTTAACATATCTGCAGCAGCTATACTGGCATTAATATGCGTTAAAAGAGGCTTTATTCATGTAAAAATTTGATGTACTGTGTAAGTCATTGACTTTCTTTTCAGCAAAAGTTTGTGTTTTATGGTTTAAATAGCCACATTTGCCATTTTATCTACAGGTTATGGTAAAACAGTGTCTCATGTGATCATTGGGCTGAAGACTGCTAAAGGCACTAAGCAACTGAAGTTAGACCCCACCATATATGAGTCGCTGCAGAAGGAAAAGGTGGAAGTTGGTGATGTTATTTACATTGAAGCCAACTCTGGTGCTGTGAAGAGACAGGGAAGGAGCGATACTTTTGCTACAGAGTTTGATCTTGAGGTAATGCAGCATGCTTGCTTATTACCTACAATTTTTTTATTATTGAACCTTTTAAGTATGTTACAGTTCTGTTTTTCATGTGACCCTTCTTCAATACTATCTAATTTCACTATTATCTAATTTTGAGTGATTTCTTAGTAATAAATAATAATTTTCTCCTCCAGGCTGAAGAATATGTGCCACTGCCAAAAGGTGATGTTCATAAAAAGAAAGAAGTGGTGCAGGATGTTACCCTACATGACTTGGATTGTGCCAATGCAAAACCACAGGGAGGACATGACATCATGTCCATGATGGGACAGCTCATGAAACCAAAGAAGACTGAGATTACAGGTAAAATTTACAACTTCTTACTTTTCTGAATATAGTATAGTACAGTTATTGATTATATTTTCGTCTCTACCAAAAGTTGCCATGGCAACATAATCATCTTTAGCCTTAGTAACATGACTGATATCAGTCTTGTTGCCTGAGAAGGTTAGCTAGGGAGTTTTGAACTGTTGTTAACTCAGTGGTGCAACAAAACAAAGTGTTGGCTATTTTAAAGACTATTTTTGTTCAGGTGTTGGATCATTAACAATTTTGTCATATCAATGATTTTATTTTGCAGATAAGCTGAGGAAAGAAATCAACAAAGTAGTTAACAAATACATAGATCAAGGAATAGCTGAATTGGTTCCTGGAGTTCTTTTTATAGATGAGGTATATATTTAATTCATAGTTGGATGATTACAAGATTAGACCTGTCTAGAATTTCAATATTTGTTCTGATTTCCATTTGACCCGCGATACATACCGCAAAAAGTTCAGAGTTCACTGTTCCAGTCCACTGCTGTGAAACTGCACTGCTATAGTGCTTTCAAATGTTATGCAATGTTGAAAATTTATTATTTTCCAGGTACACATGTTGGATATCGAAACGTTCACGTATCTGCATCGTGCTCTAGAATCTGCTATTGCCCCTATAGTTATATTTGCTACCAATAGAGGCAAATGCCAAATAAGGTACCTTTTTGTTTAAATTTTATATCTTACGTTACCTAATGCTAAAACTATTAACATTTTTTATCAAAAGTTGACTGAAACCACTTAAGTGTGTCCAGGAAAGTCTTTGCGTTTATTATAAATGCTTTAAAGTATTTTTTTTTCTTTATTTTTCAGAGGAACGGAAGACATTATTTCCCCACACGGAATCCCACTAGATCTTCTAGACAGATTACTGATCATCCGCACTTTGCCATACAATAAAGCTGAGCTGATGCAGGTACTTACAATATTTATTTATAAGTACTAAAAACGTTGAAGATTTTATAATTTTTCTGTAACAATGAATATTTTATAATTTCAGATCTTGAAACTACGAGCGGCGACCGAGGGTATTGCTATTGATGAAGAGGCCCTTATCGCGCTATCAGAAGTAGGCGCTAATAGTACTCTAAGGTAAATACTACTTTTGTCATGTTGATCTTCCTAACTGAATTGGGAAAGAAAGAAAGAGACCTTACAGTCTGATAGTGAACATAAGCCTGTTCAGCAATTGCGTTCAAACATAACAAACATTTTTATTTCTTAGCCCTAACTTATTATACTTTTTACACTTCATAGTAAACAGTAAATTGTCTAACCGATTGACACAGATTAATTGTACGATGAGGATGAGATTGAAACGCGCACAGTCTCTGATAGTTATTTCTATTTCAACTAAATAAATATTTATTTCCAGGTATGCAGCCCAGCTGCTAACGCCAGCATCACTAGCGGCGCGCGCGGACGGTGCGCAGCGCATCACGCCCGCTCACATCACATCCGTGCATACCCTATTCCTGGACGCCAAGTCCTCCGCGCGCATCCTCACGCAGCACTCCGATAAGTACATGAAGTAAACTAAACAGCGCTTTTACCGCGGAGTAGTAGAATAATGGGGTGTTCATTAATTAATCTACCGGACGTGTGTATTCGATGTCAGTAGAAACCGCATTGTCATTTTTATATTAATCTTATATCCAAAAGCTTATATCTCAAATTGAGAGATTTGTATTACAGATATATTAGAAGTAGTATGCGTGTTAGCACTCGCATTTGTGGACTATTCTGTGTAATGTACCTATTACTATAGAATTAACGCCCTGTAATCAAACTACGTAGAAGGTTCTATTGAAAAGCTCGTAGATTTTCTTTAGACAAAACTTGATGTAATCATATATTCACGTATGTTTAATGTGGTTTGTTTACGGGTTCCAAGAAGTGTCTTGACAGTATTGCACTACTACTTCAAATAAGACGTTCAAAATCCTCACGGTTCCATTAATTATATTTGAAACTATTCATGTGATATTTTTATTATCTGATAACATGTAACAATAAGTTAATTTTGAATCAAATACGATAGCATTATTTCTGATTATTCGTTAGAGGAATGATTTATTTTTGTTCTGTATTTAGGAAGTGCACTTTAGGTTCGTTATAATTTTTCCACCGAATGTTACATATTGAAGTTCAAGAAAGAAGTGGAATTGTATAATAAATAAGTTTTTATTTTATAAAAATGTTTCTTATTTCTAGGTTAGACCTATATTTATTTACACAACAATAATTTCATTCAGGCATTTGTAATATTTAACAACAGGGCAAAACAACAATGTTTTGTTTATAAAGAACATTCATAATACTACTGAAAGGATGCACTTTGCAGTATATTAATATAAAACAAAAATGTATGTACAAAAATACTAATCTTGTAGTGATATTTACAAAATTAAAATAGGTACCATACTGTCTCAAAATCAAGCTACGTTGGTTTAGAATTGGAATTTATGTCGTCTCCAGGCTTGATGTAGCCGACTGGAATGTACCTTGCGTCTGCTTTAGCTTGTGTCGTGGTACTGGGAGCGAGGGTGGTGGTCGGCGGCGTGAACGTGGGTAGGTCCACTCGCAAGTCAGTAGGAGCCCCAGTGTGTCGGTACAGTGCTTCAAACTGTAACTCTTCGGGATATGAATGTGAGCGAATTTTCCTTTCGTCTCTAGCGTTACTTGGGTACACGATGACTATTTTTTCACCTTCACTTCTCAAAGCTACTGGTGGGAGAGCTGTGCTTGTTGAAACGGCTGGCCCGGGCACTATTTTCAGCATTTCTGTTGGGGACGCACGAATTTTTTCTGTTGTCGTGGTTGATGGCGGTGTTGTTGTACTAGTGGTACTGGTGGTCGTCGTTGTGGTCGTCGCCGGTATCTCGGGGTCTTCAGGAGATTCAATGTCGCGTTTCATCCCTGGTGGGCCAACTGTCCTTAACGTCTCAATCTTCATTTCTAGTGTGGGTGTCGGCACTGGTACAGAACTTGTTATATTAATATCTTCCGTAGGAATAAATCTTGCAGTTGGTTTTGGCACTTCTCGGGAACCGAATATAGGCAAGCGCGGTGCATAAGCTGATACTAGAGGTAGGAGAGTATCTCTGGCATATCTCTCGGCTCTTGTGATGAATGATGCCAATCTAGTAGGCAGGAATTGTACCACAAATCCACCATCTTCTTTCTCGGCTCTCTCGCCCCACGTTGAGGTTTCGTAAGTGGGTGTGGTGGACATGTCGTAGTTTTTAGGTTTTCGTATCGGTGGTGGTGTTGTCGTCCTCGGTGGTCGGGTCGCTCTTAGTAATGGTTCAGATATCTCTTGGTCGTCTGGCGAGTCTGCTCGCTGGCGAGGTGTTTTCCGTAGCCGGGGTCTTAGTACTGGTTCAGCTATTTCTACGGCCCCGCTGGGTGCAGTCTTGGTGTTCGTCATCCCGAAGGCTCGGCCAGTGCTTTCCCCTCCCGTCCACTCGTAGGTGTCGACGAGAGCGAAAGGTCTCTGCGGCGTATCCTCAGGTAGTTCGTTGTCGAGAGGATCGATGGCGTTACTCTCTTCTTTTGTTGTATTTTCTTTGTTACTTATGAATTCATGATTGCTGCTCGTTCCATTCAATGGTTCGCTATCCTGAAAATAATAATAAGGATTTTTAGTGTCTTAGTTTTATATAAAAACTGATGCTATGTTTCGTTTGAAAGATGACATGTGTAATTACCTGTTGTAGTTCACAGTCGCCAGGATAAAGAGGCATTTCGATTGATTCTTCAGACATTAACTGAATTCCTGTCTTACAAAATGAAGACCTGTAAAAACATTAATAATATATAATAAAATATAACTATAAGTTCTATTATTGTCATGAATGAGGACTATTATGGTTGGATTGCTGTCACAATTGACTGTTTAAATACTATAAAACAAAACAAATGCTTACGTCTTAGAAAAGCTGTCGGTGATGAGCAGTTTGTGTATGTGGATGGACTTGGCACTGGCGCTCAGCCAGCCGGAGTAGGCGGCGTACTGGACGGTAGCACGGAGAGGCACGCCGAGTGCAGGGTGAGGCACCAACACACGCATGAAGCGAGCGCTGCCATTTACAGTATCCTCGCGCCTGTGGAGAAAGTTTTACAAATATCAAGTAATTCACTTGGTGCAAGTTTTTGCATAGGTTTATTTAAGTTCAGAAATGCACGTGAATATAGCGCTGTGAGTTCTAAAAGGACCGTCTTGCCTCCGCAACTTCCAAAACGCTTGTGTAGTTCGTCAGTTTGTTTGTATAGCCTCGTGACGCCCAGCGGAAGAATTGACGATTTCTATTACATATTTGAATTGTTTCTTGAAGCTTTTAGCATAAATTCTGTAGTAAGACATTGGTCCATCCAAAACACTTACTTGGTCATCGGGAAGGACTCGTTGAGTCCGGAGTCGCCGTGCAACGTAAGTGTCAGTCGCCCGAAGTTGGCCTTTTCTCCCGTTCCGCTGCCCGCCCACACCGACACGTGGTATTGATGCGCTACAAATAAACAATCATTTAAGTACCTAATACATATTTTCAAACACCATAGTAGGGGTAACTATGAAAAAAACTATTGACAGTAGGTACGGTACATATTAAATGTGCTAATAATGTACAATTAGCACATTTAATATGTACCGTACCTACCTTACGAGATAGTATTAAATTCGGATTGTCATCCAAGTGCACAAACTTGATGGATTCCAAACGAATAATATTTCTTATAATGAGAGTGTGAGTATTATAATGTTTATACCACAAAATGGTTCTTCTTCCCTGGTGAGTAAGTAAAGCTGGCCGCGTCCCAAGGACCGATCCGCATAGTAGCCCATGTTGCCGCATCTTCGTTGCCCATCGCACGGGAAACAGCGGCCCTGAGACAGATAAATAAGGTTAATGACACTTATTCACTTACCTATTAGGATTGCAAAACACATAAGCGGATTATTCGGGATTTTTGGTTCGGCAGTATTAGTTGAAGGACACAGCCTATTTTCGGCCCGGCTGTGCCGATTAATGCCTTCATAATTATTTGAGTGTAAAAAGTAAGAAGTAAGAATTCGGACGAAGCAGTAGTGTCGGACTAGAAATGGTTAGCTCAGGTAACATCGATATGAAAAAAATATATAGATAAATTGAATCTAGTCTTTTTATACGTAGTATTACAAACCATCCCGCCTGTATTCTCCAAAGGGCTAGATATTGTACTATATTTTGTAAAACCACATTTCGCCAATGCCATTATTAAATCGTATGTATTAAGGGTGCGAGACTACTGCCATCTAGGTACTGGGGATAAAACTGAGACTATCACATCATAATGCTATAGCATTACAGAGCCCCAATCGAATATAACTCATTGTAGGTATGTTCGAACACATTGTATGTTCAATTATGTGGTTTACCACAAGAAAATGAAATTAGGCTATTGTTTTGCACTCATAAAATAATTTTATGCTTAAGCTATTATATTTTCTTTTAAATTGGTGGCTAACCGCAGCGAACTTAAGAAGTCGAATGAGACTTCCTGTGTAGGTACTTAGGTATATCTGCTCAAATGTCTTATTACATAATCGTTTTGACTGTTATTATTACAATAAACTTACTTCGAGGAAAGTGTCGTAATCGGCGCAAGGGAAAGCAGGGAAGTGACATTTGGGCGAGACAGAGTCGGTGAAGAACTTGTACGCCCGCCTGTGGTTGCATAAAGACCGACCCTCTGGTGACGCAGCTGCCCACGGCAAAACAAAATCTGATACTGCACCAACAAACCTAGAATAGAAATGAAGCCGGAATGAACTTCACAAGGCCTTGGTAAAAATTCTTGAATGCATTGTCCGTAGTTCAATCAATATCAGTCTCGAATCGGTATATTTATTCACTAGTGTCGATCAAAGCTCATATTTAAAATGCCGTAATTAAACTGTTTGATAGATACACAACAACCTAATTACGTCAGTCACGTTAGGAAACTGCCTTATTTGCCTGTCAACTCCTCGATTTACCAAAGGCATCAGAAAATATACTTACAAATTAGAACATCCATGCTGAACCCTCCCTCCGTTCGGATAAAAGTCGACGTGACCCAGTGGTTGCGCGGCACCTAGGCCACCCAGAATCAGCGTCTCACCGTTAGAATGGATCACATCCACAAACTTGGCGTCAGAGCGGTCCAAACGAGCACGAGGGTCTTGGAACTCGAACAGAGGACCTGCTGGGTCTAGCCCTAAAAACAAAAAAAATACTTAAAAAGTAAACAGACGCACGAGACTGGACTTAGACTCATAAATTGTGTTAGGCTTCTAAAATAGCTTATATTATATCAAAAAGTTGAAATAATTAAGAAGCTTGGAAGATATTTATTAGCATACCTGTAATACGACTAATATTTCGTAACTCGGAACCTGCAAATCCAGCTACGTGCGCGCCCAAACTAAAACCAATCAGGTGAACATCTTCGAACCGCAAGTCGATATGCTTGGCAAAACCTAGAAACATTACAATCAACAATTTAATATGAGCACAGCGGAACAGAACCTTCTAATTATACAATTTAATAGAGATATAGTTTAATTTGGTCTTTCGAGCCAAATTACCTTGCAACAGCATTGCCAGCTGCTTGCCGACAAGCCTTGTGTTCGCTGCTGCCCGGAGGTAGTTTGGCATTGATGCACCTCCTTCCCAATCCACACAAACCACGTTGCACTCTTCCTGCAAATAAAAAACAACATCTCAATGCAATGTAATAAAGATGTCAGTTACAGAGTATCTGTACATAAACTGTAATAATAGGTACTTATAGAGATCTCATAATACGATTGTTAATGTACCTATTATGTTATACAATCACTTCCCATTATGAAACAGTCCACTGTCTGGCCACTGTCTGTTATATCTGTTTTGTTTATTTGTGAAACAATGATTATAATAATTGTTGTTAATTAATGTTAATTAAGATTTGTTAAGGGGTGACCAAGAATATATTCTATGGGATGGAAAGACAAGCAGAGCAGCATCTACTTATATAGTTACATAAAGCGTCATTGTGATATTTTAAATCTATTTATGAAACGTGATAACAACATGTCGCCATATTCGTTATGGCGACCCAATAATCATTCAGCTATCCGATTATTTGATAAGATGGTATACTTACAACAGCCATCAGAGCGGACCTCATTTCGTAGACCCACACGTTGTCGCAATTGGAACCGAACCCGTGGACGATAACTCTCGTCGGTCGGTTGGGCTCAAAGGCCCGCGCCGCCCAGCCCCAAGCCGCAGACATGTTGCTCGCCGACACAGCCAGTAATGGTTGGTCTCCTCTGGAATTGTGAAAGAAAAATTATGTGATTCCTTTGAAAAGATCTAACGCTTTGAGTTGGACGGTTAAACCCCGTTAATCGATTTACGCGTAAGATTCATTTAAGGTAGACAGTATTTAAAGTGATTGATGTAATTCGTTAACGTTTATTGTTAAGTAGATGACGACAAGATTGGCGTAGTGGTTTAAAGATCGACTGCTTCACTACATGTAGCGGGTTCGATTCCCGCACGGAACAAATATTTGTACGGTCTACAGCATCCACCAATATCTTCCTAGTGTAAACTTGCAATGTTTTTTAAAATGAAACTAAGTTATTGTAGTTTTAGGATGCTGAAGTGAAGCGTATTAATCATTTACTTTTGAGTCTAAGAAACTTACTGATATTTTTTGTTATATATTTATCGCAAACACATCGATAATTCAGTAGTACATAATTTTAAGGCTCGTTCGCTTACCTGCTGACGGTAGAATAGAGAAGGAAGTGAGTCCCGACTTCCTGCGGCGAGCTGGGCAGCGTCTCCAAGTACGCGAACGGACCAGCATCCTCGAAACATCCGAACTCTCCATAGCACACACTGCCTTGAGATCTCTTAGTCCTGTTTATCATAATATAATGTTAAAAGTGTGATACGAAGCATAATATATTTTTATTTATCATGTCGTTCGTTCTTTAGCGCGCGTGCCATTACCTACACTTTCATTTTTAAAGGTCCTTTCATAACTAGTTTCTCCCAATCCTATACAAGCAAAATTTTAGCAGAAAGTGCCTACAGATGTATTGTATCCCCATAAGGCATATACCTACTTACGGGTATTTTTTATAATGTGTCTACGACGTGTTAATATTCAAGGTGATAATATTTACATATGTTTAAGATTATGGCTATGTTTAAAATGTAGTGATTGCCTATGAACAATGCACACTTGACCGGCGAGGTTAAAATATTATGTAACTAAACCAAGGCGCGCATGTATGTCGTGTGAGATATCTATAGGTAAAACTCTACTTCGGCCGCACTAAAAATCGGCGCAGTGGCTAAACAAATATTTTAACACTGTGCTGCAGAGGAGACCCATGGACCCAGCGCCCATGACCCAGCCTTAACCATCTAGGCACCCTGGGTGAGTCATGCGTTTGGCGCCTTTTTATATCCTACTAATATTTAATACAAACATGTAAGTTTGTAAGGATCTATGGATGGATGTTCGTTACTCTCCCACGCAATACGCAAAAACTACTGAACGGATTTTGATGAAACTTTACAGGATATAGCTTATACATCAAAATAACACATAAGCTTTAATTTTATAAAGATATTGCCATTTCTCGCCTGTCGCTAAGTGCATCTCTTTCGTTCTACATTAGTTAGTCAGGGATACGACACGCTGAATTTTCATAATCACTTCTACGAGATAAGTTCATAAAAGTTAATACGTCAAATTTATTTTTTCTTACGCGCGCGGCGCCCTGTTGAGCCTGGCGCCCCCTAAAGCGGCGCTGCATGGGCATTTGCTTATGTCTGTGCTCAATAGGTATTAAATTGCACCCAAGATCAATATAAATATGGTTTTTTATTAAAAAAGAAAACAATCCGAACTAATGTCAGCCTTAGTATTCTTATACTAAGAAAGTAATAAATGAAAACGAATTTAATGTTAAAAACAAAATTGGTCTTATTTACTTATGCACTTTAATCGTGCCTATCCGTCTATGTATCTCGAGAAATTAATTTGCACGATAGAAACTTTATAACAATGTAGGAAAAAGAGAAAGTGTATTTTGCTTTCCTAATAAGTAACTGAAAGATTTGTAACTGCACTGTATACAGCTAAAATTAATGTTTATTGAGCTCACAATGACTTTATTTCCATCGTGTAATTTATTTTAATTGCATCTTAGATTCCAGATAACATTGACATAGTACATTTTTGTTTTTCTTATTCCTCTCTATGCGTTTATACAGTTTCGCAATAGCAGAATGTACAAATATGAAATTGTGATGAAAACAAAAGAAAATATTACGGACTTATTGTGAGTGACATTTCACGCCTGAACTTACATAACTTCAAGTATTTCACACAATAGAAACAAAGCTTTTAGATGTGAAAAAGGAAAACAAAGCAAGAAATCTCATAACTTAGCTGAAGGGGACAGGCTACATTATTATTTAGATGTAACTCTCTCTCCTGGTATTTGTTACATGAGAGACTGAAAGCCTCTGCTTACATAATATTGATACAATAGTATATTTCACAATTGATGAAATAATAAACAAGGTGCGCATAATGATGATTAATGATGCTAACAAATCACTACCTAATATATTATACAATGGTTCACCGCAAAATACTTAATTTTAATATTTATGGAGGCCAAAGATGACTGAGAAACCAAAAACTAAGTAAAGAAATTGTACTTTGACGCATTAGTTGCATTAAAATATTATATAATCTATGATACAATTTGGTATTGATCCGTCACGATGATACTAAATGTAGTAATATTACTTAAAGCGGAAACTATATTGGTGCTTCAGTAGTTATTTGTTACCTGGTGCGAGCTCTCTTCTGTTCCCATTCCTTCATGGACTCTTTGACTGCCTCTAACAGTTCCACATCTCGTTTCTCGTCCTCTGCCTCTTGGGCCGCGGTTGCCGGCCTTCCGGCGCCCCGCCATGATTTTAACTCAGCATCTGAAGAAAAAAATAGCATTACATACCCGTTATGATAATGATTTTCAGAGGGCTAACGTTTCTGATCTAGGCATTCTTTACACCTGCTTAAGTAGGGTAATACGAGGAAATAGACACCAAGGCCAAAGACCAAAGCGTTGGACGAATCATACCTATTAGGGACACTTTGTTACTATCTTCCCGATCTATGAGGCCATGAGACGTTCGCTTAAACTGCCTTTTCCAAACATGACCAAGATGAAACACGCAATTTGGTTACATTCAGAAACCAATTTGGAAGAAGTAGCACGGAATCCCACGACATAGCGAGTGTGTGGAAGACTTGGCTACATTACGGACATAGAGGACCGCAGTAGATTTCCAGTTATGAATTATATGAACGTAAATAGTTACAAGTGCCAATTACATCAGTGTAAGTAAAACGTGTGCAGCAAAGTAGGTTCTTTGTAGATCTCCATAAATTATACTAAACCCTGTTTTCTACCGGGCGGTCTAGACCGTCTAGACTAAGCCTAGACTTCAGGTCAATAATCCTGAATCCGAATTTTTAAACTAGTTTAATTTGATGTAAACATCCGAAGGTTACATTGTCCCTGATCGTTGGCCTGGATGTGCTGGAACTCACAGTTAAGTGCAGTTAAGATATAAATCTTTAATCAAGATTAAAAAAGAAACACAAAGAACAATCGACCTTGTGTCAAAGAACGACTCAAGAAATATACGTTAACCTTTAAATTCAATTGTTGCGTTGTAAGTAGACGGGATTTCAAAACTAGACCACGGATGCAGCATATGAATGCATTGTGATATTCCTACCACGTTAAGGAACTAAGTTTTTTTATGAGGCTATCTACAATATAAAAGAACGGCAGTTGCATTGCAATACCTCTACTCGTCGCTTCCATTTGTACGAGTATGTTTTCGTAAACGGATACCCCCAATAATTTCAGTAGACTTAAGCATTCACTTAACAGTAAACTAGTATTGGTAAACAATACTTATATTCAATGTCCCTAATTGAATATTTAGCATTCAAATGTTTATTCAGGTACTAGTTTCTTGGTATTGCAAACCTTGAGTGTTTTGCAGTGTTTGCAGCGAACTGCATTTTAACAAGGAGCGAAAGGCACAGTCCCAGTAGGTAACCTGAATGTTGGTAGTTGTCTCCGGGTGAACGACTGTCACCACTTTTTGCTGTTTAATGTGGCCTTGATCTGTCGACCGTTGTAGGGCAGTATGTAGCTCGAATGCGAGGCCTACTATGGACGAAAGTAGGCCGCTCCCAGCCGACGAGACTCATGAGAAATCCAACAGCCTACTTAGTTCAATGGTAATGACAATTCCTTGTACAGGTCGAAATGGAACACGTTCATATAACGTGGGACTCATTACTGGAGAACCCAGTCAGTGTCAAGGGTTAGTCATTCAAACACTGGCACAATTGAAAATACAAACGGCGACGGGTCGTTTATATTATAACTGACAATAACTTTATACTCAACAATGCATGTGGAGTGGAGTATAAAATGTTTTCAATTATTTAAATACTGGTGTCATGCTCGGGTCGATATATCATTACTTGATGTAACAGACCATGGATAAATGCCTTAAAATATTTTTTATTGTGGTTCCACCCAGGGTTACGTCGTCAACAAACATTTTAATCCATTTTGTGACGTTATGCCAATATTATGTTACGCAGTTCTATTGTAAACCTTTGAGACAATTTTTAAGACTACGCTTACGAAAATATTGCCGCATAGATACTTGCAATGTTCCATTTTTCAGTTATATACATTTTGAGAGATTTCTAATATTTTTACGTAACATACCTAGGTGTTTGTTAAATTCAAGACATAGTAAAAATGATGAAAAATTACTAATATACTAATAACTCGTGGATTTGGTTTGGATTGGTGTCTTAGAGAATTGAAATGCGGTAAACGAACAGAAACAGTAAAAGTTCTTGCAAACAATTAATCAGTTTAGTGCTCTTTGGAAAGCGTTCGGTATATCTACACTCTCCAAAAGTAACAGCTTCTGGCGAATTCTGTTTACGCTGATTTAAATAGTTCTGATCAAATTATTAAGTAGCAGTGTTGTATAAACTATTTACTTACATTTGGCTATAACTAGCGTTAGCACAGTTAGCAGAACGACAAGCGAGCGGCAGGCGTGCGCCGCCATCCATGCGGCCCGGCATTCACGACCGCCTGCGAACAAAACACGATCGCCTTGTCAAACAGATTACTTTATGGCACAATTATTATTTTACTGCAGCTATAAAGATCACGAAGACCTCCAGTATATAGCCGGGAGTAAATGTCGTCGAGTGTTACAGTAAATAAAACACTATTTATAATTGTAGACGAAAGGTTGATACGTGTTAACAAATCAAGTATAACAGCACATATTATTAGCATGAGTGAAGTCAGGCTACAGGTTTGTCCAGAGGTTTTATAATAAGATCCAAAACTATTCATTCAAAGAACCTTAAGCCAGGCGTCTGCCCACGATCGGGAAAGATCTCTCTCTGCCAGGCATAGTATCGGCTATGCTGGCAGTATCGGAAAACTGGAGGGCAGTGGTCTCCTTTTGTGAAGCAGTCATGCTCCAGAAGGAGGCCGCTGAGCGGGATCGGGAGAGGGCCACAAAACGCCGCAACCTCCCGCCTAACACACCTTGGCGCGGGCCATAGGGGTCGCGAGCGCGCACACTGGGGGCTCTGCGCGCTCTCACTTATCGACCCCCGAGAACACGGCGACACGGTGTGGTCCGAATCGCCGTGCCCACAGCACCCAGCGAGGGTAACGGTACGGTAACCTTTCTACAGTCTCCCCTGGGACGTGCACGAGGGGGTGGCCTCTTTACAGTCACCCCCTCCGGGAAGTGCCATTTGGCATGACATCGTGGTGGGCTTCGGTGCGGTCTTCTAAGAGGTCCCGAAGCCCACCATATGGTGTCGAGGCAGACCACCGTGGTGAGTTTAGCCGGTAGGAGTCCGGCACAACCATGGATAATAGCCCATGGATGACAATGGAGGATAGCCCATGATGGGTTCTCACCAAGTAAATAAAAAAAAAGCGTTTGCCCACAATGACTTAATAGACTTATTTTAGATAGATATTAGAGATTGATAGAATATATTATTCCATACATTTGACTAAACCCATGGCTTTGGTATAGCCATGGCTGTTTCCTAAATATTCCAGAATATAATTAGAAAGAAAATCCTCATCTATTGTATTTAATCTGTTAACAACTTAGGTGGACATTAGTGTGTTTAGTTTTTGTTTTTCCCTGTTGGTCGAAACCTTTGAAGATGTGTTCTAACTAAAATACGCTATCGAGTAATTTTTAAAAACATTCTATACTTTCTACCGACAACTAAGTAGACTCAAAGGTGAATTTTACTGAATTCGCATTAAATAGCTTATCATGATAATTCCCAGTCGGTATTGTTTATCACTTTATAAGCATCCAGCATCAATCCATTTGTAATGTAAATTTTCTTTGTATAGTTTCAATCGCATACAACAGGCAATGAGTAGTAAAAAGAATAAAGATGACGCTAAATCTGTAATCATTGTGATTACCATAACAACGTTCAACCTTCGGGCATTACGTTGATAAGTTGCAGCGTATAAATAAAAATAACGTTACTTGATTTCATCACAACTGTACACAATAGTTTGAAGACTCATTTAGGTGCTAACAACCGCTTTACAATAGCAACTCACTAAACAATACGGCGTCAAAGATCTCGCGACTTTTAATTATATCATTAACGACCGTTTCCTAGTCCGTGAATAAGCTCCCATATTTTGTTCTACCGTACGACTTACGAGCAGGTACTTACGAGGTTACGACACCATGTTTTGTTTTGAAGTTTCTTATGAATTCTAGACGCAGATAGGGTAGTGCCGTGAACCGAATGCTGATTGTCGTTAAGCAGTTACGTTTAAATTATGATTTAATTACATAAGTTACTACGCTTTGTGACTCATGAAAACGATTTCGTTTACCTTTTCAAGAAACGTAAATATTTTTGGGTTGTGGAGATTCAATAAGTATTATTAACTGTCAAAACATCCGGTTTATTGTTTAATGGAACTTAATACTAACTACTTATGCTAATGTTTTTATTAAAACCTTATGAAAAACAAAAATGAAAACCTATCCTAAACGAATACTTAGACGTCAAAGTACTCCTCCACATCGGTGTCAACTGGTAGCGTGCCCAGAAGACTGACAGCATTACCACATTGAATGGCAATGCTTATTCTTTGACCAAAGAACAGGCCAGCCCTCTGGTCATGTGTACTGTCGACCAAGCGTTTAGCAAGGTCTCTAAAAAAGAGACGTGCATTCGGACCCCATAACCCGAGCGTTTCGACGCCAAAAGGCTCAAATAAATAATTGCCTATGAGGTTATTATATTTGCACCGTTTGAGTTTCTCCGCTGCTGCAGCGGTAGCTCCTGCGCAGCCAGCTGAGCCAGGAAGATGGGAAGGGGCAAGGGTGTCGACAGAGGTTGCATCCCGAACCAAAGGCCTTCCCAGTTTCCATGGCAATAACGACATACCGTCTGGTCTCTTATCATCATCATGGGCCAGGCTACGGGTTCTAAAACAGCTGGCAGGCCAACGCGACGGATTATGTCTTTAATATTGGCGTGCCGCGCAATGCGACCTGCACTTCTACAACAAGACAGGCCATGGTGAGATAAGTAGATATTAATAATTTTGGCAATATCCTAATACTGTTTAGTCTTGTGTGGTAGGTAAGTTGTAAATTTTGTTGTCGGTAGGTACTTTACTCACAACGAAATGTAGAATATGATGTGACTATAAAAATGTAGGATCTGTAAAGGATATGATTTAACTACTTATATACGACAATGGATAAAAAAAGAACACTAAATCGGCCAGCATGAGCGTAGCGTAGCGGATTTGAGAGTTTAAAAAGGAAAGAGTTACTTATTATGCAATTTTTGTAAAATATTTACTATTGGAATCAAACTAGGTTATGCCACTATATGTTTTTTTTTATATTTGATAGCCTCAGTCGGATAAGCTATGGTGCGGTCGACGATGCCTAGAACCTGAAAAAAATTGTTGATATATTATTTATACATTGGTTCCTTTAACTTTAACTTTTATGGTTCCTCAGATTCCTCCAACAAATTGAAGGTGTAAAGTAAAAAGCATGTCGATTTCCTAGGTGCCTGGTGAACTACGTCCACTGTTTTATACGTAAAGAAATAACTTCGGTTGAGGCCGACTCCGCTTGTAGGGACCGGTTTGTCGGTAAAAGACCATTAAATAAATAAAAATAGTTGACTACCTCGAAATTAATGCGAACAAGACAAGTATAGGCCTTTCGGAATGTCAAATATATAGGTACCTATTTTTACTCGTAGCTAGCAGTAATAATCTGTTATTATGAACTCTGTTGAAAGCTGCTCTCAGCACGCCGCGCCTCTGTTAAACTAATTGTTTCAATGTTTGATTCAAGGAGTACCCCTACACATTCATGTAACGTGGAAAAACATTCCTTTGTTTCAGATTTATACACCGTCTCAACTTTTTATATATGTATATATACTTAGTGTAATGCTCTCATTGCGATTACTTAATTATTTCATCAAGAGACTTTATTGAAGCGTGGTAATTATCTAGACATTGGAATTAGGTTTTGTAATGAATTGTGTCTTAAACTTTTAAATTTAACATAAAATTGATATGCTATTATGGCTGTATAAACGAATGGCGATAATGCAATGACCCATGGGTTATTGGTACAAACATGTCGGCCGAAGCTATTGACCTGAAACCGTGGTTCAGCAATCACGTCCTAATTTCACAGTCGGCTGCCCACTGCCCACTCAAACCCACGACTAACTGGAATAGCGACGAGTAACTGGATTCGCGTAATTTGAGCAAATGGATCAAATTGCCCGCTTTGTCTTAAAATCATACTTTAAAATTTTTGTTATTTAGGTCTACTTCCACTAAACCGCTGCACCGCAGCCGTGGCGTATTACGAAGGGTGTACCTATAATTCCTGTCAAACCATTTTGAATTCATAAATCTGTAAATCGGTAATATTTACTCTAGCTTATTTGGCTGTTGATAGAGTTTGCTCATTTGAAATTAATTATTTTCATGTCATTTCCTGTGATAAGTTGGTGTTGTTGGTAACAGCAGTACCAGCCCTCCCGCAACGGTCGCGTTGCTGCCCCTCACCGGTATTTGTTTTTAAGTTGGAAGGCCTTCTTCATGCTTGCACGCAATCAAATTGCTAGCACGCACGAAGAACTCAGAGCACATCACATATTAAATGGACAAATGTTTATTACATTCTAATGTTGCTTCAAATCATGACAAGTCATGCAACGTTTATAGTTATGGTTGCAAAAGTTATTCTTTCCAGTGTTTACACTGTTTACAATATATTTTTTAACTTTAGGTAAAGAGGTATCTGCTCACATTCATGTTGATAAATGCAATCGATTTTTTTATGATGCAAAATTGCACTAAGCTCTTAATGAGCTGGAAATTATCGTTTATGGAAGAGGATTATTAATGTTATGATTGTTCAGCATCAGCTATTAAAGTCATGCACTAGCCGGGTGTTTCAAAGATATCAGAGGAAATTAAGGCAATCCTTTTAACTAAGTAAGAGTCCTAACTAAGAAGAAAGGTGTTTTATGTTATAGGTTACCTATCTATGTATGAGTTACGACTTAATAAGATTATGAAAAATTCCTCTCAGACAATTTAAATTTTTGGCTTTTCAACTAAAGTCTCAAAAAGATTATGGTTTAGCTCTAATTATACAGAAAAACGTTGCCCCACATTAGAATTTATCCTGTATTGTGGGTACAGTTTACAACCATATATGTCACATACACACACAATCAGATCCAAAACAACTATCTGTAGAACATACACATATTTCTTCCGTACGAGAATCGACCCCGCGAGACCTAGCGCAGAAACCTACTCACTTAGCCACTGCGCCAACCGTTCCGTCAAGAGTCAAGTCATCAAGAGTGTTAGGATAAAACCACGTTAACCTCAGTTTTGTGGTTCTGTTTAAATGTCAAAGCACCCATCATTAGGGTCATTGTCGCCGTGGGAACTACTAAGTGAATACCTGGGGTCAGTGTCGGCCATAAATTACTACAAATAAAAAATATGAAAATTAAATTAACTTGTTGTGAAGAGTGAAATTATATTTTTTTTACACTACAGTTAAAGAAAAAGTAAGAAAGTCACAATAGAAATAAAATATATTATAACGAATGACTTAGAAGTTAAAAGTCATTCAAATAGCATTGAAATAGTGAAATGTATTGTAAATTGTAAGCGATTGTGTTCTACATTTCTATTGTGCCAAGACCAAATTAAAAATAGAGGGAAATTACTTCGGACCACATTGCCGCAATTCGTTTAGAATTTCTTTCGTTTCTATGTATTGACAGTACTTAGTTGACAAGTAATTTGGAAACCACTAAACTGATTTCGATGTCGGCGATAACTTGCGAAGATCGCATTTTCTTTATAAAATGTTCTGACAATTTTACTCTAGACCTGAAAATTCAGTGTGGAGGGCATTTTATCCATTTGTTTTTACTTCGTGAACTGCCGGGATTTCCATTTACGGTTGGTATTTTGGTGTTGTTCAAATTAGGAACTCCTGTTTTGAACGCTGAACGCACTAATTAGAATGCGTTGCAGACTCCCCTTTAAGCATATAGATACCTTATACACAGCTGTTTCCCTGATCGTAATAACCCGAACGATCCAGATGATCTCAGCCGTGTTCATGACAAAATGAGGATGTTATAAGTAGATTAGTGAATGGTTTAATGAAGATTTATAGAGAGGCATTTATATGACCCGGGTACGTCTTAAAACTGCGGCCAGACACCGCAGGACGGGCAGCAGCGTCCTCTCACTAATCGGTGAGCCACTGCGATCCCCAAGCCGCCTGCCAAGCGTGGGGATTATGGCACACCCCCCCTTGAGGGAGGCCTTCGTTCAGCAGTGGACGTCTTCTGGCTGATGATGATAGAGAGGCATAAACATTATTTATTGCTACACCTAGCTTGTGGGTTGGTGATTTCAATAAGAAGTTAGTGTAGATTCTAATGGGAACTGTACATAGTTCTATTTGAAAAACGTAGGGTTACTTCCATATTGTATTTTTCATTTCTTTGTGTATTTGTCTTGTGTGTATTGTCTTGTCTATCAGACATACGCTCATGCTATTGACTATTGAGTGCCTATTCCTTCCGTTTAATGGTTAATAAGCGTCAATTTTAGTTAATGTGCCTTTTGCTTCATTCCCAACGACATAATCACGGGTGACAAGTGTCGCCATCCATTAACCAGGAAATTACTTAACAAATGTATGTATCTTTGTGTGCGTTATGTGCTCGTTGGTACCTTCAGAGACAGTCAATAGTAAAATTATTGTCAAGGCTAAAATAATAATGACAAATGGATTGAAATATAAGTAAAAATATATTTTTCAAGTCAGTCAACAAGGTTGCATATTTACAATAGTTATTTAGCATATTTCAGTTTAACCTAGAGTCGGAAGGTTGGTCAAAATTGTTTCTTACTGAAATCAACTGCAATTATAGGTTAGTAATAATCGTTCAGACGACAAAAATACGAAAACGTACCACCAAAGAACAATCGAATATTGTTCAAATTGATGAGAAATAAAACAAGCTTGTCGATACGTAAACATTTTGTCGTTAAGTGGCAATAGCCAATAACAGTGATATAATGCCAGTCTACAATCATCGTTAAAACATTGTTCGTATTTTAAATTTTTACCAGGAGTCATTTGTTTAAGAACAAAATAAGGTTTAAAATACTGCTTCGTTATTTTAAGTGTTTAATTAGAGAGCGACTCTTTAGCATTTGAATGCGCTGGTTCGGCGTGAAATATCGACGGTTCGTGGACTCGTGGTTATGTAAATCGTTCACAGCTGAGACTTTCTTCTGTTTGTCCGTACAATTAGCGCGGTATCGTGTCGGAATACAACCAGTTAGAGCCTTCACGTGAAAACTATTGGTCTTTGTAGGCTTGTTAAGGCCGATTTAGTGTTTGCGTGAATTGCATGTAGCGTAATAATGTGGAAACTTTTACAGTATTGAAATATATGGCAATATTGACCACACTTTGTTGATGACTCATTGATCATAGGTACTTATCAGAAAATACGGCTGGCGCTTTTGGTGTATTTTAAAATTATTGCAATAGCGTCGCGTAGAAATTGCTTAAATAAAGAGATAGTTGTTTGTAATTTAAAAATAAGTAGTATGAATGTGAGCAAAGTCATGGGAGATTACTTGATTAATAAAGCACACAACCTAGATTGGAGAACGCAGATTTGATTTCTAAAACTGTGTTTGTTATATTGGCTATAGTTATCGTTAAAATGAAGGCAATTAAGTTTTCAATTGACTGGATAAAGAAAGAGATTGACATTATTCTCGGAAGAAAGTATACTGTTAGATATATTTATTTTATTGGTGATTTTACTTACTGGTCATATTGATAGATAGAATAAATGTTAGTAAAGTAAATGATATATGATGAATAGTAAGCGGCGGCGTCTTCTTAGGTATGTGAATTTTACCATCAATTTATTCTTTGCCATTAAATACTACCAGGAAGTAAATAAAGGAAATGCATCACTTTTCTCAAATTCGTGTTGAATTAATATTGCATACAGTGACCGATATAATTTGCATAATTTAAGCACGTAAATAGAAATGAATTAGTTAGCATCTTTTATTCATACAACAGTGTGTAAAAGAACATGATAATAATAATGAGTATTAAGTATATACTGAAATGACAATAATTATTGAATATTTAATCGGAGAATGTGCCGTAAAAATACAAGAAAAAAAAAACGTGAAAAATTACAGAGTTAATAACAGAATTTTGTCATACGATTCCATTTTAAACACTTGATTAAGTCTGATCAACCGTCAGCCTCTAATTTAAAAGATAGGTAACGCATAAGCGGTCATGTTGAACAAAACGAATGAATACCGAGCCGAGACAGTGACCGGAGCTCGAAGGTGGGGGCTTATCACGACTTTCACTCAAATACATCTCAGCACGACCTCGAGCCCGTTTGGGCAACGACAACCACACTATTAAAGAATCAAATCATTTCGGTATCAACGCAAGGATCAAAATCCAATGCTGTCTTATAAGCGGGCGTGGGTATCATTAACAGACCTACGTGGTAATGTTCTTTGCACGATTGGATTTTATCGCATGATTTTAGCTTACTGGCCGGTGGGCGTACCATAGTTTCAATTAGTGAAAGTCGAAAAGACACCGATGCATCGCATACGACATTGACATATTAAAAGCGTGTATTGCACTTCGACGTCACTTTTATATCATTAACTAATTATAGCCAAGTAGTTCAGTTCGTTTAGTTTTACGGCGATTTCTTTGATAAAAGTAACAATTAAGCAAGGAGAAATATAATCAGGTTTATGTTCAATTCCTAAACGGATTTCTGCTATAAAAAGTTGATGATACTGCGTCAAATTAAATGATTAGTAATTATTGTGATCGTAATCATGTCAAGGCATATTTAACAAATTCACAGTTCGGAACGCCCATCTGTTTTTTGTTAAATTCAAATACTGATGACCTATTTGAAAAACAGATAGAAGAGAATCTAGACCTTTAGAACTTAGCTTAAAATAATTTACTAGAGGACCTCGATCTAGAGAAGAAACTGATTATGTCGTGGTAGTTATCCTGCTTTGTATAGATTGATAGCTTGATTTATCTTTACCTGTCATCAAGTGTAATATCTACAATCGATGTAGAATAGTAGAAACGCTAGCGAACATAGATCACGCCTCAGCAGTTCAAAACAAACACAATTTCTTCTCGTAATATTATTCACAAATTATTATGTCATTAGCATTTAGATTATTTGGGTATTCGTGAATCTTCTCGTCACTGCTATATCCGTTCTCTTATAATTTTCATAGATTATATGTTTCTATTTCTAATGTTCTCCACTCTAAGAAACACACAAAGCCGGTAAGTATAAGTACTTTTTTTTTAAACTTTGCCCCAATCTTTGAATAATTCCTGTATCGTGGGTGCATTTACAAACACAAATATTCACATGGACGTACAGCCAGATCCGAAACAACGATCTGTAGATCATACAAATATTTGTTCGGTGCGGGAATCGAACCCGCGACACGTAGAGCAGCAGTCGATCGCTCAGCCACTGCGCCAACCGTGTCGTCATTATTGTTAGACATATTTGAATAAATTACTTACAAAAATGTGCGAGTGTGACAATGAAGAATAAATCAGTAGAGCTTAATATTTAAATTATGATTATAATAATGATATTATATATGCCTTATGTCAAACAACATAGGAAAATTCCAGATTTAATATCCATGGAAATGACCTTTTTACCATGTTTTTTTAAATATTATTAATATTTTTGCTTAAACGGAAAACTGAAATAACGTGTCTTGGAGTGAATAACCCCATTTAGAATCGGAGTCGAAAAATGAGGATAGTTTCTACATATTTTTTCGATTCATGTATAAATAAAGATACTTATTTGATAATTAATATAATTGTATTATTTTTTTACGAAAAACTACTGTTCCAGAGGGAAAGGACAATAACTTTTAACGGTCACAATTAGCTTAGGACACTAGATGGCGCTACGTGTGACCCATAAAATGCACAGGTTCGTAATCGATGCGGGCAAAGCTGCGGGCGGAAGCGAGTTTTATATATTCCTATAAACTAGAGCCCTTTAAATTTTATACGTCCGCAATGAATCAAGAATAGTGCCAAGTCACCATAAAGTAGCAACTTAGAAAGAACCGCTAACCCGGTTTACTTAATGACTTTACTCTTAGGAAATTATACAGCAAAATCAAATATTGAATGCTCTCTAAAATAGAAGAAGTAAGTAAATAGAAATTCTAAAAACAAAAGAAAAAAGCGTACCGTACATTGAGTGGTGTATTCAATATAAATATGTGGAGTGAAGCAAGCTGTAAGTTAAGGCAGTATTGTGTATTAAGATTTTTTCCCAGGAACTAAGTATAAATGATGATGATTTATAGTAACTACTTTTAATATAAAGTATTATATTAAAAGTACATTTACAGTAAATTACACGACTTCAAAGTACTTTCAATGTACAGTTTACATTTACGCATTTTTATTTCATAATGCGTAGTGTTAAATATCTGCAAAACGCAAATTAAATTTTAGTACAAATTTAATAATAAGTATTAATGTTTAATTTACGTACAAAAGACATCAACGCACACTGTAAAGTAGCGTTTATGAAATATTTGTAGTATTACCCATACTAATTATATTTCTTCCTATATAATCGGTATAAGTATAGATCTCCATCAAAAATGAGCTATGGTTTATATTCAAATTAATTATATATTTATACATTGGGCACGTGCGTCTGTTTTGACAAGCGTGAAACACAAATAAATGTAATTACCTAATAATATAAGTAGGTATTATTATTTTGGCTATATTAAAACCCTTAAATAATTTTGTTGATGAAATCATTAATAACGCATAAGGAATATTTATCTCTCGAATACGCAATCGACGTAGAAAGTGTGGTTTTTAAATCAACTTCGTGGAAAGCGGTTTCGTAATATGTATTTTGCAGTACCTAGTGACTCAGAAGCTATTCGATAACATCAAAAAGTTGACGAATTAAAGGTTATATAGCTATGTTAGCTTGACACAGTTTTATTTGAGTGAAAACACATAGACTTTATTACTCCCATAGAATATTGTTTTTGTGTCTGTAGCTGTATATATTAGCGATATACCTCTCAAAAATTCAAACCCTAAGGCGGTGAAATTAAAGCTCTTAGTTTTAATGGTTAATTTTGCTTTGTGGAGCGAACCGTGGTCATATAAAAATTAAATGTTACTCAGTAACTCACAGTGCCTGCATGTAGTCTTACGTAGCTAACAAGTAATAGTTAAACGTAATTAGACGGTTTTGTAATAGTTAAACATGGACATTAGGTTCGCTTAACATTTAACAATGATACTTTGAACATAATATTAAGTAAGGCAACTATTGAGTGAGGCCGAATTGCATAAAATATAGTGTAATAAATACCTTGAAATATAATTTTGCGGTTTAGTTTGTTCTAATATTTGTGTAAGAAGACAAATTATCGTATCTTACATCATTGTATTCCCCGAAGGTTTGGGTAGAGGTGTACCTACTGTTGTACACCCGAATTCCATCAATGCCGCTATTAGGACACAGTTCCAAATTCCAGGGAATTACGGAAAATTTATCACGAGGCCATTATAATAACTTTTATGCTACTTAAAAAGTTGTGATAATTTCTCCACATTTCGTTTTTAAAGGTCGTCAGTGTTTAGATAGAAATCCTTACAATGATTGATTCGTGTTTTTTGCTTAGGTACCTATTTCTAGTTTGGCTTACGGGTTTTTGCGAAAACAATTTCAATGTACAGAATTTTTCAACCTTTATAATTGTATTGAACGTATTAAAGATAAGGGTTTTAGTCAGCCCAGTACCGAGTAAACGGGCACGTAAAAATAGAGGTGTGCTTTCTCAATAGTCCATTCAGACCGTGGGTAATAGAACAAAGAAAGCCTGATTACTTTTTTATGAACACGAATACCACAGCAGTCGTTACAAGAACAAAAATTACCGATAAACGTTTTACAGCATCAAACTATAATTACAGAAAGCTAATAATCCCATAATGCAAGTATCATCTAGTAATAGACTACAATTAACATTAAACGGTCGTTAACGGAGGATAAACGTGTGATCAGAGAATCTTGACCTAATGGTCCGTTTTATTTGTTCATGAACAACTAGCTTATTTAAACCAAGTTGATTAATTACAGCTTTAAAGAGTCTTTGAATTAAAGTATTAGTACCTATACTAGTTTATGAATAAGTTAATTGTAAGTATTATATTTCATCACTAACTGGTAAAGTAGTAGCTGTAAGTTATTGCCTATCCGCACCTTATCTGATAGAATGCATAAAAAAATATAATTGATAAACTGTCCGATTGATGTAGGCGAAAAATGACAGCTCCCAGTGTCATTTTTTATCTAGCCGAGTAGTATCATTTTATTAAATGAGACTATAAGCAAAGTTATCACTTAAGCATATTGCGTTTAGCCTGGCGCTCAGATGAACACGGAAAGTTAAGTAAGTAACACAGTAAGTTAGCGTTATAAATAGATAATACATCCAAAGTTTACTTACAAGCGTAGCAAGACATACAAGATTATATTGTCATAATGATCAACATCGAAAAAAATTGATGGTCTATCACAGTACAATATTATTTTTATCATAGAAATACATTATTATTATTAAGGGATCCACACGTTTCTTTATAGTCTATAGTATTTCCACGGGATATTTGTTAAATGTAACTTGTTTCTCGCGTGCGTTCTGAGCACTTTGATCACAGTTC
The DNA here is from genome assembly GCA_947562105.1 of Shargacucullia verbasci. Lineage (NCBI taxonomy): Eukaryota > Metazoa > Arthropoda > Insecta > Lepidoptera > Noctuidae > Shargacucullia > Shargacucullia verbasci. The sequence goes on along the minus strand of OX387285.1, from coordinate 10,776,286 downwards.
GTTGCCCAAGGTGAATGTTAATATCGATATTCCCTTAATTAAGACTGTTCCTATAGCGGTCGATGACGAGGCCTATGTTTGAAAGGAGAGTAAGTCTACAATCTCGGGTCCTATAGTTTATTTTCAACCGACTTCAAAAAAATGAGGAGGTTCTCAATTCGGCTGTATTTTTCAACCGACTTCAAAAAAAAGGAGGAGGTTCTCAATTCGGCTGTATTTTTTTTTTTTTTTTTTTTTTTATGTTTGTTACTCGATTTCTCGAAGACGCCTGGACCGATTTCAAAAATTCTTTTGTTATTTGAAAGGGCAAGGGCCTGAGAAATCGAGGGCATCTCTTGAAAATTGTAGGCGAGCATGGGGTACAAACTTGATATTTATGTGTATATCTGATGAGACTACAATACTATGGAGGTTTAGGGCAGATCTGATGATGGAGACGACAGAGGATCGAGGGAACTCCTCAACGGTACATCTTAACTACCTCGTGTTTGGGCTTATTTTATTCGTGTTGACAAGATCTTTACACCGAGATGGGTAATGACTGCCACTGCAAGGTCCGTGATGCAGGTGCAGTACAGTTTAGGGAACTCCTTAATGGTTGATAGCAGCTACATAGTGTTTGGGCTTATTTTATTCGTATTGATGCATAATTGATGAATATTGCAGATTCGATAGTGAATTTTTCGTAATGCGTTTTCATCATGTGGTCGGCTAAGTAATTTATTTGATTTTAAAATCACATAGTGCAATACCATCTAAGGTTTTCACTCGACTTAGGGCAACATACATTTGAATTTTGTAAAGTTTTTCAAGAGAATCGTCTTTACTAGGTCTACCCATCACTCAAAATTGTAAAATAATTAAATTTTTTAACAAAAAATAAAAACCGACTCCAAAAAACTCAAAAACAAAACTAATAACTAAAAAGCAAAAAATAAATCTTTTATTAAACAATACAGTAGTTGAAGAATATTGAAGTCGGTGCCAAGTAAAACATGCAATGATAAACCGACACAATTGGCGAAGTGCATTTGTCGTGTCCGACGCATAATTCGCTCCGCACTCGACAATTTCTACGTGAACTCGTTGTTTCAATGTCGCTATTATAGCAGCAAGGTATATTACTTTTATGTTTTACTTGGCACCGATTTCAATATTCTTCAACTACTGTATTGTATAATAAAAGATTTATTTTTTGCTTTTTAGTTATTAGTTTTGTTTTTGAGTTTTTTGGAGTCGGTTTTTTTTTTTTTGTTAAAAAATTTATAACTATCTAGATTTTAAGTATCGACCACATTCTGCATGCCGATTGGCAGGCTCGAAGCCCTTCACCAGATATCGGTCTACAACTTAAATCGAGTTTGTTAAAAGTAATTTACACTAGGACCTCTAAACACGTCAAATTTATTAAGCGACCTGACTGTAGCACTGAACTAAATTTAAGATCTCATTTTAACGTTACAGGAAATGAATTAAAGAATCCGATACTTAATGGCAAAATTACTTTAATAAAAATATATGATTACTTTTTTATGGTGAGTAGCTTCCGTGTAGAAGCTATCAATACCTATAGATAACAAATCATTATATGTGCTAACAGATAAGTAGTACAGTCAGCCTAAAGCATTACTTTGTTTCTAAAGTTTTATTATTTCAATCACTTTTTCTTCAGAATTACGTGAGGTGTATGACATCGTTTTGAGGCCGACTGTTCATGAATTTCGTAATTCGAAATGTCTGTGGTACTGCCAAGTAGAAACTCGAATCAGAAATGTTTCTAAAGACTACAAAAAGAAATATTTAAAAAAGAAACCTCAGCAAGAACCTTAGACGAGTTATATACTTAATTCAGATTGAAAGATTCACTTGAATAAACTAACGAAACTTGAAATTATTTTTTCGCGAGTTTCTTTTTAATTTACTTTCGTTTCTTTAATGTTACAGCTGAAATAATCAATTAGGACCGATTTCTCTGGTAATAGGAACTTAAATAATAGTATACTTTAAACGATTGTTTATGGTAGAGCAATGGCTAATACGAGTATAACTTTCTGCAATTTCTGAGAGGACCTAAAGTAAGGTATGGTGGTTGTAGGTGGTATTATCATGTATGCGTGCGTGTGCAGACAAAGTATAGGCAAAGATTTATAGGAATTTAACTGTAGTGCTGTAGTATTTATTGAGAATACATATAATATTAGGAAGCAACTCGTAGCAGAAGCGATTTTGAGGTTGGCCTAAACACAAAAATGACGAAATCACCAAACCTCAGGTCTCATTTATTCATCATTGAGATAATGATCTCAGGATATATGAAAATCGAAAGTCCCATTCTCAAAAGAGGCCTGTAAACAAAAGGCTGCAAATTGATCTCAGGATATTCGAAAGTGGCAAATGAGTCAACGTTTTTGACGCTTGTAAACAAAGGCCAACACTGGCCATAATTTGTCATACACTTTGACGTACCATATTTTTACGAATGAAGCAATGGACATTCACGTGTTAGCACTGCAACCAACGTTTTCCTTAACAGGATCCATTACACAACCAGCAGCTTAAATTAGATCAAACAAGCACATTCAATTAATGTTGAAGGCAATTTTGCACCTTCGTAGAATGTAGTCGCAATAACAGGTAGTGATATCTAGAGGAAATAATAATATTGATGGGAATCTCCAAACCCCGAAAATTTAACATAGATATACAGCAGTGTTGACAAGACAATGATATGAATTACGCATACAAATCCCAATTAGCAAGTAGTTTATGTATTTTTAATGGGTCGAGCAGATTTATGTCAGAGATGCCCAGGTATGTTGATTGTTTTCCCGAGATTTGATTATAATAGGCACTTGAGTTCCAAATAGAATAAATTAGTCACTAGGATATTCTGAACACAGTGATTTACGGGTCGAGGTTGAATTGTTGACGGTCTAATTGTGTTCTTGGATCCAATCCTAGTAATGACAGTGTACATTAATAGCGAGTATTATACACAGTTAAGCTTAATAACATGTATCACAGCGGAAGTAAATAACAGCGAAGGTTAGTGGGACAATTGTGCGTCTTGCATATAGTGGTCCGACACGAATTTATAATTATACTTAGTACTCACATCAACGACTGAAAACAACGATCACAGGTTGTATTTTTTAAAATTAGGAGTCCACTTTAGGCCCTCAAACGGATCACTTGCTTCACATAAGTACAATTGCATGGCAGTAACATTATTTAATATGCACCGATATTGGGTGTCGCGCTCCGCCGACCGTTACCTCGACCACACCTCAGCAGTGCCACGCTAGACTTTCGTAAATCTACAGCCTGATTGATAAATATATCACGTATAGCCAGTTTCATCATATTGGCATTCGGTGAACGGCAACACCAATTGTTTTACGTTGTGCATTCGAATGTGGAACCCTTTTTTCGGTTGTATTGTAATGCCGGACAAGAAACGTATCAATCGACCTTCTAGGCTTTTGTTCCATCCATACGCAAAATAAACAATGTCTGACTTGTCACCTGTGTGCGTTATGTTAAGAAGGAGATAAATATTGTCGTTTCACATAGTTTAATGGTTTACGTAACTTTGAGTGAGTAACATATTATTTCCATGGTAACATACAATGCACGCTGGTGTAACTATTGTTTAGAAAGATATTACCGCAACTCAAGAAAAACTCATTGTTGACAAAAAATATCAGCAGAAACACTACCGAGTGTGCAGCTGTGGTAAGACAATCGGCAATGAATTACGGTGTATTTAGAGAAGGGGTCAGTAGGTACTTATTGCATGTTGCCTTCTATGCACCATTGCTCCTTTCAAACCTAGATACATACCAAATCAAGTTGAGCAAATGCTTGGCAATATGCTTGGCACTCAAAGTACCCACTTTGTGTCGTCCGACCGCGAAATGTTTTAAGTACATGAAATGTTTTCTCACTTTTTTTTTTGTCATAGGCAGCATCTCATTTCGTAACCTACTGATATGTATAAAAAAATTGTTAAATATAGTATTCCCATACATTCGTAGGTTTTATTCTTATTTTTGTTTCTGTATCACAGTTATCGTAAGTTGGACTCGCACCGGTATGTTTTTAAACGCCAATCAAAACATCATTTAAGTAAGTACATATATCAAGCATTTTTTTCTTTTCCTCATCCGTTCCAACGTATTGCGTACCCACTGTAAACCACTGCAGCGTACATAATAGGTACTTTCCTCTTCCTTCAATTGCTCTTACTTACGCGGTAAAAGTATTATAAGCTTTCAAAGCATAGTTCATTTCGTGTATTTGTTACCCATAAATGTATTGGTGCCTAGTGTAATGGGTAATTACGGTAAATGGCGAAGAGAACCCGAAAGAAACCAGTCGGTGAACACTATCGGTGCCGTGGGAGCTCTACCGATTGTTCTCCCTACAATGGTCACGAAAGAAATGGAGGACATTCTGTTTTAGAGTACCTACCTACTTGTTTATGTGAAAATATATTTTGTTCACATGATTTATAGCCAATTATACACCGCCATATAAACGTGTTAGCATCGTATTTTGACGGTTATCTGTTGAGATTTATAACAAAAGCAAGTTCATTTTTATAATTGCGATAAAATCTAAACTGGCGCTCTTGGTGCAATTAAATTATTACATAGAGATCTGATTCACGGTACTTGCGTACCAAGACCGCTTCATTTGCGGAACTTTTTAATAAATTGCATTTTTTATTAAAAGAAAGCGCTCAGCGGAAATAATTTGAATTAAATTGGTGTCAATATAATCAGATTAAATATTATAAAGAGGAAATACTTTATAGTTTGACATGAATTTAAGGATAAACTTGATATTTTCATCCTCAATTCTTCATCCAAAGTAAACAGTAGGTAAGTAGGTACAGCATTTATTGACCATTACATTGTAGTAGTAAGTTGTAAATTATACAGGTTATTTGTAATAACCTGATCTTTCTCAATAGTCAATTAATTTAAATCTTAAATTATAATTTAGAAACAGCGATGTACTAATAACCTACTAGTACATAGCTTGCAAGCGTTGCATCAATCCTTTCCCCTGGCCCATACAACTAGACGCGTGGTAACATTCAACTAACATAGCATCACGCTCGTATACACCGAAGGGATACGCAGACGTAGGTATACAATTGTACACCCACATATTTCGTAAACACAGTTATTAAGTCCCATATAATAGGGGGCGAACAGACCAAGTTGTCGATGTCATCGACTCACCAGAGTCATCAATATAAGATTTAAATAGTTGTAAATTATGTGTCAGAATAAAGGCTTATATTATTATTAATAGGGGGCGAGAACATAACATTCGAGTAGGCTACCTGGGTATTTGATCACTTTGCAAATGGGAAACATTAACAAATTTTTAATTAAAATCGATAAATTACTGTCAAGAACTTTTGATGAATGTTGTTCGATAGTTTGGCAGCTGTTGATATGTGGTATCATTAAAATTTAATTAGTTAGTCAGACATAACATTCAAATTCAATAATAAAATTAATTTTCTTAGGTTAGTGTAACAATACTAATATAACAAACCTCACTGTTAGTCCACCGGCACTGGTGCACAACTTGTAAAATATACGGTGTTTATTCGTTTGTTCACCCAGGCAACAAGTTAACCAACTTTCTATCGGCCTATCAATTACACAAACACAATGCTCGCCTTTATAACTGGGGTTCCACACAAATTTCTTAATGTAATCCTATAATTTCGCTCATAAGTTAGTTGAGCGTGAAGGAAAATATACGAGAACGAGAACGGGTATGATAAAGACGCGCGTGTTTTTCCGCGGCGGAGGTTCGACTGCGCGCACGCCGCTGGAGAAACTCGAGAGAAAAGTATCGTCCCCCTACGCGGCCGCAACAGCTGTTACATCAATGCTCTTGTAGTGTTGTTTGGCATTGTTCGCGAGCACAGTTTTTGCTAACTAATAAAATGAGAGGTATTAAGTTAACCGCCTGTGCCGTCACTTCCGCTCTCCGCTCGGTGCCCATCACCGTAACTCCGTAACTGGAGACGTAAATTGAGACATAACTGGCTGCTGTTTTTCATGTCGCTAGGCTGGTTTCGGTTGTGTTGTTTTGTTTATTTACATAATTATATTTCATTTGTAGAGTAAACTTCAAGGCAAGACTAGCGTTCACTTCTTAATTAATCGTTTATGAATCTCTTAAAGACTGATTTGATATTAGTACATAATAGAGTTTATGTCAAAGTTAAACTAATTGATTAATGAAAACTATCCGTATCTATCGCATTATTTATTTTTGGAAGGTACTTCGTTGAGAGTAAAGTTAAATTATGCACTTTTAAATTTCAGCATTATTAACTAAGTGCAGTACTCCCAGACTGTTGCTACTTAAAGCTACTTAGGACCGTACTATTACAGAACGACGTCCTGCGATGATTACTTATTAAACAGCATTGGAGTGGCGTACCGTATTTGTATGAAATGACAGTCGAATACCTACCTGTGTGCTCAAGTAGAGAACATTGCCGAACGTCGATTGATAGGGGCCTTAGAGACAGATCTGAGTTAACAACTGAACTTACCGATCTTACCCAGTGCCGGATTAACCACGTAGCAAGAGTAGCAATTGCTACGGGCCCCGCCCAGTCCACCTCCGCCTGATCGTAACATTTTTATTAAAACTTATTAATATGTGGTATATTGAACTGAAGATGTCACAAAAACGTGACACGTTATATCTGTTTTCCGAGTAAGATAATCCTCGTCAGACAATCGGTAACCGATTATTTTGGCGAAAATAAAACACAGAATTTCATCCGGTAAACGCCCAAGTTCTACAAACAGTCACTTTATACTTAAGAGAATTGCTACGGGCCCCACGCGTGCTTAATCCGGTACTGATCTTACCAGTCTATAGCCCAATAAAGTGACTATTAAGTCTTTGGCTCTACGGTCACCAAACCATGTAAGAACTTTATAGTAGTGGAGTGTAAACTTGTACTGGATGCTTTCAATTTTGGTCGCAACAGACTACATTTTTGTATACTGAAAACTGTGTTGACCACTAAAAGTGACACATATTTTTCCAAACGCCGTAAAAGTAACAAAGCCAAACTACAGCATGCAATATATTCATTTCATACACGAGTCTGTATAATTCCGTTGCATACCTACAATGATTGTTATATTATGTATAAGTATATAAATAAGACAATAAATAAGTTTATCATGTTCGCGTTTTAATAAACTAAAGCCTAATATACGAGTACGTAGGTATTACGTGATCGAAGTAACCGAGATGTTTCCTTACGCAATACATTATACCTAGGCTTATATTTTAATTATAAATTGACTTCAATGGTGTTGTAGTGTAGACTTACTGTGTTAAAATGAAACCATGTTATTTTAACTTATTTTCCTGTGGGCACATTTACATAGTTTGTCTAAGAAAATATTATTTAAGGAGTAAATGAACGATAAAGCGTGCGCAGCAAGGCGCAGTTACGAGTAAGTAATCTAAACAGCAGCGGTAACATGGATGCGGAAATCCGGTTAGTAGCGTAACTTGGGAGAAGTTTATCAGCAGTGGCTTCAATCAACCAAACAACTCAGCCATTAATCAGTTGATTGAAGCCTTTCTAGTTCTTATAATGATTGTTTGGAATAGAGCGAAAAAGACCTGCAATTCAATTGGTAAGAAAAACAACGGATGGAGCTATTCATACGATAAATGAAAGACAAGAAGACTTTCCAATACATTCAATTCACTATTCTTTAGATATGACAATAACCTCTCCTAAGAATAGTAACCGCAGCACTAATATTTATTATTTATCAGCAGATTATAATCTTACGGTATCCGGTTATCTCGTAAAATCTAAGCATTACCAATACATATGATAATGAGTGTTAATATTATGTGCCTTTTACCTAAGCGGTTTCAAGTTGCAGCAGCAGCGGTGCGCAGGCGCAGCTGCGCTGCATCATTACGTAACTACTTTCACCGTCCCTGTGAGCGCTAACTACACGCAAACAAGCAGCCGTGCAAACGTCGTGACGCACACGTTACGTTATACACTTATTATCTACTAGTGATCGCCCCTGGTGTTGTCTGGCCGCATTTCTAACGCAGAAGTCCTGGTTTCGACTTAAGGTCGTAAGATTGTCATGGAGAATATTCATTGTTTGAATTCCTAAATTATACAATCCTGAGTCCATCTTCTGATTTTTAATTAACTAAAATCTGTGATCTAAATCAAAGTTGTTATAAGTTGTTTTCACAGAAGAATTTAAAAAAATTATGTTATACCAAACATCCCTTTCCATATCCTGGGACGTTACCTTATTTCTGAGGATTTTCAAATCATCAAAAGACAGACAAACCATTTTGATATTATACCTATCAATCGTATGGAAGGTACTTATTGATTGAGTACCGATTGTGTGAGCGCCCGGAATGGGGAAGAAAGTTAGGTTACGGTTACGTTGTATGATAAATAACCAATGTGTGTATTGTAATACTGTTACAGTCATACGTTTTTGTGGCCTATTTCTGTTAGGCAACCGCCGAACTGATCGAGTAATTGGTCTCTACTTTGAAAAGTTAAGTAAATTACGTAAAAAACTGGAAGAAAACATAACAGTCCAAATGAAAAATCATAGACCATTCTCCTTCATGCTTACAATTACAGCATAGATCTACATAATAACAGTATCTGTAATTATGTGCCTTGCGTTCTTGCTAAAGCGGAAGGAAGTAAACACATGGGGAAACCAAGACTAACCTATCACGAACTAGTAAGACGTGGTACCTACTCTCCGAAATTGGAAAGCCTCCGAAACAGGCTTGAAGATAACCTAGGAGTCTACAGGAAATAGTAAGTACAGGTAACGACATGTTAAGAATTATTAAAAATCAGACAAGCTGTATTTGGGTGATTTTTATCTCTATACCTACATCATTATCTGCAGATTTTTCCGGCTTTGGTCGGCTCCAAGTCTGACAAAATGCGGATGAATATCAGTTTTTAATACGACTACTATCAAGAATATCAAGCAAACAAGATACCTAGCTGGACTGGACAGATTAAAGAAGGCGGTGAACTTTTTGCGCCACGTATTACAGGTTCCATTTACTCACACAACAAATATTACTTGTCCAGCAGATTCTGATTTGTCCTGGATCTGGGTACGTATTTAAATACGTACCTGGATCTGGGTACGTATTTAAATAGGTGTCGAACACGGTTTAACACAGGTCGAACATTATAGAACACTATAGAACACTATAGTCGTACACTATAGAACTCAAAGAGAGGGGTGAGTTCAAAAAAAACGGAAAAATTTAATAAAAATATATGGCAGTTGCAGTTACAGGTAATCCTTCGATCTAAAGTAGGTGAATAGTCTGCATAAAGGTTTAATAAAGTTGAACTAAAAAGTAAGAGGATGTGTCCGTTAACATGACGTCACCCGGATTTCGGTCGCATGCAAATTTTACAATCTCCACCTACAACAATCAACGCTGGAATGACCGAAAGTGAAGCGATATTGTTCAGTTTAGGTATACATTCTTTTGTCACCAGAAACTGACATTGTAAAGTGCTAACAAGGATAGATTTGGAAAGTGGCTATTCTTCGGCAGTAGACGACATGGCGTTGGGAGCACAAGTTGGAACCATATATTATTTATTTTTAATCTCTGGCTTAATTGTTATACAAGAGCTAGTGCAAATAACGACACACTTCCATTCACAGTAGTGTCAAAGGTTGTTAGCTTCTAGTCATAAGATAAGAATCCTAAGCCACAACCTGCAGCATGTTCAAATCTAAGCCACAACCTGCAGCATCTTCAAATGGGACTCTCAACTAGTCCCTAATTAGACTAAGCTCAATGAAAGTGGTCTTCAGGTCTGACCCCGTTTTACTGGATGGCTGATGAATTTTAGAATACGATAATTTTATCTAGAATACGATCTTAGGTCTCTGACATACCCAAGAGGAGCAATTAGATAATGTTAACTAGTATTAACATTGCAATACATACCGTTACTTGTGTTTGAAATTTTTTATATTGAAATTCTACATATTGCTACGGGCCAAAATGTTTAGCATTATAATGTTCCATGAAATAATACAGGAAAAGTCAGTTAACTTTTCCAGTTGTGACCGAAATCCGGGTGACGTCACGTTAAGTAGGTAGAGCATGCAACGAGTGGTAAATGACTGACGAAAATATAATTATATCAGTTAGAAAGACATAAATACTTTTACATTACACAGTATTTATTGCCAATTCTTATGGATAAAACAAAAATGGATTAACTGGATCTTTTTTGCTCTTCCAGCTCTACCACTCTCATACTGCCATCTATCGTTGAATATAAAACTGAAATTTCATGTTGTATCAAACCTGAGTAAAGCGCCATCTAGTGACGAATAGATTCCCCAATTTACTGTGAAAAGATGTCGTTAGTAGTATTGATAAAAAAGTTTTGTTGTATTTTCTAAAAATAACACCAGAGTTCGTTCCAAGCGCTATATTTAGTTTTTAGACATTTGACAAAAAAGATGGCAGCGATTGCCGATTGCTGTCCTTCGGATTTATTGCGAAAATGGCGCATTATGTGATATTTTCACATAAAAATATAATTTTAAGTGAAAATTTGTGTAGTGCTGCATTGTGATGGTGTGTTATTTTTCATGAATGACAGTGTACTCGTGTGTAAATAGGACTGCGACTTTCTTCTGGATATTGGATTACACATAAAATAAAGGTATTTATGCCTCCTACGCATAATTCTTCGATTTCCATGTGATGTCCTACTAAATTTTGAGTTTATTCTAATAGGATCTTTATAGAAACGTGTCCAAACTGTGAATATTACATAAGAATGTGAACTTTTAGAGGTACTTGAGTGATTTCTTGATGTGGTATGAGCATTCCTTTCTTTTGTAAGTAGCATATGTTATTTTAAAGTTCTTGGAAGTGTAGTACGTGCGCAAGTCGTATTCGGGTCGTAGCCGGGTGGAAGGATTCTGTGCTTTGGTTACTGGGGGCTTGCATGACATCAGCAGGCATTACCCATTGGTATAAACTTTAGCAGCATGATTCATCAAAGCATTCCACAGTCTTAACGTTAACGTGATAAGGTTCGAATTTATTGGAATCTTATTGTAAAAACATTGTATTAGAAAAAGGCCAGTGAATGAGAAGTAAAATCATAAACTTATTCATACATAATTTATTATCAGACCCCATGTTCCTACCTACATTTCCATATGTTGAATCACAAACAGCTTTTTTATTCATGTACAGCTGAAGCATAACAGGATAAGTGCTAGAAGAGTATTGAACTTATAACCAATGAAAATTCTTATTAGACCATATTTTTTAGAAAATCGATCACAGTTCATAGGACAAGTAATTTTCAATTTATTGTCTTGCTTATAAAAAATAGAGATAATTAGTTAGTAATTTTATATTCCATTCTATTATTTATGTAATATCAAAATACCTACAGAAAGAGCTGCTTCAGAGCAGAAAATATGAATTATTTATTGAGTCTTTGCACCATTTAGTATGTTGAGTTAAAAATAATAAAATCATAATTATTGTTATGCAAAGGTAGGTATTTTTTATCCACTCTGCAAATGATTGTAATACTAATTTATTTTCCTCAATTAAAACCTTAATATTTGAATAATATTCAAGACACATTAAAACTGTGAAATAAATAAGTAATACAATTCAGTTGTATTTGATTTATAAAATAAAAATGTTTAGTATGAATAATGCTATTGGCAAATTGTGTGATGAATTTTATTTATGAGAATCAAAGCTACAATAACAAGCATTGTGGATCATTGGGGAAATAATTGTAGTCTAGTTTCTCTGTTCTAATAATAACAGCAAAACTAGGTCTGTAGTTTTTCTTAGTAATTATCCTACAGAATGGAGATGACACAGATACAGATTGGTCAAGTTGGATTACTTATTTTTAGAAAAATGAAGAATAGCTCAACATTTTACATTTTCTTAGCAGGCAGCTGATGTGGTTGGTTGCCAAGTAATGTTGGTTGTAATAAAATTTAACATTTAGTTAACAGAAAAGAGCTTTTGTAGGTGCATTATATAAGCTAGTTTTTAGCAGGGTTACATATAACATTTTAAATCTTTTTTTAAGTCAGCTCTCATAAGTTGCGGTACAACCAAAAATGTACTTTATAGAGTAAAGTACTTATAATCATTATTTACCACATTTTTCTGTTTTTGTCAATTTAAGTAATTGTTAACTCACAAATAATATGGAAATAAATGATATATACTTAGACAATTCTATTATGGTTTGAACACAGTATCACTGTGGTTTTGGCACACTCTCCAATGTTAAACAGAAAATAATTTTAACGCTATAGACTATAGATAACATAATTTTGCTACATATAATAAGAAGTTTTATTAGCCAAGCCCCTAAACTGGTTGTCATTCATTTCCTCAGATTAATCATAAATAGTAGCAATTCCAAATAGACATTGTTACATGTGGCATGAATTTATATCTGCCATATGGCTGTCCACAACAGCCAAAACTGTGATTGTCATCAATATTTTTCAGAACAAAACTTTTAACAACTTAAAATGACTTAATTCTCATTCATTCCCATTTGAACTTACTGTTTGACACATAATGTTATTATTTACATTGCTATCTTACATGTTGATTTAATGTTCAAGTGTTTATTTATTTACATACAACTGATAAGGCCATTCCAATGTCAATGGCCATTCTGAGATAAGGGTATTATTTTGTAAAGAAGATAACACACTAAACAGTCTTCTGATATAATTTATCAGACAATGCTAAATTGTTTTTTGTGGTATGTCAGATTTCAGTGTGCTTTTAAGGAGTTATGCTGTCTGTGTCAGTTTGAGATGGACTGTACTGACAGAATTACTTTTAAGAGCTTCTGTAAGTTAATATTCCTTTGAGTATACAGGGGAATAGATTGACTGGTTAGTAGTAGTGATATTCAGCCACATGTGTTTAGGCTGGACTCAAACATAGTTAGGAAAAATCTGGGTAGATGATGATTCTGATAGCCTAGTTCATTGAACTCATTAAATTGTCTATATATTATAAATCATAAGATTCAAGTGCAGTATATTCACTTCTTTAAACAAAGTATATTGTAATACCTAGATTAAAAATATTACAAGCACCTAATATTAGTAATTGAACAACCTCCATGAATTGATATAATGAGGTGTGAACGCTTATATGCCAGTAGTGCCAATAATTAAATAAATAAGTGTATATTATGAAGCACTTATTAGTTATGTATTAAATGTTTTTGCAATATGTATGGTATTGCCACATGCTACTCCTCCTGTTTATCTGGCTTGCCTCCAAGCTAAAGTGTTTTGTCGTAGAATTGACACTACATTTTATTTGTTGTGATTTGATACATATGGTAGGGTAATTTCATTAATTAAATAATTAATCGCCTACTGTCTTAATAGTTATCGAGTTCAGGGTTATAAAATAAACCACATCTTGTAATAACTCAAAAGATTATTTTTTAAATTAAATTCAGTTAAATTAGAATTATAAGAATTTTAAGAATAATAATGTTCATTATGGCTAGTTAATAATATTATGATAATATGTTTATCCTTATATTAATGTTTGGTACGACGCATATACCTACCGACCACCGACACACGTCACGTGTTTCATAAAACTGCAAAGGAACGAGGTCACTCTGAAAAATTGTTGAGCAGCTGTGGAGATACCAACATGGACTGTACCGATGTGACAGGGTCGTGACCTAGCGATTCTGTATCGAATATCAAGGCGCGACTGCAGCTTCACTAAATTTCGCAGTTATCATCCAAAGTGTAGCCTTCTTTTTCGCTTCGGAATTCTCTCACCAATCCCCACCTACATTAAACGATAATTTATTATATTTATTTTATACAATCAGGGCACGACGTCATCGTGATTACGTCAGGTATAGTCCAGATAAGGTCAGCAAAATAGGTAGGCTCGGCGACTGGATTTATTACAATTGTCTGATAAGATAGTCGGATCGGAATACCATAACAGAATTACGGAACGGTTCTCCATACATTTTTTGGTTTTTTATTGGTTGTGTAAATGACCTAAATGTATAAAACCTATCAGTCAAATCAGCCTAAGGCAGTCCTCCACAGAAAAGCCCTCTCTTAAATCGCACTACAAACTCGGGTTCCTTCCGCCTTAAACGTAACCAGTCTCCAGCTGAGTTCTTCACGTCTTCAGTTTTATCCTGAATCAGTTCACGTCTTCTGTTCGGCTCGTCAGATCAACAGATTTATGCACTCAAGATGTCACGTTCGACGCACGTTCAACGACCAACGGCCTTTGATATACATACATTATCTATTCTGTTTCTAAAGGCTCCATTTTAGGCTATACAGCATTTATGCAGTTCAGTGAGTCTGTCATTATACATAATAAAATGATTCCTGAGCTTCAATGATTTGATCTTAAAAACAATTAAATATGAAAACAATTAAAATGTTTTAGTATGGGAACGGAGACAGACAATCGAGACGAGTTCGTCTGACCTTGTCTCTATTCTCGTTTGCTTTACATCCACTGTATTGCTTCCAATATTGTTAACTTGTCTCGGATACTTCCGACACAAACTGTGAGTCAAATCTTAAAGATTTGACATGCTCTAAATCCTGATATTTAGATTTAGGCGACTAAAACATGATATACGCATGGTCGACTGTACCCGTGAAGCTATAAAATACTAGTTAGAATAAAGACGTATGTAGATGTAAGCTGCTCTGAGGACTTATATTCTATGGAGGAATCGACTAAGCGAAATCGAAAATAGACACTTCTTGAAAAAGGAAAATGTCTTCTTCCGAACATGAAATCCCGATTCCACTAAGCAAGATAACATTTCCATAAAAACAACGCTTGGGGAACCGAACGTGATCACAGTATGGTACTGTTAAGGCACAAGATAGAATGCTGCGCAAGATAATCTTTCGCTGTTTTTTACCATACAATCATCAGAAAGTAGTTTTTATTTTCAATGCTGTGTACTGTCAATTTTTTTCTGACGTGGTTATCTACTGATTATTTCTCAGAATATATGCCTGAAATCCAGAAATAAAGGATCCACAACTGGACATGCACGTTTACAGAGGAGTATCCGGACTAGAACCCGTAACTTACGCGCTTGGATAAGTAGAAGAACGAGGATTATGAATAGACCATAGTTTCAGTGCACATAACCATAAGTTCACATTCATTTATGTGTAAAAAATAACTAATAATAAAGCAGTTGAGATCCTTCTTCATTTAAAGGAAAATTAAATTATATCACGTTGTTATAATAGTGTTCGTGAAATACTTAAGACTGTCATAAGCGGTTAGTAGTCGAAGATAGTTCGTCGTGCAGAACAAGTTATTGCACACATGACTTCATTTATCTCCATAAATGATTTTGCGTAAAGGGAAATGACCCTCCAATATGGGATAGATCGGTTTGTTTAATTTCCGTGTTCCCTAAATAAACATCACTTAAGTTTACACAATAACTTTGGTTTTAGACAAACCCCAACGTTGAGTCATCCGTATGGAATTATGTTCTATTTTTGTTACATTCACGGGTATAGTTCTAGTTCTCTTTGCCAAATTATAAAGTTACGACAAAAACTAGGCAAAAATATGCGTCATATTTTCCGTGCTAATTTTGTGTCAATAAACTACCGCTTAAGGTTAAAAATACGCCTAAGGGACTTGCTTATACAGGCTCAGACTTTCCCTAAACCACATTTCATTATGTATTGTTAGATAAGGTGTAAGGGAGTACCGTACCGTAGGGAAATATGTTTTCCCAAAATGTCAATCTCCGAATTACCAACCGAAAACCAATAAGATAAATACGAAACCTATATTATAAGTTGCCTCATTTGCACCTAGAGGACTATGCTTTGATGACTGACCCATCCAATCATCCATTCGTGCAAGTAACGGTGGGCCCCGGGAACAAGCAATGCGAAAGCGATGAATTTAACTGAACGAAGCCAAAGGCCTCGACCAAATGTGGACTACAAGGTTTATGAAAAATGTTGTATCTTTTCTTGTACTTTACAGTTAGTAGAACGAATTGATGATCAGAGGTTTCAGTAAAACGTTATTAGTTTACAATTAAATGCCACCTCCCACTGTATTCTCGTCGACTTTTATGACTCCCGTGGATAGTGGCGATGGAGCCATGTGGTTTAAATTATAGGCATTGCATTAGAGAACTAGACTCGCATTAATTTATATCGCTGGCGTCACTAATCCATAGTCATTATTAGTTATAACCGGCTCAGTTTAGACGCGTAGAAGACATAGGTTTACATAATTATACTGCTCGTCGTAAACCTTCCTTTATTTCTTCGCAGTAGTCAAGTAATAAACCGTCGCAAAGTACCTATTTATCTAGGATAAGACCGTCTTATAGGCGTACACTATTATAAAATTTACCAAGTTCTTTTGATAGGTTTGTTTTAAGTCTAACAGACTCATATTATGGAAAACTTCCAGGCCATCTTGTAATACTTACGTAACCATTTGACCTTCATTTTTCAATTTTCGTGTTGCATTTTACTACCATAAACTCATTTTCGCTAATCGCTCAGGAATGTTGACATTACTGTTGGTAGAGCTACAAAGCTGCTTAATTGCTGAGTTATGTAAAAGAAGTTACCAAACTGGGTAATTAAGGTATCTGAAATATAATTGGCTCTTTTTTATCTGGCCTTCATCGATTTCGAAACTACGTAGGTATAATTTCGTCAACTGACCCATGTAAATGGCGTTACAGTCTTCATCACCGATATTTCAATCAAAATGCCTTACCTGATTCGTTAAAATACCTAGTTAAAATTTTCCAGAACATCATATTTAATAAGCCTACCATAATTAATTCCAATGTCAGTTTAATAATAATGTAGTATTCACAGTTTATTGACGTAGTGTTGGAATAATATTATGTTAAATTAAATTCTTGACGTAAGTGAAAAACACTTGCATGCAACAATAGCTGCATGAAATTTTGCTTTTTTTCAACAAATCGTCGTTATTCTTTCGCTTGAACCAAGTCCAATTTCTGTTTTCTATATTAATATTAATAAATCAATCTGCAATTATGCATACATGTAGTACATATTCAGCATCACGAGTCCAAGATGAGCGAAACTTTAAAAAGAAGTAGAAGACCCAATTTCTCGGACAAGTACATTTTCAACCATAATGGGATACATACATATGTCTCCCAGATCATGTTATGAAAATGTTTGATTCAGATTCTGATTGTTTTCTAGCTCCAACTTTCCGACTAATGCACCCAGTTTAAACAAGCAGAGCAGCCTGTCAGACATAGCAGATAGCAGACAACGGAAACGAGGTTGCTCTGAAAATAAGTTTTATTGTCCGGAAGTTTTTCCTTTATGTATGAAAGTTCGTGCATAAGTGGGGCTCTCTTCCGTTTTGCTCAGAATGTGAGGGATTACGAAATGCTCTCCGACGAAACGTTGTGTTCAGTAATAAAGAAATAAAATATAACTAAATTCTAATAATGGTATTACACAAAACAGTGCTGAAAATAGCTTCAAATTAAAATTGAAGGTCGTCATATCACATTTAGATGAGCGATTGTCGGTGTTTCAGTTGGACTCGTAGGCAAGTGCGAATAGTTGATTGGAGGTTATTCAACTGTTGAGTGGACAAAAATAGCGCGATCGCTGCGTCCGCGCTTGCCGTTCTGTGCCCGCCCGACACACGCCTGATGACGCCGTAGTAAGTCGCCCCGGGACCGCCAACTATGCTTCCGGGATACACACACTCTAATTTGGCCGACCGTTCGATTGCCAACGTAAAGCATTCATTAACTTTAACTACAAATCATGTCTGCTGTTAATAATTTATCGGTTTTTTGTTCGAAATCGTTTTCCATCTTTAAAACTTTACCCAGTCAGCTTTAAGTACAGGATTACCGCAGTTATTTCGAATTTATTGAAATCACGATACCTCGTCCTCGTCGATCAATACATGTGTCACAAAAATGTTTTTGCTTTCGTGATTGTTAGAAATGCTCCACGAAACCGAGGTTTCTCTAATAAAACTGAACGTGGGTCGATGCATCAGCATGTTGTGACATCAAGATTTTGATATTGGGATTTATGTTGTCTTTATATTATTGCGGTCCTCGGTGCCGGGCGGAGACGGCGGCGGCACGGCTGCGGCGGCTGCTCGTTCTCGGGCCGCGGGGAGGGCGCGGACGCGGTTCGCGATATTTATAGAGGCGCCGAGACGCCGGCCCCACACTATCCTACATGTTAATTGGCTACTTGCGCCACATTTTTCTGGACGTCACCGTTCACGCTCATACAACGCCAATGCCGTCCGTCAGTCGCGGCGTTTCTGACCGAGAAACATTGACACCTATGTAACTGGCCTAGATACGACAACAGTTTAACGCAAGGATGACGTTGTTACAAATGAAAATAAACAGCGATGCCAGTTCAAGACCCTTTCAAACGATTGAAAGATGCTGGACAGTTAGGATAGTTACCAGAACTTTTACCAATAATTCGTAGGGCAAGTAAAGCTTTATTTCCATGATTCATAAAATCCGGCAAAATGAAATGAACAGGTCACTATTGATGAAACTCTTAAAATTGTCAAGGTGGACCAAAATAGAAAACATGTAAACGATGAGTCAATGTCAAATAGTTTCAGAATTGAATTGTTTTATCTCTACCGAAATGAACACATCCAAGAATATTTTACATTTTTAGTTAAAATTAAAAAATCCCACTGTATAATTTGTTAGTGTCTGGTTTGTAAAGAGGGACGACTGTACACTGTAACATTTACTAATGAAAATAAGCACGCATAGGGGTGAACCGCCTGTCAAACATGATAAACAAATGTGTTTATGAACTTAATGCACCCCGTATATTTAGTCAGACTCGGAAAGTTACTAAGTTCATGCTTAGATACATATTGAAGGTATTAAGTTTATTTGGGTATCATCACGCCCTTTTGTCTTGTATTTCTAAGAGGAAATCTAGTTACGCCTGTGATCGATTCATTAGTGCTTATGCTGCACAAACAGTGACATACTCTTAAGACAACACAAGTATCTTCGTAACCTCATTTCATTATGTAAACACTCGGAGCATTTGGAATCACATCACAGAATACCGGCTATCGGGGTTACATAAAAGTAAGACATGCGTTACTTCGTTTCTTGGCCGCAAGCATAATTTCTTCTTGAATAGTATCAAATAGACATTATTTTTAATAAATACTTAAAGCTTAAATGATATATTGCGTGCCCTAATCCACTATCAGGGTTGTCGACTTGTCAAGTTTAGATCAATGTGGCTTCTATCGATTTCAATATCACGTGTTGATACCGCACGGCACTCTTTCCATCGTAGATATAAAAAAAAAACTTAAGCTATACAGGGTATCCGATGATATGATTCTGAAAATATTATTATATTAGTTATATCAAGCATTAACCATGACCGACTTTCTGTTTAGTGTGTCAGTCAATGCAAAGAAGCTTTTTCGGGATTAGTCTCTAGTGCCAGCGCAAATTATGTCGATAGTGACAAAGCGACAGCTGACGATAAAAAATTCGTACGCTTCCAAAAAAAAAAGAGCTTGACGTAATGGATGAATTTATCGATCAAGGTCAAACTTGTTAAAAGTACAATTTTTATTGTCTTCGGTCCAGAATTATATGCCTGGTTCGTTTGCTTTCTACCGAATTGTATCACTCTGTATATGCATGCAAAGTAGAGTTTCCTGCAGTTATTCATCGACTCAATCATCTGTCCCTATTGTAAGTCGTTCACCTCAATACGATAGAAGACATGTTTTCACACTAGAAGCTATTTTTTGGGTATTTTATTAAGAAATTACCGAATATCTGTTTTTTTCTTTAGTTAAATAATTTCCTTATTTTTTCCAAAACTTTTTAATTATATTTAGACACAAAAGTCGATAAATCTATTGATTTTTATGTTTTCCTTACATGAGCTATTTTGTAACCGAGCCAGATATATAATTAATCGTCATTGCGGTTTCAAATAACTAATTAGTAGCATTCTTAATTTATCATATAAATGTAGGAGACGAATCCATAGCTTTACGAACACGTATTGTTCGAAGAAATGCAGGCGAGGAGGCATTTCCTCGGAATATAAGAACTTCGAGTCACCGGTGCCGTACGTGGCAGGATATTTTCGTCACCAAACCCAACATGTAGGTGCTTTAACGACGTTCATATATATTTATAATGCTGTTTGTATCATTACTATATTTACAAAGTAATAATTTCATTAATGAACAAGTGTTGCGTCTGTATCTAAGAGATATACTCTGATTATAGTCATCGACTCAATGTTCCCCGATGACTTCGTTAAAATTTATGATAGTTGTATGCTTGAAAATAAAATGTCGATATATTTAGGTGTATGAGACACCTAAATATATCGTCATTTTATTTTACATGTCTTAGAAATGCGTAGGCTTCAGAAAAAGTAGATTAATTCAGGATCTATCAGACAGTTTTAAACGAGCAGTGTAAGTAATTCTGATGCGTAAGAGATTCGAAACCAATTAAATCTTGCTAATAAAGGCTGAATACATAATTTTAACGAAAGTAACGTGCAATACTTTCTCATTTGGTCCAGTGGAAAGCTGCGGCAAACTCGCACGTGCGTGGAGTACTCAAACGACGTGCGTCGTGAATCACGTTCTTTGGAACAATGATCGTAGTGGTGAACGGGACATTACGCTTGATAGTACTGCCTTAAACAACGTTCCCGCTTTATCGGCTTATTAACATTCAAAGATTGCCAGGTGAATAAATCACTAGGTCCCTGCTGACGGGAAAACGACTCTCTATGCCAGCTTATAAACAAGTGTGGCAGATACACGACGACACCTACAGTCGCGCTGACGACTCGCCAAACGGCTAATTGGCCGAAGCTTTCTTCCGAATTCCGAAATGACTGTGTGGTGTTTCCCCAAATTATATCAAAGAATGTCCTGTGGTTTGTCAGATAAAAGCTAGACATCACGCCAAAATAACTTTTCAAATTGTCTTTAATATATTGTTTTTTACTTGGAAATTAGTATCCCGAGTGTTTTCGTAGGTTGCATTATGCTATTAGTTTGCTTTTGTTCTTTTCTAATGTACTAATACTCATTCGTTACACATCTTTCTAGAAAGTGCCACATTTGATAAAGTTAATTAAAATTATCTGTACATGGTATATTTGAATAGAAGTACGTGATGCTGAGTTATTTGTTTGTTTCAGTCACAATGGTGGTGGGCGAGAGCAAGCGCACCGCCAACATCATGGACGGCATTGAGAACACCGGTGACGTGCGCATGCACGACCACCGGCTGCGGCTCAAACAAAGGTGAACATTATCCCTTATTTACTACTAACACCATCGTGAAGTTACAGTTGCAACTATTATGACTGGTCATAAACATAACAGTATTTATAGGTAGCGAGAATTCGCAGCTTCTTGTCTAAATCGATTGTGTTCGGACAATAAGCCAGGCATTCTAATTCATCGCCTATAAACTTTTTCTATGAAGCGAAACGGTCCATTTCGAATCTGTACTATCAAAATCTTGTTTGTCCGAGATCTAAGAACGTAAAGTTCATACGCCATCGTTACGTCAATGCATGCTTACACTGGTATTATTTTAGTAACGTAACGCATTCAACATGGAACATTTGTGTACACGTCGCTGGGTATAGCGTCACCAACCAATGACCGGGTTTAGGGTGTCGGACTGATCAGTTGATCACCTACACGTGAACGCCGGAAGTTTGTAGGCGTAAAGGTTGATTGTTACATCATTCTATAGACATAATGTATTAATGAATGTCGTAAACGATGACGACTTTTAGCTCGTTTTATAACTTTTGGCCATATTAGTTTTGCACACTGAGCCCGTCTGACACGAGAACAGTTTGCAAGCCAAAATAGTTAGCCAGCTGATTAATATCTCTCTCTATCTTGCAGTAAATGCAGCTTACACGAGGCTGATAATGAGCCAGTCGTTGGCTTCGTTCTTTACTGACTTGCTCTTGGCCACGGTTCCAACGAGCTTTACACCTTATTAGAAAATACCTATCACAGTTTACGTGACATCTAGTTCTGGCAATGTTACTTGTCTTCGAAAGTTCCGAACCAAACTCTTCCACACAAACGATCTTATTACGTATTGTGCTAGAATGAATAGATAGAATCGAGAATTTTTCTCGAATACTCTATTGAATCATTTCAGTATACCTATTTTTTAGTTTTCTTTTATCGATACTATCTAAACTTACTTGAATAAAAGCCACTTCCTGTATAAATGTATAAAGTATCTACATAATGCTATCGGGTGAATGTCTTTGGCGACGCGACGAGGCCAATTCATTTGAATGTTTCTGCATTACTATACTTACTGATACTAAACAAACGTGTATTGCGTGCATTGTGCGGCGCGTGGGCAGCGATCGATGCCTTTGATGTGGTTTAAGTTATAAAAGAATAGCTGGTTTTTCGTGTCTAATGAAAATGATCATCATTGTATCAGTTCATAAACGGCATAGAATTTCATGGTGTAACGAGCTCTGCACAAAGAAAGCTGCTGCTGCCCCTATTCTTGACGTGGCGATATCGTTTAAGGATTAATAAAAAATAAGGCGTGGCATATTCTTCATTATGTTCCTTGCACGAAATATAGCCAATACAAAAATATACATATATATTTGAGGAAATCCAGGCTGTATTTTAACGGCCATACTAAAAGTAATACGGATTTATAGTAGGCATACTTATTATCGGCGATTTCTTTGGGGTTTTCCTTAGTATATTGCGGCTAACACTACTTATTTCAGCCTATCTGTAAACTTCCGCCAACTAGAACGAATAGTTTCTTCCGTTTCTTGACGAATAAAACGTAAAGAAACCGAAAATAACTCACGTCCGCTTTCTTTAAACAGGCATTTAGTGCTCTTTAAATAGGCTACCGCAATCGCTTTGTAAATTGGTAGTAATCCTACGCATACCTATTGCCTTAGACGTTTCTATTATTAGTGTAAATTATGTGGTCTACATACAATGTGACAATAAGAGTGGGACAATTATAGTAAAGACATATTTCTATCATCAAAGAAAGCACAGATAGTTTAAGACAAAACGCTTTCGCTTATATAAATAACACTGTTCACAGTATCGTGAACGTGTGAATTTGTTTCCGTGACGCATCGATTTGCATTATCGTTTTAAACCTCGACGCTAATGATTTGAGTAAATTGAACCGTTTTAGCTGCGATGACTATGTATTTGTCACTTCAATTTTGGACAATGATTCTGCGAATCGCTTAACAAAGGTTACGTCTAAAATTAGATTTCCTAGTTATTTATTTTAAAAATGAGATCGTACAATTTTGATTCTGGTACTCCCATACCTCTTACTACGCGTTCTAGCCTCAAACAATGATCTCATGTTTAGTTAAGATCTTAATTAGACCCTCCTACTTGATACAAATCAGTACCCTATAAACTTGTTATCAAAACAGATATCTAAGCTTTTATGAATATGTATTACAGATTTGATATAGTAAGAAAACTAGGTCAAGGCACGTATGGCAAGGTGCAGCTGGGCATCAACAAGAAGACTGGCCAGGAGGTGGCCATCAAGACTATCAAGAAATGCAAGATCGAGTCGGAGGCTGATCTCATACGTATTCGACGCGAAGTCCAGATTATGTCTTCAGTTAGACATCCAAATATTGTACATATTTATGAAGGTAATACTATTCAAACAGTAGTAGTA
The DNA here is from genome assembly GCA_947562105.1 of Shargacucullia verbasci. NCBI lineage: Eukaryota > Metazoa > Arthropoda > Insecta > Lepidoptera > Noctuidae > Shargacucullia > Shargacucullia verbasci. Next base: position 10,752,351 of record OX387285.1, on the reverse strand, counting down.
GGTTTTTATTATAATATAATATGAGTCCCCAAGGATACAGATGTGTGCTATTGTATACAATCAGTTCTCTGGTGACTGTTCAAGGTTTTAACGTGGGGCTAATCGGCGACTTCAACTATATTATTATAAATACCAAAATCATTTGCTCTGACATTTTCTATTCTTCATCGCAATATAACGCTCCAAATACCACTGTAACAAGACAAAGACAGCAATAAGTGCAATATCAATCGGTGCCAAATCATCTCGTACTGGCCCTTTTGTCGTTACATTTCATAGGCTATTTCGTCTGTGAAGCAAAACAACATGGCATGCTAAACTATAATGTTGTAACCACTAGACTCGAACTTTAATTGATTGGACATGATGTTTTTTTTTTCAGTATTTGAAAACAGTGAAAAGATGATTCTAGTTATGGAGTACTGCTCAGGCGGCGAGTTGTACGATTATCTAAGTCAGAAAAAAGTATTACAAGAGGACGAAGCAAGAAGGTTGGTGGATATTTTTCTCAGAATGAAAAATAAATAAATGTGTATGACGTGGTTTTCAATGTTTATAATTTGTTTCAGGTTATTCCGACAGATCGCAACCGCTGTGTATTATTGCCATATACATAAAATCTGCCATAGAGATTTAAAATTGGAAAATGTTTTATTAGATGATACTGGTAGTGCTAAGGTTGGTAACACTCCCTGAATATTCTATGGTTGCAATAGAATTATTTATCATTTCGTTTGTTAATATTTTGGTTCAATTATTTTCCAGATTGCCGACTTCGGTCTTTCGAATGTATTTAAAGAGACATCACTACTATCCACATTTTGCGGTTCACCTTTATACGCGTCTCCGGAAATTGTCAAAGGAACTCCATACATAGGACCAGAGGTAAAATATACAATTAAAGGAGGATAAGAGTTAAACTATTATAATACACACCAATTAGAATATTGAGCAAAAAGTATAATACAATAATTGTGTTGAACTCTACATACCGCTTTCAAAATTGAGTCTTATTGCCTTGAAATAAGTTTTTTTTTGTACAAACAACCATCAGTCAATTAATTGAATAAAATTTCTGAAATCGATTCCGTAGTCAGTTAGAAAAAAATCCTTTGAAGACTTGTGTTTATTCTGTTCTACGTTTAAATATGAAATATTTTCCGTTAGTATACTTTGTTTCGCTTAACTTAGTTCTTTAGTTTAAGGTTGAATCACATAAATAGAAGACAACATTTGCACACAACATACTTATCTCTGTTTTCCTTGAAGGTGGATTGCTGGTCATTGGGCGTGCTTCTATATACTCTAGTCTACGGAGCTATGCCATTTGATGGCTCCAACTTCAAACGTCTAGTCCGGCAGATCAGTAATGGCGATTACTATGAACCTAGAAACCCATCCAGTAAGTTATTTTTGTTCTTATTACTACCGCGACTTCATCCGTGTAACCTACGTGCAATATATAATCTAAAGCCTATAGAACTCAGGAATAATGAAGCTTTATACCAATGAAAGAATTCTTAGAATCGGATCATTAGTTCCGGAGAGTACCCCCTACATACAAAACAAATTTAACGTCTTTATAATATTAGTATATAGATGAAAACTCTAACATATGACGTTAAGACGAGATTACCAACCGTTCTATCTTTACTGCCCAGTTCAAAGGGACAGAGATAATGTGAGACTTAAGAGCTACTTAAGACTTTTGGGTCGAGTCTTGTATATAAAAACTATACATAAATATATTTTGTTTAACTTGACGTGAATATAAATATATTTAAAAACAATGAGCGGTTTGTGTACCCTGTGTACTGTAGCCTTCAGATTTATTGGTCCATAATGGTAAGCTCATTGATTCCTATCCGTGCTTTGATGCAGTTATACCCGGCCGTTATACAGTCAATAGCATTAAAGAGTCCAACAACTCTAACTTTAGAGCACCATTCCAATAGTTGGTTTGCCGATAGCTGACTGCAATATCGCTCCATGTAAATACATTTTTTTAGGCTGCAAGTAACAAAATGTCTATTGACATGTGTGTTTAATGTGCCTGGCGTGCCTATATCTGTACGCTAACAGACTGGACGCTACTGTCATTTCAGTCCTTTTTGCCAACTTCTGGGTTGGACCAATCTCAGTTGCTAAGAAGAGAAAAGCTACATATGTTATATTTGTATGTTACAGGTGCATCACCTCTGATTCGTGATATGCTAACAGTGGACCCGCTGAAACGTGCGGACATCGCCTACATTTGTGATAATCCGTGAGTTAGAACATATATTTTGAGTGATTTACTTAAATCGTGTTACTATGATGGCGGATTCAAATAACGATAACAATAACAGTCGTTATATGATACGATAAATGATCATAAAAGTGATACTGTTACATGGTGTGGCTACAAATGTTCTGTATACATCATCCGCTTGTATTCCCCGAAGGGTTAGGCAGAAATTTACTCTTGTACATTCACGTTTCGCTGATGCCGTTATTGAGTCTTATGTAATAGGGAGAGAGCCTATTGCCATCTACTGCCATCCATCATCTTGGGTGCAGTTTCAGACTCTGTGCTGCTGCTAAGAATTTCCATACAGGAAAACTCAATAACATTGACCGTTCCGAGAATCGAACACAGAACGTCAACCTTAGCAGTCGCGTTTGGCACCACTAGACCAAAAGTAGTCTTTTTCTGTCATCATCATCACCTCAGCCGAAAGACATCCACTGCTGAACATCGGCCGCCGCCAGTTTTATGTATGTTGGACACAAAATTAAAAGTTCACCGTATATTCCTTTGAAAGCTGGTGTTTGGTTATCTCTGGTCAGCTTTGTTTTTCGATCTGATAATCGCAGTAAATACACGATTGTATTTTGTCTCGCATTTTTTATACATTTCTAGGATTTCGATGATTAGACTAACTGAATAAATATGGATAATTAACCAGGACATATCATCCACAGATGGGTGAACACAGGCTGCGAGACATCTTGCCTAGAAGAGGCAGAAGCATTAGCTGCTCAGACACCAGTGCGGTTAGATTTGTTGCTGTCACTGGCGCCAGCAGCGCCATCTAACTCCAACTCCGTGATGGTACCCAATGAGGTGTGTTATTTACACTAGCTCATTCCTCGACGTAAGTGTTACTCAAAGAGAGTGAGACTAACAATGTTCAAGCGATTAGTGGCCTTAAAGCTACCCCTTTCGCACCGATGACGCTCCTATCAATCAGCGTCACTAACAGGGTATGTTTATGGTGGCATATCATCTGTTGGCCGTGGGAACCTCTTGTGAAGATATCGAACTATCTTGCAGATATGTCCCTTACCCTATTTCCCTAACAATGTATTCTAATGGTATTAATTTGTCTACAGCGTGAACTAGGTCCCGAGGAGAGCGGCACAGATCTAACAAGCTCCACATCGATGGCTCACATTGAGCCCAGCAATTCTGCTGAAAAGAGAATCTTGGAGCTAGTAGCAGGTATTTATTAGTTATCTATTATTCAGAGCTTCAAAGTGATAGCACAAATAAAGTCGTATTCATTCATTGCACGTGCAGGATTGATAATAAATTCAGACACACGAGAATCTCGTTACATTAAAAAACGTCACGAACACATTTTTAACCATTTTAAAAGTTATAATTAATTACTATGGAGTATTGTCTGTGATTTGTGACAGTGTAACGCTTGGTGCTAGCAACAACGCCGTGATCATCGTGACAATACAAAAGCTTGTTTTATACTTATCATACAATATCTTCCAGAGGGTGGCGAAGACGCGATAAAACCCTCTCCGACCCGCACGATTGTGTCTGCGACTGACAACAAACGCAAGCTGGAGCTCGCCATGTCGGCCAGCGGATTGCAGAGGAAGAAGGAACGGGTGGCCAGGTCTGTTATCACTTTACTCTATAGGAGTCCACTGTGTTACCAACTGCTAGCCAAGTGTCTTGGGCTGTGTATTAGTACTTATGAGATTTTGATGTCCACTACTTATATGTGGACCTACATTGTTGTCACACAATTTAACTAGTAAACAGAAATAAAACCATTTGGATGGGCAAGATTAATGCAGTTAGTGCATATATGAATATTCTTATAGTAAGTGCCAAGATAGTGATTTAAATCCTACTAATATTATAAATGTGAAAGTTTGTGAGGCTGGATGGATGGATATTTGTTACTCTTTCACGCCACAACGACAGAACGAACAGATCTGGATGAAATTTGGCACAGAGATAGATAATAGTCTGAAATAGCTCATAAGCTACTTTTTATCTCGGAAAAATGTATGGGTTCGTAAATCACGCGGGCAAAGCCGCGGGCAGAAGCTAGTAAATAATTATACTTTGTATATGTAATCAGTACTCTAATGTTGTTGTTTTGTTTTAGTTGTGCGAGCATTGCACCGCAAGCTCCGGTGTTACCCGAAGAGAGTTCACCGGAAATACTGCCCAACGACGAACCACCCGTCGCCGATGATTCGGTACGCATTACAGATAACGCAGTTATTTAATGTTAACCTATAAACACAATATTTTGTAGTTTCGTAGGACATTATTTTAAAGTTAATAAATACATATCTATGTCTCGAGTACCAACATAAATCGAATCCTTAATTCGTAGGCGATACAGCCAAACCTGAAGTCGTCAGCGACGATCACAATCCAGCCGGCGCCGGTGGAGCTGGTGCGAGACTTGACCAAGGATATCGTCAAGGAGCCGCCCAAGGACGACCAGACCACTGACAAGCCCGCCAAGCCACGCGTCGTTATCAAGAAGAAGACCTCCCCTACTAAGACTGTGGAGGAGAAACCGGCGGAGAAAGTAGAGGAGACTAAGGTAGGGAAACATTTTAATCGTCTCTGACATTTTTACTTCAAAGATGTCAGTGGCCAATCGACTAATGTTACGAGTACGAAGAAAAAAAGGCCGCAAAATAAAAATGCTTACGATATTTTATTATAAACACCTGGAAGAAATCATTTGTATTAATCATAGTATTGTCCGTCATAAGTTAAGAAACACATCTTTCAACCATAACGATAATTAATATCCATTTTAATTTCTTGTCACTTAGTCACAAGAAGACACAAAGCAGAGCGCAGTTGCGTCAGCGGCGGACAAGTTGACGTCACTGTCCATAACACAGCAGCCTCCTGCCAATCAAGTGCCGAAACCGAAGAAGCTGTCCATACCAGGTACTTTATATTACATTATTCATAATCGTATCATAAATCTCTAATAACTGTTGGATTTAAAATCTTTGTCATTTTTCATTTCATTTATTTCTATGAAAGTCAGACAATGATAGGTTATGAAGCGTCTATAGAACGTCAGTTTTTTATGAATATGGTGTTTCTTCTGTCAGCACGAGATGTAATAATATCTAACGCTCTAAAGGAATCGCTCATGCCTTAGTGGAAAGAGTAGTCTGTCAGCATTGGTGGTATCGAGCTCGACTACCCAGGGTGTGCTCTTTCAGGATCTTTTCTTGCTCAGGGGGTTTAGTTATTATGTTACACAACTTTAAAGAGACAATTCGAAGCTTAAACAAATAGATACAGGTTTGAGCGTAATTTATTATACCCTGAAGAGCAATGATAGTAACTACAATATTTTTCAAAATTATACTAAAATGTTATTTCTTCGTTTGAGCAGGAGGTAACGTTGGGAGCTTCAAAGATCAATTTGAGAGGAGAGCGTCTCTAACCACCGCTCCGGAAATCAAACGCAATATATCCAAGCCAGGTATGAATAAACATTATCAAAATATCTTACGACACCTGGTGATGAAGACAAATTATTTAATGTAACTAATATTATTTTTTATAGTTGTCTCAAAGATTGCCAAGCCCAAAGCACAAAGTGAAGATCGTGAGTTGCAGTCCAAGACTCCTGACAATGGCACTGTTCGACTGCAACAAATTGGCATTGAGCCTTCACAGGTAATATATTTTACTAAATGATGATGCGTTGTTACATATACATAGTACATACATATGTATATTCTGAGCATACGCCGAGTAGCCCAACCACAACTATAAAGAACAAACACCGGAGATTTGGCTCAGTACATGGCCGTTCATATATCGTTATCGTCTCCATGTATCAAGCATTAGACAAATTCAAACGCGGATCCACCGTTGTGGGCACGATGGGCGTGCCCACCACCCTAATAGACTATGTGACGTCCCACTTTCACGGTCTATTGAGGTCGATAGACTGATGACATTATATCCAATGTCTTAATAAAATTAAAAAACATTGAATCGTGTGTGATTCGCAAACATCACCTTTGTAGGAATGCACTTGACCGATTTTCGGGTGGCGGTGACCACAAGCTTTTTTGAGGGCTTTTTGAGGACAAATTAGGGATTCGCTGTATGAAATATTTAGTAAAGTAAACCGAACACTTCACACACGCGGCGCCTTTTATACTTAGGCGCCTCCTACACTCAGAATCGTGACTATCTTGCTGTATAATTATTCTACTAATAGGTGGACTAAGAATAGACCGCACGCTAAAAGAAGATAATTCAGTCGTTAATATTCATCATAATATTGGCACATAAAGTTCATAGGAGTGATTCACATATTGTAATTTGTATTCAATATACATTTATGCAACCGGTAGTGTTAATATAATCAAACCTTTCAATTCATGAATGAGACGAAAATAAAATACCTACACAGTTTTATGAATAATTCATATTCATTAACGACGGCGGCTACGTTTCCTCAACTTCCTTGATTTTAATTATATGCTTTTATAAAATTACGTGATTGCAGTAAAATAATTTTCTGTCCGTCGTAAAAGCGCAATACGGTACTGAAACTTGTATTAGGGGCTTATCTATATTTTATGTTTTTGCCTGACTCATTGATGTCGTGCTCGCAGGTACGACCGCTAAGCGTGAGGTTCTACGATTCCTGGGTTGGGCAAAGTGTTATTGAGTTTTTCTGCATGAAAATTCTCGGTAGCAGCACTGAGTCTGTAACTGTGCCCGATAGATGGCAATAGGCTCGCACCCTATCACATGGGGCTCGGTAACTGCATCGGCGAAATGTGGGTGTACAATAGTACTCTTCTGCCTAACCCTTTCGGAAATACAGGCGTGATGTTAGGTTATGTTATGTGTTATCTTTCTGTCTATATTGCCGGTGTTGGTTGCAAATGTGGATACCAAGCATGAGGACTAAAATTTCGATTGTCGTGTCAATGCATAGTTGGAATTTTCTGTAACATAAAATAGTGTTACTATATCCGTAGATACATCGTCTGCCACATGGGACCTACTACTTCGTCGCGTACATTACTATAGACCTGCATTACACTTCCGCGTACTGAGATATAGGCGTTAGGGCTGTGAGTCATTTGAACTTAGTAACACATTTAAATATATAAACTGTGTGCACCCACGATTACCATCGCCTAGCCAATTTATGTGAAATACGCGTATTAGGCGCACCATTGATATTGTTCAGTCACGAGCAGATCAGTCTCATCCTTGGCTGCAGTGGGGCTGGTCAATAAAATTTCAACTTCCATTAATAAATATCTATTTCGATCTGTCTTCTGGAATATTGTTCATATGGCAAGGATTCATAAGTTTCTGCTATGTACATCTTACATTTACTTGCCACAGACTCCGACGGAATCGGAGCGGGAGACCAACCACCGCAGCGGCGTGAAGAAGACTGAGAGCGAACCGTCACACAGCTCTACCTCCGTCGACCCTGCCGTGCTGCTACAAGATGCTAGAAGGTACCTCAATTTTTATCATACCTGGGCCTTCTCATAGTCCGATAATATGAACGGTGGTAAGGGTAATTAAAATAACAACTACACATTACACAAGGCACTTTGATTGGTGATCTTAGTAGCTAAAATATTTCATACAAAATTCGTTAACGTTTTTACCCCACTAAACATGAGCTGATTTTGCTGATTTATATGTTGTAGACACAAGTAAAAACTAGGTCGTCACGTTTTTGCTTTTTTTTTATTTATTTTGTTTATAGATTGCGAAATAATTAACCATCAAAATGCGTTCTTTTTCAACTAAAAATCTTCCTTATACTTATCTCGTGATAATTATAAAAATATTCAAAATTTTGAAAATACTAATCGTGTCCTAATTTATAATCTGAAAAAACGATTGACACCAAAATCGAATTTATTCGTTAAGATTTCGATGTAAGAAACGTTAACACCCAAACACCTATTGTGCGCGTATTTAAAGGCAATTTTGTCAGAAGGCGACAGCTAAACGATACTCTTAACACGAGGAGGATGCTGCTGCCTATCCTAATATTATTATCCGTAAGTACGTACAGTCACCACTGAATGTTCGGCATCATACCGCATTCATTACATACTTACATAAAGCAATACGTAACTATGTGTGACAATGACGAATGCTATTTTCTACATTCTGATTAATGCCGGGATGTTGATGCCAAGTATTTATTGCAATATGACTAATGTGTGGTAATTCGTAGGAGTCTTCAGAACTCTATGGCGAAGTTGGTGGAGGAGAAAGCCGGCGAGGACCATCGTCGGCGCGCTGCTCGCGATATCATCTCGTCTGCCATACGTACAGGTATTTTTTTTTTGTTATTTAGTCATTTTGGGTCTCATATGTATAATAACTTGCGCCAATTTAAAATTAGATGCTATATTCCTTGATATGTAATTAAAGTGTTATGATTATGAAGAATTTATACTTTAGTCTCGTGTTGAAACGTTTAGTCGTACCTATCTAATTTATAAAAGTATGTGTTATTTACGGACTGGTCAAGTTCAAGTGAATGAAGTTTTACAAAGTCTATATAGGACACGGCCTTTAGAAGATAGATAGTACAGTGTACATAATACTACGTTTACTTAAGTACTAAGCTTTTTTAATCCCTTTGTTATTTTGTTCGTGTGTTCTGTCCGGCGCAGGCAAGCCCCCGATGCCATACGGTCGCTCATCGTCTGCGGGCGTGGCGTCGCTGGCGTCGCCGCCCGGCACGCCGCCCGCGCAGGCGCAAACTGCGCCCGTCAACACCACGCCGCGTGTCTTCAGGACAGAGGCACAGCACCGCATCGAAGACCATCGCAACAGGTACATGCGACCCTACGGCTACATACGGTTCTATATTTATTAACGCTGTATCATCATTAGAGTAACCAATGTGGAGCAAGAACTCGTAGTGGTAGTCTGAAAGAGTAGGAAGTCTCACACTTATATATTTACACAGACTATTGCTTGCTCTTGTCGATATTAATTGATCTGTGCGCCTCTCATGGCAGGGGCGTATCGGTGGAGCGCATCATCCCTATCACAGTGTCAGCCGAGGACACGCCCACATCCCCGCCGCCCCCGCTGCCGGCCGCGCCGCCGCCCAAGCCCGCGCCCGCACCTGCGCCTGCGCACAGGGTCACGCCGCTTAGGTCAGTGTAAATTCTTAGCAGTTCTTTTTTTAGCTTTTTTGAACGGCAGCCTTGATGAATTGTTCGATATACTCCCAGTCTCAAATGATGGAAAGAACGGTCACACATACACAACCTTAGTTTATTTTAATATTCTTTATCTGTATAACTAATTATCTATCTTCAGACGGCTGGCATCTACCGAATCTGGCAGCGCAAGCGAAGCCTGCAGCAGTCCGGGCGAGCCCATCAAGAAGTCTGCGCGAGAGTTCATTATACCCATCGCTGTGGAGGGCAAGGGCTACGTGACGCCGCGCCAGAGGAGTCTGGAGCCGGACAGCGCCGCGCAGGCGCATGCGCCCACCGTCAGGCATCACCGCACCTCCAAACCGAGGCGCATCAGGTACCTACTTTAAATACTCTTCACGTAGAACATTATCAAAAATAAGAATAAAATAAAATAAATATTTACGATTGTACTTGTATTGTTCATAATAATTTTACCGAAGAAATTTGTAATAGTTAATCTAGCTTGTGATTTTATATCGTGATTCGATACATAGAAATCACCTAGCGTTTGTGTTTTCCTATAATTTGTGAAACAGAGGCCCTAGTAGTGTAAGTTTCTTTTGACAAACTCGGTTTAACGCATCGAACGCGTTCGGCGCTTCAATTGGTAGACAGCAAAAAACGGACCAATCAGAGCGCCAAACGCGTTCGATACGTTAAATCGAGTTTGTCAAAAGAAACTTACACTAGGGGTACAGGGCTGAGATCAGACGGTCTCTCGGTGTGGTTAAATTTACGCGTTCAAGTGTTTATTATACGTGTTTACAATTACAATGGACTGTTCAAATAAATGGGTGACATCATGTGTCACCACTATTCAAATTCAAACCTAGCCTTTCTTGAACATTCGAATGTTTTTTTTTTTGTCTATTCTTATCGTGTCAGTAAAAATATGTTTGGTTCAGTATTCCACCACATACGCGTGGTAGAGCACGCGGCGCAGGATAGAAGTTGGTTGGTTTTCTGCGCCTTTTTTTATTATAGAATATAGTAACGTAAATCCATACATCAGCAGCCTAGTAAGCGGAGGCGAGTCGGAAGAGGAAGACGACGCGCACATGCACCGGCTGCGGCCCAGCCGGGCGGCGCGCGCTGAGTCCGTCAGCTCCGGCGAGGACGACGAGGAGGACGAGGGCTTCCATCTGCTCACCGCTGAGAACCTCTTCTCTACGCTGCTGCACCGGGTACGTTACAACAACATATTTTAAGCAGGTGCAGCCCTACATAATATACTGCTGAAAAATGTTGATCGATCATAGTGGAGCAGCCTTTACAGGGGAGACATACCGACAACGCAACGGACTACATGCACAATCTCCTTTAGAACTTCTTTATTTACCTGTACTCTCTCGCCCAACAGATGCGTACATGATGCTGTGTATGGTGTGTGTGGCAAGTGCACACTTTATCAATTTTACGGATGACAGAGGGACGGATGAGGAAGTCAGAGACACTGACTGACAAGCTATCGTTGTCGCATACCTCAAATTACTTTACATAACATGATTGTTTTGTAACGTTACAGGTACGAGCGCTGACAAACCGCCTGAACGGCGAGGAGGGTCCTGGGTTCAGCCAGCACTCACTGTTCAACAATCTACAGTCGCCGTTCTTCAACAGGTAATAGACACGCTGTCTCACATGTATGGCTTAGCTATACAACATATACTTAGATATCTGTAACAAATAAATAAATACTTTAAAGATTGAACATGAAAACCTGATATAACAGGACTTTATAAAATGATGCCAATTAAATTTTAATTACATGTTTTTCTTTTAATAATTTTTAATACTTAATGAATCTTCCTCAGTCATACAATTTTATTTTGGATATTACTGATCTTACTATCATTATTATGATTATTAAAAAAATAGTACCTGTTTTCGATTAAAAGTCATAAGTCCATATTTATGATTTTAAATTGAATCAAAGCTATGCAATCTTGAAAATTGAATTGTCATTTCATTACTTCAAGAACGCTTTATAATAGCTAATTTTTACACTTATATTCATGAAATTTGATTATAACAATATATATTTAATTTATTAACAATTATACGTATTCTTTCGGAGTCTAGACACAATAGAATTTCAACTGATTGACTGTGTCAACATTGAGTTAATTGACATTAATCAACTCATAAATATGAGTGTATTATGACTCGCATGTTCTTTTATCGTGATTTTCCGACTAAAATAATGTTAATTTTATGCATGCAGCCCCCACTTACCACGGAGAAATTTATTGTGAGTATTCTTTCTTCATTTATAACTACAAAACAATAACACAAACAAATTAAAATCTTTTACACTATAACACGTCTTATTATCATTACACGCAGCACTCATAGACATGTGGAAAGTAAACGAAGTGTGTCTGAAACGTAAGTTAAAAAGTGTATATCACATACTTATATGAATCTATTACTTATATGGGCTATTTTATGTGATGTAACTGCTTCGATGTACGACCAAAAGGATTTGTGATCGCAGTGGATGTGTTTTTAAGCATGCAAAACTGTTATTTTTCTATGAAACTTTATGTAACTTTCATTAGTTACCAGTTTATAGATTTTTTTAAGAAATAAAGGAATTATTACTTCAACACGTACTCAAAAAATATATAAAACAGTACGTGACAACGCAGGAGTTTGATTTGGGACTAAGGAACGAGACATTTACGTTAAGCCGTTAGCATTAATTGCTACCTGTATTTGCTCCTTTTGTGTTCACATTTTTGAATAAAAATATATAAAACTCCTGTGCTGCCCCGTACTCTGTCTGACATCTTTTCCCATATGATATATTAATGTAGTAACATTGTTGTTCGGCATACAGACGCGAAGGCTGGGGCTCCCGCGACATGCACGCGGACTTCGACTCGATGTTCAAGCCGCGCCAGCACATGCCGCGAGGTGAGGCTCTCGCTTTGCACCCGCTTGCACCCGCGCTCGGGGAAAACGTTGCCAGTATCCACACGCTCACGCCTGAGGCATGCACGAACAATACACGTCTCACTTGAATATTGTTGGTGTATTTCATTACATACATTATAAATAAATATTAGTTTTCGCTTTAAATGAAATTAAGTATAAAATATTTTATTTTAATATATATTTTTTAATATACTTAGATGTTGTATCAGTACTCGCAATGTTTATAAGACAATTTTCTTTTACAAAATTTTATAAAAAATGTAATAAAATATTTTTCTAATTATATATAGTATACATATTTCAAACTATAATACTGTTTAACTTCTAAATTTCAAATTAAATTAATATGGCTCAACAAAACACTTTCCAAATTGTAGCACTGATTGTATAATATTTAAAATTCTTCAAAATTTATTGTAAATTAAACCTTAAAGTATTTTATAAATTCCGCAGTATTTTTGACATAGCAGCATGTAAAAGCAGATCATCAATTACTCCTTATTTCGAAGAATTTTGGCCAGAATTATTTAAAAGATGTGTAAAACATTATAGTTCTATACATGTTTGAAAATTTTCTAAGAGGTCAGGGATTAATCGCATTTAATCATATGAATTAGCAACGAACACATAAAAACTGTAATTTTGTTTATTATAATCGACTGAAATAAGTTTGTACAGGTAAATAACTGATACAAAAATGTACCGCTAAACTTATTTTATCGTTATTTTAATAACGGTACATTGGAGAATAAAATTGGGGAAAATACTGACCGATTCTCATTTATGATTTTGGTACGTTTAGATTCAGGAATAAAATTGATAGCGTCTTAACTTCCTGTTATCTCTCCTTATCGCTGAGTACATATCTACATGCTAATGACAGTTGTCTACGAATAAGCTGCTGATTCATAGTGACAAATGCGATTAGTTCGTAATTCTTCGTTTCGAGGTCGTCGCGTCACCGTCGCACTGCAACTCGCAAGTAGTTAGTGCTGCCTCGCACGGTCAACGACACTTACAAGAAAGCTAGCTTCACTAAAACAAATAAATTAACTCTCAAACCATTCCATGAAGTGTCCCGAAAGTACGCCACAAACCAACTACAGATATCATTGCCTCCGATATTCGCGACGTTTTCCACCGTCGGAATCGTTTTCACTTAACATCAATGTCATATATGATAGACTATTATAACTTTAGCCACCGAGCTGACAAACATACGACATAGTCTATTATATATCGTGTTTTTTTTAGAGTTCATTAACATTGTTTTTTATTAATAAAGTTAACATTTTTTTTTGCATTGTAGTGTATTATTGTATTCAAATTGCATTCTTTGTGCAGGTGTTCACTTTCTCCTACCCGCTAACACTAGCAGGAAAATGTTGCGTTGCTCTCGATTATGATAAAGTATTCAGTTGTTGAAGTAGCATTGCATGAAATGTACAATCAGGACATTTCACACGTCGCATCTCCTGTGCCAATGCAGTACTATTTTGTGTATAAAGTAGCGTAATAACATTTATTTTTTATTTTTGAACTGTCAACAATTTTCAGTGACGAAGTAAATTTGAGCAGTACAAATTATTTACAGACTGACAGTTAATTAATTTGTTTGACAAGTGATCATGGCATATATGTGTAGATAGTGGATGTGGTAGCACTCGATGTTCGGCGGGGACATATGTGTATACATAGCGATCATGTCACTCGCTCGTACGCTACCCGCGGAGCGGCGGCAACTTACCTGCAGCCAGACTAGACAGGGGGCGGGTTAGAGGGAGCGGCCAGCGCGCCACTGAAGCGGTAGTGAGCTTGTGTTGGTGTGGTTGCAGTTGGGTTGCGCGTTACACTGCATGCTCCGACCAAATCTTCACTTCACAGCGGCACCAGCGCCAACCACAAACCTGCCACAAACGCCACACAAGAATAGGTACTAAACTATATTTATTTCTTCATTTATGTGTTTTTGTGTTCCGCACCGTGCGCCGCGGCTGTTTATCAGATAGAGATGCCTCTACTATGTGAAATATATCGCTGAAGCCCATAATTTAGTACGCATTTGATAAATTACTATTCGTACAAAAGCAACATTTTAATGCATTCTTTTGTGATTTGTTTTCGCATAATTAAAGCTTAACGTTTGATCTAATTTGACTAGTAAGTATTTAGTCCATGTAGATATGTATTAACTTTTAACTGATCGCATCGATGTTTGCATCATTTGTGAATTAATTTAGGGCATACGATGCTCTTCAGTTTTATTGTATTCGATTATGACTATAAAGATCCATCAGGGGAGGTTCCGCTCGCAGTTCCCCTTTGTTTTCGATCAACGAGCGGGCACAAAATTATATTTAAATTATCAGCATTGTAAATACTCCATGACACCGAGCGAGCGTTCTGCATGATCGAAACGTGTGTTTTTCGATTAAATTTCAGGTAGTAGTAAGAAAACCGGTAAGCACCGTACCGGCCAACAAAATTCGGAATCGAACGTCGAAAGCGGACTAGACCTCTCGGACTTGGATTTGAGCGCGATAGAGTTCTCAGAGCGCGAGATGCGCGCACTGTCGGGGCTCACGCCGGCGCTGTCGCGGCGTCTGCAGCGCGAGCTGCTCGCGCATCTGCCGCCCGCGGCCGCGCGCAGTCTGCGCCGCACCTTGTCGCTGCACGCGAACGATCCGCGCCCGCCCAAGCCCGCGCCTCGCGCCGCGCGCTCGCACTCCGCCGACCACTCGCTCGACGAGCCCGCGCCCGCCGAGCCGCCCAGCACCTCCCCCGCCGAGCCGCCCAGTACCTCGCCCGCCGAGCCGCCCAGCGCCTCGCCCGCCGCGCCCGCCGACCCTGACGTGCCCACCGCCGTCGCGAGCGAGTCACTTATAGAGTCAAAGGAAGAAACTCCGATAGATGCCGCGACGCCACAGTACTCTACCCTTCCGCGGCCGCGACGGCGGTCCAGTTCGCGTGAGGTGACGCCGCTCCTGGCCGCCGTGGACGTGGAGTGCTCGTCGCCCAGCTCGCTCATTCGAGAGCCGCTCGCAACACGTCCGCGCGATCGACCACTGCTCAGCAAGTACTTGACCCCGGAGCGTGCGCTGTCTCTGGACGACTCATATGGGTCGGACGGCGGCAGCGGCGCGTCCGAGCCCAGCTCGGCGTCGTACGGCGGCGCCGCAGCGGGCGCGGCGGGCGTGGGACTGCGACGCCACTCGCTGCGCGCGGGGAGCGGCGACCAGCCGCGCCGCCGTGTCTCTAGATTCCTCCGCTCAGACTTTTTCGACTCGTCGCCCGACGAAAGCCTCTACGAGCGTCATCGGAAGGAAAGAGAGTTGGAAACTCAGAAAATCTTGCGAGAGATCAGGGAAAAGAGAAATAAGTCGCAAGAGTTGACCGCAGTGAAGAGCCCTACAGACGTAGCAGACGCGCCGCCGGCTTTCAGAGACGATATTACCGGTCCCAAAAAGAGTCTTTCGCCCATTGCACTCCTCACGAGTAAAGACCGTAGCAGGTCTAATACTCCATTTTTCCCGATCCTTGACAACATCAAAGAGACAGCGGTAGATACGTCCGCATCGACGTCGAACTCGAAACGCTATGCTAATTTAGAAAACACTAGACAAAAAACTGTTTTCGATGAAAGCTCCTCGAATAGAGAATCCAAATTGGCCCGACCCAAAAGCTATCCTGTGAAGACCTTAGATTCTATAGATGAGCCGAGTGAAAGTGTGCTAACTGAAAGTTCATTTAGTAGAGACATTGAAAATAAAGAAAGGTCCTTACCGAGGGAGTCAAAATTAATAAGACCGAAGAGCTACCCTACGAGCAGTCCATCCCCAGAAAAAGTTTATGTCAGCCGTAATGTTAAAACAGAGGATTCTAAAGAAACCGCACCGAAAGATGAGGTCATTAAATCTGATGTAGAAGTAAGTTTCAGTATTACCTTACCGAAGAAAAAGCCGGAAGGACCACCAAAACCCGATTCAATCCAAAATAATACAACACTAGAAGACAGTGCCGATTCAAAACCAGAAATTGACAACAAAACTAATGATACTAGTCTGTCTTTAAAAAAGTATCAAGTAATCAAAAACAAAGAACATGATAAGTCTGAAACGACGGTAGTTAAATCAGGTAACACCACGACTATTCCGAATGGTGTACCATCTAATGACGTTGTTAAAGTCACATCTAATGGAGACACCAAATACAATGTTGCGGATCAGTCGTCGAAGAAAGATGAAACGATCTCAAAAATCGGTGATACCGATCAAACTGAAAAGAAAGGTACGGTGAAGAAAAAAGTTATTAGAAAAGTTTCTTCGAAATCCAAGACTGATTCAGGAACCAACCAAGAAATGACAGATGCGAAAGCAGCAACTGAGAAAAAGAAAATCACAAAGAAAGTGAAAGAAAAAGTTGCCAATGACGATAGTACGAAATCAACAACAGTCACAAAAAAGAAGTCTGTTTTGCAATCTATAGGGCATAAATTAGAAAAGTTTGCGTCAAATAAATCTAGTTCCCCAGAAAAAGGAGTTGAGAATAGTGTAAGGAATGATATGAAAAAAGATAGTTCTAAGTTAAACAGATTGCAACGAGAGCAATCAGTGCCCGTCAACGTAGAGCCTACAACCGAATCTAATCTCATTAAAAGAGCTGTCACATTGACGGACGTCGCCGCTTTAGAAACACAGAATGCACCTCAAAACAAAACTACCGTTTCCAAAGTATTAGGCCTCTTTAAGAAATTTGAACCGAAGGAAAAATCAAAACCAATTGTTGAAAAATCACACAGTGAAAATCTAGAACAGCATGCAGAGACTAGTTGTCAAACTGATTCTAATCCTGAACCCGTCGTGGACAATCTCGACTCAGACAAACCTCGCAGACCGACGTCGTTACTTTTGAATGGTCTTGGACGCAAAAATAAGTACGGGAGAACTTCAAGCGACAGTGTGTCCACATTGTCTGTAGACACTGACGATCAGCCTGCGTCAAAGAAAGATAACGAATCAAAGAACATTAGAAACAGTTTAAAATTAGATTTCTCTAGATTGCCAAGAGTTAAGAAAATAGTTCCTACTAATCCTGTGATAGAACCTCAAATTATGAATATTTCCTCTGTTGACAGTGAGACTGAAAAGAAAGATATTCCAGAAAAGAGTGCCGCACTTTTAGATAGTAGTATAAATATTGATAATACTGAAGCACAAAGTCGTAGTCGGTCGAGAAGTAGGTCAACTATTTCAAACTCTGAGATAAAGTCTGATTTTAGTGCTGATGCGAAACTTACAGATAAAAATCCTGTATCACCTTCAGACAACAGCACAGTACACCTGCGAAGTCATGACTCTACCACCCCTGAAAAAGAAGACATTGTCGACAGAATACGAAGGAAAAGCTTTTATTCTAGATTCAACGAAAAGAAGCAACGCCGAAAGAGTAGTCTAGTGGGCCCTGGAGCAGCTGAGTATGACCCGATAGCTAGAATACACTCTCAACCAACAGACACTAAATACGACGTGTCACCGACCTCGCCACTGACGTACGACTTGTCGCCGCTGTCTCCAGGGCTCTCCGTCTCGTCTGACCTATCGCCGTCCACGGAACGCTATAGATCTCTTTTAACCGACCTGCCTGTCAACACTAGGAGTAACTTAAGGTTTGATAATTATGGACTGAATGATAAAATCGATACTTATAGATCTCTCGATCGCAACGACTTTAGAAAATATCCGGGGAGCAGGAGTTATTTAGACTATGAGCAACCGTCTTCGTACGGTGCGAACAGATACTCGAGAACGAAGTCCCTTTTGGACAGCTCCGACGGAACTGAAGATAATAGTTTAGTAAATTCATTGAGAGATCCGCACAAATACAACAGAACCATATCAATGTATTCTCCTGGTAATTATGCTACTTATAGACCGAAAAGAACAACTCGCAACTCCGCGATTATATTAAAGGAAAGTGAAAAAGAACCGAGCCCGGAAAATATATTGGACAGAATAAGGCAAAGAAAAAAGATATCGATCAGCGTGACCAGGAAACCCGATGCTGAAAAGGAAACACTGCCAAGGTGTGTATACTTTTGTACTTACATGTCACGTAAATAATTAAAAATAACTTTCCCAAAGTGAAAGATAATACGATTTTATTCTGTGCACGCTTCACGCTTCTGAATTAAATTTATAGCACTAATGCTTTTATAAAGTTTTACATCGTATACATAAGCAAACGAAGAAGTTTTGTGAAATATGTAAAATATTAGAATGCCTTCGAATGTAGATAGTAGACCTAATATTCACATTTAATGAGCCCACAATGATATTGCTCGTAGAGAACTCGAAATACAGTATCACAACAGCTACCAAAATCATTTTAACGTTCGAAATCATACGACCGTAGAATTAATGATATGAATGTAATAATTTATGCACTATTATCATATTGACACATCACGGAGCAATACAAACAGAGACGACAACGTAGTCTGTGGAATGTATTTATATGTGACATAACGTTACTGTAATGTTTCAGATCCAATATCTCACCGAAAGGCGACCGCGAAGGCGACGGTGCAGAATGCTCTGAGAAAGTTGACTGAGAGGAATTTTTGATCGCGCAGGATATAACTTGATTTTGTGATTTTCATAAGCATTTTTGACAATTAACTTTGTGAACTTATTGCGAGGATACGATTGTAGGTGTATTATCTTACGGAACTTGATGCTTTCATTGTTTTTATTACTTATCTACTATGTCATTTGAGTCTGTTTTAGTGTTGATCTGAACGAGGCTGTATCGATACTCTTGCCAAATGTAGTATATATCACGTGTTTCTAGATAATTACCATTTAAATTAAAAGAATCTCATCACCGACATAAGTTTAAGACTGTCTTTAGTGGCAAATTTAGGTAATACTTATTGCAATGAATCTCTCACTGCATTAAATCACAGTAATAGTCATGCAAAAATTAGATTTAAAGTTACTCGAACATTTCCGAAAGTTAGGGATTCGGAACATCAAAATTAATTATGAATAGGGTTTAGCTAGTGTCACACGGAATTATCATATTACAAGAAATAGTATGAATAAATCGTTATGTATGGATTTAGTTGGCTTTCTCCAAAGTGCGGTGACTGGCTGCAGCATATTTTGATACAGCTTTTTACGCTGAACAGATTTAGTTGATGGTAAATATATGATTGACTACTGAAATGTAATAAATAATATATTTTGCAAAGAGTGGACTTTTTGTTAAGTGTTTATTGTAAATTGATTCTTATGTGCCTTTATAAAACATAAGTGACTGGATTTGATATAGTCCATTTTATTGAAAGATATAAAATGACTCAATTTTAGTGTGTGTTTGCACAAATACGTTTTACTCAACATTATTAACTATATTTTTTTCTTAGTTACTATCAATTTACATTTTTTTATGTGACCCTAAGTCAAGTTAAGTTAAAGTATTTATCATAATCACTATAGTATTGAATGCTAAGTCACGACGTAACAGTAATCGAATAGAATGGTGCTTAGACGATTTCATTAGGGATAACTATTTATAGACCGGACGTGTTATAGAATCACACAAAACGTGTATATTTTTAGCAATAGCGTTTTTAGTTTTGATTATATAAGTGTAAGCTGCTACTGTTTTGTTTCACTCAACTAGTATTGTATACGACGTTGTTTCTGTAGCGTTACTCGTTTGTCATAGTTACTTTGCTGTACAAGTCAGGGAGCGGCTAGTTCGATTACGCTGGTGTTAAAAGCAATAATTTTACACAAATCCGTTCATCTTCATAATTTCGAATCTATTTATTATTTTTTATTAGAATTGAAAATTATTTATTGGTGTGTGATGATTTTATATATTTCTCATTTATTCATAGTTGCTGCGGTGACATTGGAACTGTGATTGATATGATTGATATTAAAATTGCTATCACACACGTTTTGTATTGAATGTGAATAAATTATATAGTTGAAAATGTTTGTTTTTATTTAAGTATTGAATCCTCATTTGATGCCAGTCATTACTTTTGTGATAATAAAAAGATAGGGGCAACACTGTCGTTGCATAAACATGGTTCTTCTATTTTTACAGCACCATTGCTCTAACTATATACGAAAACATTGTGAGGATACCAAAAGAATATTTTTTTACAACCATAAATAAATAATGAATACTAATCAACACTTACGCAGAGAGGAATCTTTAGTCTTGTTCTGAGCTTTAGTCCCAGAATGAGGAAAATGGCTGCTTCGCATATACGAGAAAAATCTCATATTATTCACGCTGCTGCAATAAACTGAAAAGTATTCGATCCCTACATCACAATGAAGTGTTTTTTAGGTATTTTACAGCCATTTCGGCCTGAAGATTACCACTACTATTAATTATTTAATTAAATCTCTGATAAAATGTGTGTAAGTAGATTAATATTATAGGTGCACCTTATGATATAAAACTACCTACTTGAGATATGTAACCTTTTTCATTGTAATATTTTTTTAAATAAATATGTAACCTAACACATCTCAATAAAATTTAATTTAAGTAAAAAAAAAAACATTGCACGGTTTTATCCGTAAGCGAAATTCTAAGTCTATGGTTTTATCATCGGTTTCTATTAGTTATGGTACAATTGCTATTGCGCTGGAACCATATCACATTAATGTCTCGAGTTGGTGTGACGTCAGCTGAAACTAAAATTTTAACTATAAAGTCGGCAAACTAATATTTCTAATAGGTAATTTAATTACTGTTATTAATTTCCGGTTTTTATAGTAACAGATATAAAACAAATTGATGTACGAACAAGCTAGTCTTTTGAACGATGATTACAGTTACGGCCCAAGTCTTTACTTGGGCCGTAACTGTAATCATCGTTCAAAAGACTAGCTTGTAGAAAGCAAAGGCTTTCTACAAGCTAGTCTTTTATTAATTAACTTCCAAAATTATTATTGATAGTGTTTTACATTATTTTTTCAATATTTTCCTTTTAAAACTGACTTGAAAGCTGGATCCGCCCTTGGCCATAGAAAACTCTCTTGAACTTCTATACTCCTGATACTTTACAAGCGAAGACGCTGTCATCTTGACGCAAGTCGGTAACATTTCGTAGGTAAAACAGTATGTTATGAGACATCTGTGGATAATATTTAGTACTACATTTGCGCTTTGGTGCACTTGCAGTCTGGATAGATGGCGCTGATTTAAATAAAAAAATTAGCATTGCATGCCTTTGGAAACTCTCCTGTCAACTTCTGCTCGCCTAATACTTTGGAAGCGAATACCTCGCGAATACGCAGTCCCCGTGACGTCGCTTGGATATCAATACACCCGTTTTGTTTTCATGATTCAAAATTCTTGTTTTTTTTTTTGCGTTTGTTTTTCAAATTGCATTTCATGATTTTCGTGCCATTATTATTTTTTCATCATACCAATTAGGTCTATTGGATTTTTTTGTACCTTTTTGGCTTAACAGTACCTATCGCCGATCGAAGTCGAGAAAAAGTCGTAGTAGGTTCAGATAATTTAACAGTGTAAAAACCAGGAAGTTATCATAAATAAAACCCAGAAAAGTATGTATACAGTTGGTAGTATATTATTATTTAAAGATGATATTTAAAGTTAGTACCAGTACAAGTATAATAAAGTAGTATTATTAGTCTATTATGTGGTTATTATGCGGTGGTGAGGTTTTTGAGCTCGAGGAAGTACATGCTGTCCTTCTCAGCCAGTTGCTCGAGGATTTCGTCGATGTCTGTGCTTGGGAAGCGTTCCACCCAGGACGCAATCATGCCTTCGGCGTTCGCCGGGTAACGCTTCAAGTCAATCTCCTCACCTGAAATAACAATAAATTTGCTAGTTTATTCTGTACGAAGCATTTGATTACGGGCGACGACCCAGATTTTGAGAATCCGTTAGGTAGAGAAATAACAGAATTTTACTGTTGCTGTATTTTGCAGATTGTTGACAAAATGTTCCATTGTACGTAGTGTTAAGTATAATAAGGGCCCATTACACAGACGGAGTATCTACAGAGCGGTACAAAACGTTGATCCGCCATGTCCGTTGTTTCAAAAAAGTATTGATTAATGCTCGACGCACTGAGTATTAGTACTCCTTTATTTATTTATTATATTACTCCTTGGTTATAAAGGAGGGCGCGGGCAGTAGCAGAGTGGGATCTGATTTTCTTAGTCCACTGTATATATTGGACACTCTTACTTTCTGTCCTATATATTGTCTCTGTCCTACCTTTGTTGCTGTTAATAAGGAAGGTGTTGGGCTGCACGAAGATGTTGCGCGGCTGTTTGTGCATCATGACGATGTCCCGCCAACGGTTCCAAGGCTCGTCCAGTCGGCTGTACTTATCGAATAGCTTCTCGCCGGACGCGAAATCGCCCGTCGCCTTTATTGTTTGGAGTTGGACTAAGAAATTACCTGGAAATATGGAATTTACATATTAATAAATAAGCGAACACAAAATCCTTAAGTTTTTTTTGGAATTTCGTGTCTTTTTGTAACATCATAACAGTCGTAAACCAATTTCTGTTGTCACTCAAAAACTTACTCAGCTTTTGCTAGACCATCAAACCAAAATATCATTATTTTGCCTTTTGTAACGTCTTGTGACAGCAAACAACTTGGGAGGCCTATCTTCAGCCTTGATTGCAACAAGACACTCGTTAGGTGAACATACCGATGATTTTTTTCCCCCGAGTTGCCAGGTGCTCCCTCTGCAGAGTGAGCAGCAGGTTCTTGCCGGGTTCGGACTCCGTGATGGTAAGCATGCCTTCGCCCTCCAGTTCCAATAGACGCATCAGCACGAAGCGAGCGCGTGCGTGCGCCTGTCAAACAGATTAAGGTATATACAAAATGGATGACTAAACATCCTGAAATGAATAATTTCTATTTTATTTAGATGTATATTTTGGCAACAACATTATTTATGAAAATCTTAATATCATAGCTTTCTAATAACATTAGGCTCCAGATACACTGAAACAGTGAAAATCATGACTGGCAGATTAAAATATTTTACAGTTATCGAAACTTCTGTTTCAGCATAGAAAATATACATAGTAATAGAATGAAGCCTTTTCTTACGTTACTCGTCATTCACATTAAGTTACTCGTCTTAAGGATTGCTAAAGCTGATTTATTACAATTTTTGTATTCATCATCATCATCAGCCAGAAGACGTCCACTGCCGAACGAAGCCCTCCCAAGTGGGGGGGGCGGGGGAAATCTTCTTGGGGATCGCAGTGGCTCACCGATTAGTGAGGGGACGCTGCTGCCCGTCGGTGTCTGGTCGCAGTTTTAAGACGTACCCGGGTCGTATTTTTGTATTACTTATTTTTAACTGATATTGCTAATATAAAGAAACGTATCTTACCTGCAGCCAAGTCTTAGTAGAAGGCTGGTACATCTCCGTGGCCTTAGCGGCGCCGTTCCACAGCAGACTCAGCCAGTTCACGTAGGTAACGTCCTGCGCTTCCTGACCCTCGTAACCGAAGATCCTGGATAATAAATATACGTTTCAACTCTACATTAAGAAACCTATCTATCGTATCTATTTGAAGAATCCCTTTATAAAGCTGGAAAAAGGTTATAATGTGCATTTAACGTAACATGGCATTACGCCTGTATGTCTCCAAGGGTTGAGGTGTAGACCTACAATTCGTCGAAGCCTTTAATATGTCTGATAAAATAAGAGGTGTGCTTATTGCCATCACCCAGAAAATGCTAATAATAGAGCGGAGCCAAAGAGGCAGTCATATAAACAGCGATGTCTAAACAACAGCTTTAAGTTAGTAAAATTACCGGAATAATTTTTAACTGCTTAGAATTGTCTGCACGTTTCCCTAAGTTTGTTTCGGTGTTTCTTCTCAGAGTTAGTCCTAGGAAATGCCGCCGCCATCTAGTATATCAAAAAATTACCTGCAAAAGTGACTTAAAAAATCCTAATAGCAAAATAGACAATTTCATTTCTATACTATTAACGGTCAAACTCACTTCAATATTTCCGGCACCAAGGAGAGGTACAACCCCACGGCCTCGGCGCGGCACTCTTCGAATGCGGAGCCGAGTGTGGTGAACTTACTGTCGTAAGTCTCGCCCGGCGTGTACCACGACTCTATCTCCTTGCCTAATATAGTAATAATAACAAGTATACACAATTGTACTACAGGAAATAATATGGGTTTTATGTCAGTGGCGTAAGGTTCAAATTAAATTTGACTTATTTTAGTTTAGAAGCATATGTAGTAAGTTTTTACATAATTAAACATTTTTAATCACGTTGTATCTCTTTTTTAGAACGATCATTGAAGAAACAGAAAATATTTAGACTTGTCAATTTAGTCTATACCTTACATTTACGGGAAATTAGACGCAACAAGCAAGTGGACTAATTAGACAGGGCTAAACATTTTCCATCACTTTCTTGTTTTGAATAATCCTTCATCAGAAACAAAGTATCGTTGGTTTTCTTAAACTAAGAACAAAATTGTATACGACGAAGACTAACCAGTAAGTGGGTTCTTGACATTATCTTTGTCAAAGTTGAAGGTTCCGTCCGCGTTCTGCGCTAACAGCTTGCCGCTGCCGTGGCCGAGTAGCTCGTGTAGGCCTACTTGCACCTGTTGCCAACATAGTGATATAAGACGAACACTTGATGATAAACAGAATAACAAATATGTTATATTCAAAAAAGGTGTTATGGAAACGGAAGGCAGTCGAATGCAGTACAGCTTATAGAATATAGAACTTAGCAAACTAGACCAAATATTTTGTTTTCTCTAAACTATATTTTGAAATACATATAATAAACATTATTATCCATTTATCCCCCTTTGTATATTAAATCGAAATTAAACTGGAAGTATTTAATTATAATGCCTATTGTAAATATACACATACTTAAAAGTTAAGTGAAAAGATAGATGCGAACCAATTATATAAAAATCTTATAAAATGTACACAGTTAACTTTGTGATATTTATTCAGCTCCCAAGAATGAATAAGCTGTTAACATGATTTTATTCTTACCTCAAAAGCAGCAACCCTGTATTTCTCGAGCAACTCCTTGTCGGTATCCGCAAGGAATGGAATCACAGACTCTTTATAAGCAGCCGGGATCACATTGCCCAAAGACACGTTCTTGAAACCTTCGTTTTGACGAATCTCGTCGTCTATAATAAAATTTATAAATAATATAGTTTAACTATCACGACAAGTTTGTCTGTGATACTACATCAAGTTTTCATAAATAATCTAGATTTAAAAAGCTCTCTGATTAAAATAAATATTGAAGTTGCATATTAAAACGTAAGAGGTAAAAAAAATTGTACAACTATGTACAAAATTCACTGCTCCCGCCACCGTATTCCTCGTGGTCATGATGCCAGCAAAATACACAAAGCGAAGATTCTCACATTCTGGAAAAATCTGTAATTTCTACATAGAACTGGGTATACATACAATTAGGAATGTTAATTCCAGCGGGGATCCCGCTTCCAGAGAAAGTAAGGACATCCAAACTAGTGAAGTCAGGTTTTAAGAAGGTGTCTTTCTCCAGGTCCTTGCCCCAAGGCAAGAACTTGATGAACCGTTCGGCTCCATCGACGAGCGCGCCGAATTTTTTGGACATTTCCTTGTTCACCATGGCTACAAAACCCTCGAACTCGCCGCGCTGACCGCTCGGGTCACGGTACGTTTCAATAAAGCCTTGATATCTGTGAATAAATATCTAAGTTATACATTGTCCTACATGGTAACGCGTAGTACTTTATAAGCGGTTTGCTGTATAAAATACATATTTTTTTAAACTTTGGTACATTTAAACTGACAAATATACATAAATACATAAAATTACGTTATTATCACATGGGATTAAGGCAGAAACTACAGAGCGCCAATTATAAACATTAAACTAAAAATATATAACTTTATACCTATACAAACTATTCTACTAAAATTCCTTACGTTTCAATTATTGGTCCCTTATCCTTAATCCAGTAGCGGCTACCCTCCTTGTGTTCACTCAAGTCACCTTCCTTAAAGCTCTTGATGTAATGTTCCAGCATATTCCTCTCGTTGTCATTAGCAGCGTACTCCCGGGCCATCGTCAAATTGTCATTGACGCGCTTCAGGAGGGGCGAGTAGTCGCCCCGGGTCACTTGGAAGTAGGCCCCCTTGTACTTCTCTTTTTCCATGGTCAATGGAGGTTTAGGCGAGGTCTCCACGCTTGCAAAGTGAATGGTGTATAATGGTACTGTGGAAAGTTGATATTTTTATCTACCTTAAGCAGAAATATGTGCAATAAAAGCAAAGGTCATCGGATAGTTTTTTGTCGTGTTGTATTTGCTGCAAAGGTAAACTATTTGGGGTGTGTCGGACGCCCGACATCACTTGTAGATACAGATGGGTAGCGAATTAGCCTTTGAAAATATTTCCAATTGTATCCCTCGGAACCATTCAACCCAGTGCACATAATCTAATTAGAAGTAAATTGGCCATTCCGCCGAACCTTATTTATTATATTATATTG
Source organism: Shargacucullia verbasci (assembly GCA_947562105.1). Taxonomy (NCBI): domain Eukaryota; kingdom Metazoa; phylum Arthropoda; class Insecta; order Lepidoptera; family Noctuidae; genus Shargacucullia; species Shargacucullia verbasci. The sequence continues at coordinate 10,725,338 of OX387285.1, read as the reverse complement.
TATTATACGGTATTTGTATTTTATTACATATAGAGGGGCACGAGTCTTTAGTGTTTTTAAATTCGTACCTAAACCGTACTAACCTAACCTAAACAATCAAGCAATAATGCAATTTCTATTAACGTATTGTGTACGGCGGTGGAATTAGGCAGCTATGTCAAGCGCAGACGCTACCTAGGATGCTTGGTAGACCTACCTACATGCTTACTCGACCTATGACTAGCGGTGGTCGTTGCGCAACTTAAACGTTATTGAAACGAGCTATCGTCATAATAACGGTTAGCAGGTTATTTGAAAAACCTGCTAACCTGCTAACATGCTAACGCTAAAGTAGCTAATAGCGGTGGTCGTTGCGCAACTTAAACATGTTATTGAAACGAGCCATAATAACGGTTAGCAGGTTATTTGAAAAACGTGCAAACGTGCTAACGTTAAAGTAGCTAACATCCAAAGAATCCGATAGACAGTTGCGTTTCGTTATCCAATGAAATGGAAGTGCACCAAAGAAGCTAAAAAAAAAAAAAAAAAAAAAAAGCTCATCAAAACTTCACGGAGTCGTTCATGAATTTTGGGTAAATAGGGAAGCTAAAAAAAAAAAAAAAAAAAAAAAGGTCATCAAAATCTTACGGAGCCACCAAAACCATTAATTGTTGCGCTTATGGTGGAGCAACCGACAATTTGAGCATTTTCAGCATCAGTGAAAGCTAAAAAAAAAAAATGTGAATGAATTTTAAGTAAATAGGTAAGCTAAAAAAAAAAAAAAAAGGTCATCAAAACCTCACTAGGATATTACGTGTTGCTCATGATATGACAAATAGCGACCAATAGCAATAGCGCGTTTTAACAACCGCTATTGATATCCGATAGACAGTTGCGTTTCGTTATCCAAAAAAGATGCTACTGCCCACCGCTACCTATGACCGTGTATGTCCTCCTGACCGAATTTCGGTCACGGAGAATCTCATCGGAGATTAGCCGACTACGCAGGAGATATTATAGAGCGCAAGTGTGTGCGCAAACACAGGTGTACTCTCTATTCCTTCACTCTCATAGTCCGATGGGACGGCAATCCGACACGATCGGAGAGAGATCAGGCGCAGGACCAACGGCTTTACGTGCTTTCCGAGGCACGGCACCTATGACCATATCATATGATTAGGTGGGGTTACCAGCCGTGAACTGTTTAGGATTGAAACTACATTAGAAAATAAAATCGATATTAAAAAAAAAAAACGTTTTTTTTTTGTTGGGTATCATAAACTGATGCAACTCCGTTACTGTCACTCTGCAATATAAGTATAATCGACATAATCTACAGTAGGTACAACATTATGACACCTACCATAAAAAATCTCATAATCAAGTAAAAATAATGCCAAATTGTAAGTTTGATTGACTATGATAACGTTTTAAAATTGCAACGTTAATGAATTTTTAATTGGCTTTTGTTAATCTTTTCTCTTATACTCACGGCCATCCTCAGCTGTAGTTTTGAATGTACGACAGATGTAAGCTTCTATGAGTTTCGTTTTCATCCAATCATTCACCAAATTGGAATCTTCTTCAGTACAGTTACTAGAGAAATATGTTGTCACACCCTAAAAATAAAATAACATAGCATTACGCCTGTACGCTCCGAATAGTTAGGTCGTGTTCACCTACATTTTACCGATGCTGTTATTAAGCTCCATGTATTTAGGGAGCGAGGCACAATTTCAAATTGCTGGCTGCTACTCAGAATCTCCATAAAGAAAAACCCATGCCCAATCCAGAAACCAAACCGAGGACCTTTCGCTAGACTATTGTTTATTTCTACTACATCTAAAGGAAAAATAACATTTATATCCTTATTGAAATATTTACACCAAGAAGCTGCTTAAGAGAAGCCATCATCGCCCATGATATGACTGGATGTGCAAACAGCAAATAATATGAAAACAAATATGTTTCTGTGTAGGCTAAGACCTTATTTACTGACCTTATCAGCTAGACCGAGACTGGTGAGTCTTGGGGCGGTACTATAAATAAAATTCTCAGATTGTTGCCAAAGCTTCATCATGTGCTGAGCGTCATCTTCAAATGCTTTTGACGCTTTTACAATAAGCTCGAAAGATTCCTTAGGTAAATTCGGAATGAACTTGGTATCGCCAAAACCTTTGTAGTTGCCGCTGTTGGCGAAAATACCGCCGGCGTATACCAAAAATGCCTGGAAACCACAAAATAATAGAGTCAAAATAATAGGATGTTTTCCCACCACAAAATAGTTAATAGATAATGTAATTATCATTACAAGGATGTGGTGAAGTTATCAGCTATATTTATTTTGTGAATGAGAAGAATTAGATAAAACAATAGTAGTAGGCAATAGTATACACTACAAGTGTGTAATGTCATTATGAGTGGTTCAAAATATTTTCACATTTTTAAGAAATGTATAACTGTATAGTCAGTTGTCAGTTTAAGATTTGCAATTTTTAGTGGGCTTAAATCATGAATGTCTATGATTTCTTCATCATCATCCACAGTTTGAAATTTATGCTACTAACAACAAATTAAATAAATGCACAATATATAATTGTTACCTGAAAATCATCATTACTAATACCCTGTTGACAGACAGCATCTCTGAGACACTGCATTGACTCCCCTGCAAAGATCCTATGCAGCAAAGAGAAGATCTTTGGGGACTCTGGACTTGTTTGAACAAGGACTATAAGTCCACCATTCCATGCAGCCTGAAATAAAACATTAATATAGTCAAATTCAGGAAAAATAAATGTATAAAATACTTAGTATCAGGCCAAGTTCTAGGCTGGGATTATTAAGATTGCTAATAACTACCTAAGGATAAGTAAAACAGCTCTGAAAATTTGATTCATACAGACAGGGATAAAACATCAGCTCAGACAAATTAAACAGTCGAAGAAATACCCTCTATGAGTAAAGAAAAATGAGATCACCTAGCACACTCTGAAGAGCCTCACTAGCAATATTGCTGGCTTGGAAATTTTTTCTTAGGCATTAGTAGTACTAGATTCTCACGTAATAGCCCATGCCAATTAGAAGTAGAAGCCACATCAAACTTTGTGTCTGAGAATTAAGTTCTTTGGCAACTGTCTGGTGTTGTAGTATAGTTCTATAGCTGTTTTAAATATGTTACCAGTTTTGATAGTGAAGATATGTTTCACAATATTTTTTTACCAATTCAAGGAAATATTATTTCCTTGGCCTTATAATAAGTTTCCAAGAAATAGTTCTTATCAGAGTCTGCAGTTACAGCTGTAAGCCTGTGATAAGCATTGGTAGTATATAGTTTAACAAAGAATGTAAATAAGAGATAGAGATGGAACTTGATCTGAAATAAATATGTGTGCTCCTTACAGTTTTATATCACATGAGAAGATTTCACAGAATCTTTTTTATCTAAAACCTAGTAATAAATATAACATAGCTGACTAATTACTACTGTAGTAGTTATAAATAAACTAACCTGGCTTAAATAATGTGCATACAGTTTTTCCTTGTCCGTTAGTTTGTTAAAAGCCTGAGAACTATCTAGTTCTACAAATTTCTGGTTGTTAGGCAACAGAAAGCTTGATTTGTCTTCGGCCATCGCTAAAACAAAAAAAAAAACAATTTGTAGATATGTTTCAATAAAGACAAAAAAAAAATGAAATGAAAAATAGATGTAAATATATACTTATACGTCGTAAAAGTTACTGACCCTTAACTATTTTAGTTGGCTGCACGGTATTATTTTCAAGTGTCGACATACCTCTACTGTGTTTACTAATATATGAATCAGCAATATTATACCGCCGGCATTTTATAAGGTTAATAGTCAGAGTTCGCAACATTGAATTTATACTTAAAGAAACTGAAAAACGGGAATATATATTGAATATTTATAAAATACTGTTTACTTACTGTATTTAACTAGTTTTACTATTATATTTTATAAAAAAACCTTCGGAAATTTTATCAATGAGATCAATGTTTCCAATATTTACGTTTTAAAGATAGCTTTGGCTATCAGTCAGTCATTATCAGTAGCATTGGAAAATATGTAGAACAGACAGTCACTGAAATGTTGATAAAATTAAAAAAATAAAATATTAAATACATGATACAATGTTTTAACAAAATAATTCAATGATGAATCATATTCTATATTTATAATATAAATTACCAAAAAGACGTAAAATGTATATCTATCTTTGTAAATGCTGTTTAATTGTCATCATCGTATGTGTCGTGTATGAATGATGTCATCATCATAATAAAGCTAAGAACACATTTATGACAAGGCACGCTACGCGTAAGCGAAGTGATTGCGTTTTCACTATAATAATACAAATGTGACTACAGTATGTGGTAAATATGACTAAAAGAATGGGTTATTTAGCGTTATTTGTAATATATATTAGTACTAGCTTAACGTTACTTGTATAAGCTTGAATAATATGAAATTTCGAGGAACGTTAAGCTAGAAAAGTATTTTTAACGTTCCTTGAACTTCCTTTTTTAATATGCCAATATTATTGAACTTCTCTCAAAGCGTTTCTTACCCTTTGAAAAGAAGGAATAAAAGGAAAATAATCTTTAGGGCTTTAATAAGTTTTTATTCTCTTAATAATTTTTGAATCCGTTACACGGGACCTAATAAACGCATTCATCTGACGTTTGTGGCTCTAGCACAAACGCACCCATCAATGAAGTAAACATTCAACATGGATGGTTTCCGATTATTCTCATCCGTATTTTAGGTCAAATAATTGTTTAGAATGTGTAAGTGAAGTTAAGAAAAGTTATTGTTATTTAGTGAAAATGTCTTCAGAAAGGTAATAAGTTACTTTCAAGTTTTATGTAAATTGTTGACAAATTGCTTCCGATATCCGTAGTTGAAAGTTGCAAAATCAATAAAGTACGCGGAAATCGCTAATGTCACGCCCTGAATTCGGAGTCAATTGTTGTGTGTGGTAGAGTAGTGGCAGTAAAGTTGAGACGTTGGTGATGTTCTATTCTAGGGTGGAATGGGTGGAGATTATCGAGCCGAAGACAAAGGAGCATATGTATGCTAACCTAACAACTGGCGAGTGCGTCTGGGACCCACCTGAGGTATACTTCATCCTTAAGTTCACTTCCGTACATAAGTGCCGGTTGAAATTCTCTGCGTAATTTACTTTTATTTCTGGTTTTTTACCACCAGTTTTAGTTAGCAAATTGTGACATAGCTGCTTATTGAAGGTTTAATTTGAATTAAGAAGTCCTGGGGGTATTCCAGATTATGTGACTCACTTTCATATATATACTTCTCTTTTGGGGTAATTAATAGCTTGTTTTATATGATAGAGAAATATTTGAATTGCTTCATCAATACTGCATTCTGATAAATTATAAATTCTTTATTACAAAGATATAATTGGCCTTAGATCATGTTTTAAAGTAAAAATATATATAAACTAGATAGCAGTTCATTGTTGTAAAATTAATTGTATTCAAGATTAAAGAGTTATTTTCCTTGACTTTCTTTCACTATTTCTTATCAGAGGTTATCATTATAGTAAAATGCCTCCTGCTGTTCCTGTTATGTATGAATTTTTAAGGACTACACAAATCAAGTGATTCTCTTCTAATAAGCATTTAATTTTGAGTGTTTAACAAACCTTCCTATAATTATATTCTATAATCTTGTTACAGGGTGTAAAAGTCAAACGTACAGACTCATCACAATGGTGGGAACTTTTTGATATCAACACACATAGGTTTTACTATTACAATGCATCAACACAGGTAATTACAATGACATAATAATCATGACATACTTTCTAAATAACACCTATTAATAATTACATAATTGTTTTAGACAACTGTGTGGCATAGGCCTACCGACTGTGACATCATACCACTAGCAAAATTACAGACTTTAAAACAAAACACAGACCCACAAAAAAGAAGGGAGACGTCTACACAGACTAATCAGCCTGCACCTCAGGTGAGTTAAGAATATACTTTTTTAAGCAGCTTGGCATAGGAAATGCCTTTAAAGAGAGAGCAGAGAAACATAAAAATAGTAAGGTTGCTATTAAATTTTGCATATGATGAATGCTGTGAAGTTAAGTTAATTAACCTCAATATGTATTTTGTACATAGAGCAAGATCAGTCATAAAACATTTATACAACAATAATAAGGTAACCTGTTTTGTTTCTGAGGTTGTAACAGATATGAGGGACATAAACCTCAAATTATATTGATTCATAAAAATGAATATATCTTTTTTAAACTGACATGGTCAATAAAATTATTATTAGAATTTTAAACAGGATATTTACTATATTTCTAAGTTTTGTTTAAAAAAATCTGAAATACCAGATGTTTTAAAATCAAATTTTGATGAAGAGAAAATAAGAACAGTTAAGATAGATCTTTGGAATGTTATACTGACAATGAAAGACATGAATAGTGGGAATACCATCTGTTTACTATTGTATAGAATTATTTACTATTTGAATTACTCTTCGTCAGTTTGCGTATTAGATTATCATGATGAAAGAATGTACAAATGATAACAAAATAGTTGTAGTTTTGTTTGAAATAGAGAATGTTCATTGATAGAAATCAATGAATATTTTATAGTTGTGTTCATGAATGTTTTATTTTTTTACTGGTATCAACAACAGTACCTATAGCACTAAAATTCACATAGAATATGTGGGTTTGTTATGTGGTTACCATCTGATTCTGTATTACATGAATAAATTTATCAGCTTTGACACAATTAGCTAAAAAGTAGTGGTTGTGACAATGGTTGTACTATTGCACAAGAAACAGTCATTGACATTAAAATGAGGTTATTTATAATGTTAATTATTCTTTATTGTGCTCACACAAGATGAATAATGATATTTATGTTACACAGGGCATTCTTTTCTTGCTTATGCACTAATATAAATATTATGACCATATTATTTATTAGCAAAATACATATTCAAGTTAAATTTTTAGTACATTAATGTAGTGTCCTAAAATGTGACCCATATTTTGGTAATATAGGGATGTGTCTAGAAAACGATGGAAATACATAAAAAATATTCTTGAATTAATGCTTCTTATGGGATAATGTTAAACAATTGAATGTATCCCATATATGGGATCACTATAAATTAACAGTATAACAATGCATAATTTATATTACTTATGAAGTCATAACAATAAAATAAACAATCCAATGTTATTAGGTGCCTCCTATAATAGACCCAGTTAGCAGCAATGGGAACAGCACAGTCGCGAGTGTCAGCAAGCTGTCACCTGGCAATGCAAAAACTGTCACTCTCACGCAAACCAGTCCCGTGCGAACGAGGAGGTCACATTACCATCACAGGTGAGACGCAATCTTTACTATTGTATCGTGAATAGTGTGTGAATATTCATTTGAATACATTAGTCGTCAATTCACACTACTATATGATTCAACTTTAGTAAAACTTTTATGAATGGTTTCATTGTTTTGACGATTATGGTGATACTGTGTGAATTGAGAGTAATGAGTTGCAAATGAAATGATTATGTATTTATTTATATGGAACACTTGAATTATATTTAGGTATAATTATGTCATATGCAAACGTTTTTTTTTTATAAATATTACTTTGTTTCACTTAGTGCACTGTACACCTTGTGTTTTCCAAACATTCCACATCGTACAATGACTGTATAGAAGAGATCGCAAAAGTGTGATAACACCGTCAATTTGTACAATCATATTATATATATATATATTGTACTCGTGTTTAAATAGCTCGTTTCTCCCTTTCGTTTGTCGTATAAACTAAAGCCATTCTAGGATAATTTCAGATTAGAATCGCCCTGTTACCTAATATGGTGATCTGTTACATATTTCCACTATGGATTGTTTGTGATGCTATAAAATAAGTGACTTAAATTAGTGAGACTCCTACTAAAGATAACAGAGCAATTGGGGAAGAATAATAGAGTTTTTATCATTTTAATGTGTGTGGTGTGCAGTTTGATCTCAAAGTGAGGTCGTAAACAATTATACAGATTGTGAGTCATACTTTTCTCAACAATGGCTAAAAATAAAACTGGTCTTATAAAAAACCGCAATTAACTTATATTCTGTGATAATTGTAAAGCGAAACAGTAGGTAAGAAGATCGCAGTATACTGTTAAAATCCCACTGGTCTTACTCTCGAAAATAATACGATTGGTCGGTATTAGATTTGTGTTAGATGGCGTGACCAGTGCCTCATTTGTTTATTTTGAGCGAATTAGCGGATGTATAATACGATACGCCTAATATCGTATATCTCTTTTCGTTTATTACCGGCGTGATGTGTATTAATGTTGACAATCAACATAGGAATAGCGGTGAAAGCAGACGCGGCAGGTTGAGCGAAGATGGCTCCACGCAGCTATGTCGGCACACGGACTCTGGCCGGTCTTCGGATAGCAGCATCAGTAGTGCGCAGCAGAGGCGGAAACAGGTATCAAAACGAAGCTTTTAGAAGAAAAAAAAGTGTGCTTTTTTTAAGCCAAAATATTGTTTCTTAATAACTCAACAATTTGAATAAGTGCTGCCTTGTTTTGCAGAACGATAAAGATTTTTTCTTATTTGCACCTTGTATTTTATTCATGGAAATAAATAGGACCGCCCTTTCTTTACATTTTAGACATACATTTGTTTTGTTTTAGGAACTTAGTGCAGTTGTATGTAATCCTCCCGTATGTACTCCGCAACTTAGAAAAAGAAGCAGTGCGGTACCAGCTCATGAAACCGAGAAATGGTCTCCACATGCAGGTAAAGTTTGATTGGAAAAGCTTTGGAATTTAGACAGTGAACCGAAGCGAAAGCACAGTGAACTGTGCATAATTTGTCACTGCTGACTTATCTTCAAGTCACACCAAAAGACGAATGTGAGGCCTTAAAAAGTTCGCTTTCGATTCGCCACGCTTTTATTTCGCTGTGAAGCTAGGACTCGAATATGAAATATTTATTCTAATAATGGCATCATTATTACAGGTCTTAATCGTAGTGGCAGCTTCATATCACCTAGGAAAGACGCATCCGATGATTCGATGCACGAAAAGTATTTCAAATCGGTTGAGAGTACCCCATTGACGAGAAGAAAGGTAATATTCAATTATGATAGAACAGCTTTGTTTAGGGCTTTCAAATCACGAAGATATTGGGTTTGTTCCCCATGTTTATTTTATATGCGGCTTTGTCATTGTGCAATTAGGCTTTAATTACTTTTTCCGAAAAGTCTGATATTCCACGGTAGATTGTGCCTATGTCCAGCAGTATTATGAGAGAGGCTGTAGAAGTAGCAGTAGCATAGATCGTATAGATCGATACTAATGTTTTCAGTTAAAACAGCAATCGGCCGGTGGATCGTCCTGCGACTCCGCGTCACCACAGAGTCCGAGTAGCCCCTTACAAAAACCGCAGCCAACTCCGTTCTTGCAGGTTTGTTGAAGTGTTTGTTCATTTATTAAAAAAACCTGTAGTAATGTACTTCGATTTTATTAGTAAGATTTACCCGTATTACTAGGGTTAGTAACACATTACAGATATACTAACAATAAAACTTGTATTGTGTTTCGTTGTATGTCCCGCAAAGTTTCTGGTCTTAATGCCGTCGGACGCAATAATAATGACCTAATGAAATACAATGTTTCTTTTGCAACTACTCAAAGTTTTAGTGAAGTATGAACATACTATGTTGTTCATAGACTATTTTATTACCATTCCGCTTCTTTATAAGTGAAGACTTTTAATTGGTTGATTGTCACACTTACTATTTTTAGTATTTTTTTGTTTAGCTGTAAGTCTTCCGAAGAAGTTAAATGAACTATCGTTATAATGAGCAGAGCGAAAATATGAAGGGCCCAAAGTTTTGATACAAAGTACAGTTGACTTGTTTGTTACGGTTCAGTTAAGCCGCTAAATGAACGTTTATGCTCATTAATGTAACGCCCCAATCGTTAACGCAAGGAAGGTTCTGGCTGTTGTCACAGTTAACCTTGACATTAATATGGCTTGTTGAGTTGACCCAGATTATATCGACACTTGAAGTAGGAGCAGGCATTCGTGTAATGCCCTTGTGTTTTCATTTAAACGGATTTGATTTCCGATTGCAGCATTTGGATGGAGATACGAATACTTTTCTCTTTCCATTTCCAGCTTACTGTTACTGTTAATAATGGTATAAAGCGTGTTGATTAATATTGCTTGAGAATTTTTGAGACTTATATAGAGGCGCTATTTCCTACGTACCTATATCCTCATTTTTGCTCATTATAACGGTAGCCTAAGTCTAAAGGGTAACTTAAGACTTATCAAATTCAACAATCTGAGAACATACCAGTGCCTAGCCGTGCAACAGTATTGGCCTAAAATATCATAACGTGGATCCTTTTTTTCGGCTTTGCGTTTTCGAGGTGAGGATAAAAATACAATGAATGATGAATAACATTTACTTTGCTTAACAGACGACAGCAGCTCGACCATCGCTAGTGTCGTCCATATCTCTGGCGACGGATGCGGCGGCAGCAGTCGGCTCGCGCGTCATGCACAGCCTGGAGAGACCGCACCAGCTGTCCAGGCACGCGAGGGAACGCTTCTCTGATAGGTGAGCTTTTGTTAATTAATATCTGTGATTCAGGATTTTTTTTTGTATCTAGCTTTACCTCTGTTTAATTTTTGGTGTCAGGATTTTATTTTCTATTATTATTCTTTTCTATTATTACACTTGTGCAGATGTTTTGAAAGTATGTTTGTTTATTTTACAGGCACTTAGACAAAGATAGATTAGCGGAACTGGAGCGTATGGATAGGTATCCTGAGAAGCAAGCTGTGTACAGCGTCGACAAACCTTTTAGACAGACCAGCCTCGATCTACGCCATAATGCTGCTACCACTAACTGGCACCCAACGAGGGACTTCACTAGGTAAACTTTGCTTTACCAAATATATTTATAAGCGAAGATAGTTTGATGTACTTGGATGCTGTGAAATGTATGCGATGAGTGTTGGGAAGTGTTTCTGACAAACCAGTCTATCTTCCTCTATTGGTGCCTCTGCTATTGGCGCCCAGTCTGGGACTTCACCAGATAACCCTAAAGTATTCTTAACGTTACGTGTAACGTACTTTTAGTATCATTTCAAGTGTCAACATTTTTGCGAGTATCGCAAGGCATGTTAGTGATCCTCATATAACATCTTATTTCACAGACGTCAACAAGCTGAACCAGAACGCTACACGTCAAGCAAGACGTCGGTATCTTCCGGCAGTAGCAAACACCGGACACCGCCACACGAACCTCATCATAACTTCATGAGGCTCTCCTCAGCCAACGAACAGGACAATATTGCAGCTGGTATGTTCATGTTAAGACTATTTTAATTTTAAAATGACTTATTCGTCTAGTGGTCGCATGCGCTACTTCTGAGCATGAAGTCCTGGGTTCTAAGTACTAGAACATTGGAAAATTTCTGGGAGATTGTGCCTCCATTGTATCAGAAATTAAATTGATTACATTTTATTAATTAAAAAAAAATTATAAGCCTAATTGGCTGTTTTTGGGATCGTATTACTTGTACGTACAGTCGGTGCCCTACATTACCTGACCCCCCTAGACATTATATGATAAATTCTAGGGGGGTCAGCAGCGGCATGCACAGAGTTTTTAGACAGTGTAGGCAGAAAATTTTAAAAGCTTACTTACCAATAATATCTACTGGATGTTGGTATTGGTGTAACTCCTCCGGTGTTGCGGGTGTCCATGGGCGACGGTAATCGCTTACCATCAGGCGATACGTGTGCTGGCTTGCCGCCTATCGCATAAAAAAAAAAATTGGTTCGTCGTCTTGTCGATCAAATAACGATGTATGTGATTTGCCACCTCAAATATCTTATAATAAATATTTATCTGAGTTATATAGGGTAGGCAGTGTCTTTTTGTCTTTATGCACCGCACGCCAGTTAAAGAACTATGTTGTTACAGTTAACTACAAATTGAAATGCGTCAACCTGGAACCACCACTAACGGAGCCCAACGTGCAGAAGCACAACCAGAGACTAGAGAGGTCCACCGCGCCTAGAGATCGTACTAAATCGAGACGTAAGTAAGAATAAATTGCGCTACTAAGAAAGGCTCTATTCAACTTGCTTTTTATACCGTACTAGCCGTTGCCCGCGGTTTCACCCACATTATACAGATACTAGTCCACCATTAACCATCTGTGTGCCAATTTCATTTCGTAAGATCGGGACTTACAAACTTTAATTATGACTGCTCATCGCAGCAGTGATTCTCAAATAACGTGTTTAGTTGTATGTTTATCAACAGGACACAAAAGGCCCGTGGAATTGGAAGATGGTCCTATAGACGGTGAAGAAGAAGAGGATGAAGGCGGCAGTTCTCCACTGTACTGCAATTGGGACTTACGAGGCATGCAGCATCTGCTACCGTTGCAGGATTACATCATACAGCAGGCCAAGCTGTCTAGTGAGTTACATTGTGCCTAATGTTAACATTATAATATCTCATTATAATATCTCAGATTCTTTGGCATTTCTTAATTTAATTTAGTTAATTACAATGGATTCAACTAATATTTATAATTCTTCTAAGTTGTTGATAGCACCATGTGACTAAGAGTGTTTTACCATTTTTAAAACCATCTTGGGTAATAATCCCTGTCTACCACTGCACAACCTCCTCAGTGCATGACTATGAAACTATCTATCTAATACTAGGTGTTTTAACTCTCAATATATATCTCTGCAATTCAGTTTTCCTTCAGTTGATCAATGTTTACTTTATTTTGATTGGAAAATAGAGGAAGAAAGTGAGTATGATTAAAATGTTTTTTTTTTTAATGTACTTGCAGGTCGTGCACGCTACGGCGGCGGTTCCGGTTCTGACGGGTCGTCCGGCTCGTCCAGGTCGCACTCCCGGTCGGGCTCGGAGTCCCGCTCGCTGTCCGGTCACGAGCCGGACAACGAGTCGTCCGACGGCGGCGCGCGCACGCCCGACGATGATGACGGCTCGGGCGTGTACTTGCCGCACGCCTACACGCATAGGCCCGTCGATGTGGAGTACATGAACCATGGCGTGTCGTATTATAATACTTTCGTTGGATTTGATCGGGATCGGCAGCCGTCGCCCGGAATACATAGAGTAAGTAGTTTATATTTATAAGTCCGATTGAAAGCTTTTAGATATACATATAGACGGTAAAAGTAATGTTACCTAGTAGAATATATTTTGTTTTCATTGATAATAATAAAAAACGGTGTCATCCAGACATCTTCGCTGGGCGGGGGCGGCGCGGGGGGGTGCGCGGGCGCGGCGGGAGAGGGTGCGGGCGCGCTGTACAGCCCCGTGCGTGCGCACGCGCCGCGCCCGCCCGTGGAGCAGGACATCGAGATCTTCGCCAAGGACAACCTCAACTTCAACAAAGGCATCTTCCGGAGAAAGGTTAGTGCTTTGCTTCCATATCACACCGCTGACGTCATCAATATAAAGCGTAAGCGTCGTATGCTATACACATCCATGATGTTTTCAGACAGCCAACATACAAACGCCCCTTTTTGTTTACCGAATCATAATAATCGTCGTAAGTTTGTGTTCAACTCAAAAAGACATGAACACCAACGTACCCGTGAAAGATCATATCTGCCAAGAGATCCTAATCAGATATGACTCCGAAAGAAGTACGACATGCAATCTGCAAAAATAAATGTGTGTATGTATGTTCCCTATGGACTCCAAAACGACTGGAGCGACTTTAATGAAATCTTTAGGTAATCTTCAGATGAGCCTAGCGGGTGATCCTGTGAAGTTTGTTAGCGAGCGGATAAACATAACTTTTTTTTTGGCTTTTTAGTAATTTTGTGTGCTACTCGTGCGAAGCCGGGGCAGGTCGCTAGTTCACAATATATACACGTACTATTTCTCTTACTACCTTTACTTCTAGGCGTCAGTCCGCGACCTACTCTCGTGGACGTCATCATCTATCAGCGCGCCTATGGTAGGCGCCGAGTGGGACAAAGCGCATAAAAAGGCAGCCATCGACCTGTTCCGACTGGTCCAGATATACATGGGCGACCGCAAAGCTCGGCCGGGTATGACACTCAACTCTGTCGCGCAGGATATCTTGCACGCCACCTTCGCTAACGAAAAGTAAGTATACTATTTTTTTTTATATGAGGGAGGGGGGGTCAGTTAAGCAATCGGCGCCCACAGTTCTATCTTTTGTACGATGTCACCGATTGATTAAGTTACCCTACTTAAATAAAATTTCGGACTATTTAGATGACAAAAACGCTTGGGATTGAACCGCTCTTTAGCCTTTCCTTTTTTTTTATATACAATTTTGGCCATTAATTATTATATTATTTACTTCATTATTTTGATATTGTAATGTCGTTTAAATTGAAATGATTTCTTATATATAACCGCTATACATTGTAAATGTGAGTGAGATCTAGGCTGTACGCTCTTAATTTCATTAATTCTCACGATAACTGATGCATGCTTGCACTCTGTTGCGACAGGTTAGCTCAAATAGTTATGGCACTTTCTTCAAAAGGCTATTCCACCCTATATTTGTCTCACATAAACCCTTACATCATTACAATCTGTCTGGACTTTAAAATAGACTTTGACCCCTGAGTTTGTTTCGGCGTTTCTTCTCAGGGATAGTCATAGGAAATGCCGACGCCATCTAGTTTAAAAAAGACGTGTAAAAGTGATTGAAAAATCCTAATTGCAAAATAAATAATTTCATTTCATTTCATTTCATGATAGATTGTTATAAAAATAATATAATAAGATAGTTTTTCATACATAAAAAAACTTGATATTTTGAAACTTCTCTTGAGTTCCTTTTGACGTTGGCTATACTAACTCAACTCATTAAATTTAGCAACACTATGTACTTATTTATGCTGGTATTCTAAAGTGGCTGGTGCTGGTGGTAGGTCGAGTACAACAAATTGCTTCCTATTATAAATTAAGACAAATATTCACAGATTACGTGATGAGCTGTACGTGCAGCTATGCAGGCAAACGACAGAGAACCCGCTCCGCGATTCCTTACTCCGCGGCTGGGAGCTGCTGGCCGTGTGCTTAGCCTTCGTTCCGCCGTCGCCCGCCTTCCAGCCAGCACTGACCAACTACGTCAACAGACATAGAGACCCCGCATTTGCTGATGCATTCCCTGAGGTGAGGTTCATATGTTATTAATGCTTTTATTTTGGTGTAGTAGTTTGTATAATCAAATTTACTGTAATGTGAACAATTTTTATGCGCCAAATCGTTAAATTTATATACTTAGGAGTAATTAAGTCCTGCTTTAAAGTGGAGAAAGTCGAAAAGATCAACAGTGATTAACATCTTCGATAGCCAGTACATTGGCTTCTATATTAAGCCTTCACAAAGTCCAGTCGTTAATAGTAAGTTTGCAACGTTTTAGGTGGGCAAATGGCCTATACACGTGCAAGTGTCGCACTACGCGGGCGTGGCGTGCAAGCGGTTAGAGAGGATCGGCTTCGGAGGCAAGAGGCAGCCACGGAAACCTACGACTGACGACATTGATCAAGCTAGGGTGAGTAATTATTATTATTATTATTAAAATCCTATGCTGTCTCACTCCTTGGCAAAGGCTTCCCTCCCTTTTCTCCATTTCTCGCGAGTAATACAACTGAAATATTTATTAAAACTGTATGCATGAAGTACAACAAAGTACTGTGTTATATGGATCCTGTTGAATGTAGATGAAGTAAAAGAGGCATGTAAATCGTAGCGCGTGGTGTTCTGTAGTTTCTGCCTACCGCCATGGTAAAAGGGTGACTTTATGTTTGGATCTCGGTTAGGAATGGTTAAATTTGGAATATCGATTGGGCACCCTTGCCCAACAATGCCGGTGACAATTATTGACGGCACGGTTGGCGCAGTGGTTGAGAGATCGACTGTTGCGCTACGTGTCGCGGGTTTTATTTCCGCACGGAACAAATATATGTGTAACCTGCAGATAGTTGTTCGGGGTTTGGGTGTATGTTCATGTTTGTAAACGCACTCAGGATACAGTGTAAAAAAAAAAAAGAAAAAAAACTTGGTCGCTTCGACGCACGTCAACGCCTGGTGGTCGGGTAGTTATTAGAATACGTCGTCGTCAAGGTGTGCTTGTCTGTTAGAATTTCACGTGCATCACGCATCACGCGCTTGGCGTTTTTCAATCACTTCATTTCCCAAAAATATCTAATTATAATTAAATTCTCATTCTTCAGATACAAATCTTCCGCCAATCGATGTTCGGTAACACGCTAGCGGAGGTGATGATCTTACAAAAGGAGCGCTTCCCCAACCGACAGTTACCGTGGGTGCAGGTAGCCTTATCTCAGCAAATCCTGACCCTCAATGGGAGAGAAACCGAAGGCATATTCCGCGTGTCCGCCGATGTCGATGAAGTTAATGCACTGAAAACCAAGATAGATAACTGGGAACTGCCCGATGCTTCCACTTTGACTGGTGAGTACCTAAGACTGTTGTAAAATCGGGCCTATGAAGGCCTAGAAACGTCGCTACAAAATAAAATCTTGCTAGTTAGCCTTAAATGGCTTCGTTGGAAGCAAAGCATTATTTCAGTATAATTGGCCGCTTGAAATTTAACGAAAACATTCAGCACGTTCGTAAATGGAAGACCTAGATGTCTGTTTGGTATATTTTCTGATTAGCGCTTTTGTGTACAGACGCGCACGCACCGGCCAGTTTGCTAAAGCTGTGGTATCGCGAGCTGTACGAGCCGCTGATCCCCGACGCGCTGTACGCGGCGTGTGTGGCGGCCGGCACTGACTTCGCCGCCTGCACCCGCGCGCTGCACCGACTGCCGCCCATCAATAGGCTGGTCGGTACACGCGCACCCACGCGACTACTACATCGTGTACAACTCTTTAAACCTCTAATTCAAATAATAACATGACTAATTATTTACAGGTACTCACCTATCTGATAAGTTTCCTCCAACAATTCACCGCGCCGGAAGTGGTAAGTCAAACAAAAATGGACTCTGCCAACCTCGCGATGGTGTTCGCGCCCAACTGTCTGCGTTGCACGTCACAAGACCCGCGCGTCATACTGGAGAACGCTCGCAAAGAAATGACCTTCCTCAAAACCCTCATCACCAACCTCGACACATCTCACGTTCAAGATCTTCTGTGACCAATGAATCTCAGCTACTGCAACAACAATGTCGCTAATGAAAGGCTGACCGACTTCTAGAGAACGTTCACTACTCTATACAAACATTTAATCGGCAGCTGACGAATAGTGAAACGTGACCGAATTATATCATAAAGGAACTTTACTGTGTACCATATCCCTTCTAATACAATGTGTCTAGTCTGAGAGTTCCATTGATATATCGGTGGATAAAACTATGTATATGGTATACACCCAAGCTCCGCGACTCCCATTAATTAATTCCGTATATTTGACATTCTTGTATATTTTTTGTATTTTTGTACGCTATAAACGAATAATTTTATTTGGTTGTACCCAAAGATATTTAATGAGATGTGATTTTAATTATATTAGACTTGAGCTTTACGAAAATGTATTTGCAATGTATTTCGAAAGAGTTTGTTGTTGGTGCGCTGCGTGATTGTTTTTATTAGTTACGAATTACGAATATTGTTTAGAGTGGGAGTGTGAACGGTGAACGATTACATTTGTATCATTTGCAAGATGTTGATGAAACTACTTTGAAATGTATCTAATATTATGGTGCTTTACAAACTAGGAGAAGCGCCTACCATATGAACTATGTGTTCAGTATCCTCAAAATGTCTTAAATGTTCACTGTCTACTGGCTGGATAGTGCCAAATTTAGACTTGTGCTTTATTCAATATTATGGAAATTATTAAATAAAAATGAAAGCGAATATTTACTCGAAACGTTTTACAGTTATTACTAAATACATATAAACGTTTTAAATATACTACGGCAAACAAATTAAATATATTATAGGGAAATATAAATGTGGTAGTGAACACATGGTTTATAGCAAGAAATTAACACATCTCAATTATTGTATAGAATACTTAAAAAACTGATTCAAAAAGCACTTCGCGTAAATGCTTACATATACACATTATTTATTACACATTACATCACGCAACTAGTGTATACCAGTTTCATTATAATACATCAATTGTAATTATGTTTTAGTGGTATTATTAGGCAAATAGAAAGTTTCATCACAAATATTACCTTATCGTCGTTTTGTTTAATAAACATTTGTTGAAGTATATTACATTACCAAACGACCACAATACGCATTTATTTTTCTCTATGTAAGTTAAAATAAGTATAAGTTCACACCGATTCTTAATGATGCTTACTGAAGCCACTACGCACTGCATTGAAGAGGCATGCCTTCATACATCTGTTACCTATACCACGAGTGTAGACATGCTCGATATCTTCAACTAGGTAGCCAGAGTTCCTTTACTTCACAAATGAAAGATATGTCAGATGATAAAGTTACTATTATAGAATAGGTGAATTTAAAGGGCAGCTTTAAATTAGACAAGCTTAAAGGAAATATAATAATAAAAGATTCCTATTGGCACGGTTTGTGATTATATATATATATTTTTTTTTTTTGAATCCATACCCTCTATGAACTTGGACATTTTTATTTTTGTCTATATAATGTTGGTAGACGATCTATTATATTATCGTGCGTAAAATCACTATTACCGATTCTTATATCGAAATTATTGTCGCAGGATATTATGAGTTCGATTTATAAAATCGAATTTAATATGATATTATTCTCCACATATTGATACACTTGATTTAAGAGTTTTGTCACCGCGATTTTATTATTAAAATACGTTAACCCTATACGATACTAATGTGTATTAAGCCTAGATATTTTTTATTAGATTGTCCGTAGTTTTAAAATTATTGAATTTATAAACCTAATTAAACCTACCTAAAATTTCATATTCTGCTATGCGAAAATAGTTAGTCGAATCCCATTTGGTAGAAAGTTAATTCTTATAGCTTTATGCGGAACCTTTGTCTAAGAGAAAATTTAAAATACAATATTCTAAATGCAAAGGCTCTATAATATTATTATAGTAAAGATTACAATACCAACTACTTCCTAAAAGTTGCAATAAAATAGTTATGATATTTACGTTTAAAGAATGGTAGGTATAAATTCCGTAGGATATTAATTTTAAAATATTATTTTTCTATGTTAACCGGAGTTAAAGTAAAGGCATTCATTTTGATGCCCTTGTATGGCAACATGTGTCCTTGCCCAGATTATCTGAAACATACTCCATCATATGTGTAATGTGTGTTTAAAATGTGTTAAATTATTTCTTTAAATGTTCAGATCTGGTCTAAGTATAAAACGGCAGAATGTATTTTTAACTGCCTCGAATGGTCACAACATTTAATGTATTATAAGTACTGAATCACATTTATTTTCAGTTTAAAGAGGCAGCTCTTTATTTTGTTACTTTGTTTTTTTTTTACCATATTTACTCTATTTTTTTATAATATCTTCTAATGGCAGGGAGTGGCCATTTCCCGTTTCATACATAATATTACTAATACGTTTATCTTGATCTCAAATTCAAAGTTTCTATTATTGGTATTCATGTCTCAATGTATGAACTACGGAAAATGAAATAATTCTCCTTTTCAAATCTATATGTGTATCGTTTATATTTTGGAATCTTGGCATAATCATACAAATAAGAAAATATATTTCTTGAGTCTGCTTACATTTTGCAGTAAGGCGGGATTAGATTGATTCAGGTCTTTAAGTTACCCTATAAATAATCTTGATAAACTCTATATAATAAACAGTGTACAAAGCAGCCGCACGTATGTCTGTAAAATACCGCAAAAATAATCAATTTTAATGTACCAGAAAAAGCTTACAATTATATAACGGGACGCAAATTTATAAAAATATATTTGTACATCAATGTTACCGTAAAGAAACCTATATTTGTGCCATAATATTAACATATGCCTAACGATACCTTGTTAATACAGTGAAGATCTTGTTGTAATAATTATGTATTTTTCACAATCTATATGATAGTTTAGTTGCTAGGTACGAAGATTTGTTCTAGAATGCTTCTGAATGATTAAACGGTTATCGAAGATCAACGGTATATTGTAGGATAGGAACGGAGGAAAACTAAGCTCTCAATATATATTATATGATATGATATGATTACGGAAGAGCACAATTTATTTTTTGTGTACATTATTAGTTAGCTATTTATCAAAATATAGCGTTTACATAGATCTATTATCGCGGATGCAGCGAAGCTACTATACTGTAACGGTAGTGAACCAATGTGCTTGTAATTTCTCATCATGTAAAATTGTATAGTGCTTATAAATATTTCCAAAATAATTTTTGTCAACCTTAATATCCCTTTGTACATAACATGCCTGTTTTCTTTATTGTTTATGACAATATAATGCCTACGATGTTCATAATGTAGATTATCACTGTAAATGTGAACGTTCAGGAGAAATAAATTACTAAATATCCGGTGGATATACTGCGAATACCAACATTTTGTTTCATTTACTTAATACCCATCATTATTTACTTAATAGCATCATGCTATTAAGTTTATTAAGAGAAGCACATTAAATTAATTCGTTATTTTTTATAGTTCATAAGTTGATTGTAATCCGTCTAAATAATGAAATTGAAACATTGCTCTATGTAATGTTTCACTTAATATGAAAAGCTGGCAGACATTCGAGTGGAATTCATAAACTCGGTAGCTTACTCGATCACAATGCGCGTGAATAACTTGAATAACTATTTAAAAAAATCTTTTTTTTTTCGTAAATACAACAACATCGTTGAAGCGTTATATGTATCGAAGTTCATACGAAAAGTGTTTGGGATATCAATATTTGTTTTAGAAATCACCCCGGATAACCGCATCGTCAGAAAGTTTACTTTACTGGGATTTATTTGTTTCTTGCTATGGTACTCCATATATTTTTACTCTACCTTCAAAAGTCATGGTGATGATCAGACTGTCCTGCGAACAATATACAGCACGAAAGTGCAACGTTATGGTGACGACTTTGAAGGAATATCCTCGACTATCTATGTTGTGTTCGCCATGTGGAAGATACCATACAATTTGAGCAGAAACATCCGTTTCATGGAAATAATAGTTAATGTGGATAAGGCATTAGAGAACTTGGGCGAAAATGTCGATTATAACCGAGATGCTCGTTCGGCATTTCGTATGTCAATAGGGCAGGTGATTATCTACATAGCCCGGTTATTTAGTATTTGCATAACATTAAGCCATTTGGATATCCCTATACCACTGGAGAGGATGTATCAGGTTATATTTTCTGATGCGCTGGCACTGATTTCATCAACGCATTTTTGCTTCTTTCTGATGATAATCGAAGGCAGATTCAAGTACATAAACAAGGTGCTAGACGAGATAAAGTCACACAAATCTTGGGAGTATAAAATATTCGTTCGAGGTCAGATGATGACTAACGTGCAGAAAGCAGTGAGTCTACAAGACCGGTACATATGCGAGAAGATAAAGGCATGCGCGAAAATATACGGCATGCTGTACAAAGTAACCGATGCTACGAATAAAATGTTCGGTACGTTGTTGGCGTTAACCACGTTTGTCTACCTAGCTTATATTACTTTGTACATGTTTTACTTCATGGAGGCGACGGCGGCCGGCTTGTTCCACGATGTACCACGATACATCGTTTTTCTGGTGTACGTATTTTGGCAGATTGGTTATGCTCTAGGCATAATATCGCTGATTGTGTATTTTTGCGAAGGGGCAGTGTATGAGGTAATACTTGTTTCTTAATATATTTTACTATAAATTTCATGTGCCTAATGACAGAGATATTTAAAATCATTATTTTATTTTTGCAGGCCAAAAATACATCCTATATCACACATGAAATTATGAACAGTGATTTCAGTCCACCTGTGACTGCAGAGGTAATTTACTCTACCTACTTAGAATATAAATAATTTACTTGACCTCTGTTACTTAAGTCTGTCTTTAGAATGGTCCAATCCTGCTAATAGAAGTCTGATTATGCAATACAATAATGTACGAGCCATTTCTCATAGCTCCGCTGTCAACTAGTTTTAAAATCATACAGTTGGAGCGCGACCTCACGGTTAGGTACTACACCGAACGACTGTATCTACATCAGCTACTTTTATTTAAAGGGGTATTGCGGCGTACCGCAATTGTCGCAGCTTCGATATAAATACATCAAAGCGACCAAATGGCCGGACTTACAGAACAATATTAACAAATGAATTCTGTGATCAGACGACATGCTAGCTATCTGCTTTGTCACTAACTGGTCGCCCAACATTCTAATTCTTAAGTTATGATTTGAACATTATTAATATATCTTTAAGAAAATGCTTGTTACCTATTTGTAGGCGATGCAGTTATCGATACAATGTCTGCATCAGAAGCCTGTATTGACTGCGTCTGGGCTTTACGAGCTCAATTACGCTTTACTGCACCAGGTTAGTTATTCAACGTCCTATTTAGCACGAACACAACGCATTGAAAGAACAGAAATTACAGAACAAATGATACATAACATAGCATCACGCCTGTATTGCCCCAAGGGTTAGGCAAAGGTGTGTATTGTACGTTTCGCCGTTGCCGTTAGTGAGTCCCATGAAATAGGGGGCAGCTTATTGCTCTACGAGGCACAGTTCGAGCTACTGAGAATTTCTCCCGATCCGGGAATCGAACCCAGTACCTCACGCTCTGCAGTCACGCTTGCGACTACTAGACTAATGAAGCAGTCAAATTAAAATTATTTACATTAGTAATTGGATAGTAGGAAGGAGTTACCTATGTGTGGTAGATGTTTTACACCTGCCTATACAAGTAATTTCCGCAAAGCGTTCATTCGTTATTGATTGTTGTTGTTTTTTCTCCAAAAGAGTTTCCCGAATTGATACAATTATATACCTTCAATATAACTACAGTCATATATCTAATCAAAAATGTAATAGGTATGTATTTAGATTCTTTAAGTTCAGTAGATGAAATTACAGAGGGCTTCAAGAGTCTGGCCACCTCTACACACTAAATTATGCGAGAAGTTCAAAGAGCATCAAAATAAACAAACAGCAAAACCATTCATTTTGTTAGTACTAAAAAGACGTATGTCTAATGGAAATATTTTGTGTTTCAGTTTGGGCGCACAGTGTTTACGTACTTGGTCATACTTCTACAGTTTGTCACCGACCCCAACATCAATACGAGTATTTAATTAGATCAAATGTATATTATTTGTAAAATATTATTACATTTAATAAACTTTACCGTACCTCTTTATCATTTCTATTGGCTTGACACATCGACCGAAGTAAATATGGATTACAGTGTGTGCATTGTCATACATTGAGAATATGTAACAATCCTATATCACAAGACCCAACCCGAGGATCGGACCCATGACTTCACGCTCAGCAGCCGCGCTTGCGGCAACTAGACCAATGAGACATTAAATAATTTGGTGATGGCATTAAACAGTTATATACATAACTGGTTATATACATAACAGTTATATACATAACTGGTAAACGTAATCATAAAGGTGTTTTATGTACCTAATGTCGTGTCTGTTTAATTATAGGGATTGTTGATTGACAGAGCTATAAAAGACGAGCTGTAGCAACACTCGCCGCGTTTTCTATTGCCAACAGGTTAACCGGTGGTCAAGTTGATAGACAAAGCGTACTAAGTATATAGTTTACATATACAATGGCATTAAAATCTGTTCCTGGAAGTCTCGTGAATATTACTTAATTACTACCATACTACGCAACTATAAATTATTTTAAATTACATAGCTATTAAATGTAATACAACTTGTACTCATAGAATTTGCTTGTATTTTTTAATATATCATAAAAAAAATATATTAAATTACTAAAACATTACAAAGCTAGAGTCAAATCCTTTGAATTAATCAATATACAACACCTTACCATCACTTACTAATAAATGCATGCAAACAAAAACATATTTCCTACCTATTTGGTTTTTCAATGGAGTTCAGCATCACGAGCTGGATAGTCTAGCGGTGATAACCTAGCGGTTGAACACTTGCTTTCCATGCGGGAGGGTCTAGGTTCAAATTCGGCCCGCACCTTAGACTTTTCGGGATTCATGTGCAGATCGGAATTTGAGTATCACTAGTGTTAACTGTGAATGATAATACTGGGGTTGGTTCATCTTCCTGGGAAGTTTATTCTCTGGGCTGGCTGAGTTGGTCCATCAACGCAGTTGGATGCTTTTTAATTGATATAAATTTCTTCTAAAATTACCATCCTCAATAGACAGACACGATAGTTATTTTATTATGAACATTAATTGTGTTCATTAGCAATTTACCTGACGCAGATCATACAGCCGTAACGTGATATTTATTACTGATTAATATCTTTTATTTTGTGAACTGTGCCCTCATTACATATAAAATAACGCGATCAAATCAATTTAAATATACTTACCTTTTATACATGTAGGTAAACCTATTTCTGTCACTTATCAGAGTCAATTGGCCATGTTCCAAACCGTTCATTTCCTTTGGAGAAAACGAGCAAGACGAAAAAATCGGCGCCACCTAATCATTAGCCAAAATAACGTTAAGTAAGTTAGTATAAAGAAAGAGTTCTTTCTGGATTGATTGCCGTTTTTAGGTTAATCTACTGAATTATTTCACCATAAGTTCCATAAAAAGCTGAATGCAAAGTATATAGTATGTCCGGTTTTTCAAACGTCATGCTCAAAGACAGTGTTATGCCATACGCCGCCTATGCATCTAATTTGTTTATCAGCTAGTTTTTATCTGAACAGGTAGGTATAAATCTGATGACTAATAAATAATAATGTCCGCCTGACCGAATTTCGGTCACGGCAGCCAATCTCACCACTATACTATACACTACACTATACTATAGAGCACAAGTGTGTGCCCAAACACAGGTGCTCTCTCTATTCCTTCACTCTCATAGTCCGATGGGACGGCAATCCGACACGACCGGAGAGAGATCAGACGCAGGACCAACGGCTTTACGTGCTTTCCGAGGCACGGTGTGTATTCACATACACAAAGACCCAGACCCGAAACAACTATCTGTAGATCATACAAATATTTGTTCCATGCGGGAATCGAACCCGCGACACATAGCGCAGCAGTTGATCTCTCAACCACTGCGCCAACCGTTTCATAATTATAAATAATAATATTATGATGAATGATGATGAAAGTGTAAGTATTTTGAATTAATATAATATGATTTCAGTTTCGTGCGAAATCCAGCAACTTACATTCATTCTCACATTCTCATTTTAAATAGATATAAATTTTATATATAATATTGAGTACCTACTATGTTTTGTAGTGGTATGAACGCACGGAGTAATAGTAGTTTCGCTATAGACCGACAGATGGAAAATAAAGAAGTGGGCGGGATCTAACACCCCCTCACCCCGCAAAATGTCACGCAATGTTTCATAGGGAAATCTAATTACAATATCTCGTCTTTGTATTTACTCCGTGCATGAATGTATACCATGCTTGTCAATGTTAAATGGTTATATTTTAATTAAATATGTACTATGGTTAAATTTTATTGCCGAGTACTGCACGTACTCGGCAATAAAATTTAACCATAGTGGACAGATTAATGCTAAGATTGCTTCCATATCCATCCAGTTCATGTACACAATTCAGGATTTTGTTTAATTGAACACTGTGGAGGGCTTTGTATTTACGTTCTACTTGTATAGTCAATTGTGAAATAAATACTTTAAATGGTGCAATAAATCTTTATTTAGTTTCCTGGTTTTCGTATCTACGACTATCGACCTATGTAGTAGAGGGCGAGCCCACAGTTTCTTCTTCTCGTATAATAAAATAAGCTTGTGCTCACTGACCTATACAATCAAGTCTTAGTTAATAAAAGTAACTAATAGGTACTGCTACATTGTTGCTGTTACGTTAATAATCCAGTTATGATTTAATAGACAAGATTCTACAACGGTAAACTGAATATGACAGGTTTTATAATTGTTGATTGAGTCACTGAACTCTCTTAAAACTAGAATAGGTACTGTAGGACATTTAGGACCTTGTTGGAACTGTAGGGACCTATAGTAAAATTTACTTTCAGCGCTTAAAAAGTCTTCCTCTTCATGTGTTCGCGAGGCTCAAGACTACGTAACGAAGGTGGGTACCTGGTCAGAACGATCGCAGGTGTCCGTAAACAATAGAATTTCTGTTGTGGTACTTTGCTTCACTTGACGGGGTGCGAACACTCGCAGGCGCCCACAGACAAAAGTGTTTCTATTGTGTTTAATTTGCGTTGCTTGACCAATTGTTTTGAATCGGGTTTCTTTAGTGAGGGATGTGGATTCATCATCATCATCATCATCAGCCATAAGACGTCCACTGCTGAACGAAGGCCTCCCTCAAGGGGGGTTTGCCATAATCCCCACGCTTGGCAGGCGGCTTGGGGATCGCAGTGGCTCACCGATTAGTGGGAGGACGTTGCTGCCCGTCCTCCGGTGTCTGGCCGCAGTTTTAAGACGTACCCGGGTCAAGGTTGTGGATGTGGATTAGTTACGGCAATCCACCACGCGGGAGCCGTGCCGATTGGTGAGTGGATTAAGTCTTCGAATGGTTTTAGGCCATGCCGAATACCTCACAATGCTTTCCTTTACCGTTGGATCGTTAGTGATGAAAGCTCAAAATTCATTTTTAATGTTTCTATTTTCTATAAAGAAATATTCAGTCGCACACTTTGTTACACATATTTTTTTTAATATAACAATAATTGTTGCTTCCTCATGTTCCGAAGGTTGTATGTTAACCACGCCATGAACTTTGCGACCCCGCTGTTTACTAGAGTAGAATTAGTGCGTGCTGCGACGGCCGGACGCAGGAAAATGTCCATATAAATCGCCGCGCGTTTTCTTCACATTGACACGCGAGGAGACGCGCAGACAAAACATGCTCCTTATTAACTGACTCCTTTATTTCCTTCACTTATTTTTTGGCATTTGTGAACTGTTAAATCGGCAAAATGTTTGTGTGGTTGTTAGTTTTGGTTCCTACTGTGTGGATTGTGACGTTTTGGTATAGAAGGAGGCATATGTATAAGCTGGCCTCGGTTATACCAGGGCCTGAGGATGAATTGCCTTGTATTGGAATTGCGCACACGCTGGTCGGTGATACTGAAAGTGAGTTTGGATTTTTAGTTAAATTATTTACACGGAATATAGATAGTAAATGATATCTATTATCTATATTAATTTTCTAAATGTTATGTAATTAGGTTTAGGAGAAGCTTTTTCATTTTAAGGTCCAAAATAAATTACTTTAAATTTTTAATTTGCTACGTATAAATTTATATGGGGAATTTACGAAGCGAAAACCTAAATGTATTTTTTGGTCTAGTATTGCAAAGATCGATTTATCATCGAGTCATAAGCTAGTTGACAGTACTTTTTGTGATCTACTTTTTTATGGGTTATTGTAACCTATTGTGATAATTCCTTAAGTTCAAGACAAACATATTTAAATTTATATTATGTAGGTATTTAATTAGCTAAATAATTATAGTGCCTGTCAAGGTAAACTTTCCGGTAGATTAAAATAAAATTAAGTATTTTCATATCCAAAAAGTATCCTAAGAACAAAGTTCCATGTTATCGTATTTCGGAAAGATTTTTTTTTTAAATTAAGACATGAAACCTACCTATGCTTTCTTTCTTTAAATTAGGTATGTATTTGATGATTCTAATGATGAAGAGCTTAACATTTTGTATGTAATACTTATACACCTACAAAAGCATATTAATCCTTAATTGGGTACAGTGAACTATTTTCCCACTATACCAATCCAGCTTAAATAATCGAATATTTTAAAAATTGAAACTACCTTACCTAAAATTTTTACCTAATTGTTTTTTTCCGTTTCTGTAAATTATATTATGTTTGCCGTAAACTACTATCTAACATGACACCAGAACTACACTTAAACCATGAAAAAGTGACTCTTGTTCTGCCCGTTTCAGTGTTAATAGACCTATTTGTTAAAGATATACATATAGCTCTTGTTTCACATGAATAATTTTACTGTTACAGTTACGTGGTTATTTATTCTTAATTAATTAAGTCATTTATACCTTTCCTAACTTTGTATTTCTTATTACTGAGTACCTACCTAAGTATTTCTCACTCTGTTATGCTTTTCCTTCAATAACCAAATCAGTCTTTCTTAGTTAAATATTAATTAAAAAGTGAAATAAATAAAAATGAATGAGAATGAGTGCCATAATATTGATTCAATTGATTCAATGACTACGAAGTAACAATGAATACTTTTCAGAAATTATGAAGCAACTACAACATTTTAGTTATGTGAGCATGAAAAATGATGGCATCATGAAAGGTTGGCTGGGACACATACTTTACTTCGGTGAGTTATTATATTATATATACCACCTATATTCAATATAGATTGCTCTATTTATTTATTTATTTTATTAGGGAAAACAAACAGTAGTATACTAAGCATATAAATTGGTTTCTTAACACTAAACTTAACAAATATAGTACCTACTACATTTTCCACAGATTACTAAATAAAAATCAAATTGTTAGCAGAGGTTAACTGTTGCCAGAGTAAAGTTTAATAAGAAAAACAAAAAAAAAAAACTACTATCTATGTAGATAGTCAGTAGTGAAAAGATTAGCAATCCTGCAAGGTTTGCTTGCGGAGGACAGCAGTCAAAAGAAACGCTATCTTTTACATTTTACAACCGGAATGTATGTCGCTGGTGTATTCACACATTTTATTCATCCAATGCAATATGCTGCGCTAAGTGTCGCGGGTTCGATTCCCGCACGGAATAAATATTTGTACGAACTGCACTTGTTCCGGGTTTGGGTGTATGTGCATGTGAATATGTATATGTGTTTTGTAAACGCACCCACGGTAGAGGAACAAGTGGCACAAAGTTCTTAACAAAAAATGTACCTAAATGAAACTTAATTCTGTGAAAATACGTCACATTTTTACACACTCGCTCAATGTTTTGTTGTACTGCAATACTCATAATTTGCCCATTTGTGACTACCACTAGAAGAATGAGGAAGTTCACGCGGATTTACGGCGTTTCGTTACTCGAGTAGGCTCTTTACATGCATTACGTGCATGCGTATGAACAATTTTACAATATAGAGAGAGATACGATTATTTATGTAACATCTCAAGGCTACAAGAGACAGTTATTACAGAAAATTCTTGAATCTTGTATACAAAGGCTATGAAGAATAAACTCGAGAATTACTTTTTAAGTTCAAGGATGAACACTGGCAATGTAATCTTCGCTTAAACGTGGGTTAACTCACTGTCAACTTCATATTTTACGATAATCTGCTTTTTATCCTTGCGCTGCCATGGTAGGTATAGGTTTAATGGGTACACCACACAAAAAGCGTTGCTCCAACTTTCAACAGTAGCGGAACTTAACTCAGAAATAAGATATAAATAAATTAACTTTCAATAACGAATGTAGATTACGATAATCAATGAAGAAGCTCTATTGTTATGTAAGTTAGGATTATTTTTAATGGTTAGTTAGCAACGTTGTTCTATATATTTTGCTTCAGTGCCTAAACAAAGACACAACAAAATAGGACAGGTAGATAATTTCATAGGAAACCAGGAAGGGTGCGATATCCGGGTTGAGCAAGCTGTTGAACGAGTTTTTCGAACGTTGTTAGAAAACGTCTTACGTCTGTTACGAAATATTCAGCTGCAGTTTGGTAAGTCAAGGCTGCTATCTGGAAGCTTTAAAGTCATTAAGCAAAAATAACCACAATTGTTATATTTAAGGTAATGAGAATGTGGTTTTCCCGTTCAAAAACCCAGTATTATATTGTTCTGTTTTCGGAATACTTAGCCATTCAAAAAGTTGTTGTCCTTTGGTCTAATTATGGAATGATATTACACGTAAATAATATGGAAGTTATACCTATATATGAAGCCAGAATTACATAAATAGATGTTAACATAATCAAAGGAATCCTCTCTCTAAAGGTCAAACCACATAAATATATTCTAGGCACTACTATTACTTCTTATTTAATATTTTCGGGGTTTTCTGCTATCACACATGAATTCCTCAAAGGGATAGGGTTTTTTGTTATTTTTTAGGCTCAAAAGAGTTTAAGCAAAAAATGAATTACTTCATCAAGCTACGTAAACACCAAAACAGATAATTTTCTAACATTTATTATACACGGTTTAAAGGGTTAAATTGATATAACATCTTTTCCAGTCGTTGTTAACCCTATGGACCTTGAAATGGTGCTGAAGCATTGCTTGGAAAAGGACGATCTTCACAGGTTCATCAGGAAAATTATAGGATATGGCGGAATATTTGCACCAGGTAAAAACATAATTTTGTTACTCTTTCAAATGACTATTCGCCTACATAGTTTATTATGTGAAAGTGTCATTGTACATAATGGGTTTTTTGTGAGTATGACTAAAATTTCAATTGTCCTATGTAACAATGATCAATGTAAATGCGTCTATACGTTTTCATGTCACGTCCGAATAAAAATGTCCCACCTTAAAGAACGAAATGTGAGCGAATTCGTAATAATTTAGAGGCTTTTGGAGGTTCAACAACAAGGAAAATAATATTAACAGCGACGCGCATGCAATGACAAAACGGTTTTTCGTAACTAAGCCAAATGGGGTATAAAATGTATTCAACAAAACAAAGTAAACTGGGTTATGTGTCATGCAGTATCGCTATCAACAAAATCACTGCATTTGTGTTTCATAATACCTTGCTCGTCAGTCAGACTGCAGTGATTACAGTAACACCTTGGACTGACAGCCAGATAGGCACGCTAAACATGAACATTAACACGTAAACATGAGTTTACGATGAAATTCAAATTCGTTTATATTAGGTAAGTATAATATTCTTCAATAAGAGCTTAAACAAAAGCTGTGAAAATGTTATCCGTCAAACAACTAACGATAAACAAAAGCAAATATTTTTATTTAAACTCGGCCAGTCTTTATAGGCGTTTAAAACGTCGTGATTCTAGTTGCACGGTTACAAAAGTGGATTGATCCAAAACTACGCAAACCCCTTAAATCCCAGTGATCTTATAACTAAACGATAATTGTGTTATGACCGAACACAAACAGCTATTATTTTTACGCTCTTGATTTTTTCGCTTACGTGATAACATGTATCTGTTCTGCATTTTAAATTAAGGATAATTCTAGTTCAAACAATTTGAACCAACATTTATGTAATTAATATTCTGTGTGTTTTACTTTTGTTATCTAAAAATATTGTCTTTAACAGTTTCCATCTGGCGGCGCCGACGCAAGATTATGGTGCCCGTATTCAGCCCGAAGATAATTGAAAATTTTGTCTATGTGTTCGCTGAACAGAGTGAGAGACTGGTGAAGCAGTTGACGAAACATAGCGGCAAAGGAAAGTTCAGCATCTGGCCGTTTCTTAGCTCTTACACCTTGGACTCTGTCTGCAGTAAGTGCTACATTATAATCATACCATTTCGAAGATTTAGTAGTTCAGGAGTACTATTGTACACCCACATTTTCCGATTCGGTTATTGAATCCCAGGTATTGGGCGAGTCTATATTTTTTATTTTGTGTTATTACTTGTATCCTCCGACTTTAACTCCATACATTACGTAAATTAAACATTTTGGTTCTATCCAATTTCTGTATATTTTCGACCAAATAAATAGTCGAATTTCGTACGTGATTAAGATTGATGATAGTTCAAATTACCGTAGTTTATCATACAAAGTACAGTTTAGTCTAGATCCATTTGTCATGATAATTATTTCTACACGCAAGCAAGTCTATTGTTGAGGCAATTTAACTTAATTTGTGCGAAGTTTCTTAATATATCCGTGAGTTTTAGGTTATTTTTAGAGTAGTTAATGTTAGGCAAAAATGCGTATTATTTCACAATTCAATAAAGATTTCGGTTGAAGGAAATTAAGACTGTCTGATAAGAATATGACTACGTACAGAGAGCATATTGCAGGATTGTGTAATGATAGCGCAGCCAGTAGAGATCGCATCTTGGACGATGACGGCTTTGAAGAGGATTTAGAATAAAACTTCTTGTTATAAATATTTATGCGTCTCTATAAGCCTAGCAATTACCATTCCACTTAGGGCTTAAGATAAAAATCTTAGAAGTAATCTCTCTAAAAAATCTCCGAAGAAACCAAAAGTTTCAGTGGGTACGAATATGATGGCCCCCGGTCCCGTTGTCGGGTTCCGTTGGCACTCCAGAAGAATTTGAGGTCGTCCTAATAAAGTTTGAAGTATCGGCTACTTAGAATACATCTAAAGCTCGATTGTTATCACAGAAACAACAATAGGAGTGGAAATAAACGCTCAAGAGAATCCAGACTCCCCGTTTCTGAACTCTATGTCTCGCGTCCTGAACTTGGTGTGCGCGAGAATATTCCATCTATGGCTGCAACCTGACTGGATGTACCGGCTGTTCCCGCAATACAAAAAACATCAGGAATGCATTGCAGTGTTGCATGACTTTACTGATGAGGTAAATAATTTTTTCATTAGTATAAAATAACTATTATTTATTACTTTCGATTAGCTTTTTCGATGTGCTTATCGCATTCAGCTTAGCTAAAACATTTTTAAACTTTGATGGTATTTTCCTAAAATCTATAGGTATTCGTTTTTTTCCGACGACCAAAGAACAAATTAGCAATATGTAGTTAATTTGATAGCACTATGTTCATCTGATGAGAATATTTTTTTAGGTGATCGAAAAGAAGAGAGAGGAATTGAAACTAGAAAAAGAATCTAAAACAGAGGTTGATCATGAGTTTGGTAAGATATTTTTAGTATTGAAGTGTCATTCTAATATACAAAATAATTAAATTTGCCATACAAATATTAACATTTGGTACTTATTCCAGATTTAGGATCATACAAGAGCAAAACATTCCTAGATCTGTTGATCCAACTGTCCGGGGGAAAAGGTGAGAAAGGATACACCAACGAGGAGTTAAGAGAAGAAGTGTTGACTCTGACTGTAGCTGGCACTGACACATCGGCAGTGGCTCTAGGATACACACTGCAACTGCTGGGCAAATACCCTGAGGTTCAGGAGAAGGTGTACCAAGAGTAAGTAGTACCCACTTAAATTAGCTTGCGTAACTTTACGCGTATTAATCAGAATATCCGTGTTTCACCGATCACATTTATGACCAATTTAATGAGAGGTAAGGCCATTAATATCGGGTTTCATTCTAAAATCCAGGCTGCTATTGAAAACCTATCTAAACTTAACTTGGTAATCGAACCCAGGGTCTCATTCTCAGTAATCACCGCTCGTGATGCCTACACCAAAAATCCTTTATTACTTAATATAATACAGTCATAAGAGTTTGTGTCGGATAGATAGCCAGAATTTGTGTGACCCCGGATATTCTTAAAGGTCGCAGGAGTCAGTGGGCAATCAAACAATAAAAGCAAGATAAACAATTCTACGTATTTTATGTTGATTCCTTTGTCTCTTGACACTTCTAAAGTACTTTTAAAATTAAATATATAGGTACCTGTGTTCTATATAATATACATATAGGTAAGGCCAAACGTATTACCATAGATATAGACCATAGACCATAGATTATAGTCTGGAATAGCACATAGGCTACTTTTTATCCCGGAAAAATGTACGAGTTCGTAAACCACGCGGGAGAAGCCGCGGGCGGAATCTAGTAATATATGTATATATATCAAGCAATTTTAAATTATATAACTAGGTATTATTCATATTTGCCTATACATGCCACAGACATAATAGTTTAATTGTTTAGAAGAATTCCATGTTGGCACGAGTACTTATCTTAGATGTGACATAATATAAGACGTATGTATTACACAGTGCTACATAAAGAAACAAGTTTAGACGACGTTTTTTTAATTGACATAATATTCAGTTCAGAATTAGAGAGTCAGAAAAAAAGTAAGTTCAAAAACCCGATTATTGAAAAATCACGCTCTAAAAAGTATGAAACAAGAAAATATTATATAGGATAGCCGTGGTCGTATGCCTCCTACCCTAACAAAACATAGCATAGGAAAGTGGCATACGACCACGGTCACTAATCAGCGGATGATCAAGACGCTTCCAATGATACCTTAAATTGTCAAATTATGATAAGTAGTTTAGAAGTTATGAAGGAACAGATGAACATACGTATATACCCACATACATACCGGTCAAAATCATAACCCTCCTTTTTGCTTCCCCGTAGTCGAATAAAAAAGTTATGATGCGGAAAGACTGCCAATCGTTGTGTTTGACCAGTCGATAAATGGGCACACAAAAGCAAATCTACAATTATTAAAGAATTAATCCGTCTACTATGATGATGATACGATATGATACTTCTTATGATGCCTCCAAAACAGTTTTATTAGCAATTCATATGATAACGTAGTTTTACATCTACTACACAAAAAAAGTTAGGAGACAAGAGCGTTAGATCATGGTCACTTTTATACTTTTACGTTCGCCATTTTGGAGTAGGCAAGCTTGTATTTGAAGCCAAAGGTGAGACTCATTGTACGCAAAGGAAATTCTGTTACCATATATAACACCAGTATATCACAGATATTCAGGCGCGCAATTTTTAAATAAATTAACGAAACACTAATACTTGCAATATTATATTTAGAATCAGAAATTCTATATTAAAAAAAAAAAAAAATTCGTAAGCTAAAATAAAAAAAGCTCATGCTATGATGTATTGATGTTTTTTTTTTTTAATTCTCGTTTAATCATCAGTTATCGCAAGGGAACATTTTTTTTAAATCCCATATTAATTTATTTTTACGTTTTTCACAGTCGTATCAATTATTTTACATCGAACTAGGCTCGATCGAAATAGACTCGGAGTGCTCGAGCGTCAAATTTTTTCGTGTGAAATTTTATATATATATTTTAATCTGTTGTACTTTTTACAGGTTATGCGAGGTATTTAGTGATGATCGTCAGTTAGTGAAGGAAGACCTGACCAAGTTGAAGTATTTGGAGAGAGTGGTGAAAGAGTCAATGAGACTGTTTCCGCCCGTGCCTCTTATTATTAGGAAAGTCCTGGAAGATATTACGTTACGTGAGTCATGTTTTGATTTTATTCTAAGTTTAAACTCCATCGGCACTTTAAACATGAAACGAGTGAATAAATGAACATTGTCAGAAGTGAAAAGGTTTGAATCATGGAATGAATACGAATATATTTGATGCTATAAAATATTTGTTTTAAAAATTAATTATAAAAAATATTTTTTTTGTCTATTTTTAAAAGAACGGTCAAGTATCAACTGGTCAAGTATCAAAACCAAGTATTCTTTCGTAAATATCTTAGGGCTATTTATGCTTATCGTTTATAGAGAGATAATTATTTTCACATCAAGTTACCTTTCCTTTCCCCATAGACATGAAAAAAAAATTATTTAACTTTCTACTCTCTTCAGCGTCCGGTCGCGTTCTGCCCGCTGGTTCGGGCGTAGTCTGCTCTATATGGGGCGCCCACAGAGACCCTAAATACTGGGGCCCCGATGCTGAGAAATTCGACCCTGACAGATTCTTGCCCGAACGATTCAACCTGAAAAATCCCTGCAGTTATATGCCGTTCAGTAATGGGCCTAGGAATTGTGTTGGTAAGTATTTTGACGTCAAATGTACTATACCATTATCCAATTAGAATACTTAAAATATTAAATTTTATAATTGATTTTGAATAGGTACACTATTAGGGTACATATAGGCTTGACCCCTTGGCGCTGCGTAGAGATGTGGCCTCTCTATGCATCTTTTATCGCCTATACTATGGGGAGTGCTCCGAGGAATTGTTCGGACTGATCCCTGCCGCCTCTTTCCGCCATCGTTCTACGCGACAGCAGTTCCATCACCATCATTTAGATGGTTGGCAGTCCACAACTGTGCGTTTCTCTAGAAACTGTCGCCTGCGGTATTTCCGGACCAATACGACCTTCAAACCTTCAAGAAAAGAGCGTACTCCTTTTTAAAAGGCCGGCAACGCACTTGTGACTCCTCCGGTGTTGCGGGTGTCCATGGGCGACGTTAGTCGCTTACCATCAGGCGATCCGTCTGTTCGTTTGCCGCCTATGCCATAAAAAATAAAAAATAAACATATGTGCAGTGATGATCTTCTGTTCAAAATTCACAGCAAATTACTTAAAAATTCAAAATGTCTTGCAAATTGTAGGTACCGGCAATGATTAACAGGAAAGTTATATGTAGGTACTATGCTACCTTATAGAATTTAAATGTTGTGCATTTCCCACTCTCATTAATTGCCGAAACCGTCAAAATAAATGTAAAAATAAATGATTTCATCTATTGAAATTTCAGGTATAAAGTCGAGAAAAGGTTCATAGTATGTTCGCTGGTTAGATTGTTTATCATTTCATATTCCAGTCAGAGGGACGTCTTAGGGAGTCCTTCAAGGGGTATTATCTTATTTTAATTTCATATTTTCTTTCCAACAGGATATCAATACGCGTTGATGTCAGTTAAAACAGCGTTGTCCACTATAATGCGCCGATATAAAGTCGTAGAAGATAGAGAAGATGGTCCTATACCTAAAATTAGAGTCAAACTCGATGTTATGATGAAGGCCGTCGACGGTTACCAACTGGCTTTGGAAAGAAGAGATGTTCCTACATGACGCCACATTACGTTACTGTGAAATGGGGCGGGCGCGGGAAAAATTGTTGATGTTTTTTTTTTTTTGTAATTTCTTTCTTATCTTTGCAAATGTAGCAAGTAAAATATTTTTTTACATTTGTTTGTGTTGCGTTATAGTATTACAGAATACGGTACAACTACGTATATCTATTTGATTTATTTATTTAATAAATATTGATTATAATTATGTTCGTTTTATTTATACAATTATCTTAAATATATATTTCAAAAAAAAATTGTACGATAACATGGACAGATTTTATCAAAAATTTGATGTATTTTTTATTGCTACGACAATTAAACAAATAAAAGATTCCCTTTAAATAACTTTTTATGAAAGTAGGCTGTAATTTATAAAACTTTATGGTTTGGTATAAAAAATCAAACAATAGTTTGTTCCATAGACTTAGAATGTTTGTTCCTTGTTCTGAAAACCGAAAACGTCACCACGAAAACGTTGAAAACGTGTTTTATTTATAAAAATATTTATATGTCTTAAAACTACGTAGGATTTTATAAATACGTGACTCAGTTAGGTAAGTAAACCAAGTCTTGTTGGCGATATAACTGAACAATAAGTTGAACAGTTACCTAAGTTCAATATAGTTGTTGCCTGTGGCCTTGCACTTTCCCTATGATCGTGCGTCCTTAGCATCTATTACGGCAGCTATTTCCTCGTTGAATTATGTTCTTCGTTACTTTTAACGGTAAAAAAGAGGTTTCCATACTGTTTTCTGTTTTTTAGCAAAGGACCCCTTGATATGAGAATACTCATTAGAAATGCCTGCGACTTGATTACATTGAAAAAATTGACAGCCGAAAATTTCAACAAAAAATGCATGTTATTTATAATATATTTTTTCATAGGAGGAAATGTAAAAAGGATGTTTATTAAAGATAGCGAATTTTAATCCTACTATCCTACTAATATTATAAATGTGAAAGTTTATGAGGATCGATGGATGGATGGATCTTTGTTACTCTTTCACGCCAGTACGGCTGAACGGATCTGGAAGAAATTTGGCACAGAGATAGATTATAGTCTGGAATAGCACATAGGCTACTTTTTATCCCGGAAAAATGTACGGGTTCGTAAAACACGCGGGCGAAGGCGCGCGCGGAAGCTAGTGTCTAATATTTTTACGTACCTAATTAGAGGCCAAATCGCCGTAAAATGTCCCATTTCTCCTATCACTATGATACTTTATACTTATATTACATAATGCTATAGTAGCCACTTTCGACATGAAAACTATATCATATAATTTATTGCGTACGAAGGATAAGAAGTCTAATTATGTAGATCGGAAAAGTTTGCACAAACCTTCATGGCTGTATGACTATCTTGTACCTCTACATGCAACTGTGAATCATGAATGTTCGAAAGCACACAAGAATTCTCTGCCTAACAGATTTTACCCTCCAGAGATCGATCGTCTATTTGTCAATTTCGCTTGAGTTTTCGCATTAGGTATTTATACTCGCATTTTCGCAGTTCCTTATGTCGTACATCCGTAAACTCATATATTTACCACAGTAGACTGTTATAGTGTATACAAAGCTTTACATTACACTACAATGCTTGAACATTTCTTCCGACCTTCGAACTTTCACAACCATTTATTTTAATGACAAATATCCATTGCTCACTAGTAATTGCATTATTAATAGTATTGAAAGCTATTAGAAACAATTTTACGTTAGATTACTCAGTCGTAACCCTACAATACTGCCTTATGTTACAAACACAAAGGCTAGAGTTCTGTTTCTTCGTCGAATCGGTATGGCTGTAACATGGAAAATATAGGAAGTCATCAAGGTTTTGTGATCAGCCTAGGCTGAGCCAAATCTACCTAGGTCACTCGGAATTTCTTTCGTTCACATCCACATCAATAAATAAATGGGCTAATTGAATAAAGAGGTGTATTACCTTGCTAGTATGAGTATTTAGGCATACCTACTCAATTACTCATATTAATAGTAAAAGTAAAAGCATTCGCTTATTTCTAAATGAGTAAGTTTTAACTTTTACTTTGAAGTATATCAATCTAATCGTTTGTTTTATTTATATCTATATAAATAAAATGAAATGTTGTTCGTTGTTACGCGCATCACTTGAGAACGGCTGGACCGATTTGGCTAAATTGCTTTTGAATATGTTCATAATGGTCCGAATTAGATTTTTAGGGAAAGAAAATTCGGAAAAGTCGCCCGGAAAATTGGTCACGCAGACGAAGTTGCGAGCAACAGCCAGGTTAAAATAAACACAAGATTTACATAAGTACCTAATTTCTTTTGCTTTACATTTGAGTAGCTTCCGTCAAAAGTGAAATATAAAAAAAAATGTTATAAGTACTCCTCTTTTTTCATGTTCATGTAATTTCGCACGTTATCGCTTCATTACTATATACTCTACGACTATATGCTCTGGTCGTGTTAATAATCAAGGATACAACAGTAGGTCATAGTTATAGGAAGACATAAAGGTCATTTTTTATATTTATAGCCATGCCAGTTATCCTTAACTTGATGGGCACCATTCCAAAAGCTGTCTCCATAAACATACTATAATTCACCTCTACCAGCGATGTATGAAGGATTAAAACTGACAGCAGTGTATAAGAAGACAGTTTGCAAGCACATCGCTTACGCTTCTGTCTGCTTTTGCTTTGAAGGTCTTCCGGATATTTGCGTGGTGTCAGGTTTTATTGACAATAAACAGCAATAAAAGCGTCTGGAGCAGACATTGTTTAGTAAAAAACACGTGCTATGATAACCAATATTTTAAGTGTAGTGATAACGAATGAAACAGTTCATTTACAACTGTTTTTTTGGAGTGTTAATTAAGGAGATAGTAGAACAGGCTGAAAAGATGCATAATATGGTTACATTGAGATTCCTTTTTTCTCTTTAAAAAGTTGGCTCAGACTACGATTTATCCTGTAACTTGTTGATACAGTTTAAAGAAATTCTTGTGCCCATTGCAACCGTGTTAGCGTTATTAAAACTTATTAAACTTAAAGTGTTACCCTATTGTATCTGTTATAAATATATATATATGTGTTTCTTCTAAAACAGCTATATAAACAGACAAACAAACAAACATTTTGACGGCACGATTGGCGCAGTGGTTGAGAGATCGACTGTTGCGCTAGGTATCGTGGGTTCGATTCCCGCATGAAACAAATATGTCTATTTCTACAGATACTTGTTTCGGGTCTGGGTCTTTGTGTATGTGAATATACGTGTTTATAAACGCACCCACGATACTGGAATTATTACTAGTGTGGGGCATCGTTTTTAAAAAATATATAATAATATATATAATATATAAAAAATATATAATATTTTTATTACAGTTACAGTTTGTGTCCCTGGTGCACCCATATAAATACATATATGTATTTGTTCCGTATGGGTTTATCCTATGGACACACACATAGGATAAAAATCCAAACACATTTTTTTGTGATACCTTTGGCCTATTAGATTGACTGCAGTACCATATCTAAAATAAGCTATGCTCTATTATTTCACTGGACATAAATTATAGATCCATCAAAATACTCTGAAGGTCATATATTAATTGCTTATCGTGCATAAAAGCCATAACTTTTTTACCCCAGCCCAATCTCAACGTGGGTAATAAATAACAAAAGAAATGTAATTGTTCTCGTATTCAATTCATAATAATGCTTTTTATATAATTAATTAATATAACAAAAAACATAAAATTACAATCAATTTATATTCATAGTCTATTCTAAGTATGGACTAATAGACCTTTAATTATGATTTTATTTTATTGACACGTGTTTTTGCTGGTTGCGAAGAGATTTTCTTTATATATAAATGATCGGAGAAGAGAAGAATCGCAATCACATGATAAATTATTCGCATTACCTACTCCATGGATTTTCTTTATATAATATTAGCTTTAAGTAGAAGTTGCATCGAGTCACGCAACTTTGGTCTAAGTAACTTAGTTAATGTGATATTTTCCCAGTTTTAAACAGACGCAGTATTGAATGACAACTGACGCCGGTCTATAGGCTTTAAAGGAGGTTTTATATTGTTACACGCGTATCCCGCAAACTGTTTAACGTAAAACGAGGTTACAGGATGCGGGGGAATTTCAATTTAAAGTTTTCAAATTTAATTATACTGTACTCTTTTATACTTATCCGTTTTTATTTTCATTTGATTTTTAGTGTATAATTGTTAACCAGCAGAATACTATCTATTAGAACAATATCGTGACCTGAAGGTTTCATTTTATTGTAAAATGTCCGTTATAAAATAAATGTATAATTAAGTTTTCAAGCGAGCTATCTAACTATGCTAGTACAGTGAACCATCAACGCACTTGTTCGCAAGCAGCCGATGCGACTATGTGCGATGTCGTGTGCGCCTCAGTCCCGCACAACACTGCTACGCAAATGCTACGCACGTAGCCGCAAGCCTACGCGCGTTGAAAAGCCGCGACGTCCGCGTCCAATGTTCTCCTCAAGATATTCCAAATACGAGTATGTCATCATGTTATTGTGTATTGGTTTACTATTATAAGATTTCTGACTGTATAGGTAATATTATATATCGTTCACGAGATATATATTTATTGAGTTGTTTATTATATTTTAGAAAAGATTGGTATAAACTCAATATTGAGCTACTATACATATACTGTAACATTTCAAATGTTTGCCGTCGTAACCGTCTAAAAATATTACTACTGAGTCGCATTCATCGAGAATGTTATTCAACTTTGGCGAACTTATTCGGTTAAATATAAAAAGCGACGCGTCATTAGACTAACAAAATGCATTATCGTTGTTACGTTGCTTTTTACAGGAGGCTCGTGTCACGAACGGAGAGTTATAAATCACTGGGGGTTGGGCATCAGCTTGCAACGTAACAAAGTTGGAGACAGTGTCGGGTGGGCGGCGGAGTACGGCAGTCGACCCGCGTCGAACGTAACGCTAGTCGAACTAACGCAAACGTGTTTCGAACGATATCACGAGTTCGACGAATATTGCGATTGCAATGATAAGCTGACATGCGATTCACGCGTTCACATACACGAGTATATCCCATTGAAGGCGAAGATGTATCGCGTTTGACATGAATAAAATTGGAAAGGTTCCCGATGCGATTGTGTATCCAACTTTGAAAAGTAACAAGGCATGTTTTTAGGCGTATACTGAAGAATGGACAGCAGCTTCGATGATGACGAGCCTTTTATATTCAGACTCAATGATAACGGATCGGGGCCCGGCCTGCTGGTCAAGGTATACAATACAACAATTTTGTGTATGTTTCACTGAGATTTCTGTATAATTATAGTCTATAGTTAGCGTTGATATCTAGTAAATAATCAAACATAAATATTAAAAGTAAATTTTAGATTCAAGAAGCATTCGTAATTAGTT
Source organism: Shargacucullia verbasci (assembly GCA_947562105.1). Lineage (NCBI taxonomy): Eukaryota > Metazoa > Arthropoda > Insecta > Lepidoptera > Noctuidae > Shargacucullia > Shargacucullia verbasci. The sequence continues at coordinate 10,682,946 of OX387285.1, read as the reverse complement.
GTTCTTTTAAACCTTGGTGTGATATTTATCAATGAAGTGTTAATCAAAGTTGACGTAAGCAAATTGACCTTAGAGTAATGTTATTGTTGAACTTGAGCAACGACTGCATGCTTTTACTTAATTGAAATCACCCTCAGGGATACTGGAACTAGACTAGGAATAAACCTTATCCCGTGATAAAGTTCTAGCGGTGTCATATTATAATATATTGACACAAACAAATATAAAATTTATTTTGAAAGAATAAGGTTTATTTTTCTTTACTGTTACGATGATTTGACTACTTTGACTGTTGTTAGTAATATGATTACGAGACTTGATATATTTGAATACTTTTGCCGCGTGGAACATAATGAGTATCTACCTGAAGTTGCTCTGTTTAAACATCTGTTCTAAAGAATCTGACTGGATCCTGACTGTGCACAGTGGTTAGTCGTAAGTAATAGGCTGTTGACCGACGACATAGTCTCATAATGTCTTTAATAAAATTGAAAAAGCTTTGTAGTTATTGGTTTTTTATTATTTATTTTGTAGTACAACTATTACCTAATTGCTACATAAATAAAAGTAAACATAAAGTATAACTATTCATATACTTTATAGGTACATTATTGGAATTTTATAGGTGCATTATTAAATGAGTAGCCATTTATAGTTATTATTGTGTATAATTACATATATTGTATAATTTTATATTGTTTGATTTGCATATGTAAAAGCTTCATATTAACAGCCTGTAGTCATAAGATAAATTCATGTCACAATTTAAAGTTTAAAGTTATTTATGGCACATAAAATTGAATATGCCAGAAAGCCATAAGCTGCATTATGCGGCAATATTTGCATATAAAATTATTTATCAATATTTCTATATAAAAAGGTATATATCACATTATTTATGAGACATCGTACGTTACTTTTGTATACATCGTTAGTTTTATTAAAGATAATATTAATGCTGTTGTCAGCTATAATTTTAATGAAACTAGTTAATGATAACTCGCATGAATAGTTTACTATACAAGTAATAGTGAATCCTAATAAATTAGTCTGTCTGCAAATATGCATCAAAGGTGCGAGGGGCGGAGATAAGAAAAAGAGGATATCTCGCCGCTGTGCCCTATTTAAAGCTAACTAATAAATGTTGAGCTCGCAAAAACAGAGAAAGGAATTAATGAGTATCATCAAAATATGATTAAAACAGGTGAGCTAGACTGGGTGGTATATTATCTGGTACAACTTTGGAATAGCTATGTAAGCTGACGAATTATTACAAAATACTAGTTACACAATAGCAATGAATTTAAAGCCATCATAACCGTAGTATTTGTAATGAAGCTGCCTTATTGGTCTAGTGGTCACAAGCGCGACTGTTGAGCGTGAGGTCCTGGGTTCGATTCCCGGGTCGGGAAAAATGTTATTGAGTTTTTCTGTATGGAAATTCTCAGTAGGAGCACGGAGTCTAGAACTGTGCCCAGTAGATGGCAATAGGCTCGCCCCCTATTACACGGGACTCAATAACTCAAGCTTGCGTATTTATGACCACTAGACTAATAAGGGAGGCTTTAATATACATATTTTAATTAAAATAATTGATACAAATGATGTCTGACGGTCTGGACAGAATCAATTATTTTCTGATTAATAGCAAAACATAAATATCTCACTTGTAGGTACTTTGCATATTATTATGAGTAGGTAAATGTTTGATTAAAGTCCTATAAAACGCCATACCGAAGGCGATTCTCATAATCACTACGATATCAGTTACGGCACCAGCTAAATGTGGGTACCTCTTAGCACTGCCTAACCGTTCGGGAATACCGGCGTGATGCTATGTATTGGCGGGCCGAATTCCAACGATTGAAGTTGGACATTCGTATATGTGTTAGAATCATTGTAAACTTTCATAGTGTGATTCAGGGTTGGTTGTTGTAGCTTCACTCCGATAGATGGCGCTTTACTTTTTGCCATGTTGCGAGTAGTAGTCGCTATCATTAGTAGTGATAGTTTAACGCTTGAAATTTTGTTCATGTGCGGATCAGATTTTGAACATCACCTGTGTAAACGTTAAAGGATAATACAATGAGGAAACCTGCACATCTGTGAAGGCAGTTTGGTGGAAGGCAGTTAGGGCTTTACCTTTCTTATTCGGAGAAGAGGCCCATGCCATGCTATGTGCTGAATCATTATATATCTGGTATCCTTGGTACAGGTACTTGTGAATCATTTCATTATTATTTTGTCTACGTCTTTGTTTGTTAGGTATGTGCAGAGCGCGGTTGGCGTCTGTACCAGGGCTACAACACTGGCTTGGACGACCGATGGAACCTCTGGTGGAAGTCGAGCGCATTCCCTGCAGCGAGCTACAAGACTTTAGGAGATTGGCAGGTTAGAATTCAATCATTAGGTAGCTTAAGAAGTAATTTTTAGTATCACCTTCGTTGTCACTTCGTTTGGCAAAGGTCTACCCCATAGCTTTCTGCCCGGATTATCTAAAAATTGGTAAAACTGAATCACATTCCACCTTAATTAGTAATGAACGCTTTACTTATAAAGTACGTAGTTACGTATAAACTTGAGATAATTTTCATCATCGAATATTAAAAATAAAACCGTTTTCTCTTTGTTGCCGGGAACATTACTCTTTAAAATATTGAGTTTAGTGACCAATTTCTTACTTAAATGTCGTTCCATTGTTTTTCATTGAATAACTGTAGTACGATTTGCTTGTAATAGCGAGTTTACTAAAATATCGTTGTACTAATGTAAAAATATTTGTCTAGACGTCGAATGACGGCAACCTTAACAATAAATTGTATTCTACGACCACATTAAAAGTTGCAATCACTATCCGCAAACAACAAGGAGGGTTATATTTTAAACTTTCAGCCAGTTATGTGCTTGACAGATATAACTGATCACTGCAATGTAAATAAATAAGCGTACGATAAAAGCTGACGGGACAGAAGAACTAAGTACAAATATGTGAATTTATTTGTATTCGTAATCAGTTTCAGAGATATTATTAGGTACACTTTTAACCTTTAAACTGCAACGTTTGAACTTTCGGAGACAGGTCATATCAATATTTATATGTCGACAGGTCATATTGATATTTATATGTGAATTCGACGTTTGAAAAGCAATGTCGATTGTTCTAGGACTAAGACATTATCTTTTTTTCAGTTCATGAATCATATACCGAAAGGTGGATCAATATGTAGAAAAGACAACTTATCACGTCTTTTGCGATGTATGAAGAGGATATACGGAGCCGTCTACGATTTCAGGTGACCATTATCACACTTTTTTTTAAATCGTTGCACCTCTCTTTTTTATCTCTTGTATCGTGGGTGCAGCTTAGAAAATCACATGCACACATACCCAGATTTGAAACAACTATTTGTAAATCATATGTGCAAATATTATTTTTTTTGTGCGTGCGGGATTCGACCTCACAATAAGTAGCTTAGCCACTGCGCCAACCTTGCGGTGTACTATTTCTATTTAGCTTTATAAATTGCTATTCTATGCTATTTTTTATTAGCTTTCTATATGATACGTGATGGTTTTTTGGCGAAAGCTCAGCGACTGAACTCTTGTGTTGCTTTTAGTTCCCGTTCTCAGAAAAATATATTATTTGAACTTAATTGTTTAATAAGAACTGAAGTAAAAGCCTACTTTTGAAACCAACGATTTAAAAGGTAAAATGTGGTTCTACTAAAATCGTTTATTTTGCCCTTTGGAACAATAATTATATAATAGGTACATTTATCTGACAACTGTATACGTCAGACATTAGAATGTGACCGCATGGTTTTTCCTGATTGTTTCACCTTGGCCAGTGATTTAAACTGGTGCATCATGGAGATATTTCACGCTTGTATTATTTGACGTCAGAAGTATTAATGCTGATGTATTTACAAGATACGTTCTGGAACAGACAATCCGTTTTGATAGGTCGATAATAGTGAATGTTACCGTTAAAAACCGATACGCGAATACCTAGTTTTAAGCCATCGGAGTTGGATGTTACGCCTGGGGTATTCTAATAATAAATAGGGAAACGAACTATCCCATATTCTAATCAGCTTGCTAGCACAACCTCTTTGACAACCTATATAAAAAACAAACTGTTATTGTGTTTTTCTGTATAGAAATTCTCAGTAGCAGCACGAAGTCTGGAATGCCCGGTAGATGGCAATAGGCTCACCTATTACATGGGATTCAATAACAGCATTGGCGAAATGTGGGTGCTTAATACTACACCTCTACCTAACCCTTCAGGGAATACGGGCGTGATGCTATGCTATATGAAATCAAAGAAAACCCATAGTATTGTATAAATTTCAACAGAGGGTATAAAAAAACAAAATTTCAGTATTGTTGTGAGCTGGATACGTGTATCTTCTATGAACTGTAGAGGTAGACGGGCCAGGTTTTTGCCACGCGACCTGAAGATCAGAACCATCTTATCCTCCTTATTTCTTTACGCTCATTATTTCGCAATCCCAATTTAAATTAATTGAAAAATAATTAGATATTAAATAGTGTTTAACAATGAAATTCACACAGAAGAATGAAATTACTTATATTTTCTTTATAATTAAATAAAATTGCAGATTAATCACTTTTTATTATGAGGAAAGAATTATAATAATTACTTTCAATAAAACAGCATCACGCAAAGGTAATTTTATAAAAAAAAAAAACTGATCTAAATAATTATATCTTACATAAACAATAATTTATGGGTTGGCTGGATATCCATTTACCATGGTTCTAGACTTGGCCTTATATTCCCAAGGCAAACATTTATTTCTTACTATAAGTTAAATTGTGTGTTTATGTTACCTACAGGCCGTATTTTGGGGTATCCCCTTGGCGAATATTTCGAAGGCACATGTGAACATAAAATTGGCAGGCTACTAATCTTCTACCTCTTAGTGCTAGAATTCAAAGAAGAATTCAGAAGCGAAATAATTGACGTAACAGTCTTAATATAATATAGAAATTTATTAATTGATTGATAGGACGTTTCGACAACAATTCATGATGAATCGGTTAGGGAAATACGCATTTATATATGCGCGTTTGTTACTGCAAATTCGATCATTAGCAACATAGCATAGCATCACGCCTGTATTTCTCGAAGAGGTAGGCAGAGGTGTACTATTGTACACCCACATCGCCAATGGCGCTACTGAGTACCATTTAAGAGGGCGCAAGCTTATTGTTATCTACCGGGCACAGTTCCAGACTCCGTGCTGCTACTGAGAGTCTCCATACAGAAAAACCCAGTAACACTGCCCGACCCGGGCCAGAACCTCACACTCAGCAGTCGCGCTTGCGATCACTAGACCAATGAGGCAGTTCTCATTAGCAAATCCCTAACTATTCTAGTAAATCTTAAAATTTATTAGGAAGTACTTACCTACCTGTATTTTTTTACGATACGAATCATTTAAAATTAACGGTTTAAAGATTCAAACACGATGAACTCTTTAGGCCAGTTTCAGATTCGGTTGGAATTGAAATCATGTTTATCATGTGATATGTTAAAGTCTATACTCGGTTTGTTTAGGTACTTAACTAAAGGTAAACAATCTTGATGTGTATTTTTAATATTTTTTGTTTAAAAATTAAATTTAAAAATAAAAAGGGGCCTAAAAACCAATGTAAAACAACAATAACGATTATCAAATCAATTGAACCACTTGTTTAAGCAGTAGTTTATTTGTTTAATATGTGTTTGTGTAAGAAGTCACATCAAGATTGTTTACCTTTATTTAAGTACCTAAACAAACCGAGTATAGTCCTAATTGTCTGTCATTTACCAAATCATTGCAATAAATGGTAGGATTTTGCATTGACCGAACTTTTCCAGTAACAGATTGAGTCCAAGATAGCCACTCCTATGAGTAATTCGCTATGGGTCCAGCGTAGCATTATGGAAAAAAGTATAATCCATAAAAGAACTTAGCCCATGTCTTCCCTTGACTTAAGTGACCTTACAAGTTAAACCTCTAAATCCATTGAACTTTAATTATATAGACTTAACAAAAATAAAAAATAAACCAATTTTGTGGCTGAATGTAAATAACAAAATGAAGATTGCAATTTTTTTTAATGGACTATAAAGCTATAATATACATATATAGTATATTAATTTCACTTCACTGCAACTCACAAAAGATTTTAGCATTTAATTTTAAACCATTGCGTTGCGTGCTAGATGACTTGAAATATTATCATAATCAATGTTGATTACCTATCGTTTCTATCTTTGACTATCTATCGTAGCTAATAGGCACAATTTAAACGTTTATATTTGATTTAAGAACGTTCAATTATATATTTTTCAAGTTTAAAACTGTCGTTTATTTCTTGGCATAAAGATATTAAGGATGACACAAGTAGTCGCATGAGGTATTTTTACCAAAATATATGTAACCTAAAATTACCTGCTTTATGTGGGGACTATGCTTCGTTCTAACAGCTCATCAGTAAAAATTTACATTTGTTTTTCCTTAAGTTACCGATATAAATCGCATCGTAGTAACAATCTGTAAACAATATTACCCTGTATTCGTTACCGCCATAAATATTTGAAAAACAAAACTCCCGAAATGTAAACCACATTTCACTGTTCACGATTATACGAAAACGGTATAATATCGGATTATCGGGTCATTTTTACAAATTTAAAGCAATAAAAACAGAAAGATAATTTTTGTACACGCTACATCCAAGAACCCGTACTAATGTTGTAAATTGTAATTTTATCCTGAAGGGAATTAACAACCGAGGATCCGAATTGTTTCCACAGATTAATAAAATTGATTCAAAATTGTCGTAAAAGACGGGAGACATTTAATTTACTTTTTTATTTTAGAGAACTTTTATTACGTTTATGTAAATTACAAATCAGGACAATAAAAGTTGCATGCACAATTTCTTATAAAATTAGGTTAATAGCATGGACTACTTATGAAATTCAGGATAAAAACACGGTAACAATAAATTTTTTGTTTTGTTTTTATAATGTTCCTTTTATACTTACTTATTCATCATAAAAAGGACGTTTTGATAGAATTATCCGCATGCAATTTTGATTTATAGCTCAACCAATTCCCTTTGTAGGAAAGAATTTTGACAAATCCAACGTTGTTTGGGAACTCATATAATGTGAGGAACGAAGAAAATAAATTATCGAAGTCTATCCATCAATCATAAAAGTTGCCTTCAATCATAGACTTGATATCGACAGATGGTTTTTGGAACTCTACATTGTATAAATTGATTTTTTATTTCTGATTTAACATATTATACGGTCATGTTTAGACTTTTTACTATAAGGTGACTTAATACCTGTACCGGATACCGGTGAGAAAGATTTTACGATTTACCGGAGAGGGAGTTTAAGTCTTTGTGCTAATCCTTAAACTCGCTCCGGTACTGGCCGGCCCACAAGGCCATGGGTTTCAGTCCCGCTCATGTTAATAATTTTTCAAGTTTTGCTTGTAGTATTTCAATTTTTTTTTTTCTTAATGAACATTTGCCTGTTAACTGCTAAGGTTGGTAAGGTAAGGTAAGGTAAGGTAAGGTAAGGTTAAACCACGATATTAAGGATCTATGAAAAGTGAAATCCTTCTCTTTTAAGCAACTCCTCAGAAAATCAGCTTATCGAAGTCAGTAACTCAATCAAATACCTACAAGCATGTTGCTGTCATGCCTGACAGGATCTATTTGATGTAAATGATTTACAAAGTTTGTGAAATATATACGTACTTAATTGGCGGGGTGGAGGAGATATTGCAATGCAGTTATACCTACAACCACATCTGTGCTCAATTAATCTTTGTTGTGAGTGTGTTGTCTATATAAAGGTATGTCGGCTGTATAGTCGTGTACGGTCCGGGTCGCGAGTCAATCGCTTCACGTCATCGGTTATTTGAATGAACCCACGCGCCGGATCGCGTGTCACACGGCATTACTGGCATTACCTATTCTTACTGCGACGAAAAAAAGAATTTGCGCCGAAGCATTTACTGTGTGTAAGTTAATGCGAGAAAGCAAGACTTTATCACTGTTATGGATGTTTTTTGCATATGCGGAATGTAACGCGCAGGAATCAAAATTGCATTGTTTACTCGTAGGATAGCTGATCGTATTTTCCGTGTTAATACTTTATAGTAAAGTTGTTGCCCAACAACTATAAAATTTTGCCCATAATTTCTTCTGTATATGACAGTCAATTTAAATTTTTAATTAAATAATCCATAGTTAATGCCAAGATAATCCTTGCGTTTCATAAAATGTATTACAGTTAACGATAAATATTTGATAGGACAGACTTCTTGACATTCAACTTGACTCTGAATTACTTAAGTTATTAAAAGTAGACATCTGCAATTTATTGCATTCCATTACTGTCATGCAACATGCAATGCAATTAATTAATAGTTGAAATTTAATACTTGGTATTCCAGAATATTGTGCATAATTGAAAACGACCTTCACTTTTCTTCTTGCTGGTAGGTATGCATCGGACACCTAAAGTTAAGCGCTGCCAAGTTTCCAAAGGCCGTATTAAAAAATCCTGCATCGTGTCAGAAGGTGAAAGTTCACGGTAATACCAAATTATTATGTTGAATATTAATGAGCAAATTTTCAGCAATTACCCCCAAGTGGTACCGTCTAGATCGCGTGACGATTGCACAAAGAAAAAGGAATCAATGTCATAGTTTTGTTTTGTTTTGGATATTAGTATTCATTGCTGGAACCACAAAAGTGAGTGGATCACCCCAAACATTTATGCCTTCGTTTATGTTGGGGCTGCGGGTACGAGGGAGATAGAGCAAGTAGTAAAAATTAAATGGATGAATAACTTGGGGTAGTGAAAAAGTAATGTTTGTGTACAATACAAACAAAAGCTGACATTAAAGTGCGTTTAGGATTTGTATAATTTCAGTGAATCATTTACTACACGTTGACACGACTTTAAAACAAGAAGACCATCTGAGGCCCTAGTGTAACTTTCTTTTGATAAACTCGATTTAACGAATCGAACACGATCGGCGCTCAGAGGCCCTAGTGTAAGTTTCTTTTGACAAATTCGATTTATCAAATTTCGAATTTGTCAAAAGAAACTTACACTAGGGGTACTGATTGGTCCATTTCGTGCTCTCCACCAGTCTGTTAATTTCCTCTGTAAACAAAACTAATCGTGAAATATATATGAGAAACTAATTATGAAGGCACTGTTAGATGACATTTTTGTTACCAACTGCCAGGTTTTCTTAAACTTAATCCTTCGTTCCTTAGAGTCCGCCTCGACTTCGAGTAGTTATGTGAAAATAACAGTATTGCGTGCATACAGGGCCGCTGTATCCTTGCATTTTACGTGAAAAAATTACGGTCGTTTTTTACGATATACCGGGTGTTTCCCATCTTGTGAACATCCATATATTTACTTGTAACTTCTTATCGCCAATCATTGCGGGCGAAATTTTATGGTCACGAAGGTACCACGAAGGCGTAGTACGGCTAGGGGTTTAGCGACATTTTGTTTAAACTCCAAAAGTTAGATAATTCTATTGCTCCTGCTTCGATTCACTTAAATGCGATGGAGTAGCACAGTGCTCCGAAAAAGGAGCTTCGATTTTAAAATGATTGAACATTCGATTTTATTATTTTCTGTGACTTTCGTTTGAGATCTTCAGACCATTCTTCAGATTTTAAACTTTGTCCTCGACAAAACAACTGCGCAACCACTTCCAATTCAATTTTGGATCCGATAAAGCCACTTCCGTTACATCCCTAGTGCGTATATCCGGTGTTTCCCTGCTATTATCCGCACGCCTCCAAACTTCATGTATCACAAGTTCTTTATATAAAAACAGCTATTTTATGACCTCCATTACATTCTCTGTCATAAAACTACGGAATTTTATTCGATACCAGAACGTAAAAAATTTACTCGGTTACTGAAATCTTTTAGAGTACTATTTTGAGCCTGTTTATTTCTGGAAAGTTATTTACAATCATTCATTTAAGTCGATGTCTATGAATATCTTCGATGAACTTCAGTGGGATTGTTGACTGGCTTGTTTTAGTAGTAGGTACTTATGAATATTTTAGTAACAGCATTTGGTTTATTGTTTGTGTTTATTCGTAGCAGACTGCGACTACACACGTCTTACTTAACGCTCCACAATCTTTGTAGTACATTCTGTATGTGATGTGTTGAGCAAAATAAAATAAGAGCAAAACTTGCATAAATAGACCGACTTATAAATAGTCGTTGCAAGCTCAGCTGTAACCATAAAGTGGGATATGAAATGTTCAACCACGTCGAGTCAACACTTAGAGTTGTGTAGATTTTATTAAAATATCTATTCCTTCCTTATTCTATATTCGATATTCCCAGTAAACTCATCACCTTTATTCTCCAGTCCACCATGTTACCACTTGCCCTTGGAGTACGCGAAGCTGGTGTCGGAGTGTTCTCGTCTGCGCCGAGACGAGAATGGCGCGGGGGCCAACGTCGTGTGGATACACAAGCCTGTCGCTCAGAGTCAAGGGAGAGGAATCTTTCTGTTCAGGGTATGTTTATTGTCGAGAAAAGCTTTCTGTATATATATTCTTGACTTATTATGTTACTTGCGTTGGCGTGTTCTTTAGCTGTGATGGCGAGGTGACGTGACCTGAGGGAGAGAGATTCAATTAGAACATGGGGTCAGTAATATTAACCATTTTAGCTTTTTGAGTGAGTTCTAGAAGTGTAGAAATCTGAACAAACTGGTCCTATTTATTACCCGATAGCCATTAGTCATGTTATTTAACAGGATTCATACAAAGTATACAAACACATAAAAACAAAATTTTTACATTTCAGAGCCTTTGCGAGATGAACTGCGGCAATTCAGCGGTGGTGCAACGGTACATAGAGCGGCCATTGCTGATCGCCGGTTACAAGTTCGACCTCCGCCTGTACGTGTGCGTTCCAGGGTACCGGCCGCTCACTGCCTATATGTACGCTGAGGGACTCGCGAGATTCGGTACTGTATATTCTTCTATGTTAAGTTACTATAATAAAACTATTGGCATCCCTCCCAAAGGTGACGGCAGAAGTGACGACACCATCTCCCACAATCTTCGTTGAAGGATTTAAGGATTTTATATGACTGTCTACGCTTAAGGACTTCATTATTACGGTAAATATCGTATATACTGACAAAAAGTCATATGACTCCTTCGCCTTTGTGCCATGGTGTGTAAGCCGAATACTGTCGGTATACACGCCAAAAGACAGATGGCATTATTTTAGCAAGGTTCAATCAAGAGACTTGGAGATGATTAATTACTACACTAATTATACCTATAATGATGCAGCTAATTGTTTGCAATAACTTGACCTTTCAGGTTTTTGTATCGGTTGCTAGTAGTTTTTATAGCTTTAAGTCTTCGTTATTACATCTAAAATCAAAGATTCTCGCAGTTCACGGCTGGTAAAAATCCATAAGTATCATTGTACTGGATTGGTTAATGTTATCGTTACCTACTTAACTTTATGTGTAAATATTCCAGGCACCGACAAGTACACCCTGTCTGACATCCACAACCCATACAGGCACCTGACGAACTCCTCACTCAACAAGAGCGGCCCGAGATACGCTGAATGTAAGGACCGAATCGGTAGTGGTGAGTGTTAAGATGTTATTTAAGACGCCCGGTTCCATGACACCGGCCGTCTCGACTCCGTTGAAGAATGAACCTTAAAACTAAGAGAATAATCATGAAAGTAGCAGTTCTATATATTGGAAGCATGTTTTATTCGTCTCGAAAGACTGATTAAGCTTTTGAGATCAGTGACAGGTAATTCTTCAGTAAAGTTGCTTTTGTGCATATATCTATACTGAATAACGTGAACAAGGCGGAGAACCGGGTGTCGTAGTGCAAATTTAGGGAGAGGCTTGTATCTAAAATATGTGGGCCGAGTTATGGAAAAAGTGGGGTTGAGTGGGTGTGAATAGGGTACGACAGGGAAAGATGTACTAAGCATAGTCTAGTATGTACTTGACCCATCGTTTGCCGATCATTCACCATCACTTTAGCGTATCACCTCGAGCACATTACCAATGTTGAGGCTATATTATGTCATGATAGTCTTCTTATAATTTTATTTCTTAAAATTTATATAGACGTTGCTTATACGTTAAATAATCTTTTTGTAACTAATAACCAACGGCCTAGCAAAGTAAAGCAAAGGTAGACACTATCTATGTCGCAGAATGATTGGCGCAGTGGCTACGCGAATGAATTTCTACGTATATATTGCGGGTTCAATTCCCGCACGTTTGTAAGTAATTTGTAATACAGCAGTAATCCTTGCGAGACAACGTAAAAGAAATAAAGGGCATAAATTGAATCAAAAGTATATACGGGGCGGGATTATACAAGAGAGACATGGAGAGCAAAATTTTCATAAAACCCGTTTCTAATACTGCAGGGTGCAAGTGGACGCTGACACAGGTTCGTAAAGCCCTCATTGGGCGATGGGGAGCAGCCGAATGGGTGGTGTGGCAGCGTATTAGAGCTTTGGTGACGTTGACGTTACTGGCCCAGGCGGCTGGTACTCCACCTGCGAGGAACTGCTTCGAGTTCTACGGTTTCGATGTCCTGCTCGATGACTGCCTGAAGCCGTGGCTGCTGGAGGTAAATAAAAGAGTCTTGGTGGACAGTGGTGACGAGGATTTGATGAGAAGAGCTCAATCATAAAAAAAACCATCTACTGTATAAGGAGAAGGCTTTGTTGAAGAAGGGCAACAATTACAATAGTTTAGTATTTTCCAGTTTATTGATGGAGTTAGGCTTCGACAAATAAAATTGATTAAGACTAGTTACCACGCTTTAACCAAATTAGTGCGTTAAACTCGTTCAGAACCCCGGTCGGTACATCACTTGCAGATTAAATTCAAGGCTAGTCATGAAATATATTGTATTACAGGTGAACCTCTCCCCGGCGCTAGCGTCAGACTGCGAAGCGGACGTAATGGTGAAGCAACCGATGTTGCACGAGCTGTTCGACCTGCTGGGCTTGCCCATGAAGCATACAGGACTGGCCAAGTTAAAGGCACCGCCACCGCCGACGCCAAACCTCAGGTGATATTAATATAATATAAATTATATTTGTTTAACTAAGGTAAAATAACGTACTGCTTGTACGTCAAACATTTCTCTACTCATCGTGGATCATATCTGAGGTTCTTATGTATGCAATGTATCTTCGTAACCAACTAATTAGAAACCTTCTTAAGACGACCTTCTTAAAAGATAGCAATGTTGGGAAAACGTCACTTGTGCTAGGCGAATGATATTCTCGTGTTACTATCCATATCATCCCAAACTGCCAAACAATATGCGATTAAAGGCCTCACGCCTTACGCAGAGATACCTAGAGGTTTTGTCAATTTATTAGCGTACAAATCAGCTGCATAATTTTTTCAATAATAAATTTGAGGTCACATTGTAACATTACAAAATTTCTTACATATTGAGCTTCGCGGCAATCATGGTATGAAAATCCCCGGATGATCTTTTCTATCCTATGTTGAAAACGGAAGGCGAGGTAGAAACCTAATAATATTGGAAGATATTTGGTACAACGTCAGTTGCAGTTCAGAGGATGAGAGCGGCGGGGTACGCGGGCGTGCGCGCGCAGGCGTGCGGCGAGGCCCGCGGGCGCGCCGGCGCCGCGCGCTGCCGCTGCACTGCGTCACGCTGGCGGGGCCCGGCGCGCCCGCCGCGCCCTCCACGCCCGCCACTCCCGCCACTCCTGGTGAAAAGGTCCGTGTACGCGGTCATATTAGTAATACCTACTTTTCGAGGTATCAATATCTTACTAGCGATTTTCAGGAATGCACATGTCGTTCACGCAGTGTGAAAGGCCCGTCCAAGCACCGCTTGACTGCTATTATAAACGCTCGAAAAAAGTCTCACTAGCTATGATTAATGAAAATTAAAGCTGTGCGATTTATGATTCAACGTGTTGAAAATACAGCGCTTTCGCGGCCTAGACGGGGCATTTATGTGACGCCCACGATTAGTCAAAGTGTTCAGATGCAAGACGTATATAAGAACTCGTTTTACTTAATCTCCCATTGCCATTTTAGCATCGGTACCTACAATTTTGATATCCGTTACAACATTTTCATTTCTTTCCACAAATTGACGGATTTGTAATTCTCAAAATTCTTATAAATTTTTCCAAACCTCAGATTGGCTAAATCTTTAATGACACTTACGCCCAAAAATGCAGGATTCCTCAGAAAAAAGCAAGGAGTTGAACAGCGGACGGTACAAGACTACAGACGTCACCAGTGAAGCTGACGTTCAGGTAAATGTAGATGCGATTTCTAGAAGAAATTTAAATAAAGCACTCATCGAAACTAGGCTCAAGACTGCCATAATATACTTACCTATATTATATAAAATAAAGAACTGAGGTAAACCTCATACATTGTTTATGTATTACGTTTACGTCAGTTCGTTATTTTAAAAGGCTTTTGTAAGTACTTATATACTATGTATGGAACACTATGTTTTTATTCAAACTATGGAAAGCATCGTCAAGATCGCGATAAAAGTTATAATTCTTACCAATAGTAAATTCAAACTGTGTTGACATGACGGGCATAAATGACGGGCGTAGGTAAATTCAAATGTGATGATATTAGTACCTACATAATTGTAGTGGGGAGAAGGTTTTAGAGCGTATCTAGAACTCCGTAAACAAATGTTTCGTCAAAAATCATCTTTAATGTCAATAAATAATAAAGAATTCCACGCAAAACTATTCGATACTATTAACATAATACAAAAATTACATGCCATTTGTACTTTTACAAAAATCTTTGGTTTTAAAGCACGCTAAGGTTCTGGCCTTGATAACAACGAATGCAAGGACGAATATACAATTATGTCGCAAACATCGAAGGCCTGAAATAGAACAGTTCGATTTGAACAGAAAAATGAACGCTTTTAGCCTTACGTGACTGTACCGTTTAAGTTCATAAATGGTACCGAATTGGTCGGTACACGGTTTTGAATAGAATTTGTCTGAAGTTTGGCAATTGATTAAGCCGTTTAGGGGTCGGAAGGTCTATCGTCGACTAGTCGTAGTTTATGATATTTAATTTATACTCGTTTTGTTTAGGTATTTAAATAAAGGTAAACAATCTTAATGTGACTTTTTACACAAACATATATTAAACAAATAAACTACTGCTTAAACTATTGGCTCAATTGATTTGGTAATCGTTATTGTTGTTTTATATTGGTTTTTAGCCGCGTTTTATTTTTAAACTGAGTTTTTAAACAAAAAATATTAAAAAGACACATCAAGATTGTTTACCTTTAGTTAAACACCTAAACAAAACGAGTATAGTGTAGTATAAAATCACATGTACATCTTTATAATGGTGATAACCACAACTGACCGATCTACGAATCTCTATAGTAAGTGTCAAACAGATGATTGTTGAATATGAACCTTACTAAATGGTAATAAGTGTCGTCAATCAAATGAATAAATCCTTTTTACAATTTTCTCGAGTACCTACACCTCTCACTTGCACTACGGATAATTTCAATAAGGCGGTTCAAAAATCGCTAACTGAAAATAATGATTATTGACGGATCGAAACTGGGCAGTACTCATACATTGAGATGCTAACATACAAAATAAGAACCATACCTAACACAAGTTATTTGTCATTGCAGTCAACATCGAGCGTGTCCATAGCATCATCGGAGAGCGTGGACGAGTCGTGGCGCGGTGGGTACTCCACGGCCGCGTCACGCCGCCGCGTCATGACCGCCTGCCAGTGGGGCAACGGCATCAGCTGGAACAGGGCGATAGGACGTGTGGGACACTGGGTCCGGATATACCCGCACTCACTACCAAAGGATGATGAGGTGAGGTTGTATTTTACGAACTTAGTTTTAAGAGTTAAGTTGTTATAGTTTGAAGCTGCGTCATGTCCAGGTGCAAATGGGCGTGAATCTAGCGCGTGCGTTATGGGTATAAAGTAGACATAAAACAGCATAGCGTAGTCTTCAGATGGTCTTCAGGTGCGTTTGACTACAATCTCACCCAAACCTAAAAGACTCACTCTTGTCTTGATAATACCAGGTAGTATTTATTAAAGAATAAGAAGACATGGTTTATTTAAACTTAACTACTACTAACTATCATATCGGCACGCCTTCTCACAACAGACATTCTGCTAGGTAAGATAAGCCAGTCAACAATGATAGTATCTAGTTTGAACTCAGGTTTCGTCATCCATCTCTTTTAGCAACCCCTTCAGTATAACATTGCATCACGCCTGTATTTTCGAAGGGTTAAGCACAGGTGTACTATTGTACATTCACATTTCGCCGATGCCGTTATTTAATCCCATGTAATAGGGAGCGAGCCTATTGCCATGCGCGGGCAGAAAACCCAATAACACATTGCCCGACTTGCGAATGGAATGCAGTATCTCACGCTCATCTGCATGTCTGATTTTTGTGTAAAATTGTTTAATTATAGTTACCGGTCGAAGATGTACGCGAGAGCGTGGCTCAAGTATCCAAGTTCGTGCGAGCTGCACGTGAGGTGAGTCGCGAGTTCGGAAAAGACAATTCTGGGCCCCGCGACGCAGCGCGAGATGCGGTGTTCGAGGAAGCACTCCGTAAGAAACTAGTGGAGTTTGGCCCCCACTTCCAGGTGTGGCTGCCCCCTTTCTAATGTGTTCATATCTTTAAGCCATGTGTTGTTAACTTTAAGCCGTACATGTTAGCTCTAAGGCGTACTTATTAGTTAGAAGAATAAACGCTTAACAAAAATATTTTGAGTTTCATTTTCTACTTTATTTATAACGAGAAGCTAGGTATGCCTGCCCCCTTTTAATGTGTGTAATGTAAATATTTAAGCCACATATCTTTAAAGTCTACTAATCAGGTACATAGTAAATAAAATATAAAAAAATGTTTTGTTGGTTTCATTTATGTGTTTTACCCTGTCCATGAGGCTGTTATGTAAACTAGTCTACTTTTCCCCTCACTTCCAGGTGTGGCTCTTTCATACATAAACCATATAGGTTAACTTTTAGGCGTACTTATTAAATAAAGTGAATGCTTTTAAAAAAATGTGTTTTATTTACATTCTATTTCTGAATATAACATGTTATCTATAAAATAAAAAGACCCGTCCTGACTGATCTATCAGGAGACAGCCTAAACCGTTGGGGTTAGAAACATGTAAATTTTTCATTAGGTTTTATGACATAGGCACCCAGATTTTTAGACATTCCACCCACAAAGGGGTAAAATAGAGAATGAAAGTTTGTACGAAAATACGCAATATTTTTTTTAGTGCCCTTAGTCAATAAATATTTTGGCTTTCAGTTAAAAATAAATAAAAAGGTGGTACAGTATTTTCAAAAAATTTACTCCTGAGAGGGTTAACTAGAGTGGATTTAAGTTTTTCGGTGATTTGTAGTTTTGTATTGATATGCACGCGATTTTACATGAACTGATCATTCTGAAAAACTTGATTATGATTCAATAGTCTTACAGTCATTAATAAAATACGACGTCCACACGAGCAAAATCGCAAGCAACAGCTACTTAGTGGTGGATAAAGTTTATCATGGTATCATTGTCATTTTATTATTATGTGTATACCTACTAGCTACCGCCCGCTGCTTCGCCCGCATTGATTACAAACCTACATATGTATTTTTTCGGGTCACACGTAGCGCCATATAGCGTCCTAAAGCAATTGTGACTGTCGAAAGTTATTGTTCTTTCCCTCGGGAACAGTTTTTTTTTTCTGGATGAAAGTTATCCTATATACCTACTTTTCTGTACCCCTGACAACGTATCTGCAAAATTTCATGATGATCGGTTCAGTGATTTAGGCGTGAAAAGGTAACAAACAAACAAACTTACTTTCACATTTATAATATTAAGTTAGGATTATTTTATGAAATATCAAGATATCTATAATTTTACTACTCGTACCAGTCTAAGATCCATTAGCTCAAATAGGTATAATAACAGTAAAACAGCCATAGTTTAACATAATTAACTGACCTATTCGTTAATGGACATAATACACAGTCATTTAACTAATTACATCGTCACAAGTTAATAAAGCTGAACTTTTGTCTGACGTATGATTAAAAACCTTTAATTGACGGGAGTCAGTTCACAAATTATATGGTAGCCTTCTAATTAATGGGATAAATTAAAATTGTGTTACCGTGGATAATGCTATAAGGCATGTTCTTTGGTTATTAAAACTAGGTCTACGTTTATTTGGAATAATAATCTATATAAATAAAAATTAATTGATAAAAATGTATGTAAGCGCATAACTTCAGAACGGATGTACCTATTTGGCTAATTCTTTTTTTGTTGCGTTTGTAATTGTCAGGACAAGGTTTATATTAAAGAAAAAAATTGAAAAATTGTACGGAAAAGTGAAAGTTTTGGGTTAAAAAAAATTCCATATAAAAAGTGAGTGAGTGAAACAGAAGACAGTAGGTACTGTAAAGGGAAGATTTGGTCTCATTTTCTTCATTAGTGCACCCGTGCGAAGCCGGGGCGGGCAGCTAGTATGGAATAATTAGTGTTTTGCTGCAATAGTAAAAATAGCATATATCCATCTCCAGTATATTCTCCAGGCTACATCCTTGTAAAAGTTTGAATCGATCGGTTCAGAGGTTTAGTCGTTATAAGGTAAAAAAACAGACAGACAGAGTTACATTCGCATTTATATAATAGTGTGCATACGAGTAGTGTCGATTATTGGTTGACGAATATTATTTTCGCTGCGAGGTTGTCGTGGATTCCCGTGGGACAAATATTTTCGTATACAGATAAATATGTTACATATAAACAACATTTTACGCAAGCTGCGCCTTAGTTCTAGACTTATTGTGTCATATTTATGTTCGAAACGAATTTAATACTAACAGACTTGGAAACTGTAAGAACAAATTAGCAAATTAGCCTGAAATTGGGAATCAAATTCTGATACTGAAAAAAAAAAAACTTTTTCTACTTAACGCTATTTTAATCGCCACATAAGTCAAATGAACAAGAAACGAGTCATCAATTATTTATATGGAACGTTAACGCACTAATTATTGTAAATGATTAATTAATCTGTCTAATTGATCAAACTGATCACTATAAAAGCTAATTGATTAGTCTTCGCCCATTGTCAACGAGGATAATACATACGTTTCATTATGGGGGATACGAAAATCCAACCTTTTGATTCATTTTCAAAGGTGTACGAAGTACTTGTGTTGACGGGGTACTGCAAGCCTATAAATAGATCAAAGAATAGATTGAAGCGGATATGCCATCAAATATATAGACGGATCGCGTTTTTTGTGGTTATTGTATTGAATATAACACATATAATATATATCATACAGGTATTGTACAGGTCATTAACAATTAAAAAAATAATCTTTACTGATTCGTCTATTATAAACAAGGGACAACGTGAGTTTATCAGCTTGAGATGAACTCACAACCTCTCGTTCATCAGTCCAATGGCGATGAAGAAATCCGCCGTTAGTATTCCCATCAAGTCACTCAAAGTAAACAGTAGTAAATCTATTGTGTCTAGCCGCCGGGCGTCGGCTGTGTGTTAATGAATATAATAATCTAGCTAAGCACTTGCAAAATAACAATAATGTCAATTGACTCGCTACATCATCATCTGCCTAGCCTTTTTCCAACTATATTGGGGTCAGCTTCCAATTTAACCGGTTACCACTGAACATCAGTATATTACACGGAGCGACTGCCTTCTGACCTCCGCCACCCAATTACTGGGATACACTGGTACTTAAAGGTCAAACTGGTTGTCAGACTTTTTGGGCTACTGGCACCCGTAACGATTGTCATAGGTCCTCGTATGACACCCGGGGCCAACTGCTTAATATGTTTTCCGAGGCACGGAGGGGTCTCGATATGTGAAAAATGGTCACCCTTCTAAGGGCTGATCGCATCAAGCGCTGCTTAACCGCGCAGATCGATTGATGTGCGCGGTAGCTATGTAACTACGAGCCCCTCGTAAATTGACCCGCTACGTATTGTTTTTTTTTTTTTTTTTTTATCTGTTATTCTGTTTTTCCCTCGACCGGATTATACTTACTTACCCAGAATTTACAATATTGCAGAGACGACATTATATCGATAAAGTATTCGATTGTTCAATGTTAGAGATCCCGCAGGCGAATTTGATTGTAAAACTACTTACGGTGAATTTACAAACATCGAGAATAGATAAAATGAATAAGTTGTTGAATGGTGAGTACATTCTAGAATTTCTTAATCTGGCAGAATAGTTCATTAAATATGTGTCCGTTTTCTGCCTACTATCACTTTAGAAACACGTTAAAATCCCGAAAGTTGTTTCTTTTTATCACATGACCAATAAGTACCTATTAGTTCATAAAAAAGATGTCCCATTTATGTCATGGCTAGATGACTCTTGTGTAGGTAAGGGCCGATTTTTCGTTAGCTAAATAACAACTGAATAAGCTTCAATTAATTCGTTCAAAATTAGGATAAGAACACTTATTATTATAAAAAAGTCACTGCTGGGCAAAGTAATCTCTTAATCTCCTTCCATTTTTCCCGTTATACTGCAATCCTTTAGATAGGAGTCCAACTTATCATGCCGTGTCCTTCAAGGCTCACTAAAAATATATCTTTGTTTTTTAAATTTCAGATCCAATTTTCGCTGCATACAGTAACAAAGACGAAGAGTTACTACTCCAAAACAAAAGAAATATGCATCGTCTGTGTAGAATTTTCATAATTTTCAGTATTTCGATCATCGGAGTCTGCTGGCTAGCATCACACTTTGTCAGGAGGTACCAGGACCCAACGGTAGAAGTTGCGTCTTATATACCGTTTCAAACTGATACATGGAGCAGGTAAGTTTAGGTATATGCATTGGTACTATAGATCGCTAATGCCTTAGATGGCGATTACTTAGATCTCAATGAGCTGTTGCTGCCAAAACAAATTTACAAAGATCTATGATGCTCTAGACAGCAAAATTGCACAGTATGATGTAACTGTATAATTTTGTGTACCCGCAGGCTCACGTTCTTTGTATTTAACTTGACGATTAATATGAAATGACGTAAACTTCAACAAAAACTAAAATGTTCATCATCCGCAGATTTGCATGGTCAGTGATGTGTGAAGTACTCCCCATGCTCTGGGTCGGGTACGGCCACTTGGCTCTGGACTGCGTGGTAGTTACATATTATTCTGCAGCGGAAGTCCAATTGAAGATCATCAAGTACAATTTAGAACATTTGTTTGACGCTGACCCTACGGACCGAGTGTATGGAAACCAATATAGGGATATTGTTGACAAAGATCTGAAAAATCGCTTTGTGCACTATGTGCAGCGATATGAAACCCTTGTGTGGTGGGTTATAAACACTTAGAAATATGTTTTTACGGTCAAGTGTGCTTTGCTACATATCGTTTACTAGTCATACTTTTCTTCTGTGTTGGTGTTTCAGGTATACTAAAGAAATCGGTAATATATTTAATACCTCCATGTCGATCCAACTCTACACTTCCACTGCTGCTATTTGTTTGGTGATATACAGAATGAGTTTCGTAAGTAATATACATCTTTCATACTACTCGACAATTATAAATTAGTCACTTGGTGTTGCGTTACATTTCTCTACATTATCATGGTCGCCATTTTGTGAACATCCGATATTTTCATTTTAGTTATGTATCTAAAGGCATTCACTGTTCTGGGGGTCTTATGAATCGATCTTCACTATAGTTTAAACGTAAGCCAAAAATGTATGAAAAACATGTGCGCGCGTCGATCTTTATCGTTTTTGGCTAAAAAATACCGAAGATCGAAGTCTAGGAAAACTCGTACTATTAGTCACCTGAAGTGAGTACACAGATTCGCGGCCATCTGTTTTCTTATATTTTCATATAAGTTTCCACTGAGACACTATACTCTCCGCTTATAGATCGCTCAATCCCGGTGTATGCAAAGTGCACATGCGCCCTTAGCGTGTATGGCTTGCACCGCTATGCGTGGTGTATGGTTGCACACTATCATCGCGGGTGACATATTTGACGTAAGGGAAGCGGAGGTCGCAGAGTGACATAGTAGGCTAGATGATTGCATCAAAAATAAATTCTGAAATCTTATTTAGTAAATAGTTTTCCTTCTAAAAACTCAGTAAAACTTAATATCTTGCTTATCTTTGGTGTTTTCAATTTTTAATTTATCAAAATCACAATAAGTATGTCAACGGCAATGAAAAACTATGACGTCACGCCTTGCTGTTCCAAACACTTTAATTTTGTACTAAAAACCAAATAAAAGCAACTCAAATGACTAGTACTTAGTCATCTACCGGGTTCTCGAATGCGGCATAGACTTTAAAACATTTATAATACTAAATATTAATAGGATTGGAACTATTGACAACAGTAATCTCTTGTATTTCTTCTCTTTCTCTAATCTCTCTCTTAAGGTCTTTAATCTATTAATTATTTATCATTTTCAGATTAACATGATGTCGATAGAGTTTGTGTTTCTAACAGTGTTACTATTAACAATGTTGACCCAGGTGTTCCTTTACTGCTATTACGGGAACTTAGTGCAATACGAGGTAACCTGTCATACAATTCAAATTATTTGATATACTTAATATAGGAAGGATTAGGAAAATTATATTGTACACCTACATTAAGGTCGATGCTGTTCTTAAATCTCGTGTAACAGAAGGCGAGCCTATTGACAGCTTCTGCAGATTAACGCAGTCCCGGACAAAGTAGCAAACGAAACTAATTTTGGTCCTGCCTAGCTCAACAGTAGGATTTGCGATACTAATAAAATTAATTAAAACGACAGAGGCCATTAAATAAAAATTAAGAAAGACCATATTTTATCTTACCAGGCTGTCATGACTGTGTATGATTAAAAAATAACTGTTACTTTTCAATAGTTGTGATTATTTACAGAGTCAATCAGTAATGACTTCGATATACCTGAGCGACTGGCAGACAGTATCCCCACAGTTTCGTCGCATACTCCTGATAGCAATGTTGCGTTGGTCGCGCTCCCTGACTCCTAGAGTATCAGGCATCGTACCGCTCTCACTCAACACTTATGTTTCGGTAAAGCAGTCCTTTGTTCCTTATGTCCTTTTCATCACAGGCTCCGTAGTATCAAACGCCCATATATATAATTGGGATTTTGTAAGTATTACGAGAGTATTTAAAGTGTTGTCTAGTACCTGAAACGTGTCAAAGATATAAATAAACTAGTCGTTAGGAAAATTTATTTTTTGACATATTGCACGGTATACTTCACTATGATTGGTATGATAAACGGACAAACATATTTCAAATAGGGAATAGGTTTGTCAAGATCTTCTTTAACGGCTTCATGAAAAAATATAAATTGGTAATTTTTGGTGTTTTCCATTTCAGATTCTTAAAACTGCCTACAGCTTGTATGCGGTGTTGACAGCAAATCGAAATTAGATTATGTTTTTGAAGAATTATTAATAGCATAGTGGTTTTAGTTGCGTAAATTATAGTTCATGAAAGTTTATTAAATATGATAACTAACTTTTGATTTTAGCATTGCATTTTTAAATCCCTACTTACTTAAAATATCGCGCGCCGAAAGTCGTGTTCTATATTGGATCGTCATAGTTTCCTACGGCGTATACATAACTGAGACTATTTTGACGGCACCACACGATATCAAGTAGCCTATATTCATCACTGGGTAGATTCGAGATGTGTATGATGATGATACTGACGGAATAAAGGTTAGGTAGTAAAAGCCCTATTATATTCTGGTTAGAATGCGTGAGTTATTGTGTCAACGCACGGAGATTTGCTGAGTCATCCATGTCTAATTTTATTGACCAACTATACATAAAGGATTAACAATCATTCCGTATCGTAAAATACATTTCTCGTTCTCGTCGTAGAATACAGTT
Organism: Shargacucullia verbasci; assembly: GCA_947562105.1. Taxonomy (NCBI): domain Eukaryota; kingdom Metazoa; phylum Arthropoda; class Insecta; order Lepidoptera; family Noctuidae; genus Shargacucullia; species Shargacucullia verbasci. Next base: position 10,658,851 of record OX387285.1, on the reverse strand, counting down.
TCGTAAACATTTTCTAAAATACATTTCTCGTAAATGCACACAATATCCGAAAAGGATTCGTTACAGTATTTACTATCTCTATCTTGTTGGGACAAACAAAATGACCAAATGAATGAGACCAAAATTTCCACGTAATGTTTAAATTTAATAGGTATTTATCATTTCGAAATGACTTCATAATATGAATAGGTATAGAATTAGGTGTTACAGATCTTCATATATCTTAGGCAGAACAAACGTTGTGGCTTTTGGCATTTGCGGAGTGTCAATATGTTATAGTATACCGTCTAACAATAACATACAACTTTATCTCATGGAATCCCAAAAATTCTGTATAACCAAAATCTGATTTCAATATAAGCGAGCATTTTAGTGAATATGCGTCGAAGCGGTGAGAGGGCGCAATAAGTGCGCAAGCGTAGTTGTTAGTGTTTGCAGGCATTTCGTATTTCACACTCGAGCAAATGATATGTTACGCTCGTTACCGCCCGGCCTCGCACACTGCTGGCCGAGCACTAGGAAATAAACGTACGAAAGTATAGATGTGGACTTCTGAACTTGTTTAGCTGTTAATAGACATCTAGAATAATGAAAAAGATAGCTATTGTAACAAGTAAACATTATTCAATTAATCAACTAAACTTGTCACTGTCGCCATTATTTGCTAGGTAAAAGGTTCTCCAAAGTTATCTTACAAGCCAATTGTTCTATTTTTTTACCTGAAACCATCAAATGCTGGATGAAAGCTTCCACATATGCACGCCATACTTTTACCATAGCATTGATCACAAAAAAATACATTTTACACTTTTAGTCAAATCTGTAATATTTGAAGAGTTTTTGATAGGTATAGTTGAGCAAAAGCCTTTCCCCATACGGTTTTTGCGTATTTCTCTGCAACATCTCCAATGTTTCCTGCAAATGTAACTTATGCTGTACCTGTTCTATCAATGGTTACCGATATATTACCTCCGTTATTACGAGTAAGTACGGTTTATGTAAGTTGCGCCATGTGTGCAACTTTGTTAGGTCTATTTATAAAGTCCACAGGTAGCCCGAAGGATTCTCTATTATTACCTAATGTAGCTGCGGCCGGGCACGTTGTTTCCTCCCATATTGTGCAGATTATTATCTTATCTCTCATACATGATTCATTACGAATGTATCTCTTGTTTTACTCTCATGATAACGCGGGAATGTTCCACGTTAGATCTGCAATATGAGTAATTATGGTTTGAAAAAGCGCAGTTTCTAGAGCTGCAAGTAACAGTTCACAAAATACCCGTGATATACATACATAGAAGAATGTATAATTCAAGCATTTTTTTAAAGGTACCTCACGAATTTTATGATGGTTGTAGTGAACTTAACCATAATGCCAATTGCGATAAAAAGATAAAAAGAGTAGGTCTTTATTCCGTAGGAAAAGATATTGATATCATCATTTTCAGTAAAGCGAGGTACTTCCTGTTAATGATTACGATGTGCCCATTACCTGGATTCTTAGTTAATTGTCTCGTTTGAATAACTTTAACTTAACATTTGAACTTGATACATTATACATACAGCTGTGAGACAGCACAGGTTGATAGAAAAATCGATTTATTTCTCCAAAAAAGGCTCATATATTCTGTTTATTATAGACTTGACGAAAAAAGTATTTGAATGTCCAGTTGTCTTCTACAAATAGCGCGGTAAAATAATAGAACGCAATGTTTTTCTTTAATCTCAGTCTGAGTTTCCTTCGACCTTACGTAACATCACCAGAGAAACTAAAATAATATAAGTACCCGTAATGAAAGGCATGTTAGTATTTGATAATAAATTTAATTAAAGTTCGTTGTTTGTTTGTGACGGCACGGTTGGCGCAGTGGTTGAGAGACATAACTATTAATAATAAATAAATATATGAATATTAATAAATAAAATGAATATAAATCTACACAATAATAATACCTACTTAAATATCTAAATATCAGATTTTCTGCCTTTATTTCAATATATTATGTTTTAAAAAGCGCTCTTCATCCTCTCCTCTAAAAACTAACTTGTTGTGCCCGACAGGGTCCATAATTGTTTCTCTTTCATTTTTACCCACCAGCCTTTGTATACATTATGGGATGTAATAAAGTAATTGAGTATTGAGTATTGAGATCGACTGTTGCGCTACGTGTCGCGGGTTCGATTCCCGCACGGAACAAATATTTGTATGATCTACAGATAGTTGTTTCGGGTCTGGGTCTTTGTGTATGTGAATACACACCGTGCCTCGGAAAGCACGTAAAGCCGTTGGTCCTGCGTCTGATCTCTCTCCGGTCGTGTCGGATTGCCGTCCTATCGGACTATGAGAGTGAAGTAATAGAGAGAGCACCTGTGTTTGCGCACACACTTGAGCTCTATAATATCGCTTGCGTAGTTGGCTAATCTCCGGTGAGATTGGCCACCGTGACCGAAATTCAGTCAGGAGGACATTATTAATTAAAGTTTTATTTAACAAAGAACTGCCCCATTTGTGTACTGGGTTTCATGCGCGGGTGCAGAGGGGTCCGTAGTTCGACACCTAGATCTTATTGAGATTTTAAGGCAATAAGGCTTGATTCACAATTTTAGAGTTGGAACCATAAATTTAAGTAATAAAAACGACATAAGCATACACTTAATTTTATGTTTGTTAATAAGTGTGTGTGTCTTCATTCTTACATCATTTTAGTCATCATAAAATGGTGCAACTGATGTGTTTACAGGTACGCTTGTCAGGAAAACATCCGGCTATGTGTCTCTGTGGTTTTGTGCACACTTGATATGAAATGACGTATAGCTGAAACACACGCCGGATTTATGGACCAGTGGTGCGTTACAAATAAACGCTGCTTTGTGGTACTTTGTGACGTGTTTCCGGGTTTCAAATACCATCCTGTACAAACTAACAGGTATTCTGACAACTGTGTCAGTTAGAGGGGATAACGGTAACGGTGGGTAGTTGATCAACTGACGAGAGAGAGAGAGAGAGAGTTGAGAAGATTGTGCCATGATCTCTTTGTAAAATGTGCTATAACTCAAGGTTCTTTAGACAACATTAAGTAAAACGTTTAAGTTAACCCATGTTCAGATAGAAGTAATTTGGTAATATGCTTTCAGTAAATGATAAAAGTTCAAAATAGTTTTGATCATAGATCATAAAATTCATCATGAATTGATTATCAAAGATCATAAAAATATTTATAAATTATTTACTGTTATTTTTGGACAGAACATGCTACACCGACAAATGCCTAGCACTTAAATTGAAGAGAGAGATTCAAAATTTTATAACTAACATTTTGCCTTAATCTTAAGGTAGAAAGGAAAGGAAATCGAAAAATGAAACGATAAAACTGGGAAACATTTTTTGCGACTTGCCACTGAAAACCAAACATAATCCTTTCAAACTTCAATTTAAAACTTTTCTCTATCATCACCCGATTAACCCTCACAATAGTCCCAAAATGGCCTCACATTACACCGTACAGAAAAAATCAACTTACAACGAGCATCGGGGATAGTTTCGTGAACACTAAAATTTCCATTTGGCTGCGAGCGTTTAAGACCATTCAATGGACTCCATTGTGCTGGGTCCATTGTGTTTTTCTATTGACCGACGGCTCATACGAGAAATGGTTCCAGCGTCCATGGACTTCAATTACTGTACTGACGATGTAACTGGAATTGCTGGATTAGTTATTTTAATAGACTATAGGCTTCGTTGTGTTCGAATTGCCTTTTAGTTTAATTGAATTGGTTTTCAGTTTGAAAATAAGCGAATGGGTGAGTTTTGTGGAGTTGTTTTTTTTTTTCTGTTATTTAGATATCAAGAGACGGTTCATATAATAGGTAAGTGTATCTGAATAACTTTAAGAAAGTTAACTTTACGTGGATAGAGAAAGTTTTTTTTTTTATTACTAATTTTTGTGCGTTTGGCAGCACTTCACCTGATGGTTAGTGACAATGCTGCCGAGGATGGATCACGCGAGCTCAAATAATGCCTATTCACTCTCGCCTTGGGGGAGTGAATGGACAGGGAAGGTAGCAGTTATGCAAGGCGCGCCGCCCGACCCGCTTCTCAAATGGCTTCCCAAAGCCAGCAAGCCGGAACGCGCCCGAGGGCGCTTGGCGGCATGACTTTGCCTTGAGGGTGGTGACTAGCCACGGCCGAAGCCTACCACCAGAAAAAGTAACATAGTGAGTTCGTATAATAATAGAGAAATAATACTAACTTAAATTAGCGCTTTTGTAGTGCTTCGGCGATGTTTGTCGACGCACGCACTGACAGCTTTGACTCAGTATGGCGTAAGAAATCTGTCTCGCTACTTCGTAGGTTGCGTGACAGTCCTAACATCATCCTGCAAGCGATAGCCGGCCGGGCAGACAGCCCGCTTGTGTGGTCGTTAGCCAATCGAACCCGCAGCCTAATTACGTAAAAAAGCGATAGCAACGCGACAGAAATCTCAATGTCAGCCAATACATTATATAACACAAAAATAACGTTAGACAGAAGGTATTGCGCGACCTACGTCTGTCGCTACATCGGTAATTAGGCTGCCGATCTGTCCTAGTAATTAAGTACTAACATTTATGATGATTTTGATTTGATTTGTTTAGTTATTAAGTACTAACATAGGCTAAGTAAAAATTGTCACTAACTCTGTTGTCTGAATAATAAACTTTATGATTTTGATTTGATTTTTGATAGTACCCAAATTCTTTATGTATGCTTCATGTACAGTGATGGTAAATAAAGTGGACTTAATGCCATGAGGCATTTCCTGTTAGTTAACTTTTAAGCTAAAAATACCACAACGAGATCATAATTTTTGAAAGGAAATGTAATAATAAAATAAATAACATGTTTGCCTATGGTAGGGATTAACCTATCCTTGAAGAAATTAATCACAACATATGTGTCCCTTGGTGAGTTACTACCACTTTTGTCTTGTAAAAGGAGTTTAGATATATAATTATATATTACTAGACTGCATTGGTCTCGTGATCGCAGGCGCGCCTGCTGAGCGTGAGGTCCTGGGTTTGATACCCGGTTCGGGCAAAGTGTATTTTATTAGTAACAGCACGGGTTCTATAACTGTGCCCGATAAACGGCAATATACTCGCCCCCTATTACATGGAATACAATAACGGCATCGGTGAAATGTGGGTGTACAATGGTACTCCACTGTCTAACCCTTCGGCGAATACAGACGTGATGCTATGTTATGTTATATACATATAAATATATATTATAAATAGAATTTGCTATATAAAACTTGACCCGGGTACGTCTTAAAACTGCGGCCAGGCACCGGAGGACGGGCAGCAGCGTCCTCTTACTAATCGGTGAGCCACTGCGATCCCCAAGCCGCCTGCCAAGCGTGGGGATTATGGCAAACCCCCCCCTTGGGGGAGGCCTTTGTTCAGCAGTGGACCTCTTCTGACTGATGATGATGATGATGATGATATAAAACTTCACACAAGTAATCGCCCATCTTATTTATTCCCCCTAGTTACCTAATCGGAGAGTTATGTTGTATCAAGTACCAATATAGGTAAGCTCATTTAGCAAATTGATTCTTGACACAGCACAATGATTGCAAATTAATCTATTAACATAGCTGTAGACAATGACGTGCCTCGATTACTTAATGACGGGCAAGTATGTGTCGGTTAATTAATTATTAATGTTACATAGTAACCTAATCTCGTTATTATCAGTAATTAGTACCTCGCATCTGATTGTTGATGACAAGGAGTTAATAGGTGGAGTAGGTTTGGTGTACGGTATGGTTTGTGTTTTAATATTTTCAAGAATGACTGACTGAATGAAGGAATGACTAGTGACCACTAGTCATTCATTCATGCAGTCAGTCAGCGTGCGGTTCTGAGTTCGATTCACAGGTTGAGCAGTGTTTTTGGGTTCTTCTGTATGGAAATTCTTAGTTTTTTTTCTAAAAAAAAGTTGCCCCACACTGGTATTTCTCATGTATCGTGAGTACAGTTTACAAACATACATATCACATGCACTCACAACCAGACCCGAAACAACTATCTGTAGATCATACAAATATTTGTTCCGTGCGGGGATCGAACCCGCGACACCTAGCGCAGAAAGCTAATCGCTTAGCCACTGCGCCAACCGTGTCGTCAGAAGTTAGTAGCCGCGAAGTTTGGAGATATGCCCGGTAAATGGCTATAGGCTCGTCCCCTATTACATGGGACTAACTAACGAAATGTGGATGTATTTGTATATAACTACACCTTTACCTAATCCTTCGAGGAAAACGGGCGTGATGGTTTTTTTAGAATCAAGATAACACTAAATTATATGTGTAAATTAATAGCACTGGGCACGTAGAAAAAAAATAATAATTAAAGAGTCGAAAAGATAGAAAAGTAATATAAGTATCATTTTTACACCAACCATATTCTGGTAATGATTATTAGTGTTTAAATCTACAACAACAGCAGCGTCGCTGGTCATCAGATCGCTTATTAATTACGCCTTATGTGAATAAAAAAAAAACATGTTAAATTCATGTAAGTAATCATCTAGTCGAGTCCCAAAGCTAACAAGCTCGTAGCTTGCCTTTGTGACCCTACAAATCATTTACAAAATAACAGGAAAACATTTCACCTCCCACTATATCATCGGTACATCTTACTCCACATCAAGATGCTCCTAACACTATATCATACTTTAAATCAATACCCGGCTATTGTTCACTACACATATAATAATATAGAGCAGTAAATCTTGTGTGCCTGTTGAAAGCCCGGCTTAGATTAGGCACCGTTATTGAGCCGTACATCTTGCGACGTTGCGGCTTGCACATGGGGACGGTGTGGCTTTGACATGATGGTGTTATTTGATAGAGGTATCACGTTTGATTGACTTAGGGCTATGTTTAGAGATAAGTAATTAAAAACATATATCTTTTAATATTAAAAAATCATTTTTATGCTGTTTACTTGCATGCTGGGTTATGTTAAATATCTGTTTATTTGTTTTTTAACTTGGCCGTTACTTAAGTTTGAATTTGGAATAATACGTGTGTTGGTTTTCTATTAAGAATAGTGGCCTGTATAGAAGGGGTTATGGGCCCAATAGTACAATTATAGGAGACCGACATGAAATAAAATAAAAAATACTTTACAATTAATTACAAATTAGAGCTGTTTATGATTCATTCATTCAAAAGGACAAAATATTAAAAAAATCAGGGTCTCATTAATCTGACTTTAAATAAGACTACAATCACCATTTATATTTCGTGTATTATTGGGAAAAATACATTTGCCGTATTTACTTAACAACATTGTATGTTACGTTGGACGAACGTCATTTGCAGTGTAGTTACGTCAATGGATTAGAGACTTGCCTACATTCGCTGAATAAATGATTAGAATTTGACAAAACAGTTTGTCAAATATGCAAAGATCCCCAATGGGACGTGTTCCAGTAAGCTCTGCCTGTACTGTCACTGTATATTTTGCATTTCAAATTCAAAATTACTAACTCGCACAATTAAGTGTACCTACATACTTACATTTGCGATGTTTCAATATTATGAATATATAGAACTAACTGATGTTCCATTTTTTTTATTAGATTATATTTGAAAATAAAAATAATCGAGATGAATTTCGGGCACTAACGTTTTTGATTGCGAACATCAACTTAGTATGCTAAACATTACCGTGTAACCATTAATATTTACAAAACCAACGCAGAGATAAAAAAAAAGTATGACTGCGAAAACACGACAAAGGATCACCTTCCACCGGAAACCAGCTAATTACAAAATAAAATAAAAATTACATTCCTGCAAAAAAATCTAACATCCAATGAGGCGTGAACCTTCGCGCCCATACGCCCATGAAATTATTAATTCCGTATTCCGTAATAACGGTGCGACACATCGGCGACCGCGACAATTGAATGAGCGGCGACCGGACGAAGCGTTCGCCCAGCAATCCATTATGCAGATTGCTGGTCCGATTGCGGCATTGTCGTCAGCTCGCTCCGCCAGAATTACGTACCGAATGCGTACCGACTGCACGCCGCCCGGCGACCTCCCGCGATCCATTTTATGGATATTGCGTCGTTGGATTAACGATTGATTGATGACTTGCAACCGAACGCGAAAAGCTGATTTGGCTTGTTTTGTTTTCAATCACAGTAGATTAATATACAGTACAGGTGGAAATGTAAATTGGATAGGTGGAATCTGGTGTTTGCTATTTGATGGATTCTAGTCGGAAAAGGCGTAATATATTATCAGGCATTACCATAAAAAAGCTGAGTTAATACAGATATAAACTTCTGTACTGTTGAGCAACGCATGTTACGGAGTGTAAATAATACCTAGCAAGTTTAGTTAGTTTGTACTTCAAACTATCATGGCTTGTGAATATGGATTGAGCAGAACTTAAATTTTACACAGGAAAAGCCTCGGGCTAGCCAGTTACAATTTACAAGCCGAAACGAAACCTTCAGAAGTTGTAAATGTTTGACTATCCTCGTGTAAACACAGCGTTAATTCGCAACGTTGTATTAATTTATAATGAAAGCTTTAATTAAACCGAAAAAGGGAATTTAAACACCGAATGGTAGTCAATTGGGTAATTCTCGATAATCCGTACACTTTAGCAAAAACGTGAGTTCAGTGAGGTCTGACCGGTCGCGCCGGTCCCGCCGGCGGCGGCGGCGGCGGGCGAGGTCGGCGAGTGCTTCGCCCAATCCCCACGGATTTAGTTTACTCGATGCTTCGGCTCCACTTCATCCCCGACCGAGGCTGGAAGTCATGAATACATAATTATTTCTCGGCTATTAATATTTTTACCCGCCCCCGTGGCGTTGATTGCCTTTTGAATTTATTACTAACCCAGCGATAGGCCATTTTCGTATTTATTAAGACCACCTGCCATGCTCACGGTGCGCTGCTCTCTGAGTGAATTATGAGCCAACGGATTTTGCTAATAGAATATTTTATTTCGCCAGTCTCTCTGTGGTTAAGCGGATTTATTTTCGCGAAAATGTTCAGAAAGTATGGAGCGGCGTTTCGGATTTGATATCGTCGTACTCGCGTTATACTCGGTTGCGATTTAAATTATAATGCGGATTTCGTATACGCCACGATTAGATATTCATAAACCGATACACGGTTTAACGAAGTACGTAACATCGTAAAGTGATTTATTGAAAGAAGGTTCATCCAATAATAGTCGACGACATGCAAGTTTTTCAGTGACTGCTTTACAGTAGTTTGACTTTTAAGAGAAGAAGTCACCGAAATCCGACTCTTCATCAATTTATGAAGACTTAACTAATGTGAACCAGAAACTTATCGTTCTTCGGATTCTGAGAATCTGGTTCTGGTTTGCAACCACAGCCAACTGTGGAACTGTGGTTGGTAGGTGGTTTTAAACAGCTCGCATATTTCCTCTGACGAGTGTGCTGTTAAAGCAACAACAAATCCATTAAATGAGTGGGGACAAAACTCAAGTATACATTGTCCTGCCAGCAATATTGCGACGGTGCGATGTTTTTTGTATTATAATACGCTACGCCATGCCATAGCAACTTAGATTTCATACATATCGCTTTCCAATTCAGGGCCAAGGTTAGAGGTAACATTTGGTAATGAATTGAGCCGCATACTTAATAGTTTTTGACCCTGTGTTAACTGCTAGACTGTTTGTAAATATACTTATTACTTTTTTAATAAATATGTATGCTGTATGTTACAAAGAGGTACTAAAATATTACACTGATTTCAAAATACTAAGTATGTGTTTTGGATGTAATGCTAAAATTACAAATAATTTATACTGATAAAGTTTACATTTTTATTTGATAAACAAAGATGAAGTTTCTAAAATTAGTAGAATAGTAGAAAGTGGAATTTCCAGAGCATTAAAATTGAATACCCATATCATTAGTCCGATAATACATCATAAGAACAAACTGCACAATTGACGTTCACCACATTATAGCTCTAAGCTTACAATATCAATTTTACTCGGTACATACCGGTATTGGGCGCATCGGTTCTGATTGCAAAGTGTTGCCAGCTAACTGATAAACACCGGTGCAAATGCAAATGTTTGTGGATTGCTCTCATTAACGGAATGAGGTCGGTAATATAACTACTACACTGAAAAAACTAAATAACAAAAACAGTTGAGCTATTGTGAAAATAGCTAAACTTTGATAACTCACAAGCAAACTTAGTTTAAATGCAACCCATGTGCTTCAGTTACATCTTGTAAAACCAGGTTTTGTTATTTGAGTCATGCTACTTTTTACAAAACTTTAAGTTATTGGTTATCAATTACTATTTAGGTAAGTATTAACTCAACTGGGGTAAGTTAAAATTTAACAAACTTTTGTTAATTATTTACACGACAGTTTGTTTTACGAGCAACCAATCTTTTTTACCAATATTTAAGTTATTAGCAGTCTTTTACAAGTTTAGTTATAACTTTACAGTTTTATAGTTTAGTGCTATCCTCGAAGTTATTTCATATCTAAAATAGTTTGTTGTCACAAACAAATTCTAAAATGCTGAATTTAACAAACTTTCGGACAGTCATTTATACAAAATTTTGTTGCGTGTAACGAAACGTATTTGCTAATGTTTGAATGTTTCCCTTCCGTTTTCCGTACCGCCCCGCCCGGCCTCACCCGCTAGCGCTCGCGCAAGTTTTCTTTTCACCGTGTTTTCACCGCTGTCTGAAGACCCATGGCACGGAGTTTGTTAAAAATAATCCAAGTTAATCTGGTTGTACTCCTTTTATATATTGAATTATTCCCTTGGATCTTGCATGGGGCATACATTTTGTTTTGCCCCCGATTCGATTTAAATGTTTTTGTTAAATGATAATGTGAAAAAATATAAAAAACTCATGGAGCCACCCGAGGAAACAGCTGCGAAGCTGACTATCGCCGACTATCTTAAGTCATGGGGCCTTGATACTTATATTGAGAAGTTTATAGGTGAGTACGTTTTGAAATAATAATATTAACACCAACCTGAAAGAAACCTGATAAAATTACATTTGAATCCGTCAGAAGGTCCGTAGGTGTAGGTACTATATAGGTAATCTTCAAAATCCCAAATTTGGTTTTATATAGACATCAAAAATTTACCGCGCTTCGCGCCTATCGCGAAGACGATCCGCCCGACGATTCACCGCCCCGGGATTCCCCAAGCGTTTTTAAGTACCGGCCGCAGCACGTAGGCACTGGCGCAGCCGCACCCATGCCGACTATCATATAGTATTCTTTGCCGAGGCCGCAGACGGACGCTGCGCGCCAGGTAACACACGTCCATGCTTTCAAACAAAATCTTACTCACTCTATCAACTGTTTTGTTTTATACTAAAATGAAAAAAATGTATGTAGGGTAGCGTGCTCTGCAGTGGCGAGTATTCTTGGGCATTCCTTCGGTTCCTAATGCTCAGAAAAGCAAAGTCAAATTGTACAGCATGGGCAATGGATCTTGGCTGGTCTGATCATAGTATCTGAATTTCAAACATGCTTTATAGTATACTCTGATTACAAAATAGTTATTAAATATATTGTGAACTGGTGAATTCAATACAGAACAGTAGGTACCTGTCTACTAAGATCTATAGTCATGTTAAAATGATTCACCTAAACTTCTATTTTAAAAAAAAATGCTATTTATTATTATTGTTTTTAGTAATAAGGTTTATATTATTGCTGCATGTTCACTTTTAGAATCTATATTTAATATTATTAAAAATGATGTAGGTATGTAATGTATCAAACACAATATAAATTGTTCCTGATAAATACAGAAATATATTTAATGTAAAAACATCTATCTGCACTGCACATGAAGTTCAGGCTGGCCAAGATCCATCAACCATACTCTACCTATGTAGAAATACATACTTATTATTGTAATTAAGAAGGTATGTACATATATTTATTATTTTCAGAACACTCCATTGATTTGGAAACACTTCAGATGTTGTCAGATGCTGACCTAAGAGATTTAGTGCCTGTAATAGGACACCGTGCAAAACTTGCCACACAAATTAAATTACTAAACCAAATAATGTCAAATGCCTTTACAAAGCAATCAAATGCAAATCAAGTAAGTATGGTTTGATTACCTACCTCTTATTATAAAGTCAATTACAGTCTAGACAGTCTCAGCCCAGAAATTTGCTACAAGGACTGCATTATTAGTAGCATTCATTGGTTCTATAGTAGCTTTAATGAATTTATTGTCTAATTAATTTTGTTTAAAAAATTTACATGCATAATAAATAGTCAAAAAATGAGTTATACATGTACTTTATCCTTATTATGATGAGCAGCAGAATTTTTTAATTATTATTTTTCTGCTCTGAGTATGTCCATTGTTTAGTGATTAATGTTAAAATTAATCCCTCAAAGAATGAAAACCAAACAATGGAAAATCAATTGTGGCCACCCATGATTATATTTCTTAAATTAATATAATAAACAAATTACTTCACTTAAAAAGTAATTATGGATGTTTATATTATTGACATTGCCTGTTGCTTTCAGTCTACAATTTTGGATGATACTAGTGTAACTTTGTATGAATATACACTCCAAGGAGTAAATGATACTGAACCGCTGCCTGATCCAGCAGTTACAAAGACTTTGTTCCTTCCTGCTGCATCTGATGATGAGTATAAAGAACATTCTGTGAGTTTCTTACAATTACATACTATTTACTAGGTAGTAGCTAGGTAGGTAGTAGGTACAGTCAATCTAATGTCAGTGGTATCACTCACACTACATATTATATATCTATATACTGGAGGTAAACTATCCTAAGTAATTATTTTTATAATTCACTTTGTGATGTCATTGAAATAACCATTTTACGATTTACTCTGTGGTATACCATTTTAAATCCAATAAGAAATGGACTTCGGATAGTAGATTCGATTCCTGCAGTATACAGATATGTGCTGTGGTTCAGTAATAAGAGTGATGTCAAGATGAAAGTATTACCACTAACACTGACATAAAGTTGACTGTACACAACAAAGACAACTTATGAAATAAGTATTAATGTTTATTTACCATTAAATAACTCCAGTTTGGGGGTAATTACTAAACTTAAAACATCCAAAAAGTTTATGATCTACACACATAATACACTGATTGATTTGGTTATTTAATTGTAATTACAAGTGTTTCAATTACCAACCTTACCGGTTTATAAATTTAATTTATTAAGAACTTCATCAGCTACACCGACAAGAGCAAGACTCTTAAATAAGAAGAAAATATAGATTTACCTACAGCTTGTGTATACAGTATATCATAAGTATCTTAAACAGAAATGGCCTCGGTCTTATATATTCCCCAATTATGAGCTAACCAACATTGACAAAGTAAAACATAATAACACTTTAAAAATATGGCACAATATTTCTTAGGTTTATAATTAATACCTATAATGTTTTCTTTGTAGGAATTGTATAACATTCTAAATTCTTGTAATGAAGGCAAAGGACTTTTGCTGCAATATGAAGAAAAAGGACTGTTGAATAATGCAGCTCGAAGAAGGCTGTGCCACATAATAATAGACAATGAATTAAAGAATGACCCTGAAAAAAAAATATTGAGCTCTAGGTTTTACCAATTGGCTTATGAAATCAGTAAAATATTTAAGCAAGAGAGTTCTTCAGTGTATTTTATACCATTTGCCAGCTTCAGCCCACTACAAAAAGTTTCTGCTAAAGGAAAACTTCTTGACCATTATAGACAACGCCGCAGAGACTTTATTAAGTCAGGCATTATTAAATTAAAGGAAAAAAGATGTTCTTCGACATCTTCAAATTACTCCAGTGGGCTAGTTTCTCCACTCCCTAGTACAAGTAGGGTACAAGAGGCGATCAGTTACCTGAAAGACAACACTGAAGCTGATACTGATATTGAGGATAAACTAACATGGCTTCATAATAATTGTGATCCTTGGAGCACTGTAGAATTGTACTGGCAACTGACCACAAAAAAAAGATTAAGCAATTTGGCATCTAAAGATATGACAATCGATGAATATTTTTTTAAGTATAAGCCTGTAAATCAACAGGGCGGAATATACTTGGTAGGTACCAAGAATCTGGTTTTCTCCTTATACAACACTAGATTTCACCCGCGGCTTCGCCTGCGTGGATTACGAATTCGTGAATTTTTTTGCGTGGAGCCTAATTCTTTTTCTGAAATAAAAGTAGTCTACTTTACTCCTTATAACATCAGCTATCTGCCAGTGAAAATCCCGTCGAAATCGGTCTTTATGACCGCCCGCCTTGCACATCATAAATGCCCGCGTGGTACTTCATCATTATTTTGTTGCGGAGTTATTTTAAAACTATGATATCTTCTAAGATATTCATTGAAATCAAAATGTGCCAAGCGCAATTTTTGTTCAAAATTAAATACCTGTGATGAATAACGTATTTATTTGGATGAGAATTAATATCATGTTTAAAAACACCTTCGCAAATAATACATTATTTAGAACAAATTTGATTTCGATAAAAAAGGTTATAGTGAGCCAACCTTAAAAGATAAACATGCTGTGCATAAAAATAATCAAAACTGTATAATGGAAACTCACAAAGTTTCAAGCTTGTTATATTGTCTCGTTGTCCTCCCATAAACATGGTCATCCCTAGTTTCCGGTCGGCGTGGGGTAGTGGGGTGAGTGCGAATGCGCATGTATCACGTTTTTAGCCATGCGCCGATAGCACGCGCGGATTACATGGTATAAAAATTATTACAATCGGTTCTTTTACTGATTCTGAACAAACTACTTTCAAGTTTAGTATATGTATACTAAAAATAATGCTGTATAGACTCGCGTGAAACACCCTTTTATCACGCGTAAATAACTTGAGGTTGGGATGAAGATTATGAGTGAATGATGTACAATTAAACCAATGTACTAAATAGATAAATATTTTAATTTGCAGATGTTAAAAGATTTTAATGCAATGTATCCACTGTCTGGGGGATTTGATGAAAATTGGCTATTAATAAGGCCCAAAATCATTGACATGATTAAGAAGAAGGAGTTTATAGACGACATTGATGGTAAGTGGACCTACTTCTCTGTATCTTCTCTCACTGAGTAAATTGAGTCCATGGATGGGTGACCGTTTTGTTAATATGACGAGAGATTTTTTTTGACACTTTTAAAACGAAATTACTAGATATTTAATTCAATTTTCGTTTTCAGAATCTAATGAAGAAGGACTAGATATGATTGCTATGACCAGTTTACCATTTTTGTTGAACACATCAAATGTTACGTCAACAAAAACAACAACTAAAAAACAACAATGGCGGCCTTCAAAGCAAGAAGTTTTAGAAGGCTTTATTACACAAGTAAACAGTCCAGCTGAGATAGCAGAAACCATCACTAGAAGGAGGAATAAGCTAATGAGCATGGGTCTTCAATTGCAGCCGTTTATTATGGTAGTTGGACCATCCAAAAACTTAATTATGGCAAGATATATTATTATTAATAATATACAATATGAGATGCCATCAATAGTCAGAGCAGTAGATGCTTGTTTAAAAGTGATATTTGTCCTTAATGCCGAGTATCCCAAAGAGTCTTGTCATGTATGGCAATTTATTCAAAGAGGAATTTTTAAAATTAAAACTAAATATGACAAATCTTATACCACAGTAAATGCTCTTATGAGTGATCTCGGAATTAAGGATAACTGATAGGATAGATTAATTGTTTCATCAAACATGCCAAGCTGTTTTTTATGTTACAAAATTGTAAGTAATGTCGCGGATCTTTTTAAACATTTTTCTTTAAGCCATAGTGGACATAATTTTACCGTGTATCATTGTATAAATGATGGTTGTTTCGTTAATGAGCACTGTGATTACTAAAGAAATGTCTAGCTTGTTGCAGTTTTTAATAACTGAACTCAATGAACTTTATATAAAACTTTCCCATGAGAACCTCAAACCTAAATTTCATTTTCTTGTCCACTACCATTCCATTATGCTGAAATTTGGACCACTTGTACATTGCTGGAGTATGCGGTTTGAGGCTAAGCATAGACTGTCAAAAATGTCAGCTCGGGCATCGTTTAATCGACGCAATCTCACTTTAACTCTTGCTACAAAACATCAACTGCAGTTAAATGAAATATTTGTAAAAGGTTCATTGGGTCCTTCATATTCTATTGGTGTCACCAAACGAATTTCAAAAAAGGACCGCAACAATGTTATAAGTAATTTAAATCTAGACCCTGCATTGTCTTTGGTACCCGTTTCATGGGTAAAAGTAAAAGGCACACTTTACAAACCCGGAACTATTCTTGTCCACGATGTTAGTGGAGACTGTTATGATTTTGGTGATGTTATTTTTAAAACTGTTAGTCAAGTGTTTGTGTATAACGAAAACAGAATTATTTTAGAATGTACAATGTTGTCGACTGTTGATTTTGATTATCATTTGAATTGTTTTCAAGTAGAATATCCAGAAGTCAAAGAAACTATACATATGTTTCATGATTCTTTATTATCACATGTACCTAATCACGTAAATATTGCTCGTAACGGTAAAATGTATGTAACACAGAGAGTTCAATTGTAATTCAATTAAATGAATAAAAACTATATTTTCTTCGTTAAATAAATAGTTTTAATGATTACTCTTCTAGTTTGTAACCAAAATTATGAAATATAAACAGTTTTGTTGTAATGGTATTCATACTCGATCCAAAACATTAGTGACACAAATAAATTTTTATAAAACTGTCTATACAATTAGTATCTTTTGGATCGAGTATAAATACTATTACAACAAAACTGTTTTTATTTCATAATTTTGGTTACAAACTAGTGATCCCTGAACATCCTATAATAACATAACAGTAAAGTTATGAGTAACAAAGTTAGTTAAGTTACTAATAACAAAATACATCATGTTATAATTAACAAAATAATCACGTCACAACTAACAAAATACATCATGCTACAATTGACAAAATAATTCAAGTTATAAATAACAAAATACATCACGTTACAAATAACATCTCAGTGAGGTTGCGTTTAAACAAATAATTTGTTACTAATTACTGAAGAAGTTGAGCTAATAATAAGTAAATAATGTTTAATAGCAACAAAACTGTTCAGTAAAATTAACCACAAGGTATATCGTAAAGCTACAGAAACTTCTGACTACATATAATCAAACTGTTTTACAGTTAATAACAGAAGATGTAGCCTATCAGGAACAACATTATTTTGCTGTTAACAAACATTCCATGAACTTAAATGGTAATAAATGGTTTTGTAAAATGCAACAAATATCGTTTGTTAATATATAATAAAATAGTTTTGTTATACTGTTAACATAACCGGGTTTGACTAAAAATAGCAGTAGTTATGTTGTCACTTTTTTTGGGTAACCAGTAGTCTAACTTTTTGTTATATAAGACATAACAGTTTTTTCAGTGTATCCGTTTTAGGGGTACAGCTTGAAATGGTTGGACAAAGAGATCGTTTTGCTTCGTTGAAATTAATATATGTGCCTATAGTGTTGGACATTTATTAAAGTTGCCCTACAGGATTTTTCTTGCATTTTGGGTATAGTTTAGAAACAGATATTTTATATGACTAAACAAATATCTGTAGGTCATAAAAATATTTATTCCGTACAGTAATAAATTGTAATAAAAATGTTTGACCGAGTTCCAAACGTTGAAATCCGTAGACGCACGAAGGTTTATGACGTTGGAAAGCGAGTTTTGGAACTTAAGTAGAATTGGGCCGGACACCTGGCAAGGCGTGGTGATGACAGATGAAGTAAAGCAGTGACTGAATGGCGGCCAAGGACTGGAGGAAGGAATGTCGGTCGTCCCGCGGCGAGATGTTCGGACTATATTATTGCCATCGGGAGTCGGACATGGATGCGACTGGCGCAGGAGCGTAGAAACTGGCACTTTCAAAGAGAGGCCTATGCCCAGCAGTAGGCGAAGTTGGGCTGTGGATGATGATGATGATGATGACGGTAATCCAACTCGCAACACGTATCGCAGAAAGCCATTGCACCAATCGTGTTGTCTACTTTGTGTGTTCTCGTCTTAATGGGATAGGCACAGGCCTGAAATATAAACGGATGTAACGTTTTATTTCTTTGAGAACGAGAGACGGTACATTGTCCAACCTCGATACTTAACCCCCTGAGGGTATAAAGTTTCTCAGACATTCTCATCACGATACTTAATTTATTTAAAAGTAGATCTTGGGTATGCCTTCTAAACTAGATTCTTAATTACAAGAGCAGCCACGGAATAATTTCTATGGAAGATTGATATTTTTTATTCATCTCGAATTTTAAATAACATGTTTTTGAATAAAAATTAATAATATAAACGATACAAAAACATCACTCAAAGTTTTAAGAAACGTGCATCAGAAACAACATTGAAACGCGCAATCCATCCCCCGGAAACGCGCCATCCATTAAAATCTACACTTCAAACCCCTAATTCCCTTGGCATACCTGCTACTTCCAGCGTTTCATGTTTAATTAGGCGGGAACAAATACGTACGATGAGCAAATGGCCCCCGGACTAGTTCCTTTGTCCTTCGTTGTATTTCGCAACTTTCTTGCGGTACAAACGGGAGACTTTGAGACCACAACGTGAAACGGTTTAATTTTAATAATTCAATCATTGATCTACATACTCAAGGTGCGCATTAAGTGACATAAAAACGTCCGTTAAAACGCGTATGATTCGAAATGTTGTATTTCGACGGGTAGTCGAGTATAAGAATGCTAAGAATGTAGAGTAGAAAAATGTCAAGTGTTTTTTTAAAATAAGCAAAATATTTCGTCTTCAAAATTAAACGATGGAATTAAAAAAAATCTGTTTAAAAATAGAAGCTCAATTAAAAAAAAAAAGAATCTTAAGCATCCAAAGAATTTGCATTGTATTTCTAATTTCGTTTGGCGCAGTGATTCAGAGATCGACTGCTGAGCTACGTGTTGCGGGTTCGATTCCTGCACGGAACAAATATTTGTATGATCTGCAGATAGTTGTTCCGGGTTTGAGTGTATGTCCATGTGAATATATGTGTTTGTACCCACGATACATGAATAATTCCAAGTGGGGGGCAAAAAAAATGAGTTCTTTCGATTCGTTTCACGATTATTGCAGGAGAAATCATACAGAAATAAAAGTCTTCATTCAGATTTACAGAGTTACTACTTATGAGCAATTTATGACATTTTTATGCGTTAAATTTGCAAGAGACTGTGTATCTTGAACATTTATATCATAGAATTCAATGTAAAAGGTGCGTCTTTCGTTAGCGCTCTCGCAGAAATAATGGGTGCGGTACAAAGTTAACAGTAATTATTATAGTGTAACAGTTTAACAAAGACTAGGTAAATTTTGTTTTTCAGAGTCGATTTGTGGGAAAGGGATGGTTGATATATTATTTTTTAAACCTTGAATAATATACCATTTAGGATTTTATTTGGAAATGCTGAAGATAGTTTATAGGTAATATTATTGTATTGTATTCATCAACATAACATCATCTTATCTCTCTTGTATAACACATTCTCATATTTGCAATAATATGAGTAAAGAGTAAAAGTAATAGTAAGGTGTCGAGCCAATTACCATTCTCCAAGACCAGGTCTTTAAACCTGACTGCTATCGAAAATTTCCTGTCAGTAAAATTTAACGGCACTGCCCGACTTAGGAATCTTATTCAGGTCCTTACACCCACTACGTTTGGGAAAATAAGACCTTCAGACAAATTAGACAAGACAGTGAATTTAGGCTAATATAAATCTACAGTATAACTGTCATTGGACATTTTAGTATTACAGCGAAATGTTCTTTAGTGTAACTCTGAACATTATTAAACCCACCACTGCACCTTAAACAAAATGGGATTACGCAAACAAAGTCTCATTTTCGGCGTGTTCGGTTTGACAAAAGTGAGTCTACACTTTCATATGAATATGACCACACTAATGGCTTGTAAGTACATTAACAAGTGAAGTGCACTTTTGGCACAGCTTAATGCTAATTTGATAGCAGCTTCCAAGCTCATAGTTGCAATATGGGAGATATTATGGTGACTAGAAAGCAACGGACTCCCGAAAAGTCTAATAGTGTTAGTCTCTTTACTTTCACAGGTAGTTTGGAGCAGCGACTAAAATACGAGGAACGTTGCTTTAAAGGGTAATTGAAAACAGTTTAAGGAATCACCTAGTCATTCATCGAAAATGCTTCTAACATCTGATGGCACGGTTGGCGCAGTGGCTAAAAGATTAGCTTTCTGCGCTGCGTGTCGCGGGTTCTAAATACAAGTGTAGGGTAAAGTAAAGTTTAAAAAATCGTTCGTATGTACTTGTATTCCGCAAAAACTATATGACTGATAAAATAGGAACGAAAATAGAAAGAAAAAAATCTAAAACAACATAAAATCAAAATGAGAAATGTAACCAGCCTGTATCATAATGAATTCAGCTTTTTTACAAGAGGATACAAAAAGCAACAACTTGTATATAACTCTAAAAGTAAGTACTTAAAGGATATAAAAACCAAAAATAAATAACGCAACATTGTATACGTAGTACTGCCAGATAAGTATCTGCAGTCCTTTGTTCAAACCGTTGTATTTACTTAACTGTTATTTGCAGTTTGGATTTCATTTAGTGTTCTGCTTATTTAGGTCTTGGTTCATTAAACCGAAATGTGCTCCGTGTAAATGACTTAGATACTGTTCTTGACTTGGCGGGTTTTAAAGAGACGTACACAAGCAAGCGAAGCTGCTGAACGTGAGAGCCTGGCTTCGGTTTTCGTATCGGGCAGTGTTGTTAGGTTTTTCTATAAGTATGGAAATTTTAAGTAGCAGCCTGGAGTTTGGAATTGTGCTGATGGTGATAACCTCACCTATTAAATGGGACTTAATAACGGCATCGGCTAAATGTGGGTGTACGGTACACCTCTATGTAACCCTTTGTGGAATATACTTTCGAATTTGCAGAGACAATTTTAGTGTACTCTGTAACAGTGGATCCCAAAGTATGGCCCACTGGTGGGTCGCGAACGAATATTGGGTGGGCCTTCAAAAATAGTAAAAAATAAGAAACAAATGCATCCTTTTCATTAAAAAATAGCACTCCTTGTATTTAAATATTAAGACTTTGGATCGGAACTGACTGTTTTTTTTCTTGTTTGAACAGTTTTTCATTCATATAGTTATGCCCCTTTTTTCTTCACGAAAACCAAGAGGTGAGTCCCGAATTTGGAACTTTTTGTTAGGTGAGTCGCGGTCCAGTCAACTTTGGGAACCACTGCTCTATAAAATTCGCTCCACAAGTATGGCGAAGAAACAAACAATTTTATTGAGTATTACCGATGGTATAATAATATAGGTAAAAATAAAAACGTCTTTGTTTTGTGCAAATGCCCTAAGGCAAGAAGTCTCTTAAGCAAAAAAAATAAACAACATTGACTCTAACAAAATATCACAGAAAATGGAGCTATAACACAACGCTAATGCGAAAGATCAATCATGGGGGGAATTTTTTGACATAATTCTATTTTAGAGACAGTCTCTTTGCTTTAGTTAATTTTAAAATCTCTCAAATCTAAACTGCGTCCAATCACTGTTGCATTTCAAGCGTTTAATTAAAGTAAAGATATGTGTTATTACGAGAACTTGGAAAAATGGTGATATCTGGCAGGTTATTTCGATATAGGTATCTCGATTTCAACAT
The DNA here is from genome assembly GCA_947562105.1 of Shargacucullia verbasci. Classification (NCBI taxonomy): domain Eukaryota; kingdom Metazoa; phylum Arthropoda; class Insecta; order Lepidoptera; family Noctuidae; genus Shargacucullia; species Shargacucullia verbasci. The sequence continues at coordinate 10,637,024 of OX387285.1, read as the reverse complement.
GATCTCTAATCGCGTGAGAATTTGCCCCTAGCCATTTCTTATTCTCTTCTATTCTCTTATTCTCTCTTTTTTAAGACGTTACCCCACCCTATGAGTTTTCCTGTTTCGCGGGTATAGTTTACAAACATACATGTCATATTTATACACCCTGACCCGAAAAAACTACGTACTTGTAAGGTCATACAAATAAAAGTTCCTTGCAAGAATCAAACTGCAGCAGAATGCTAATCGCTCATCCCCCGCGCCAAACGTCTCGATAATTATGAAGCGTCCATTATGCATCACTACAATGAAGACAAGGCACCTCGTCCTCTCCATCAGCTTAATACTTCCCCCGATGGACAACTTAGTCAACTTGCGAAACTCAAAGCCTTGCAACTTCAGCATTGTATAAAATTACCAAACTTACTTGTTGACTGGACATGGTAAATTTTAATACCAGCTACAAAGGAAAATGTTGAACTATGAAAATCGAGGATCTAGCTGTTGGAGGTACCAAGTGATTAAAGTAATGTGTTCTTTGAAGTCTTTAAGTTGGTAACGTTCAACAGCTTATTGTCTTGGTCGATTTTATGAAGACAATCGAGAATTAATGTGTTAAAATAATTCTCGATTGTCTTCATAAATGGTCTTCATGTCCGGTTCTTAAAATAACTTTTACCGGGCTTATTGCAAGATCTGTGTTCTTCTTCTACCTCAATAATTTAATGTTGAGTTTCCATCTGGTTGTTACAGCGACCTAGAATTTACAAAATCTGCATATATACGTGACATGAATCTACAGTTAAAGATCATTCTACTCTTTCACATGATTTAACTCCTCGGTCACTTTTATGACATTCAAAGACAGGGTGTCTTAAATTCGTCATTCTAATTCAGTGTAAATATGCCTGTTTCAGTAACATTTTGACGTAATAATGATTTGAAATTACGACATCGCATATGTGTTGTACAATTCCCAGGATATAGAGTTGCTTTCACATTTACATCCCTATTTTATACTTAGTTAAATGAATCAGGAAATAGGTATTATATTAACATAAACAGAAACACCAAGGCCTAGAACTACTATCTGTAAATATTACTTACATACAAATATTTGTTTCGTGAGGGAACAGAACTCGTAATCCGCAGTCCGCAGCGCGGCAGACGATCGCTACTATTTCAACTGTGCCGTTTATTTCAAGAATTTTCAGGTGGACACCTTTACATCGGCGGCTGTCAAACAATAGATTTTCTATTGCGTACATTTTGTCTCACTTGTCGAAAACTGCACGTCCTTTCAAAACGGTTCAAGATTAAAAGAAAATATGTCTATTTAAGATAACTTTGTCGTATTTGTTTAGGTCGATTCCTATTACATTGCAATATTATATTAAATTCCGTAACGTTGTGATAGTCTGCTAGTACTCCAGTAGTTTGGTTCGCTCGGGTTGGCCATCTTCCCTCGGGCGATACACCTTCAACCGAATGCTTTGTGAATCTAACTTTACGTTTCTAAAGTAAACTCGGCTAATTGGAATATATAATTGAAATAACATGTTTGGCCGAAGTTTCAGTTGGTTTAATGCGTTGCCACTGAATTCGATTCACATGTATAATTAAAATATTTAAGTTTCATTGTTTTTTTAAATAAGAAATACTTAATGGGTAGGTCTTCTTTATGCCATTATAATTTTAGTTAAAGTTTAATATGTACCTATAATGTTCAGTAACGTGTATTTAAAGAGAGACTTAAACTAGTTATATATTATTTGATACTTATCTACGTAATTATTAAATCCTGGCACCCAGGGGATCCAGCATGTACTTGTCTTGTAGCCTCTAGTAGGTACCTACAGTTAGTGTTATTGTTAATACCTGAAAGCTACAGATATTTATTCCCATTGATTTTAGGACACAGAGTAACAAAAGTGTCAGATAGGCGTTCCTATCATATATCAAATTACTCACCCGTGGTGGAAAAATTAGTACATTATGAAAGAAGACCATACTCATCATGAGAATCAATTAATTAAGCTTCAAACGGTCGCCGGGTCTAGTAAACAATAGATTTCTTTTGTCTACTTTGCTTCGCGTGACTGCTTAAAATTCCTTAACATCTACTCCTCCATTCATTTGCCCAATAGGTACCTTTCAGATTTATCACTCCTATTGGTTACATAATTGTGTTCCATTTGTCCTAGTAACAATACCTACCTACATCAGACAAATCAGTCATAAATTCCAGGTAGTTCCTAATGAAAAGCAGGTTAAGCCGCCGGCCGCGGGTGTCATCACGGAGTTCGGAAAGTACACAGACCACGTGGAAAGTTTGAAGGTTGACAAACGGTCATCATGAAGTATCTAACAATTAGCGAAATTTTAACAAAATGGGAACTACTTAGTTTACTCAAATTTTTCTTTAGGTATATGTCAAATGTTTGAAAGCAATATAATAACCGATTATAAGGTTGTATTATAAATAGATTAATACTTTGGTCTTCCTTTTTATATGAAACTAGAAGAAAAAATAATGTTGTCAAATAAGAATTGTAAGTGTTAAAATGTAAATTATAAAAATAATTAATTTATAATCTACTAGCGAACCTGTTTTAGAACGCGATCGCAGCGCCACCTACCGGGTCCAATTGTATTTTCAAACCATCCAGGAACCCATTGAAATATACACACAAAATTTCATCCAACTCGGTCCAGCCGTTTAGGAGGAGTTAGGTGACAAACACACGTACAGAAGAATTATATAATTAAGATAATACCTACTATAAATGTAATGTAGGATAACGATAGGTACAATAACTGTCACGAATAGTTGCGAAGTATCTAGAAATATATATTTATATTAATCAATATTGGATATAAATATATAAATAAATATATGGGATTAATAAAAAATACAAATAAAAGTAATATTTATCGCATTAGATTTGCCAAAAAGGGCCAATTTATAAAACGTCCAATTAGTGTTCCCACCTCTAAAATTATCTTGTCACTAAATCACGACCAAAACCTGTATCGAATTCTTCTATAGAATGGAATTGAATGAGAAAATAATAACTAAAGACAACGTTTGGGAACTATCGATCGACACCAAAATATCGATTATTGCCAAACGATGAAAAAATATCGCTAAAATCTTTGAAAAATCACTAGATCTAGCGAAAAAATCACCAAGGTGGGAACACTGCGTTCAATTCACATAATTTGTTATCATTGCCTAACAAAATGGGGCAAACGTCAAAATACTCAGAAAAAATAAAAAGAGTGGGTAGTTTATGAACTAAAACAGATGTTACTGAAATTAGAGATATTAATAAAATTAATAGTGAAATAGTGATAGGATATTTAAAAGAATCTTGGACAAACCTAGTTTGGATATCATGTGCACATTCATGGTACATCTAGTGACGCCATAAATAAAAAACAAAAGAGGTGTAGACATAAGTACCTATGCGAAACCATCAAGTTGAAGGCGATCATTTGGTGAGTCCTTTTACCAGTAAATAATAACAGGAAAATTGTCTATGGTTATTAATGATAAGTTAAACAAGAGGGTCTTGAACAAATCTAAAAGATATGTACTAAAATAAGATCATCGAAATAATATGTCCGTCCCGTTGTTAACGACATACTATTTCGATGCATAAGATTTAGATGTGATATATTTGAAAATCGAACGCCCGAACCTCTTATTAACGCGTTCATTGTTAGCCATTCTGTAGAGTGAACTCTTTGTGGGCAACAAACAATTGCCATATTTCTAACAATGGCCGGAATTGGCTGGGCCGGTTATTTGCGCTGGGTAAACAGGCCCGGAAGCATATCGGCCGGTGCCGTCGACGCTCACTTCGTTGGTTCCCAACTGAAAATTAAAACGGATACGGTGAACAATGGCCAAAAACGAGGCCTTACTACGAGTCGATTGATATGTAGTTAATTACGCTAAAAGGCATTGGCAACGCTGATTTTTAGCGTAGGGTTGTTTGTTCTGTTTTGCACAATACCGTGGTACGTATTTACATACCTATATGAGTTGGTTTGTTATCCTTACTATCACTTTAATAATTAAAACATAGTGTGCCTACTGACGCTTTTTCCTCGAATGTCAATTGCAAATAAATGAGAAGAGATGAAAACGGATTTCGAAGCAATTTTATTTATAAGAGGTTTCTGTAACATCGTTATGAATAAGTAACCAGCTTTTTATGTTAAACATGCGAGCGAACATAATTTTACTTAATACATAATATATCAGATAAGTTAATAAACATGAGAAAAGTTAATAGATATATACGTACATATTGCCATCACTGGTAATAACACTTATAATTTCGCAATAATTTGGACTCATAGTCAATAAGAACTTGTTTGTGATTGCCAAATTACCACTGAGGCGGAAAATGATTCGGTCAGAGGGTCGTCGTATTCTTTATATTGATTTTATATTTTTCTTGTTAAAAATGCGAAAATATTAGCCATAAACTAAATCGAAACATTTAGGCGAATTATGTAATAGAGATGTAATTGGCTTTCCTGTAGTCCAGTTAGTCTACCGCACAAGAACTATGATCATTTAATTAGGGAACAGGAAAACAAGCGCCGGCCAAATCGGCTTGCCCTGTACCTACGTCGTCGGTTCACTGTGATTTCAACCCCTAATTGCGATCGAAATACGACGCGGAATCATGGTAGCCCCCCAGGTTATCCCGGTAGGCATTTAACAAGACCAAACTTACCTACCACGAAAGGTAGGTAGGTACTACAGGTTACGTGTTGTGTTGATATGAGTTCAACCAATCTATACAGTTTGAAAGCTACATTTTAAATAGACTACAACTGCGCACAAAAGCTTTGTATTAAACTCCACAAAATGTACACAGACTCAATGAAATGCTCCAACGATACTCCGTAATTCATAATACACACACAGCTTTATGAAATTGGTAACTTTCGGAATTGTTGCTGAACGGAAATATTGAATTTCATAAACTAAATACACTCGTTGTTCGTTGGTTTAATGGTGGAAATATTGCGTCGATTTTCAATATGTGCGAGTAATATGAAAATTTTTGAACAGTTTCAGCTCTACGCTGTCCATTTTGTTTATGATTAGGTTTTATACTACGTAAAATAAAACAAACGATTTATACATAAAATAGTTTCTGTAGATATATCTTTATTACGAGTACATAAAGTAATTTTTGTAAGTACATTTAGGATGGAAACAACGGATCGTATTATGTATGAGTGAAAGATTGTGTGAAAGGTTAGCAGCTTTTTACGAGTCCATACTTTCTACCAAGCGTGATCTTTCTATATGACAACTTTCATCCTTGTAGTGGCTTTTGGGAACGGTTCTCGTTCTAAATTTTGCCCATCCTCCTTTAAGTATTCAGGCATTCATTACCTGCTTAATATTCTCTTGAGATTATCTTTATATCAAGAAAGTAGCGAACTATCTACTGGCTAATAAGTAGGTATGTCTGTATGTCTCGAGTAGAAATTCTGCTGTCTTGTCGTGTATTTGGCATTGTGAATAAGGCTCCATTATAGTTTAAACTCATTGTATTTCAATTCATTTTTGATCTTTTGACTTTTAAACACAGGTAACTTCAAAACATGGACAAGCCATGCGATATTAATACTGGAGACGATTAATATCCATTATTGGATTAGGCCCGTATATACGTAGAATGTCCTATTAGGCTGATTCATTAGCCTAATTCGAATGATTATTCATGACGATTCCAGGAGGGGAGGTAAAATTCAACATAACAAATGTAACAAGAGGGCAGATCAAATGACATGTGTTCAGTTTATTTTATAATTTGAAGCGAATTTTATGGAAAATGCCGAGGGCGGGATGATGTTTCAATTTCTTTGTGTAGCTATAATGAAAGGAGCTACAAACATTTTGTACATGTTACATATTTATTCATATTCTTCAATTCTACGTTGTTATAAAGAGAAAATACTTAATTAAGTTGTATGTAAACTTTGGTGTGACCCGGGTACGTCCTAAAACTGCGGCCAGACACCGGAGGATGGGCAGCAGCGTCCTCTCACTAATCGGTGAACCACTGCGATCCCCAATCCGCCTGCCAAGCGTGGGGTTTATGGCAAATCCTTCCCTTGGAGGAGGCCTTCGTTCAGCAGTGGACGTCTTCTGGCTGATGATGAAACTTTGGTACCCCAAAGGTCAAATATTTATAAGTTTGTGAAGAATTAGAATTGTTTTATAATATTAATAAGTAGGCTAATTAACTTTTATCATCATACCTAGCCTTATTTCGACCTTCGGGTGTTTTTTAATTTTTATAAGAACGAATCTTTCAACATTTTAAATTATTATTTGTAAAAGCTTAGTAGCTACATACACAGTACCATTGGTAAGTAATAGTGAGGTTTATTTATAAAAGTAGCTGTTAAGTTTATTAAGTTGTTTAATTAATGAAAGCTTGATAATTTAATTACCTTTTTGATGTAATTTTTAATAGAATAGCAGATATTGTTGTCTAGTGTTAAAGTTGGTTAAAAATTAGAATTATATTTGATACTTCATTAATGGCAAAATAACGATAAGTACCTACATCTACTTGTGATGCTATCTGTACTGTTGACGTTATTCAAATGAAATTATTCGGACATTAGTATCATCGTGTTATTGTACACAAATGGTATAATTTACTCGTAATTATGGTAATTATAGATTAATACATTATTCATTAGTTCAAGGCGATTGGCGCTGAGATGTCATTTATATTAATGACCAATTGTGAAGCGAACTTTAAGAATTGCGATTAACTTTACGAGGGAGAAATATTTTTGTAGAGATATCAAAAAGGTATTAACATGAAGAAATAAATATCCTAGAGACTGCCTCATTAGTTCTGTGACCACACTGCTGAGTGAGGTCAGTAGTTTCGTCACCTGGTCAGGCGGTTATTGGATGTTTCTGTTAGAAAATTCTAGGTAGCAGCTCGAAGTTTAGAATTGTGCCCGCTAGATGTTAATAGGCTAGCCCAAGGGGCATATTAACAGTATCAGAGAAATGTTGGCTGCACAAAATTACACTTCTGCCTAGCTCTTTGGGGAATTGAGGCAGGATGCTATGCTTATACGACCCAGGTACGTCTACGACCCGGGTACGTCTTAAAACTGCGACCAGACACTGGAGGACGGGCAGCAGCGTCCTCTCACTAATCGGTGAGCCACTGCGATCCCCAAGCCGTCTTCTGGCTGATGATGATGATGCTATGCTTATGCATACATAAAATAGCATTCTTTACCCATCCGTACTTCAGAAACTATGTAAGCTTTTGATGACTCCACGGAGTAGCCTGAAGATCTATCAAGATCTGTAATCTTGTTGTATTGTTTGATTGTTAGCCATTGTTAACTTACAGTTGACATTTATGTATGTCAACTGTAAGTGTTTGGTGGGAACAAGCATGTTGGTGTTTCATCTAATCTTCATATTGCGATTAGCTTTCCGCGCTTCGTGTTGCGGGTGTGATTCGCGCTAGGAACAAATATTTTTTGTTATTTGCCCAGTCTGGGTCTGTGTGTATCCACGATAAAAAAGAAATACTCGTGTGGGCAACGTTTTATACGAAAATAAGAAAATAAAAATACCCTTTAAAGACATCAGGAGTAAAAGATTAATTCTAAAAAAAATACCGCCTACTTAAAATGTTAATATATAAAAAGAAATTTAAAAGGATACCTATCAACAAAAAATAAATTCGGCAGAATTCGATATTTAAAATAACTTATATACACAAATGGACAACAAAGTTGTCTGCTCGCCGTCACCTAATTGCTATACAATATCGTTCATTTCGCCATGTTAACATCCAGTCTATATAAAATTTAAACATTGAAATGCGTAACGTATTAGATACGCAGACACAAGCTGAAAGGTTCGTCTGGAGCTTAACTAATCTCGCTGCCTACTCAATGATTCACAAGCGTTAATTGCTTCTTCCAAAACTCGGATGATCCTGAATAAACCTTTTGCTAAAGCTAATGGCGCCTATATTTTATACATAGAGCCTTGTTTTATGTGCGTGCGTGGAAAATTTTAATGAACATTTTTCGTTTTGTTGTCATGTGACTTAAAAGTACCTTGGAACGAGTTTGACAGGGTTTCACGATGGCTGTCTGATGAGACATCGCCATCGGGTTTCCTAACGAAACAATGATAATCTTTTTATATGTCAGAAGTCCTGCCCCTCTGGAAATCGTTGTTTGAATGTACAATAATGAGACACATGACTTGGCCTATACCTTCAAAAATCATCGGCGTAAATATTATTATGTTATGTAAAAAATTGAATTTGTTACCGTCAATTTTAGTAAGATTCACGTCGATCGTATGTCAAGTTATTGAGAAGATTCGATCTGTCCATGTTAAATGAGGCAATGCGGATAGGAGATACGTATTGATTCAGTATCCTAAACAGACCATCAAGAATAAAAGGTTATGTTAATTTAAAAATTTCCGCAATATTTCGTATAATAGGATGTATTTTTTTCAATCTTATTTTCTTTCATAAAAGTAAAAAAGAAAAAATAAATAAATTTAAACAAAGAACACTCCGTTACAAAACTGCTTATCAGCGTTTGAAAACAGAATGAACGCGAATAATATACAACGTGCAATAAAGACTAGGTGGCGACACGGATAATAAAATAAAACATAAAGCATTTAGACGAAGGCTGGCAACACTCCCCGAAACGCGTTTTAAATTTCGACCTCCTCGTAAAATGCGGCAATTGAAACGTTTTAATATTGCTCCACGTTAAATTTTGGGGCACTTTACGCGGTTGCAAAAGCTTCCTTTAATAACTAATAAAACTATAAGTTATGTTTCGATCCTTCACTTTGCTTTTAAAACTTGGGTTACGATACGATTCACAGATCACAGGAGACGATTTAAACCGAATTAATTTTGGTTTTAGACATATCTATGTCATAGTAAAGTTTTTGATTGCGCTGTTTAAAGGGAATACGCGATAGCTTATGTAGAATGCATAGGTATACCTACTAAGATTTGTGAGATGCGGGAACTTAGAAGGAAGATTTGATGGATCCATTAGTTATTTAGATGTTAAATGTTGGTCTTTATAATGTGTTTCAGTGCTTCATTTCGCGTCTGCAATAAAGTTGTATCAGAATTTTAATAAAAAAAATATTACGCAAATAGACGAGCAATTAAACTGCCTATTAGTATCTACTTACTACTATTAATGAGGCACTTTGTTCTACATCTAACATAGACTAGATATTACGTATTCCATCTTTAATGTAAACGTCTATAACTTAATTATTAATTCTTCACATAGTCTAACAATATTGTTATTGGAATCGGCCATCAGTTTAAGCTGAACAGATTTTGCCATTAGGTGTTATGAATAAGTGATGTGGAGCGGTACTAATAACCCGACTGATAAACACGATGTGTATACATATTCTAACGTTAATACATAACAAAGCATCACGGTAGTATTCGTTGAAGTTACTTACCGGTGTACCAACTATTTGGTACCTGTGAATCACAAATAAATTATTTGATTTGATTTGGTAAGTTTATTAAATTTAAGTAAAAAATTTGAATACAATTTGATAATATTTCGATGCAACAAGACAAGCAGCTTAAGTATTCACTAAATACCAACCAATACTGTATAATTTAATCAATAACCACACTGGCCAACGAAACTTTCACCCACAGAAAATTTAAAAGGAATAAAATCGCCGCAAAAATCACTAAGCTCATTTTAAATAAAGAACAATTGAATAATGAACAAACGCAATTTATTGTCGACAAAGCGAGTAAGTTTCTTTGCCGCTTCGTGGTAAATAAATATCGGGACGTCTCCGCAAGCCTCTTATCTGCCGATTGAAAAGTTCCAGTGGGAAAACTATGGGCGCTACTTATGCAACTCGATTGTGACTCGAATGGAAATGCTTATTAGGTGAATTTGAAGGTGCAAGTGAATTTTGCTTATTTGTATTGTTGATGATTTATTTACTACGAAGTGAGAAAGTGGTTGCACTCTCCGAGCAGTTTTTAATAATATTGTTTTGTGCTTAATTTTAAAGCGGTCTTTTCTTCATATTATGGTTGCTGGATATTGTTTCCGAACATAAATTAATCATAAGACAGCTTGATTAAATTATATTTTTTTTTTTTCTAAAGAATAATGTTGAACAGCATTCTAACACATATTGAACTATCCTTTATAACATAACACTCCGTACTCCGCTATTTAAGTGAATAATACTGATATATATACATATATATATATATATATTGGTTTCTCCTGTATTGTTCAGGAACATCATTCTCTCCAGACCAGTGTGAATGACCACAATGAAAATCGGGGTGTATACCCAAAAAGATCCGAAACTACTATCTAGGTCTAGGTCAATAAATAGTTGTTCCGTGCAAGAAACCCGGGACCCCAAATCGGAAGGAAAAAGCCCCGTCCTGACACAAATCATGAATCTGTATCCCAAAGCGTATTCGAAATGTATCTTTTCCCACTATCTATTTCATCAAATCCACAAACGGATAGAACCTACGCCCCCCAGCATTTTCCACTAACTAAAAGAACAAATGGAGCCATTAGTAGACCAGAAGGGTTGGCGAGGGGCTGGTCGGAGGAGACGGGGGCAATCGAGTCAATCGTTTAGCGTGTAACCGCGGCCCGGGGCGACACAAAAACGCTATTTGTAGCGGCCCGAGCCGATTGCACTGTTATACACTAGACTGCAGATAGATAAAATGAGGTTTATGTTATGTTCATGATTTTTGCACTTTTTTAAGACTGTACGTAGTAAGCAGTAGTAAGTACTGAGAGGTTCGTCATCAGTTGACAGTACCTAAATCTCAGCAACTTAGATGTCAACTAAATCCTTTGTAACTTATTCCTTTTCTCCCCATAGATGCCTTTTACTGGGTATTTTTATGTAGGTAGGTAAAGGAACGACCAGCTTCCACTGTAGAAGTGTAAAAGTTTCTACTATGTAAGTAAGTACGTAATGTTTCTTTCACAGATTTCCTTCACCACGTTTGAAAAGAGGTTTGCCTTTACAGTTTTTCTTAAAAATCTGCTTGTCCATACATTGTTGAATAAATACCTAGCTAAGATTAGCAAGTCATGTTGAAGTGCGACCGAAAATTTATAAGAGTGAATTTAAATAAACTGTTACAATTCAGGTACCTTTTCTTTGATGAACTCAATAATAAAAGAAAACAAATGACAGTTGCGCTATTGTTAGGACTTACAGTAATAATTTTGCATCATAATTACAAAAAAACGAGACACGCAAGAGAGTATTTTGTGAAAAAGTTAGGCTCATAATAGATATATCATTCAGAATCTAAATACCTACCTAGTATCAAAAAACTAATTTATCATGAAATTAACAAAAACTAGCGCACCTCCATCATATTCTTATAACACCTTTATAAATAGTTAGCCGTTCCGTTCCGAGGTGGAGGCAAGCCCCGCTTCGGCGTGATCTGTCAATGTCGACCAACTCATTGTTATCCTGAAGAAATAAAGTGCACACTGCACACCGCTGGACTTTGGAAAACTTTTATAAAATATTAGCCAGCTCCGGTTCAAGCTTCCCTTTTAAGTGGCTTATGCAACTGACCTCGACTTGCTAAGCGCCAAATCGATCTTTGCAATTCCGCACCGCATTTTTCGCTGCACTACCAACTCTTCTTGTGGATTGAGAACGTTTTTTTTTGTAGCTCAAGTTTGTTTTTCGAACGTTAATTTTGGGATGTATTTGCGAAAATAAATATTTGGCTGGTGATCTGTGAATAAAAAACACTGAAAGCATATTTTAGTTTTGCATATTTTCTTAGATCTTTAAGCGGAAATCGTAATTACATCGTTTATTTCGACAGACCAGCCGGAGTAATAAATCACTCGGACATTTCTCCTGTGTACATACCTAAGCGTCATTCAATAGATGGGTTATATCTATGAAAAAATTACTATTGGATTCTAGATTATTTTTCCAATACAAATATATTTAGGGACATTAAATAAAAGTAATGTTTCCACGATATATTGTGCATATATATGGTAAAAGCATATGCACAATACTTAAAATTTGAGTAACACGCCATCTACACGTTTGAGGCGATATTATATAGTGCCTCACCGAGTCTATTTTGTCTACTGTTTAATGACACTAGATGGGGCTAAGTGTTATTGAGGTAGGTATTATATGAGAATCTACGTTAACGATACAATATTTATGTTCTAAACAATTTTTTTATTGTATTACATAATGATGAACCATTTCGCACTGGGCCCCCGCCGCGTGCTCAAAGAGGTGGCCTTTGGGGACTTTAATGGGCTAATAAATTATAGTGATCATGACGACGACTGTTTAGGTATGTGAAAGGGTTTAGTAAACATACTGGTGTCTATTTATTTAATATTTGTAGTTTCTAATAACAAACCGACGGTCTTAGAAAATTACACTCTTTCTAAAGTGAATATACTTCAGAAAACTGCACTGACTGCAGTCTTAAAAAATACAAATTCCTTCTCAACTCATACACTTAAAATGACTTCAATGAATACATTATGAAGTTCTAATTAACTTCAGTCAAATTATACCTTCAGACAAGAATATTCCTTAGCTCGTCCCAGCTTATTCAGCTGCCAGTTTAAAGCTTTCGCGGGTGATATGAGCTAGCTTTGTGACCGAATCCCGTCTTCATTATTTATTCTGTCACATACACTTAATTCCCCTGCCACTATCTGTGTTCCTACGTATGTTGCCAAACACCGAGGTTGAGGTGTCAAATAGAATATTTTAGATCACTCGCGACATCTGGTGTTCGAAGGAGGTTTGATTGATAATAATTAAACTACTTCAAGTAAGTTAAGAACCAACTGCCAGCGCTCCAGGTGTCAGCAGCTTTGCTTTAAGAAGATCACTCTGCATACTCGAATCCGTTAGCGAAGTCGGCAGGTATAATGTATTTTCTTTTTCATCCATCATCATCAGGTATTTGTTTATGTGATTTGCACTAGGCCTCTATAGGTACTTGTAAAAGGACTGATGACCGTAAAAACCGTTTGTCATTAATCAGAATACGAATCGATTAAAAAGGTTTATTTATATTAAAATATTAAATGGAGATTAATATTATCGAAGCATCGCCTTACGACAAGACTTTCTCTTTTCATAATAACAATTTTATTTATTGATGCACCATCTTATGTTATGCGATCCATGTGAAATGGAAACGCCCAAATTGTTGTATTATTAATTTATGAGTGAGTTAAGACGGCAATCCGTTACTACATGTGACAGTAGGTACGTAAACAGTTAACGAAGTGTTTTGACGCCTCTTCAAATTAATTAGTTTTACTGTCGGAGTTATTTACGAGACAAACATCATAGGAACTAATGTTGTGACTTAACTTGAAAGAATAATAAGATTGTTTGTTGTCAACATGTAACTTTCTTTATACAGTTTGTTTCTGCGTTTCTTCTGAAGGGGTAATTTAGCTAGGACACGCTGGTATCATGTATCATGCCGATGACGTGTAAAAGAGTTGTTATCAACAACAATAAATAAATAAGTAACAAATATGTCATAATAAAAAAACGAAAATGTGGCCCATTAAAACACGAATATCTTTTGAACCAAGTAGAGTTTTAGGTCATCTTGATCGATCATTTTTTAGAAGCATTATACTGTGTTGAACACATTTGTTTCTATAATTTCCTTGATAATTGGGCCTTATTTGTCTAGTTTTAATTTCTATGTTCTGGTATTCCACTGTCCTAACACCAGGAATTGAACCTGGCCATACAATCCTTTTCAGGCCATAAAATATAAATTTAGGTACTCGCTTTGTTTTATATGTATTTTTTTTAAACATTGCACGGTGCGTTTACAAACACAAATATTCACAAATAACCAGACCGGCAGCCTAATTATGTAAAAAAGCGAAAGCAACGCGATAGCCACGCGACAGCAATCTCACTGTCAGCCAATACATTATATGTCACAAAAATGACGTTTGACAGAAGTTATCGCGCGATCTACGCCTGTCGCTACATCGGTAATCAGGCTGCGGGAACAACTATCTGTAGGTCATTCAAATATTTGATCCTTGCGGGATTCGAACCAGCGACAGCGCAGCAGTCGATCGCTACAACCACTACGCCAATCGTGCTGTCTTTAGATATATTTTATCTAATAATTCAGTTCATTACTAACGCAAAAGAGGTGAGCGTCTTCTTAAAAAAAAACAGGAACTCTGGGTACTATAAATACTAAAATTTCATACCAATATCTTTATGTAATAAGTAGGTATCCATACTCATGGTATTTTCTATTCTTGAATGAATGCTAGTGTTTTCAAGAGTTTAAGTCTTGTCTAAAGGACTTAGTAAGTACGACTTAACGGGCGTACTTCGTGCACTTGCCAATTAGAGAACCAATTACTTCCTTCAGACTGTATAGTGTGTAAGCTTTATTATAGTGCATTTCTAGTCGCACCCTTACATTTCTGAAACCGTACTTCTTCATAGGTATCTTTACGACAAATTACAGTATGATTTCCCTTCCTTAAGAAGCTATTTTTATATTTTTTTCGAATGCGCGACTGCTTAGCGTGATGTCCTGGCTTTCAGTGCCTGAGTCGAGAAAAGTGTTATTGGGTTTTTCTGTATGGAAATTTTCAGTAACAGTTCGGAGTCACGGAGTCTGGAACCGTGCCCGGTAGATGACAATAGGCACGCCCCCTATTACATGGGACTCGATAACGGGATCAGTGAAATGTGGGTGTATAATAGTACACCTGTGCCTATCCCTTCGGGGAATACGGCCGTGAAGCTATATATGTATTCTTATTCATTTCTTAGATTTGATAGTCTTCTTCTGTCATGTCAACACACGCCTTAAGGTGCTAGAGCAGCTATTGCTCTTGCCGTAGTAGCAAAATTAGCCATTGTTTAATGATGGTAACAAGAGTGATAGCTCAGAGTGCGCCAGATGGTCTCAGGTTTAGTCCCTAGTGGAGGTTCTTTCTTTGTACTACCTAGTAGTATAATAGAATCTAGTGAAATAATGAAAAAAAAAGGAATAAACTTCTGTCATTTTGTTAATCTGCCTGATTTTTTTCTATTATGACTAGTGACACCACCTAAGTGATAAAAAAATTGCGAGGAAAATTAAAAATGTTACCTTGAAAATTCAAGCCTACCCCAAAATCCTAAATCAAATCAAACATTACCTTTTATTGAACTAAAAAGTTGTAGCTAAGTAGGTAACAACTTACAAAGAAGTGGCTACTTCCCCAAGGTAATTATATCAGTGGCGAAATTGTATAAGTTTGAAGCAAAAATTTCCCCCAAAATAATATTAAGAGGAATATTTTACGACGCTATTACCTCAGAAACAGGCTTGATATAACAATTACAGAGTTCTATTCAATTCGGCGTAACTTCATGCCTATTAAAAGTTTTCTTTGGGACTTTAACAACATTGGAAACAATGAGCATTGTAACGCTAATGCTACACAGATTATTATAATTACTGCCGAGATTTTGGATCAAATTGTTTGAAATTCTTTTATGTAACGTTAATATTATTAAATGATCAATCAACGTTCGCGCTGTTTGATGTTGCTCACGATTCGACTTAATTTATTTGTTAACAAGCTTGCTGATTAGGTACTGAAATGGATGCAGCGAAATAGAACGACGAACTTTTCGTTTTATTAAAATTACTTATTCAAGAAGATTAATGAGGCAGTTCAATGTATACTATAATGTGTCTTGAAAGTATATATAGTTATAGGTACCTATTCAGTGGTTCGGGTTCGTCTGTAAAACCCTGATTTAATTAGCAACACATAATTACTCCCTAAAATAGCACAGTAGTTTAATTCCAGTGTTACGACTTCAGTATGCAGATAAGCCTGAAAATGTCCATTAACACCTACCAACTTTACGGTTTAAGTTAAGATTTAACGCCTTTTTACAGCTTCAACTTCCTTCAAAGCAGTACAAAAGCGGTTAAAGTGCCCTTTCTAATAGTTTTGCATTTAAATATTAGAAACGAGTATGAAGCGAGTACAAAGCTTTGAGTAAAAGGGCTGTGATGCATTTTCTTGACTTGATAAAGTTTTTAAAAGAGTCTTTCTGGTGACAGGCAACGTAGAAAGCTATTCTTGTATGTAGTCTATCCGTCGAGTGCTTATTCACATTATACCTTTGCCTTTAGGAGTAGATTTCCTCAGATTATTTTTTAATATTCCTACTCCTAGCACTATGCAAGGTTGCGCTTAACATAAAAAAAAAACAGACAATACAATAAATGTGTTACCCAATAAAATTGTTGGTACTGCTATAAATTACGCAACGCCAAAATGCGACTCACAAAATTGTGCTCGTCTAGCCTCAGCCTTATGCAGAAAATCTTTTGAAAAATATTCCTATTGTAATATACATTACAAAAACAAATGCACTTTTAAAATCAAAAATGACTAAACTTTTAACGGTAAACTCAGATCTAATAAACGCAAAGTATTTCTCACTCACGGAATACAGTAGCGTAGATGACAAATGATATCCAGGAGCGGTGTCCCAAGAATGTGGCGAATTTATGTTTACAACTGTGCTGACCTATCCCGACATGGGTGTACAAAATAATCGTGTTCCGCCTACACTAACTTTCTTACTTTGAGCTTTAAATATAAGAGTAGCAATCGGGTGACATGCTGGAAGAAAAATACGTCTATATCACAATTTTTTGCGTCATTGCGAATTTCAACTCCTAAATTATACCTCTCCTATTGGACGGTTATAAACAACTGAATCGGGAGAAATTCAGATATCACAATTGCTTGCATAATGAATACATGAATGCAGCCTGTTCATTTTTAAGGTTCTTTAACATAAAGTATGTTCTAACACTAAGAACTATTTGTTCATATTTATCGAAACAGTGTACCCATGTCACTGTTTACACTTTTTCCCTAACTTCCCGTTTAACTCGGGCGATACCATTTTATTTGACAACTAGCGTAGCCCGCAACCCGCCGCTGCCGCCGGACCGCGGTCGACAACCTGTCATTTGTCATACGCGCTAGTATGACGGATTTCAATTACCCCAACCCCTCACCCCTCCCAAAGGCCCGGCGACGGACGTACCCCAGTAGGAAAGTCGTTCTCATCTAAGATATTATTTTGTAATTTGTGCCAGTGACACTTCGTTTAGGACTGATTATTTTTTAACTGATTGGAGATATGACATTTTAAGGAGGATTCGGTTTTTTGTTGGTCTGATACCTATATAACTACGATGAAGATTTTCGAGATCCTGAATCTGATTCAATACATCCAGGATTAAAGACCCAAGTCTTAAAAACATAACCAATTAGGAAAGTGCACAAGTTGAAATCTTCTTAAACTTAAACAATCGATAAATTATTAGACGACACGGTTGGCGCAGTGGCTAAGCGATTAGCTTGCTGCGCTAGGTGTCGCGGGTTCGATCCCCGCACGGAACAAATATTTGTATGATCTACAGATAGTTGTTTCGGGTCTGGTTGTGTGTGCATGTGACATGTATGTTTGTAAACTGTACCTACGATACAGGAGAAATCCTAGTGTGGGGCAACGTTTTTAAAAAAAAAAAAAAAAAAAAAAAAAAAAAAAAAAAAAAAAAAAAATATATATCTCATAAATCACTTCCAAAACACAAGTTGCCACAGCCTAATAACAATGCCGAATCATGATCCCGAAATATAAACATATGGAAGATAAAACCATTTAAAAAGCTAATTTATATCCAGAAGCGAGCGTCAATACATCAAATGGATTCTATTTCGGCATGCCTATAGCAATAGAAAGATAAAAACAGCAGCTGGCCCCACATCAAGAGTTCGCGTTTTACACAACAAATCGTAAAAAGTACATTAGCATGTTCCAAATTACATCGCCATTTGATCACAACTGGGCGTCCCGAATATTTCTTTATGTTATCGTACTTCTACTTTGTTTTTTTTGGAGCTTTCGATTCATAAAGCTTCGGCCTCTGTCCGTTTGAGAAGATAATTAAGTTTAATAGTGTATGAGTACGATCTTATCTGCAGTTATTACTTGTATTTTTAATACCTGTCATTATGAAATGTCAGCGGCTCGAAGCTTGTTCACTCGAGCAATAACGTTAACATTAACGCTTATAAATATCACATTCTAACGCCTCATTATTACTGCATTATTGCTGTGTGAATGAATGATGCGTTTGAGTTGTTTACGCCCGTGCATATAGGAGGGTAAAGTGAGTACCTTAAGTTCGCATTACTATGTCGGTACAGGCTGTCTGGTAAAACATTGGAAATACTAAAGGAGGATTTCAGTATTCGATTCTCATTCCAAAAATAAAAAAAAAAAAAAACCTTATTTTTTTTAATTGTCCAATAAATTTCACCGTTGTGGACATTCGCATTTTTGGCAGCTTTAAGCTCGGTTTGAAGTATCGATCATACCTCCTGCCCATATTAAAGGACATTCCCATTCCTTCCATCCAATTGCATTCCCGTGCTAGTGCTGTGACACTATGTGAATCTTAACAAAATAATTACTTTGAAGATGGACACATGTTTTTATTAATCATGTCCTTCACTATGTCCAATGTTCAACCAGTCATGCTATATAATCCTATTCAAAAGAAGCCATGTCAAAGAAAGGCACGTAGCTATAGGTATTCGTTTTTATCGTAAATAAGTAATCTTATTTATTTCGATTCAAACAATATTACATGAGATAAATTCCGCAATAAACCTTCCAATTCATCGCGAGACATATCGTGAGATGGATCACAGGAAATGACGATCCAAATTGCATACGTACAATCTGAGATACTGGTATCGTTAGCAATATGTAAATACAATATGTTCCAATTCGTTGGACGATTGCGAAATCGCCGCGATTTGGTAAGTAACACAAAGATTATGGTGTCTTAGTGATATAGGTTTAATCGAATACCCAATTCACTAAAGCTAGGTTAACAGTGATACTGACAGACGATGCCCAATTTATAAGTCAGATTCAGGTCAAAATTGGCCAGTTCTGCATGATGAGGATTGACAATAGTCCGTTCAAAATACACTTTAATCCGAAAAAAGTCTAAAAAATACAACGAGATTCCTTTGGAAATATTCTCCTGTATAAGAACAGTTGTATGCCATTTGACATGTATCATAGTATTAATTTTGAAGCTGCCTTCATCTTTTTGTGAGGAATGTTAAACGTCCAGCAGGTACCCAGATAATAGCGGTATTTTACCCAGTTCTATAAGTTTGCCTAAATATCTGATCCAAAGATAGTCATCAACTTATTTCGCTACAGAAATACAACTTTTAATTACTTTCACAACAAAAACGACAAGTTTCCGACTTTATATAATTTGATAACTTCAAGATGAACGTCCCTATTCGAAGCCGAAGCCGAGGCCGAAGCCGTGATAAACAAATCCGTTCCGTGATTATTCAGATTTATTGCTTATTGTACATCTTCTAAAGTCTGTATGAATTATACCAGGATCGCAGGAGTGTCACAGGGTGTAACTCATATTTATGCCAAGTGTGCGTGGAACAAAAGTAATATTACACGGGAAATATATGACTGACGGTTTTTCTACTTCAATTAGTGTCTGTTTTAGCAAAATAGGAGTAAGTATACGCACTGAAAAGATTTGCACAAGATTTTTTTGGACAATTTAAAATGTAAAAGTAATGTTCGCGGGGGATCAAACGTGTTTTTAGGATTAAAAGATTATCTTCATAATAATTGCTGAACTCAGGTCTCCTCATACACCTTTTCTGAGAGCATATCACGATAATCGATGATTATGGCGACAATTATTTACAGTCAACCAATGAGATAGGTAGGGTCATCAAAAGTGTGACAAGGAATAAAATATTCTGATACAGGACACTCAAAAGTTTTAAAACTTGTTCTTTAATCTACTTTGCCATTAACTTATTTAAGGCTGGCAATACACACAGGCTGTTCGTATACTGCAGGACAGGATTGTCTGTTGAATGCTGAAAGCTAAGCTATGCGCTGACTTGTGCCCGGACGAGACAAGTTCGGACACAAATCAGTGTTATGTATATCATACTATGTCAGCTTTGAAACTTCCACTATTGGACTTAGAGATCCAGTTGACTGAATAATTATAGTTTTTACATCAATCAGCCATTTAAATAAACTGTGACACCTCCGCGCCAGTAACGCTGCTACCGCTTCCCACATTTAAGAACATGAAAAGTGAGAGGCAATAAATTGAGGATTTGAGATTTTTCAGTTGTTTGCTATTTAAATACGGATCTTCAGGGCTATTCTGCTGGATAGCATAGGATAATAGTTGAACGATTTATACTGAAATAAGCACCTTAAAACATATAATCAGCATTTATATTATAATATGTATTTAAATTATAAATGGTATGGTTATAATTCGAATATAACCAGTCATAAAGCCTCCATACTTATTTTTAAATATAATAAAATTATAATAATAAATAAATTCAACCCATTACTGCCCCAGTGCTGGGCAAGGGTCTCTTCTCAGAACGAGAAGGGTAAGGCCTTAGTCCACCACGCTGGCCCGGTGCGGGTTGGCGGACTACACACACCGTCAAGAACTTTATGGAGCCCTCTCAGGTGTGCAGGTTTCCTCACGATGTTTTCCTTCACCGTAAACGCAAGTAATAATCAAATTCTGATCCGCACATGATTCCGAAAAGTCAGAGGTGCGGGCCGGGGTTCGAACTCAGACCCTCCTGCATGGAATGCAGGATGGATGCCTCATGGAAGGCAAGCGTTCAACCGTTAGGCTATCACTGCTCGTCATACTAAAATTAATTCGCTAAATGTTTATCAATTAATCTCTTTTAAAACTCGTTCGTGAAATCCAGCCTTAAACACCTGCCTTTTAAAATCTTGGAAAGTTATTTCATTTAAGTTTAGTTTTATCATTTTGTAGGTAACTGTTTATTTTGGATCCGTGCCAAGTGCCGATGTGTAACAAGTAACAATGTAAAGCAAATGTTGATGTTACTTTAATAATATTATACTTTAGGCACAGTTTATATTATACAAGCTATACGCTCTGCATTTATTATAACAATACACATTGAGGCATGTATATCTTGTGTACTGTTTCTTGAAGTAGAGATTCAGCTCATTTTTAATGACTGTTAAAGGTTTACAAAAGCCTAAGGCCCATGTTCACCGACAATATAACAGACGTTTAAGACAAAATCATGAGTTTAAATTTTTATATAGTTAAACAGTTGTTTTCATTTTAAACACCTGTTATATGGTTGATCAACACAGCCCTTAATACTATGTTACATCCTACCGGAAGAACACACATTGTTTAATTCTAAACATTCCCTTCAAAAATGGGAAAAGTGGAATTAAATAAAAAAGACTATTGTTTATGATTGAATAGATATAGTTATATACTTATATAATAAACAGACTATTTGTCTATTTTTATAATAAAAAGAGTTTACGACTCCTTGGAAACTACGTTAAAAAGCAATAGTACGTATGTAACACTAATATACGCCATATGGTATGACCACTACACCATCACTAATCTCTTCGTATAGGATCGTCAAAATACTACAAAAATAATCCCCTTGGTTTCTAAACAGCTAAACAACTGCACCTAATAAATAAATGATTGAACATGTGGCTGCGGTTGATTAGTATAAATGTTTAGTGGAATTGCACAAAACAGTCAGATAATTGGGTATCACAGGGCCTGCTACCACAGCCCGTGGCTGCTATCCCGTATAATCGCAGATTATTTGGCAAAACCGCATTGTGCAAGGTTTTGTTTACATCCCTGTTTAGCCAAACCGATCATAATACTGGATTAATTCCAATGATCTAATTATTATATTACTAGTTTAATCCGGATTACACAAATGGTGTGTGGACGAGTAAGCTAGATTTGGGAACCTATTTTGTAATAAGATCGTCATGGGTTTGTGTTAAAACAGACAACAGGCACATGCAATCGTAGTAATATTTTAGACAAAAAAGTGAGGTTATAGGTCCAGCAACAAAAGTATATTAATACGTATATATACAAGCGTTAAGGCTGTTAAATTGTATAACAAAATAACATAATTTGATTAATATGAAGAGCCTAGGTGCAGTTCTAATGTTGTGTACATATTATTCTGAATTACGATGCTAAATTATATCGTGCACCTACCATCTTTTCCCTCTGCATCACTCTAAGGTCGACATACATATATAAAATGGGCATTTTTTTGTATATGGTTATATGAAATATAGTAGGTAAAGATTTTTTCATGGAAAGTAATAAAACTGAATGAAAATTATTAGAAGAGGATATCTCTTCTCTCTCTCTACCATTTTACGCGTATTTTAAAGTATTTTAAATCGGTTAGGTACCAACAAAAAAGAACAAAGTCGTCTACACATCTTAAGCAGAAAATGTATTTAAAAAATTCACCCCAAAAGGCTGGCTTGAAAAATTACGGAATTCATAACACGTTTTAAGTGCACAAGTCAGGGTGACACGTTATGTCACAAAGCCAGCTGAGAGGTGTAATTGGGAGCTAATCCTTGCCTTCGTCGGCAACCCCGTCAGATTGCTGGCAACACAGACCAATGTACACACAGGGTTGCTATATCGAAGTGCTGAAATTGCCGTGAGAATCGGAATAAGTGGTTGGAACGTTTTTAGAACAGTAAGGATGATTTATTTGTAAGCTTTTGCTTACATTTGAACATTAAATTCAAGACGTGTGACATCTTACTTTGCCATCGAAATTCCGTTTTTTGAATCTTAAGAAAATGTTTTTTCATTAACCGGGATGAAAAATATGTTAATTTTCATGAGATAGCAATCAGGGAACATTATTCCTATTGATTAATTAACCTCTGTCACCGTTTGGCAGTATAGTTGAGTCGCAAAAGTGGAAATAATAACAAAACGTGTAGAAATATAAAATAAAACTGTACATAGTAAAATATTCTGAAAAGGCAAGACGGCGAAGGAACGTAGACGGAAATACAGACATAGACAATAACAGATTTTCAATGGCGCGAAAAGAAATGTTTAAATTTTGTCTACAGGAATTCTGAGAATTTTATCACGAACGGCCGTTTCGATTTCAAATATTTTCTGCTATTTTTTCGTTTTTACTAAACGGTGACGCAGATAGAGATGGGCTAGGCATAGATTTGTTTCTATGATATGGCTTCTCGGATCAATGACAACATTAAGGCGTCTATTGATTACTAGTTTTATTTAGATTAAGTAGCAGAATACTAGTTTCATCTACATTTTTTTTATTTAGTTAACCCCATCTGCAGCAATTGATAGAGCTTAATTTCTCAGTTCAGCTGAGGGCCATCTGCGGTCCCTTAATCCGCTGAAGCAGTAAAAGCTATCAGAGTCTTAGGTGCTGGACACAAATGAGAAAAAAGACAAGACAAGAGCCGTACCATTTAATAATCTGTGGTTATCGATAATTTTCCTATCCTTTCTCTCGTATAAAATTACCAAGTATCAGGGTAATTTCTCATTTCTGGCAGCCCCATGTGAACACACTGTTAGTATATGTGAAGCGGCATTATGTACGTTTATGATGTGCGTTGATTCACGTAGCCGGGATGCACAGAGTAAATCTCCCGTTTACGACGGATTTCGGCTTAATCCTCTGTTCTTTAAGACTCCCTGTATATGCTCAGATCTTTGCCAACATTCTGTTTATTTTGCACAGAATTAATATAAACTTGAACTAGTTGGTCTTTGGGTATTTACTTTATGTGTTTGACTCGAGTTGCGAGTTGTTTCAAGATGATGTGGTACTCATGCACGGCTCTATTGTCCATGCATGCAGCGGTGGAAAGATTAACCTGAAAGCACATGGGACCAACTGCTCAAGGTGTGTGGGACGTTCTATTGTTATTTGTCCATCATATAAGAGGGCCAAAATGTGAATTAACCCTAAAACTTTCATTGGTCTAGTGGTCCCAAGCGCAACTGCTAAGTATGAGGTCTTGGGTTCGATTCCCGGGTCGGGCAAAGTGTTATCGGGTTTTTCTGTATAAAAATCCTCAGTAACAGTACGGAATCTGGGACTGTGCCCATTAAATGGTAATAGGCTTGCCCCCTATTACATGGTAATAGGCTTGCCCCCTATTACATGGGACTCAATAACGGCATCGGCGAAATGTGGGTGCAAAATAGTACACCTCTGCCTAGCCCTTCGGGGAATACGGGCGTGATGCTATGTTATTTTTAACAAAAGCAAAAGTATTCAAATTATGTCTCTTAATAAAAAAGTGGACTCAAAAAACCAACCAAACAAGACCTCATTTTTGTATTAAAAATGTTCCTTTACAATAGTTATATAACAATAGTTTATAATGTATTATTATGAATATTTTGCAATAGGATTTCTTTGACAATAGGACACCCAGTGTCATAAGAGTTCACGACAAGGGTCCTCCATCCTCCCATGTAACTCGGACTTTTCGTTTTGTCCCACAATAATTGCTAAAAGTGCAAAGTATTCTTATTCTTATCTTGTTGCCAAGAACTTTCGCATTGGAATCGCTATATAGCCACAGTGGAAAGATTAACCTTTTCTTCGGCTCTGAAGTACAATGTCTGATATACAAATAAAAATATTATCTTTATTCATGTAGACCAGTTATGAATAGTCAGACCTCTAGTTGCCACTTTCCAGTGTTGTTTTCCTATGGAGAAAAACAGACAAGAAACTACATACATAACATTATATTTCATATAATTATGAAAACATTGGGCCCTCAACGTTATGTGAGAAAATGTAGTACTAGGTGTAGACTAAACAAACTGATGTTCGGAAATTTCTGATAGTACTGCCATGACAGCTATGAGCTGACAAGTCGCAACAGGCAGTTCACGTTTACGAGTATGGCGTATGTGTCAGCGTCACTCAGCTCAACCTTACTGCAGAAAACCGAACGACCCGACACATACGTACACCCGACTCGTAAGTCTCTGCAATGGCTTTTTAGATTCCAGGTTTGAACCCTCGTGATAGCGATTTAGTATACTGTACCAGATGGTCGTAGCTTGTAATGTGATGGCGCGTTAAAATTTTTCTCTCTACAAAAAATCAAACATTAGAATTCGCTTCACATGCGTTAATGCATCTTTTTAATATCTGAAAATTTTAATATCACTGCGCTAATTCTTTAGTACTACAGAATTAACGCAAAGATTATAATTTTTTTTGGCTTCTCGAAAAACTGTACTATGTATAATTGTCATTATTAACTCATTCCTATAATGCTGAATCAAATTCTGCCCTTGATTCTTTTTAGAAATCATATAAACGAAAGATTTCATTCATATACAAAGTTTTGTGAAAATCCCAAATTGATTATCTTATGTTTTTTCATTCGAGTTTTTCCTCAAAATAGTAAAACTATAGTGAATCTAAAATAGTATTGGAACTGAAAACGGTGAACCGTGGCCTAATAAATGAGCTGGAAGCAAATTTCAGGATTCTAAATACCAGAGATAGTATCATCACGCTGTATTCCCCGAACGGTTTGGCAGAGTTTTACATTTCATAGGTGCCGTTATTTAGTCGAGTAAGAGGGGACCGGCCTTATACGGGCTACTTCCACTTACTACTGACTATTTCACATAACCCGAATAAAATAATTTACATTGGCTAAAGTTTGTGAAAACTGTCACCAACAGTACGAATATTTCAATCATACTGGGGATGAGGCGCCACACTGGTGGCGAATATTCAAGCTTTAAGGCATTATGACGAACCTCTTACGAAATCTGCCTTTCTCTATATATGTGACCAAAGACAGAGAAGAGAGTATGTGAGATCCTGTAAGCCTCACACAGCTCACTACTCGTAGGCTTACGAGAGACTTCGCTTAGAAAGGCTTAGTCTTAGTTTATGTACGCCATGTTGCTTCTGGCCACTACTGAATGTATACTGTTACCACAATGTACCTAGTGCGCAATAAACATAGCGCTGAATAAAATATTTGGTACAGCAAGGAAACAAAGGTAGATTTCTTCGCCAGAATATTTAATTGCCACATTACAGCGGTGACATTTTCATTCACACAAAGGTACGGTAAGAATGATTTCTGAATTCATATACTGTCTGATTGAGGTCGGAAGAAAGTCATAAATTTTTAATATTGTCTTTTTTTTAAGTGGTGTGGTACCACCAAGCATATCACCGTGAAAATGCTTGCAAAATTTTAAGTCGAATAATGATATACAATATACAGTATACATTGTACATAGTGTCTATATATAGATAAAGTTTTCTCAGGAATTTATTAATGCATATGCAATACTTAAATGTTTAGTAAATAACCATAGTTGAACTATACCTACTTATGTAAAACCTATCACTACATATTATAAAACAAAGTCCCCCGCCGCCACTGTCTGCCCGTTCGCGATAAACTCAAAAACTATTGAACGGATTTTCATGCGGTTTTCACCAATAGACAGAGTGATTCATGAGGAAGGTTCAAGTGTATAATTCGTTAAGGTTTTGTGTAAATTGAAATATGACGATAATATTTTAAGATGTCGGAAAAAATCATGCCGATTGGGAGCTTTACTGGCGTGCGCCGAGTAAATGCTCGAAGTAACAGGATGATACGACACTACGACAGAAAAAAAAATGAAGGCATATATGCTCTGATACGCGTGCGAAACCGAGGCGGGTTAAAATAATAAAAAATAAATCTTCTCGAAATCCATCATCAACTTATAAAATAGAGTGAAAGATTTCATAAAATACAAAAGCTTGTTTGCTTACTTTTTTATTAGGACAGTAATCACCTGTCGGTTTCTAATATTATTAAACAAAACCTCCTTTTATCAACCCTCCCACGTGGGAGGAGGATTTGTTGATTGTTGATTACAGAATATTTAATTGTTTCGTTGATTGCTTACCGTAATTTTCTTGACTACCATTTTCAAAAAATGTTTCATCCATTTGATGGTTATTATAAATCATCAAATTTAAAACTATTTTCCTCTCGTCAGATTACAACCTCAATGTGACCCAAATCTTTTTGGTACAAGAGTAGCTAAGTGCTTATTCCGAGCAGCATTAACTTGAGGTCAGAACTGACCGCTTTAGATCCGATTTGTATGAGAGAGATTTGCCTCGGCCATGAGGTTTCTAATTGCAGGCTAATCTGAGATCACCCAGGAAGCCGCACTGCCGCGCTTGTGATGGGCAACGATGCAAGTAAATTTGTGTTTACGTGAAGCAGTAGAATTTATTAGATAAATTTATATTTCTATACATTTTTGGTACCAACTGGCTTAGATAGGTAATATGTTTGCGCTGCGGTCAATTCAGTAGGACGTATTTACGGGTGTTCTTCCTCTTTTGTTACGTATAATGTCATAGTAATTGGTGATCATATAAAAGTTGTGCAAGAATAATGCAAATAAGAAGAAAACACCTAATATAGATCATACATCTAGGACTACATAAGCATATGAAAAAATAAGCCCCGATTAATATTGATTTATTGATATGATACCTTTGTGCATCGAGCGCATCGTTGCTGACTGGTTAATCACACAAAGAGGTGAATTAATCACAATTAAAAAGGGCTAGATTTGAATCGGCCCCATTTACCATAATATAGGTACCTTCGTTTCTTCGAAATCTCCAAAACTTACATAATTTGAACTCACCGTTACAAAATTGTTTTCTGAAAAAATATTGAACTAATTATTTAATCAGTTTTATTATATCAAGTATATTGAAGTTTCCTATTATATCGTAAAAATATTACAAAGACAACTTCAAAAATTACTGATCCTAGCGAGCTCGAACAAACTAAATTACCATGTCTATAATTTTTAAAGTTTTCTTTGTACGTAGTATGCATTTCTACAAGTGATATAAAGTCACCTTTCATATTATATATATATAATACTTTATATTAAATTCTGTGTATCCACCAGGAGCAACGCTTCATTGAAACATTGCAATCCTTCTCAGTAATGCTTCATTAGAGGAAACATTGCTGAAATGACGAGTTATACCTGGAGGCTAAAATCTTATTTCAGGAATATAGAATTTAAACCGAATATCTGGGTTAGCTATCTTTATAGAATATTTAGGTAATATTAATTCTGTAGCTATTATTGTACAAGGACTTTCTCGTTATTTTGTAGCGTCTTACAAAACTTAGGAAAATCCAGATAAATTTAGATGCTTTTAGATTTTTTCGAAACCGACACTGTAGCGGAAAATCTGAGATGATAATGTAAAAGTTATGAATCTTAATAATAATTTGTAGAAATTATTTTTTCAATCCACCCGAGATGGCTAAATTCAAAA
Source organism: Shargacucullia verbasci (assembly GCA_947562105.1). Taxonomy (NCBI): domain Eukaryota; kingdom Metazoa; phylum Arthropoda; class Insecta; order Lepidoptera; family Noctuidae; genus Shargacucullia; species Shargacucullia verbasci. The sequence goes on along the minus strand of OX387285.1, from coordinate 10,608,554 downwards.
TGTTCAAGGAACGAACACACAGTATGTATCATGTTTGACGTTGTTTTTTTTTTTCTGCAAAGCATACAGAGTTACAGACACTGACTAAGACATGAAAGCCTACACAGAGATCTCCATTGCTATTAAAGCCTTAATTACATATCCGTATTCCCATTCATATTAACTACTAAACATCATGGATTTCTGTCAATATATTACTTGCCATCCAATCACATGTTGCTATCCGTTCTCCGACTCAGAAAGGCATCAAAAGCGATTGTCTAGATTTCGAGGAACAGTAATCAGAACCAGTCTGGACTGGCCACGTATTTCGGTGTTATTGCAAACGGAATACTGGCAGCGTCTAGTTATTCAGGACTACACCAAACATCTTCGTTGGCTTTAATCCAGGGGGCCAAGTCTAGGAATTAAAGCGTCTGGAATGTGTAAGGCACACCTTCTTAAGTTTTTGCATAAATAGGTAAAGATTTATTATTGTTTACCCTTTTGCTCCTTATGCCGTCAATTATTTTATGTAACTAATTAACGGCATAAGGAAATATGTTTTAGACAGTAGAAGAACACTAATTCTATGCAATACAAAAGTAGTTAAGAAAATATTATTAATTACTTTCGTATTCCATAGATATTTTTTTATTTAGTTTAGATTAGTTGCCGATTTTATTAAAATCACACTCCCACAGTTTTGTCAGTACTATATTGAGGGTATAAATTGCAACTTGTAGCGTTTAAAAGTCAATAAATTAATAGATATATTATATATATGTGTGTGTATTTTTATGTGATGCAATAAATTGATTGTTATTATCATTCGACATAAATTGCATGCCATATACATTCAATATATGCATTAAGTACCACATTAAAGCAAATAAAAATTATTATTAATAGTATTTTAGTATAGTATAGTAATAATTATTACAATACTTCTGAAAATGACTGGTACATTATTTCTACAACCAGTGCTTACTGATAACTGGATCTGTATTCAGGGCGCTCTTCCATTGTCTCTACATCCACGTTGTATGGCTCTCTTGCAATTAGTTTCCGCTCAAAGCACGTCTGCCGCAGACCGAAGTCTATGATCCAAGCTAAACCAACGGAAAACAGATTTCCGGTATAAGTAAATCGCCGACAAAGTAAAGGAATAATTCATAAGCTCATTCGTTGAAATATTCCAATGAAGGAAATCATATCAACTCGGTTAGTTAATGTATATGTGTGAAAGTGTTTTGAAATCGACCTATTTTTATGCAACTGTGTATGCAGTGTGTTATTCATTACCTGAACATTTTCATTGTTTTCAGTACAATACAATGTATAAAGCTACGTTCACGATAACTGTTCGGTTTCCAAACTCGCGTTTACAAACTGCGGTCAAGCATTCAGTGAGCAATGTATTTAATTTAACCCGAAGTGCTTCTAGTCTGCACACAGCCTTACATTGAAGTCCGATTTAGTTGTGATTTAGAGACATGCCAATATTGTTATATTCGACATTCATATACATGTCGTATCAGTCCGATTGCTCATAGTAAATGTCAAGACAACATGTAAGGCGCCGCTTGTTGGTAGATTTAGGTAACGAGAGTAGAATTATTTATTGATTGTTGATCACGTGAGGATGAATGAAAGGCGATTTATGGGATTTAATGCCGGAGGAACGAGTAGGTGGCTACTGGCACTCTGTGTCAAAGGGTCAACCACCTACGCCCCTAAGAGAACCTAATCTGAAGATTGACAAGTGGATGCATGAATGTAGGTTAAGCAAAAGGGGTATGTAAGGATCTTTGCTAGCGGCTGTAATTTCTGCTGCTTCCCATAGGAAAAGGCATGATGTATAACGGTTAGTTATGTTTGAACTGATGTCATAGTGCTGAAATTCCTGTATATTCAAAGACGATTATATTGCCATAAACTTGTTCTACCGACGTATGTGAGATCCATATTTGTTAACTGGTCCTAAGATACAGGAAAATTACAATTCACTATCGTCTGATGTCAGACTGTATGTCTGAAAAAATGTCTGATGTTTATACTAGTGCCCTTTGCCTATAGCTCCTGCTATTGTGCCCTATCTCCTATAATGTGTAGGACTTAGGCCAATCAAAGAACCGTCGAGCTGGCTATTTTGGGCCGGACACATTTAAAACTACTTATCGTCACGTAAAAAAGAAGAAGATCGCTCACATCTATCGCATCGTAGCTATTTTAATTTACTAACCTAACCCAATTAACAAATTAAGGCCATGTTTCATTTACCTCTACGGATGTTACTGCTGTAGCAAAAGGTAACGTTACGCAAGCTCGAATGATGATTTTAAATGAACATCAAAAACGTATTTTCTGTTAAATGAAGTCTGAATGAAAGGGACTTCACTCCCGAACAGAGATAAACGCACTTCACTTGGTTAATGTAATGAAATTTCGTGAATTTGGTATAAAATTAACCGGCTGATAGAAGCTGCCTGTAATACGTGAGGTTTTATAAAGAAATCGGAGGACTTGACTTTATGCGAGAAGCAGAGAATTGCTATGGAAAAGGGTCTTGTTAAATTAGTTCAATATCATAAAATTCAATAATTCCGTCCATTAATTTCCCACTCCTGGGCATGGGGTATTTCTCAGTCTGAAAAAGGTGTAGGTACTCCACCTCGCTGAGACGAAACGGGTTAGAGAACAATACTCTTACAACAACTATTTTGAGCCCTCTCGGGTGTGCACATAGATCTCCAATGAAAAACATACCTATAGAAAAGAAAATGTATATAATTTATGTTTTCTTTTTCGGGTCAAGCGACGTAGCACACTAATATATGCAAAATAAATATATATTTATTGTGTTCGATTAAAAAAAATGTTCATCCTAATATGACTAAACTGGTCAACCTTCAAAATCACTGCATTCCCTTGTAGCCATCCGTAAGGAAGGACCAAAGGTGATCAGGAGAACTTAACTTCAGTCCTTAGTTACAGAATGAGGGAAATGTTGAATTTTGCCACAAATGATCCCTCGGTGAAGACTTAGAAAAATAAATAAAAATAAACACTCCTACTCCATATTGGCTCGCAACACACTGGCCCAGAGACCGCCATTCACTACACATCTCCTGAGAAATCACGAGAGGTTATTCAGCCCCTACCTACCCGAATATATAGGGCTATTGTGAGCCACATTACACGAGAACACCCTATATTCGCGAATTTTGTACCACTGTGCAGAGGTTGAAATATCTTTTCAATTTCAGGCCCCTTTTTACATTATGAGTAGTGTTGCGGAGGGATGTGTTAATTTATTTACATGTTAAGGGTGAAGCGTGATCAAGTAAAATTTTTTTAATGTAACAAAATCTGTTTAAAATTGTGTGTACTAAAATAATAAAAATATAACAGATATCGTTAAACACGTGCATAATATAAATAATTTTTATAGCGTGTTTTGTCATTTTGGTGGAGTTTCTAGAGTAAAAATTCTAAAGAAGATCCAAAATTCGTAAACACTATACCTATACCTATATATAGGTGTGCCTATTTTTAACAGTTTGGTTTGGTTGTGTGTGCATGTGACATGTATGTTTGTAAACTGTACCCACGACACAGGAGAAAAACTAGTGTGGGGCAACGTTTAAAAAAAAAAAAAAAAAAAAAAAAAAAAAAAAAAAAAAAAAAAAAAAAAAGTTGTATTAACATTATAAAACCAAGCAAAGCAAAAAAATATTTACATCACAAAAATCTTTAAAAAGTGATTCGCAGAAATTCTGTCTGATTAATAAATAATAAAAAATTAAAGCAATTCCAATAAGCTTTATTACTTAGAAATTGAGCAGAGAAACATGACAGCCGCTGAATAGATAAAACTAATCAAATATTTCATCTTTATACCAAATTATAAATAAATTATTCACATAACATCACGCCTGTGTTCTTCGAAGGATTACGCAGAAGTTTATTGTTTGTTAGGGTATTGCGTAAAAACGACAGGTCATTGTGTATTCCATTTTCTCCATGGATTCGATGGGGTTGCAGGCGAAGAAAAAACTATCTATACAATATAATATCAAATATCATCTTAAGACACTGTCTGCTTCAATTATCTAGTGTTTGCAAGTGCGACGAGTGTGGTCCTGAGTTCGACTTTCGGATTTCGCAAACTATTATAATAGTATAATTTTTATTACCACCTTGAAGTTCGGAATCGTGCCTGATATTAGCAACAGGCTTGCCCTATATATGGGACTCAATAACGGCATTTGTGAAACGTGGGTTTATTTACAACAGCGTATCTCTATGGTGCTATGTCGTATTATATGTAGTGAATAAGATATGTCATTAAGACGGGCAGTAGAATTTTCATACGGCTTAAAAAGTAAGAATCATACTGTAAAAACCAGTCCGCTTGACCACCACACTGTAATATTCAGTGTGAGAATAAAAGAAAATGCATTATTTCAAAAAGAAGTTCCTGATAAATTACACTGAGTACGTTTCAATTCAATTGAATGTGCTTGATTGTCATTGTGCAACATACAACGCCCAATAGCAATTACGACCCGTGCTTATTTTCTTATTTACCCTGTCAAGTGCTGCAAAATGGACACAATAGAAAATCTATTGTAACTGGAAGCCAGTCTCTCTGTCTACAAGTCTTCGGTTTCCAAATCTTTATATAAATAAAGATTTTGGAAGCCGAAAACTTGTAAAACTATCTAAGTGAACAAATAATTTTTTGCGTGATCTAAGTGTTTATGTGCAGTGATAGCCTAGCGGTTGAACGCTTGCCTTCCATGCAGGAGGCTCTTCGGAATCATGTGCGGATCAGAATTTGATTATCTTTTGCGTTTACGGTGAAGGAAAACATCGTGAGGAAACCTGCACACCTGAGAGGGCTCCATAAAGTTCTTGACGGTGTGTGTAGTCCACCAACCCGCCCTGGGCCAGCGTGGTGGACTAAGGCCTTACCCTTCTCATTTTGAGAAGAGACCCTTGCCCAGCAGTGGGACAGTAATGGGTTGAGTTTATTTATTTTTATTAATTGTTTATCTGCTCCAGAAATCACGTCTTGTGTTAACAACAGTCATTTCATCTTCTGAATCACTACATTACGGATTTAATGGCTTAGATCAAACATTTGAAATGTCAAGTGAACTATTCTCAAGATACTCAAAGGAGGAGTCGCTACAGTGCAGCATCAAATAGTTCATTCCTAACTACTCTGAGATTGCATAGACTTTGTCTCACAATGAATTGAATAATCCTAACTAATATTATAAATGCGAAAGTAACTTTGTTTGTTTGTTACCTTTTTACGCCTAAACCACTGAACCGATCATCATGAAATTCTGCATATACGTTGTCAGGAGTACAAGAAAGGACATAGGGTACTTTTCATCTAGAAAAAAGTACTGTTCCCGAGTGAAGGAACAATAACTTTCGACGGTTATTTCTTTAGGACGCTAGATGGCGCTACGTGTGACCCAAAAATATGCACTGGTTCGTAATCAATGCGGGCGAAGCCGCAAGTGGAAGCAAATAATGTAATGCTTCTTTGTGTTGGTCTAAGCAGTATGGTTGTGGCTCCAAATAGGTGTCATCATGTAAGAGGTGACTAGGGACTCGGGACGACCACTCAAATGGATATGGATAGCTAGAAATAAAGACTTGTTCAAACGATGCTGAAATTGCTGAAACGATGTTCAAACGAATCATCATCTACCTTGGATTTTCCCAATAACCTACATTGGGGTCGTAATCTAACCGGTTGCGTGAATATCAGTATGTTACATGTACCGACTCTTTGTTGACCTCCGCCACCCAATAACCGGGGAACACTGATGGTCTGAGGTTAGACTGGTAGTCAGACTTTTTGGGCTGCTGACCCCCGTAACTACTATCGTAGGTATTTCTATGACATCCCGGATCAACTGCTAAACGTGTTCTCCGAGGCACGAAGTGGTCCTATCCAACGGTTACCTATCCAAGGATTGACCGCAGCATGCGCTGCTTAACCTGGCCGATCAACAGATATGCGCGGTGGCTATGCAGCTACGCACCCTTCATGTTCAAATGAATGACATGATAAGATAGATGACTACTAGTCATCTGAGTTACTTTTTATAAACTGTCAAAAACGACTATTTTGTTCTAAAAATGTCTGGAATACTAAGGCGTGACGTCATAGTTTTTCATTGCCATCGACATATTTGATGTTGATTTTGATAAATTAAAAATTGAAAACGCCAAAGATATAAGCAAGACATTAAGTTTTATGAGTTTTTAGAAGGAAAACTATTTACCAAACAAGATTTCAGAATTTATTTTATAGCCTATTTTCACATGTTTGGCTTGGTGATTATTATGATAAAGAAGCTTTACGGAATTTTACGGATTCTCGGACACTGTTTATACCGCAATGAACGGAGTATGAAAGAGTTCTCCTCAATTTGTATTCGGTATAGTACATAATCCTAACATCTGATGATCAATAAATTTCAAATAAATAATTATTTTATTCAATATTCAATTTGGTGCATTAAACAATCATGCCTTTGAGCTTTTCCTATTAAATCTCATATTATTAAGCTGCATATATAATTTAATTATTGTTTAATTATATTGTTAGCGGTTGAACGCTCGCTTTTTATACAGGACAGGCCCTAAGTTCAAACCCGGCCCGGCCCACCTTGCGTTTACGGTGAAGGAAACATAGTGAAGAAACGTGTACATCTGAGATAGCTCTATAAACTTTTTGATTCTGTGTGTAGTCCGCCAACCCGCACCGGACCAGCGTGGGGGACTAAGGCCTAACCCTTCTCATTCTGAGAAGAGACTCTTGCCCAGCAGTGTGACAATAATGGGTTGAATTTATTAATAATGTAAGGGTTTGGTAGCTACAACTGCTAATTAAAGAAATAACAATATCACAATGCACCAGCTGTTTGTCAATCTGCAGATGTAGTAAAAGTTAACCGAGGAAAACGGAATTCTATAACTACGTACTACATTGTTCTTTGACCTAGGGGTAATGACTTCTTATCGCTGTGTAATGTTGTTATTTTATATATACATATGTGTGTATATATATATATAACTAGCTGTGCCCGCGACTTTGTTCGCGTGGATGTCGGAACTTAACAATGTATTTTTTAGTGAGACCAAATGCACTTAACCCTACTTTTTTCTAAAATAAAATAATTTTTCTAAAATAAAAGTAGATTAAGTTACTTCTTATTACATCAGCTACCTGCCAATAAAAGTCCCGTCAAAATCGGTCCAGCCATTTCAGAGATTAGCCTATACAAACAGACAGACAAAAATTGTAAAAAATGTTATTTTGGTGTATGTACCGTATATATATTCATATGCATGTAGTAAAAAACGGTTATTTCAATATTACAAACAGACACTCCAATTTTATTTATATGTATAGATGTATAGATAACCGTAAAGGCTTGTGTTTTAGCTCATTAAAAAACGTCATAGACAACAGCTGCCGCAACGCTTTCGCTGTGACAACATAGCATCACGCCTGTACTCCCTGAAGGGTTCGGCAGAGGTGTACACCCACATTTCGCCGATCCTGTTATTGAGTCAAATATAATAGGAGGCGAGCCTATTGCCATCTACCGGGCATAATTCCAAAATCCGTGCTGCTACTAAGGACCACTAGCGGTTAGTTCAGCGCATGGCACAATCGATGAGGCACGGTACACGGTACAAATTTTGACATGCTCTGTGAAGATTCTCGTAAATCCTCGTTAGAAGGGATTTTCAGATGAAGCAATTCGAGAAATAGTGTATGAGCTTGTATGGACTTTTTTTTTTTTTTTTTTGTTGTTTACAAATAACGTTGCCCCACACTAGGAATAATTCCTGTATCGTGGGTGCGTTTTCAAACACATATATTCACATACACAAATACCCAGACCCGATACAATTATCTGTAGGTCATACAAATATTTGTTCCGTGCGGGGATCGAACCCGCGACACTTAGCGGAGAAAGCTAATCGCTTAGCCACTGCGCCAAACGTGTCGTCCAATTTAATTGCTTATACGAATTAAAACGGTATAAAAACAACATATAAGAGATCCTAAGACGCACTTCCCAACTTTCGACTCTGTAAATCTATGAGTAAAAGTAACACACATCTGCGACCGAGTAGATAACGCCTTGATCACTACGTCAATCAGTAAACATTGTACTACTATTTCGAAATTAACTTAGACAGGTAAAAACCACTAACAATCTTCAGTAACATAATTCCAGGCGTCGAATTTGCAAAGCAAGAAGTTGCAAAACGCTTAATTGTTATGAAACGAAAGCTCGCGTTTACAGATATACATAGTTCAACTTGTTAACTGGCCAGTTAATCGGCGCTGTTAAATGTAATTATGTAAACCGTAGTTAAACAACGGTGAATCCGATACTTTGTTTGCGAAACAAACGGAAACTGGTAACAATTAACACGAGTTAAACAGGAGATAGTGTAGCACGCTACAAAGTTTACAGTAAAACATTTTTTTTATTACTATCAGGCAGTTTCAGCTGCGGGGACTTCGGCCCCTCTGAAAGATGGACTTAGGCGTAATCACTACAAGGGCTTAGTGTGGTTTGTTAGAGGTGACAAGACTTCAGATAACTAGTTTAAATTTGAAAAAAAAAATTTAAATACTTTTATGTTATGTTATTGGTTGATTGGTTTTGTTTAAAAAAAAAATAACCAAAACAAAAGAAGATTTTTTTTCTTTTATTTTGATTTTATGAGGCATGTCGCTTTCTAATGTTTTCCTTCACCGTTATAGCAGTGGTGATGAATGAGCTCATTAGCCATGAATAAATCCAATCCTACACATATGCGCATTTGTATAAATTGGAACTATTAACCGATGACTCCTATGTCGTGCCAAATTTAAAATCACCTTTACCGTGTTTCAGTTTTGCAATACGTGCAATTTTTGGACACCCCTCTGTCGTACATCGGTGGGGCACTTTATGCAAAGTCGGTCGACTGAGCTGGACCAACACATTTTCATATAGGTATGCACTCTAATCGCTTCTTCTACGCTGATCCAGAATGTGTTACAACCACAATATAAATAGGTACCTCAGAATACCGCACTATAACTCTATGGATACCCTCATAATTCCCATATAATAAATCGTTGAATAATTACAATTTCTTTGTATAATCCATATCCGGGCACAAGTGGCTTTGTTTCATGAATTCTTCATAACGATCCTTGTTTAATAATAAATGGACTTGAAACAACTGTTCAGTTTTAAATATTAATCCATACTGATCAGAACTGATTGCGAATTGAACGCAAACTTTGTTCTTACTGTTGCGTGAACATTTAAAACGAGATAATACGTTCGTATTTATCATTCATTGAGGAAATTTAACGGAATATGCGGTTTTAATTAATTGTATTTAATTTTATTTTAACCAAAATGATTTTAAAATGTTATGGGTAGGTATAATAATGTAAACGAAATTATAAATATTTCTTTAGAGGACATCATGCACTGCCTGGTACACTCGTCGTCGGCTTGCCTAAATTTTGGCCATTGGGTGAGATGTCAATATTCACGAGGTCACAATTAAATCCAATTTTTTTATTTATTTATTTATTTATTAAAGTGTCTGTCTGTTTGTTACCTCATTACGACTAAAACAACGAACTGATAGCCTGGGTACTGGAGAAGGACATAGGCTTAATTTTACTATTGCAGCAAAACATTAATTAGATAATAAATACCGACAAAGGACGTCATGGGCAACATCTATGTATATATCATAAAGTAAAATTGCTAAATATTTCTGAAGATAACAACGTTAAAAACATTAATCCCACGACCAATAGGGTTTAAATCAAAGTATCGGTGGTGTGTAGGTAATGTACAAGGAACCAATTTAAAGTCTTCTCAACTTTTCTTGGTAAAGGATTTGCATTTTGACATTGAATCTATATAAGAAATGAGGCTATTTAAAATCTTATGGTAATTTCTGGTGTTATTTTTAATTGATTAAGCTGAGAACAGTCGCCGGCGCACAGAAACAATACAGTATCTATTGTGTCTACGTAGTCTCGTTTGACGGGTTAAATAGTATATTCAATGATAATTATATGGCAACACTTAAAAATATTCTGTCAGTAATGTATATCAGTTAAAGATTTGCTAAGAAAGGGATAAATCTACATATTCACAAAAAAAAAACTTGATATAACCAAAATATTTTTCTAGAATTTACATCAAATAAATCAGCTTGAACCGTAATAAATATTCCTTTGTACACTCAGGCACTATTCTAGCCTATTTTGAAACGAATAAGGGATTCTATTCTACAATAGTAATGTAGGTATTCAGCTCAAGGATCTCTTCACCTACGAACGTAATTCAGTGATATTGCTCATGAAATTGGTAGCAATATACCCATGATACCATCTCATTCCACCCCACAATGTTGGCTCCACTTGTCAATCAATCATGTGGAAGTTTGGTACATTATCAGAGTTTATTTTGTGAAGAAACGGGAATATTTTATCTTTTCATGGAGCTGTGAGGGGGAATATGTCAAGTATTATGTTGATTGAAGTTTCGATAAAGAGAACACACATGAATATTTGTCATTCATACACTAAATATGCGGACCAGGACTTAAGTTTTCCTAAAATAACATAGCGTCACGCCTGCATCACCAAAGGATTAGGCAAAAGTGTACTAACGGGTACAATTCCAAACTCCGTGCTGCTACTGAGAATTTCCATACAGTGAAACCCAATTACACTGTGCTCCATCCAAGAATTAAACCCAGGACCTCACGCTCAGCAATCGCGCTTTAGACCACTAAACCAATGGAGGCAGTCTTCCCAACATAAGTAGTCTTTTACTAAGTTTTTGTTATACCACTTAGGTGCTAAATAAGTATATGGCCCATCTGATAGTAAGTAGTTACCATGACCAATAGACGCGCATCACACGCGCGTTGAACAACCCTGAAAAATATTTTCACTCCCTGTTTGAAGAACTGTTGGAAATAAATTTTGGCTTGTTTAAAGCCGCCTCGGGTCACGCCATCATCTTCAGATGTACCGAACGATTTCTGTTCAATAAACTCGGGAGTTCGGTACTGACCGAAATAGAAAATTGAAATTGTTTCCAGTAAATTACAATTATATTGCGCCTTTATCCAACAGTTTGTTTGTTTACAGGAATAAATTTAAATCGTCGTTGAAGTTCTAACACCACGTAAGTCATTTTTGGTGGTTTTGACATTTTGATGCCATTTTCTAGACAATCTGAAGACGCGTTGTTTCAGCCAATCAGAAACAAGCATCGTCCAATAGAAACTCGTAACATGAAATGAATATAAAATGGTATTATACTGGTGTCTATGTAAAATTATGGAGATTTTTCAGTCTCCTGAAAAGTTTTTTTTTTACATACGTGGAGTTAGAGCAACGACGAATATAAATATTCCTCTTTGTGATGTTGGTATCTGCATTGCAAGAGTCATGTATAATAGAAAACTAGACTTGACTTTATAAGTCAATAAATATGAGTAAAAAGATATTTACTTACTACATAAAGTAAAAAAATACAACAAAAGCACGCTAAGCAATTGGTCCCAGGTGTCATACGAAGACCTATGACAGTCGTTACGGGTGTCAGTAGCCCAAAACGTCCGACAACCAGTCTAACCTTAGAGTACCAGTGTCTCGCAGTAATTGGGTGGTCAGAAGGCAGTCGCCTCGTGTAAAATAGTGACATACAGCCGCAACCGGTTACATTGAAAGCCGACCCCAATGTAGTTGGGAAAAGGCTAGGCAGATGATGATTTAGTTAATACAACAGGAAATTGTAGTTCATAGACTTGTATTCGCTAGTTAGAAATGAGGTCTTCCTCTTTCGTGCGAATGCATAAATACTTTACTATAAGCTATTTCAAAGAGCTATAAAATAGTAATAAACTTAAGAAGAAATAATATTACATTGAAAAGATTAATGCGTTGTTACCCAATGCGAATGAGTTCCATCTTCCCACAAGAGTTGAAGACGGTATTACCACGTTTAGAAGTGATATTTTAAACGTGCTAATACCTTTTTTGTATTATTACATGGGACTTAATAATGGGATCGGTGAAATGTGGGTGTACAATAATACACCTCTGCCTAACCCTTCGGGGAATACAGATGCGGCTGAATCCGAGTATTTTATACAGAGCGACTGCCATCTGACATCCGTTACCCAATTACTGGGAGACACTGTTAACCTTAGATTGATTGTCGGACTTTTTGGACTGCTGACACCCTAACCGGCAGCCTAATTACGTAAAAAAGCGACAGCAACGCGATAGCCACGCGACAGCAATCTCACTGTCAGCCAATACATTATATGTCACAAAAATGACGTTTGACAGAAGTTGTCGCGCGATCTACGCCTGTCGCTACATAGGTAATTAGGCTGCCGGTTGTCATAGGTCGTAGGAGTCACTATATAATATATAGGTACCAACTGCTTAACGCGCTTTCCGAGGCACGGAGGGGTCTTGATGTGTAAATAATAAACACCTATCCAAGGACTGACCGCAGCAAACGCTGCTTAACCTCTCTGATCAACTAATCTGCGCGTTACCAAAAGTGGTATTAATTCACTTCGCTTTCCATAATTATCCCGTATTAACTATGTTCCAATTATCGATTGTAGCGTATTAAAATTAAAATAAAAAATATTAAACTTATTTCCGCTGGCGGTTTTTTATCAATACCATTTCGAGATAAGCATTGTGTTCGAACAATGGGAAATAATTACAGAGTACCGATACTGGATGTGACGTCAGTAATTGCTCGCCACGCGTTTTGTTCGCACGTTACTGCGTACTTCATAAGAAAAAGCTAGATATATACATGTATTCCAGAGAATAATACTGAATTTCACCAATGCTTCCTACTGTTTGTTATTCATTCACGCAAAAACTACTGAACGGATTTGGTTGAAATTTGGAATGGAGATAGCTTAAACCCTGGATTAACATATAGGCTACCTTTTATCGCGAAAAGATACTGTTGCCGCGGGATGGTCAGCGTCACTGTAAACCGCGGGTATTACCGTAGGGTGCAGCTATCTACACTCGCTTCCTTTTAACATGGGCGAAATGGGTCTACAATATAAAACTCCTATGCCTATCCCTTTGGAGAATACAGGCGTGATGCTTTGTTAACATAAAAGTACTGGAGTAATGGCTCCAACCATGTGATCATTGGTTCTTATACCCGGTATAATAGAGCCATTGTTATTGGCAAAAATGACGCTATTATTTATAAATACTTAATTGCCTGCTCTATTCAGTCTTCTAACTGGGGCTCTCCAAAACAGAGAATTAGTCACCCCACGAGGAAAGGCCGTCTTGTGTCACCGGAGATGTTCTAATGGCCATCAAAGCCTAAAGGATCGTTAGCACACTACCAAGCCCTCAGTTGTCACTCGTTAGAGGTTAGCCAGAATAGGCAGGTTGTATGTGTTCCATGAACTAATGAAGCAGTTTTGCAAATAGAAGATGAATCCAAGCTATGATAATTGTAAACCTTAGCCTTCAACGGCCACAGTTACGATGAATTACACATACTTATTACGTTTACCTAAACAGCATCACGACTGTTTTCTCCGAAGGGTTAGGCAGAGATGTACTATTTATACATCCGCGTTTTAGCGATGCGATAGCAGAGGCTTTATTATTACTGCGGGATACTACTGAGAATTTGCTAAGAGAAAACCCAATAACATTGGCCGACCTACAAATTAAACTCAGGACCACGCTCAGCGGCTGCGCTTGCGATCAATGATACGAGTAAAGTCAGTATTTAGTCCCTGTGTTTACATTCAAACAAAATTCTTGCTTACACAAACTTTAAGTATAAACCTTTAGCGTGAATATGCATTAATTGCAAAAGCTGCTCATTTAAGGTTTCTATGTAGATACGAGAACGAACAAAGGTCGGAATGAACTTCGTGAGTACTCTAATTTTGTGAAAACGGGAAATAGTTGATGCGGGAAATTTCCCACTGTGCTAAATACAATGCCCGGCTGACTTGTATAAAGAGAGTTATTTATAATGTCAGTGCTGCGATGAATTTAACTCGTCACGATATGTTATTGTGGACACGACAATGACAATTATGTCGTGGTAGGTATTGTGAGTGCGTGCGCTACTAATTGGAATCGGTGATAGGTGTCATGGCGACGCTGTTGATTGATTGCAACGATTTTTGATGTGAGATAGCGTTAATGTTTTGGGCGTTGACGTATCCATGTTATGACGTGCTGAGTTTTTTTACATGGAGATACATATCAATTCAGTTACCTGTTTATTCAATAAGTGATTGTGGGCATCATATTTTAGATATACCTACATAGGATGCTACTGTTTTAAAAGTTGATAGCCTTTTGTTTTTCCAAATTTATATTTTTGTTTCCATACTTACCCCGATAAATCGGTGTACGTTACACCTCTTATCTAACCACGGGACATTAATAACAATAATTTATTTTATTACCCTCATAAATATCCACATTTAGAATGGCATAAGAAACGCATTTCAATTAAAGTTACGTTTAGAAGTTGGTGCGCGGGCTGAACGTTCAACAAATGGAATTATAAGCCCGTCTTACACTCGCGGTTACCTCCGCCAAACTTGAAGTTGCGTTCCGAAATACACTGCGGCACAATAATATAATATTTTACTTAAATGAGGCTCATTATTGAACAAGTTGCATTTCAAAGAAAGCATTATAGAATGTATTTAAAAATAAATAAAGGATTATAGAGACATTTATTAAATATAACATTATTTTTCATTAAATGAATTTCAGTCTGATAACGATAAATTTCGACGACACGGTTGGCGCAGTAGTTGAAAGACCGACTGCTGTGCTACGTGTCGCGAGTTCGAATCCCGCACGGAAAAAATATTTGTATGATCTAAAAATAGTTGTTTCGGTTCTGGGTGTGTATGTCCATGTGAAGATTTGTGTTTGTAAACGCACCCACGATACAGGAATTATTCCTAGTGTCGGAACGTATGTTTAAAAAAGAAAAAGAATTTAGTTTGCATTTGATTCGGATGCAAATCTCGAATAACGGATAGAATGAATGAATAGCAATGTCTAAATCTAGTACTTATATGATACTAAAACTAAAACGATAGTATTTTCTTTCGGCAAACCTAATGCTACTAGTTTCGGAACGCGCTTGTAAACACAAGGCAGGCATCGAGTTGTGACTACACCTCCCTCTGATTAAGGAGATATATGTTTAGTGGCATTGTGACATGTTGCTATAATCTTCAATATACAGAGTTTTATATTGTTAGCAAGTGGCTAGATTAATTAATATGCAGAACCATATGAACCACTGAATTCCAATCCTGACTTTTTACATTTAAAAAAAGTTGGTGACTTTTTGCATTCAGAATTTCGAGCCGCAGTTAGTGCTGGCTCTCACTTGATATTAGTTTTAGCTAGGAATGCTGAAGCTACTTTTACTTTTATAGAGTTGCGAATAAAAATGATTTAAGAGCTAACAAATATTTCCGTGTTAGGTACCTATATAACTGGAATCTCAAGGGACCTAGGATTTTTAATCACCTAAAGAGGCTTTTCATTTATCCAGATTCCCACTTAACAGGTAACACATTAATAACTATTGTCCTTACAAAGTTAAATTTTGGGATATTTTAAATTAAACAAGTATAGTTTCGCGTCCTTATTCATCGGAAACTAAAATAAATGAAAGTTATGTTTGTATAATAAGTACAAGCTAGATTAATTCAAAATTGTACGAATTTAATATTACGAAATAAACGTAGATACAATATTCATTCACAAAGATTATTCCACGGGCAAATTCCAACTGAAAGCCGAAATCCAAAATCTATAACTCCGCAGTGCATTACAGGATACGATTACATCTCAAAAATGGATATTGGGAGAATTTGTACCTAGATTATTGTTAACAATTTCCAGCAGGTAATCCTAATGGCTGTACAAGTCTCATTGTGCTTTAGGGGCTGTTCACACTGTCGTGAGCGTTAACGTAAACGCTGACAAAGAATCGGAGATATAATATCTGTGTTAACGCTTTCATGTTTGACTGCCTCGTTGGTCTAGTGGTCGCAAGCGCAACTGTTGAGCATGAGGGTGTGTGAGCGTCTTGGGTTCGATTCCCGGGTTGTGTAAAATGTTACTGGGTATTCTCAGTAGCCGCACAGAGTCTGGAACTGCGTCTCATCGGCGAAATGAGAGTGTAGAATAGTACACCTCTGTGTAACCCTTCGGGGAATGCAGGTTATGATTGATGGTGATGATGCTCTGAAGCTTTAACATGTAAAATGATATCGTCTGCGTTTACATGGGAATGGTTTGGTATCTAAAGTTCTTAACCATGATACCCAGACACTCCTATAGTGTAACTTTGTATTTTTATTATATTTTCAAATCTGCGTCAAATCCGTTGGTGCTAACGCCGTCGCGTGTAGTGAAAAATAACTTGCTTGCCTTCTACTGGCATTTCGTGCGGATGAAATATAAACGCTATACACTTGAATTAGTATCGTTTTTTCCCTCTCTCTAGAATAGCCGCGTTACACATTGCATGCAAAAAATCATTCGTCGTGCAATGCGTTGGCACCTTATTTTTGTGGAATACACAAAACATTTTCAAGTATTTGGTGTGTTTCCGTGCAAGTGAAGGCCTGTTTTCACGACCGTTACAACTGGCGTTCCAAACCTAACGCTTCCAAAATCTTTTATTGTAAATTCTGCCTAAAACCCCTTTTATCGTAGTTTCGGCGTAAACATTAATGTTTGAATGATTTTCAGCGTTGACGTACAAAAGGAGGCATTTATATCAGCGTTTTAATTAACGCTAAAACCCGTGTGAACTGTCCCTATCCCGCACGTATATTGCAGGCCTTACACACAGGCAAAGCGGATCGTTACTAATGGAAAATATTTTTTTATGATACAGAAGCGAGCCGACTGCATCGCCAGTGCCGGATGCGGACCGCTCCGGATAAAGTACGGATGTTCATTATTGAACATAGTTTGTGCTCATAACTGCACATGAACGAACGGACTGCGTTATTCACTGTTTGTTTGTGTTGTAATAATGTATGGAAAAGGTTATTGATTCGGAGCTAGCAACGATGTCTTGTTAACAATTAGGAAAGCGGTTGGTTAATGGTAATTAATGCTGGTTGGAAGTTATCTATAGTAATCATTAAGCTTGACTAAAATTTGGTTAAAATTCATTAGATTTCTTAATCAAAATTTATGATAACGTAACTGTGTCTGATACTGGCAGTACTGTACCTATGTTGGCTTATGACAAGTTGTCACAAGCCATCACACCCATAACACACGCTCATGAATTCTGTCTTTATTGACAAATAAGTAAGTGTGAGGGAAACAAATGATCGTTATGGGCGTCGCGAAAGTGAAGCGCTAAGTGTAATATGGAGCTAAGTATAATTTAACAACAATTTGTAAGCTGTCACAAGTCATCATACAATGCTGCCAGTGTAGTTACAGAAATAAATGTGCACACACATACTCAGTGCATCTCTACGTCTATGTGCGTGCAAAAGTCGCTATGTGTTATTTTGTTATTTTCGGATTTTTTATGCAGTGTTAATCTTTATTTCATTACGCACATATGCATAATTTAAAGAATTATGAATTGTATCTATCACTGGGTATTTCCCGCGAAAATTCAGTTTTATGCGTCTCCTGTAAAATGTGTAACAACACATAGTGATTATAGAAAGCACAACGACGACTAACCACCTAACACAAGTAAAATCAGTCTACGAGATTATTGTAGACTAGCTTCAGCCTGCCAATTCGTCTGCGTGATCTACACATATAATTTATAGCACTCTATAATAATGGGGGTTAATGTAGCTATCTATCGGTGAAAGAGATTACCCCCTACATACAAACAAACAAATTTTACCTCTTATAATATTAGTGCAGATGTCAAAGAAATTACATGTTCACGGGTCCACACAAAATCTGCCTTTAATGGTTCAAATGATATTACACAAGGATAATGGTTGCACCAACATATCGATAGCGATAAAAACAAATAGCAACAGATTGTCGCTTGTTGGACGGGAACCCTCCGTTTACCCTAAACCTAAACGCGCATGTGGTCGTAGCGATTATTGCAGTAACCGGCCATTTTTATATGGGAATAGGGTTATGACGATTTCAGCGATTTTTTCTGTTGTTCTTCATCATAAGAAGTGGTCCCAGTATTAAGATATATTGTTATGATTATGAGGCGGATTGCAAAGGGCACGACAGATAGTACATTATACGTTGAGCACAGTATAACTGTAAAGTACGTCGATGCCCCATTAGTTAAAGTGAGTTGTTTGGTATCACATTATTGTTTTTAGATAGTTATCGTGATGATTAATAGATTTTGATAGTCATTGATCGTCTGCCTATACGCACGAATCCATTTTCGACAGCATCGTCATCAAGTATCTACTCAGGTGCTCCAAAACGCATTCAAATATGTAATGAAAAAAAAAAAAGAAGACGCCAATTTTATGTTCAAATTAACCAACACATGAACAGATAGACGAGTCATACTTTAAGTGAAAACCAGATGTCAATATTTAGGTACTTTTCAAATATACAAATATGGAATGATAAGCAGGTACCTCCTTTAAGGCGTGTTTTTCTCCTCGAAATGGAAATATGATTATTTCAATAATAAAGATGTGACAGCTCGAAACTGAACACCTCGAGAACTTCCAACGTTGAATAATAGATCCGATCAATTAGCCAAGAAACTGCTCGTAAGTTCGGCCGATGGAAACTTTGTATAATTGCAATACCTTTCACAGTTTCTGCCATCGTTATTCATTATGTATTCGCTTTAACTTAAGTCTCTATCAACGTGGGCAAGTTACTTTTTTGTTTGGAAAACTTTGAATCTATGTTTTATTGGGAATGTTATTCTGAAAAGGCTTCGTTTTACTGCATATTATCTGTCTATTTCTCTTTAATGTTAGGGAAGATAGAACCTGCGCACCCTGGGCAGTCAGCCTCGCTATCACACCATTGTTGACTGGCTGATATTTCCAAAACGACCTGGGCCATTCCAATTTCCACCAATTAAAATCTTTACTAATATATGTATAAGTACTGTACCGATCTTTTTTTATGTACAATAATGTGGGTTTGTATTATATTGCTACGGACGAGGTTCTAATCAAGGCTCGTTAGTGTGATCTTTTGCCTGCTCATCCACGATTCACACATCGCGGGAAGCTACCTGAATCCTCTAGTGGTCTATTCTCTTGAGCCTTTAATAACCTTTTAGGATTTGTATCTGTATTCGTATTATTCATCGTATTATTATGCATTTGTTTGAGAAAATAATCCTTTTCCAATACGTCCATTCAGAATGCTGTAATCTACGGAACAATACTAGCCCGGCGCACGTGAAAGTATTTATGTTTTTTAATCTGAAATAAATTCACAATATATTTAAGTGGCATTACGTTTGTAGTCCCCGAAGGGTTTGGCTACTGAACACTCAAATTTCGACATAGTCGTTGTTGAATCTCACATAATAGGACTTATTGCCATTTTCCAAGCACAGTTCAAGACTCCGTGATGCTACTGAGAATTTCCATCTAGAAAAACTCAATAACACTTTATCCGACCAGGGAATCGAATCCAGAACCTCACGGTCAACACGCGCTTGGGACCATTAGACCAATGAAGCAGTATATTTATCTAGTGTGAAATAAAATAATTGAATAGCATTTATCATATCCAATGAACCATAATTATAATTCTCATAAATTAGTATTCATACCGTGTTACGAAATAAATAAACATTTATAGAAATTTGTTTGGACATAACCACGGATTAAATATATGAACATAATACCTATCGATCTGCTAAGAGCCATGTTCACCACCAACCAACGAATTAACAGACGTTCAAATTAAAATCCGACGTTTACCATTACCTATAGAAGTTCATTTTAAATGGGCGTGTTTGTATTCCTCTTCTTTTTTAAGAATTTATCTTGCAGTCGCTAGTGCTCTCTACCTCTTTTATCTTCTATACTTTTGACTTCTTGATGGTACATACGTCTTGACCCCCATTTTCTCCTTCACTTGTTCGAAGTTTCGTCTAGGTCTTCTCCTTTTTGGTCTACTTGTCACAAACACGGCTGCTATGAGTGAAGTGAAAGCCTGGGTGAGATTCTCGGGTTCAGAGGAGTGTTATTGAGTCTATTTGCTACAAAAAAATATAAGCTGTTAGAAAATTATCAATAGCAACCCGGTGTTTGGAATAGTGCCCGGTAGATGGCGATAGGCTCGCCCCATTATATGGAACTTAATAATGGAATCGCTGAAATCTGTTTGTACAATACTGCCGTCATAGTAAGAAAGGGCATAACTATAATATTTTTCAAAATTAAGTTATATAGCTTTTCAGAATCAATCGTCAAAATTATCAGAATCAGAAGCGGCAGAATAGTACACCTCTGTCGTACCCTTCTCCTATTTTAGGTCTTCTCCTTCCTTTTTTAATTTCTATAATCGTAATAATGAATTTGTCGTGTATTCGTGTCAAATCAAATGACAAATAATTTCTCGTCTTTAAATATTTCTTATATTCATTAGTCGGTAGAAATGTTGAATAGTAACTTTAAGTTAGATATTTCACGCATAGATCCCTGTTCCCATTACTCTTCATTACACCACAAAATACGTAGCGAATATCGAAGGCTTAGGTTTTTTATCAATAATCCAATGATCGTATTTTATTTAAACGTAAATAAGGTATTGTCGGTGGGCCGCCGCCGTAAATTACCTTGTCTCGGAGGATTGCCTCTCCCGACTCCAATAAATATTAATCAACACTTAGAAATAAAAGTGTTAACTGAGAATTCTTTGTATATTTTGCGAAACAGAACTAAATATGGAAATAGTGAGCAATACAGTTTTCTCGGTTGATTTTTCTTAAGATAAATTTTTCTTTTCTTTTTGTGGGTATGATACATTAGTTAACATGTCTTGTCCTAGTCATATCAATGGCTAAGTTGTAATAAGGCCCAATCTCCAAAAGCTAAGAGATATCTGCAGTTTTAAAAATAAAATAAAAATGGAAAATGATTTTTTGGTGCCAACGTTTGAAAATCCAATAAGTATTAGGTACTTCGCGTTAGGGTTACGAAGTTTACGAAGAATATTAATCACTTTAGCCCATTTAGGTTAGTAGGCTATTGTACTACTTCTACTGCTGGCGTATCGGCACAAGTTACCACGCCCGGAAAGATTGGTCAGTCAAAATTGATGGTATCGAGGCTGACTGCCCAGGGTGCACCAGACGATCTCAGGATTCGTCACTCGTGTAGGCTCTTTCCTTGCACCCAATTGTTATTGTACTGTCAGTGGCTTAATAGAGGTCATCTATGCAACACATCACACTAAACAAATAACATATTGTATCGCTTTCCCTAACAGTTCAATAGTCGCCTTCCATATAGGAGGGTCTGAGTTCAAACCCGGCCCGCACCTCTGACTTTTCGGAATTATATGCGGATCAGAATTTGATTATCTCTTGCGTTTACGGTGAAGGAAAACATCGTGAGGAAACCTGCACCCCTGAGAGGGCTCCATAAAGTTCTCGATGGTGTGTGTAATCCGTCAACCCGCACCTGGCCAAAGTGGTGGACTAAGGCTTAACCCTTTTCATTCTAAGAAGAGACCCTTGCTCAGCAGTGTGACAGTAATGGGTTGAATTTATTTATATCTCCTTCAAAAGACAAAAGGCCAGAAATTAATAAGAGCTCCATATGAAATTCTTAGTAGCACCCTGAAATTCGGAATAGTGCTCGGTAGATGGCAATAGGCTCGTGGGAATTTATACCGGAATATAAAATGTGGCGAAGATAGTTCACCTCTGCCTAACCTATCGGGGAAAACAGGTGTGAAGCTATAATATATGTTCCCAGATATCTATTACCATTATACACATTGGGAATATATTTCTAAATTGATTTTTTTTTTTAAATCTTTGCCCCTCACTTGTAGTTATTTTTGTATCGTGGGTGCGTTTATAAACACAGATATTCGCTTAAACATACACCCACAACCGGAACAATTATCTGTAGATCATACAAATATTTGTTCCATGCGGGAATCGAACCCGCGACCCGTAGCGCAGTAGTCGATCTCTGAACCACTGCGCCAACCGTGCCGTTGTTTAGTAGCACGGAGTCTGGAACTATGCCCGGTAGATGGCAGTATGCTCGCCCCCTATTAAATAGGACTCAGTGAAGGCATCGGCGAAATGAGGCTGTATATGTACTTCACCTCTACCTTACTATTCGGGGAATACAGGCGTGATGTTATGTTATGTTATGTAGAATCAATATTCGTGAAAGTTAGTGCATTGATCACTTTTCAAATGTTTACATCACTACAGTTTGCACATTGACTCTCATTTATTTATGCAGCACACAATTCACGTAGCGATGCTTACGTTCATTTAGAATCATTGTGCCACTCACTTTCTTCAGCTTTCATAGCCTAAGGAACATATAAATGTATATTAGGTATATTAAACTTTCCACAATGATATTTGAAATATAGAAATCACAATATTTCTCTGATATTCATATAAAGTATCTCTTCAAAGACGGAAACGAGCTTGAATATATACTTTATCCTAATAAATACTTTAGAATTGTGTGGTAATCATAATTAATGTTGATATTAACCGATCCAACTAAGATACATACTTATCTTGTTAAAGTTTTTCGGATGTTTGCGAATTTGAACCCACTAAATTTCGACGGCCAGAGGTCCTAGTGTAAGTTTCTTTCGACAAACTCGATTTAACGCATCGAATGCGTTCAGCGCTCCGATTGGTCCGTTTTGTGCTCTCCATCAATTGGAGCGCCGAACGCGTTCAAAGCGTTAAAAAGAATTTGTCGAAAGAAACTTATACTAGGGCCTCTACTGTATACTGTATACATTCTAGACTAGAAGTTTAGTTTCAGTTAAAGAATTATTTTAAAGAACTTAATTGTCAGGACTGTCTCATTGGTATAGTGGTGACAAGCGCGCTGAGCATGAGGTTTTGGGTTGGATTCGCGGATCGGGCTAAGTGTTATTGGATTTTTCATGAATTTTTTCAGTACCAGCACGGAGTTTGGAACTGTGTCCGGTAGATGGCAACTAGCTCGCCCCCAATTACACGGGACTTAATAACAGCATCGGCGAAATATCGGTGCTGTTATTAAATCCCGTACACCTCTGCCTACCTCTTCGGGGAATACAAGCGTGATGTTATGTTATGTAACCGAATTGTCCTACTCTACATAATCTTGGTTCTGAGACATTAAAACAAATGGACGATCTAAGTTCAATAACTTACCAGTGGTGTATTTGTGACACGAAAAGAATTGCTTAACAATTAAACGACATGACATATTAATTAAGGTCAGTTCGGGTAAGATCGGCCATCGGGTAAGATCGTACAGATCGAATTCGATTCGATTCCGGCTGATTCGAGCACCTTTTTAATTGACCTCGTTCTCCAAGCAATGCAAGCTAATAAAAATGCTTCTATTGACTGGAGAACAACATATTAAAAGTGGTCGACTCAGCCGGAAATTCGATCTGTACGATCTTACCCGAACTGACCTTACCTATAATTTAATCACCAAATTCTCAAAACCAGTTGATTACACCCAAAAAGCTGCAAACCCACACCATGCACTATCGAATTTCAATTAAGTTAATTCAATCGAAATTTTAAAAAGAAAAATATTTTAGTTCGCAAAATTGAGTGAATCCATTCCAGTGCGTTTGAACCGGCGCGCCCGGTGTTTCGCAGTAATTTTATTTGTAATGGCCCTGTGGTTTCGGTTGCCGTACACCTATGCTGATGTATTTACCGTAAATAGGGAAAAGCTGGTTTTCGATCCCGAATGTGAATACTCTGTAATCGAAGTAAGAAGGTCGTTGGAACGCCTAACATTGGAACTTCAACGTTGACGTTGTTTGGCCGTGATCTGTATGTAGTTTTTGTACTACCTTATACACTTCTTTATAATAAAATGTTAAGAGCTTCTGCTCATCATACTACACAAATTTTATCGTAGGACTATCTCTGCAATCGAGATACAAAGTAGCTGTTCCATATAATGTATGGATATGAATTTAACTGCGGCAAATTGTGTGGACTAGTCAATTATATGATGACGACACGGTTGGCATAGTGGCTAAGCGATTAGCTTTCTGCGCTACGTGTTGCGGGTTCGATCCCCGCACAGAACAAATATTTGTATGATCTGCAGATAGTTGTTTCGGGTCTGGTTGTCTGTGTATGTGACATGTATGTTTGTAAACTGTACCCACGATACAGGAGAAATCCTAGTGTGGGGCAACGTTTTTAAAAAAAGAAGAAAAAGAAGGAGAAGATTTTAGAGTTGGTATCACTAACATGTGTTATGAATAGTGAAATTATGAATAGAGAACGAACTTATTTTTTTGATAATTCAAAATTAATGCTGTAGGCACTACTGTAGCGGGTATCCCACAAAAGATTTTCAAGACTGGAAAAGTACCATAGGGTCATCTTCGATCAAACCTGGTTCGCAAACGAAGCCAATTTAATCGCCCTTAAAGGTAACACACTTTCTCCTGATGGTACGCCTCGGGAACTCTTAAAAGTACCCTGGTGTCACACTCAATAAAAGTCACATCGCGGGGGAATAACTGTAAAAGGTCTCCTGATACCCTTGTTCTGTAGAGCATGGCAAAATGTGATCACAATGTGTCGCTGTTTTCTAGAGAGCAATTCGAAGGCCGCTATACGTAATGATGCTATGGATATATGAAGTACAGAGCAGATAAAAAGTAATGCAAGCAAAAGACACATGTATGAGCACAGAACAGGTGTACTTGTACTATGTCCACCCTTTCTTTATTCATGTGTTCTCCCGGCTAATTGCCAAGATCCGCATTGTTTAGAGGAACTACTAGGACGCTCATTAGCAAGCTCATGATGAGTTCCTTCATCGGTTATGCGACACGTTTCGAAGACTGTCTACCTCCTGCGACCCGTATTGAAACTATGCTTGGTATGGTGTTACCAAGTTACTGCGGAATGAAACTTTTTTCTGTATGATAAAAGAACATTTACTGCAAGTGTTGGCCACAGACCGAAATATCTGGAAATCAAAGACTTTGCCCAGCAGAGAGACAAACAGAATCTACTCGTATAGACGAAATAGCTAAGTCTTTGAATTTACCACTGCACAATAAATAATGATTTTCGACTGCTACTAATTAGATAGGTATAAGTCCCTATGAACTACAACATGGAAGATAATTAAATTTGTTTTTTTTTTTTCATGTTCATATCAGTATGCTAGTCCCGTCAAGGTGCGGCTCTCATAAGATTCTCCAAACCACATTCTATATTAAGTATAGGATAATTTATCCAAGACGTGAAGGAATGCGAATAAAAACAAGTCTAAGATGGGCGACGAAAATTCATTCGTGACTGGGTCACCTTACGAGTCTTTGTTGAGGAGATTCTGAAGGAAACAATAAACCAAAACACTAACAATACACTCGATCCTGCTTCAATGGGGCTCTGGGGTCCCGAGAATGATGTGCCATAAGGCAGGAAGTACAATAACACCTTGTATAATGGATAGGTGCCTCACAACGTAAGACAGATAGCCGGCCGTACGAAGAACTCTGCCATGTTTTATTCATACTTCTTGACTCGCGGTAAGTGCCACTAGGCGAAATTTATTTCTTAAAATTTTATATTATGCGATTTAATTTGAGTAATAGGTTTGATGGACTAGTGGTAGGTAGCAATTAATTAAGATTAGACTTCCATACATAAGCATGTTCAGTACCGCCATCATGGGTTTTCTTACTATTTACTATCAAAGTAAAGTAAATTTTCATGATAGCGATTTTAGTTCTTAACTTGGTTACATTAGGGATTAGAGTCGTTAATGTGACATCTAGTCATAGTAAAGATTTTATTTACTATTTACTATTTTATAGAGATGTCATGTTAGCAACTCTAATCCCTAATGTTAAGAACTAGTTAAGAACTAAAATCCCTATCATGAAAATTTACTTTGATAGTATCTATCAAATATCTATATATAGATCAACTTTATTCATCAAACATCTTTGAATATTTTTTATCGGTATTTATTTCCAAAATTTACATATTGAATTAATTAAGACAGCCGGCGCCCCGCGTTCAGTCAGACCCACTAGCTTTTCTATTGATTCGATAGTATATGCTCAGTGCCGGCTTTACCTACTGTCCAGGGTGTGCAGTGCACACGGGCGCAGGGTCTCAGGGGGCGCTGAGCGCCGCGCCGCTCGCGGAACTTAGATACAAAAACAGCACATTGTTCTAATTTATAAAATAAACTGTGTTGTTTCGTAACCACGCTGGTGGCCGTGGGCGGAACCTAGTCATTTATATTGAACCATTTGCACCCGAATTTTGATGACATTTTGGTCGCGCGCCTACTAGAGGGCGCCAGGGTATTTTTTGTACCCGGGCGATACGTGGGCTACAGCCGCCCCTGTATATGCTCGTAGTTTGCGTCATTGTACAGGTAATACATATTACTATATAATACTTATACTTGCCCGAGTATTTTAAAATGTTTCATAGCATCATAGCATTACGCCTGTATTTCCCGAAGGGTTAGGCAGAGGTGCACTAAATTGTACACCCACATTTTGTCGATCCTGTTATTGAGTTCCATGTAATAGGGGGCGAGTCTATTGCCATCTACCGGGCACAGTTTCAGACTCTATGCTGCTTTTGAGAATTTCCATACAGAAAAACCCTATAACACTTTGCCCGACCCGAGAATCCAACGCAGGACCTCACGCTCAGCAGTCGCGCTTGCGATCATTAGACCAAGGAGACAGTTAACGTTTCATAGGTAATCTTTTTTTTGTACAGATAAAAATATATGTGAAAAGAGCTTTTAATTTACCTTGCAGGTAAACTAGATTCGCATGTCAAGGGGCATGACCTTAAAAGAAGGTCCTTAGTATGTTTATGAAGCAAGCAAATTAAGCGGCATATGTCAGTGATTAATATGATCTTAAAGGTCACAAGCATTCGCGAATATATAAACGACACTAATAATAGACAAAGAAATAACTCACGAAGTTATTAAAAAGTCGTAAAACATATAGCGAAATGGCGTTGAAAACTAATAAATTATTATTCGACTTTTTAGAATAACTTTCAATATCGTTATATTAGAATTTTATTGCAAAGTGATTTATATTCAATCTACATTGATATTACTTAAAAAGTTACCACTAAAATACGGCTGTTTTTTGTGAGGAGAGAGAGAGAGATATAAGTAGAAATAACTGCCTTAATTTTAAAATTCACTCTCTTCAAAGCAACCTTAAAAAAACTGTAAGTAAACTAATAAAGTCTTCATCATCATAAATCAACGACATCTTAGTCATCAGTGACAGCGTACGCTGAACACTTGACTATCATACAGATGGGTGGTATTCAAGTTCATAAAAAGGGTGAAGGAAATTGTGAAGAACCTACCCACCTCAGAGGGTAAATATGCCTGATGGTGTGTGCAGACCGCCAAACCGCACCAAGTCGGCGTGGTTAACTAATGCCTTACCCTTCTCATTCTGAGAAAGGGCCCATGCCCAGGAGTAGGACATCAGTGGGCTGAATTATTAAACTATAATTGAAATATCATGAGGCCGAAATTCGATTACGTCATAAGCGGCCTTAGTTTTAAGTATTCATTGAGTATGCATAAAACGGAGAAACCTCGTGTTTATAGCTGCAGTAACAAATTACTTCACTAATGTCACTTTTCTTGACCCCTTTACAAGAAAAAGTGCACAGCACGCTATGTGGTTATTAATTGTAAAGCGAGTGTAAACTTAAACACTTTTCTAAGAATGCTTTGAAATTACCATTTTGTTTTAACTTGGTTGACTATCGGATTAATATGAATATTAAGCTTAATCAGCTTTTTGTCGTGTGTTTTCCGGTATAGAATAGGCCTTATATATCTTCCAGTGGGAATTTTATACAATGGCTTCCTGCTTTTCGTGGCGATGGTTGAAAATATATTTGTACGGTCCTAAAAATGACCGACTCGACTCTTTGGTTGGGCTTTATAAGGTCCTCTATATTACAGGAGGCAAATCAAAACAAATCAAAAATACAGAGTTAAATCCAAAAGTGACTAAGGGTTTAGTCCTAGAGGACGTACAACAGCAAACGTACAGGTAGGTTCTCTAGTGCGATTATTGCATCTCATAGCAATCACCAATCCGCCAAGCGTAGGTTTATGAAGTTTTCCCTCACGACCGCTCATTACAGCTGTATCTGAGAAGGCAAAACAAATGGAAAAGTATTTGAACAACAAGCGAAATTTCCTCGTATGTTAATCGATATGGAATTTCTTAAACAGAAACTCATGATGATATCTCTGACAATGCCGCATAAGTGTTGAACATCTAACTCGTTCAAAACTCACAATATGTATTGTTTATCTAAACAATTCGCCACAATACAGATCAATGCATGACTTGTACCGTGTTCACGTCACCACATCGCCGTCTTCACCGCTATGAATAAAACATTGCGGACATCATGTGGATCCCTGCCTTTCACACTTAACGACCAGCCTACGAAGGACAACCCTCCCCCCGTATTTACCACAAAATATGATATCGGAAGGAAAGTTTTAGCGGCTGATAAGGGTCATGGTAGACTGGACGCAATAAAAATCCTCCTTAGGAAGTACGAATTGATAGTTGAATAAAGCCCAAATTTATTAGAACGGCATTTTCGACTGTCTTATATCACTCCGTAAATGAAATAGTTAAACATTGGGTAAAGTTTTAAAGAAATATATTTTAGTGTGATTCGCAAAATCACGCCTCTGGAATGTAAATAAAACATTACCATAAATTATTTTAGCACAGTCATTAAAATTCGAGGCCAAACGAGACACGTCAGTTGGTTATCCAATGCCGAATTTTTATTAACGCAACGCAAATAATAATAAAAGTTAACTGCCTAAATAGTTAAGAGTCATCCTTAACATAAATAAACATTTTGGGAGATTTTAACTCTGAAGTTTACTGGGTCATGCTGTTGGGTTCTCTTTTACAAATCTTTGCATGTAAATCGTAGTATATACATAGATGTTACTCGTTATTCCGACACCTGAAACTTTCAGACAGTCCCGATAGTTTTCAAGAACGCTGTTTCTCTTGAATATGAGTTAGGGTAGTTCTATAACCGTATTCAACAGTTGATGACAAACATAGTTCCAGTGACGGTCGTCAACTGATTCGCAAAGCTTACAATAAACTTACTGAGGGACGCGGGGGAAGATTAAAAATCGAGCGACTCGCAGACACAATGAAAATGTTTTTCACAGGCCCCTTTCAGGCGCGCGCTTTGTTTGTGAAACGAAGTTCGCCGTTTTTTCCCCTATATACGCTTCATCGCGATTCTCTAGGGCGGGGAAAATATTGCGTAATGAATACCCCGCTCTGATTTCACTACACGCTGATGCAGTTGCATTCGAGTGCATCGCTACGTTAATTTGGGCAATAATGTCATCCGTAGATAGAATCCAATCGGAATTGTCAGCGTGTTTGAACAGTTTAATGGAATATCGGATTGTTTTAAAGTGGAAACAATTTCGCAGGTGACGAATTTGATCTCGGGGGATCGTTATTCGGGTATTATGACTTGCGGGTGTCATGTAACCGAATTGGGGGATATAAATTAAGTTTGCCTGGTATGTGAGTACCTACGCGGGGATTATTTATTGATGTGTAAACCCGCTAAAACTTAAACTACTTACCAAAATAATTTATAGGTGGCAACACTCGTGCGTTCTCAAGATTGTTCAAGAGTTTGACGTGAAGGCGGCACACACTTAAAGTTATGGCTTCATGTTTAAAGTTACGGGAATGGTGAACAGATATTAATATTGTGAACTCGACGGTATAATTGAATTATAGTTGTTTCAGACTTTTATTTATAACCTTTTGTTTATAAACAAGTTGCGTAACACAATAGAAACAGATTTAGTTCTGTTATACAACCAACAAACATCAAAAAACTTATTTCGAAACGTTACGTATTCACTTGTGATAATCTAAACGAGCGCTCACATTTCTTGTTCCTAGTATGTACTAAATAATATATATGATTTCGAGGGACATTTTTATTGCGTTCAAAAGTGCCAATTTGGGTCTCAATGTCATATTACACTGGATCCCTGGTATCATGTATCGATGGGACACTTGAGAAGGAACTTCTAACGAGGAGTGATTCGAAGAGGTGTGTATGTATAGCTGACATCATGACATAATCTGTATATTTGTATCGTATCAGTTAGTACATACCGACCTATGTATATGTGGTTGAAGTAACTGGTATGCTATAAGTTTGGTTGTGTCCTTTGTCCTCGTTAATCTCCTGTCTTACGCCTTTTTATTTGATGTCGGCGCATTATGTATGGTGTATTCTATTGTTTGTAAGAAGTGAATTTGAAGATAGCGTCATTTCAATACACTATATTTAAAACTAGCTGTGCCCGCGATTTCGTTCGCGTGGATGTCGGAACTTAACAATGTATTTTTTAGTGACACCAAATGCACTTAACCCTATTTTTTTCTAAAATAAAACTAGCCTAAGTTACTCCTCATAACATCAGCTACCTGCCAATAAAAGTCCCATCAAAATCGGTCCAGCCATTTCAGAGATTAGCCTATACAAACAGACAGACAGACAAAAATTGTAAAAAATGTTATTTTGGTGTATGTACCGTATATATATTCATATGCATGTAGTAAAAAACGGTTATTTCAATATTACAAACAGACACTCCAATTTTATTTATATGTATAGATGTATCGATTTGTTGTTTGTTAAAAAATATTTTTGTTTAATTCCTGTATCGACACAAATAGATACTCACATGCACAAATACTAAGAACCGGATATAACAATCTGCAGGTCATACAAATATTTGTTTCGTGCGGGAATTGAACCCATAACACGTAGCGCATCAGTTAATTGCTCGACCAGCGGTGCCGACAGTGTGTGTCACACAGTCCATTTTTTGTTATGATTTTCCCCTTATAGTGTCTGTCCTATGTGATTTTTATAATAGGTAAGTAAGTACCAATACAATATACAAAAAGCCATTTCTTCTACCAACAAATAGTGATCATCATTTATATCCCAGAATCCAATAACCATTCATTAAGAAGTGTTCTTTCTTCATAAATCCATGCTTAAAAAAATAGCTTTTCTTTTATTTTTTATAGCTTCATAATACAGTTTCCTTTTTGACGTATCTACCTATTTATGACACAGAAAATTATTTTTGGAACTCGAAAGTTTCGCGGGTCTATTTTGAACCTGCTTATCGTTCGACTGGTAAAGGGATGATTTGGATAGAAGGTACAGGAATTAGGTATAGTCAGCGACACAAGCAGATGAACTTTTACTTTCTTGTCGACTATAAAATAATTATTACTCTTAATCAACCACTAGTCGACAAAGTAACGTTATTTTATTTATTACACAAATTGCAAGATTTTTTTATAAAAAAACCTTATTCCAAAATGATCTGTAGTCGCTGACTGTACCTACTTTCTAACAAAGTTTTTATCTTGATGTCCCTTCGAGCCTTTCTACAAACAGTTGTAAATCAACTACATAGGTCGGCACCTATTTACTTTATTTAACTCTGCGTACAAAGTTCCAACGGCATTCAACTTAGGTCAATTTTAGGGATAGTCAGATCTACAAAAACTTTAAACTAAAATTTCGACTGCAGCCCTTCACTGTCTCATTTCAATCGTATAATAAAAATAAAGACATATTATTTAATTTATTGGGTAAAAGAGAATCGGGGTGCAACTTCTGTCACTAAAATAATATACTATGGTAAACTAATAAACTCACATAAAAGATTGCCGCCCTCCTTATTTGTCTTCTTCTAGTGTGTCAATGGATCGGCATTATGAACTATTTTTTAAACAGATATGTGGCCACATTATTGGCATAGCCATTAACAGATGTTAAAAAAAAAAACAACTGAAATTAAGAAAAGG
Source organism: Shargacucullia verbasci (assembly GCA_947562105.1). Classification (NCBI taxonomy): domain Eukaryota; kingdom Metazoa; phylum Arthropoda; class Insecta; order Lepidoptera; family Noctuidae; genus Shargacucullia; species Shargacucullia verbasci. The sequence goes on along the minus strand of OX387285.1, from coordinate 10,576,309 downwards.
GATTTTTGATTTCCAGTTTCTGAGAGTTTCAGAGCTATGAGCATATTTGTGTTGCCCTGGATCCATTTTACAGCTCAATGAGCCCTACCTCGTCCAGTCTTTGACATCCTTAATAGCAATGCATTAGCTCTCGTGTCATTATTTAAAACGCAAAGTGCCTGTTGAAGCTACCTTTCCCGAGAATTTTCGTAACATGTGTCAACCCTATATTGCCCAAAGGGTTAACTGATTAACACCCACCTTTCTTTGATGCCGTTAATTAAGTCCCATATAATAAGGAGCGGTATTAATGCCATCTGCCGGACACATTTCCATACTTCGAGCTATTGCTGGTTTTTCTGACTGAAGAATCGAATAACACTGTTACCTGAGAATCATACCCAGGGTACATAAGTATGTTTCATTTCAAAGGGATTGATCCTATTGTCATATACCGGTATAGTTTCAAACTCCAGGCCGCTAGGTTTTTAGATTTCCTCATAGAAAAATCCAATATCACTTTGGTCAACCAAGAAATTGACCAAGAATCACGTTCAGAAGTCGCATTTGCGAGCACTAGGCCAATGAAGCAGTTACTACTTTTTTCCATGAAACGTTCAATAAAAGATCGACTTTTGTTTATTTACGTTAATATCAAAACGTTTTTCTGTTGTTAAACATTCATATCACACAGGTATACACTGTAGGTTGGGCATATTTAAACTGCAAAGGAAGTTGGCACTCTTGTCTTAAAATATGCGTCAGCACTCAAACCTTTAGCACTTCGCCGAGAATTTGTAAAGTAAAAAAATGTTCGTAAGACTCGCGGGCGTAATATAGTGGAGTGACAGAAGTTTTATGTGGGTACCGAATACTCTTTGATACATTGGACTGGAATTAGTGCTGATGTTTCGAATATAGTACATAATATTAGTTGATTTTAATACTAGGTACAGATAACGCTAACTTGGGAATAATAAGAATAAGAAGATAGAAAGAAAAAAATATTTAGAAATACAAAAATAAATTAAAGAAGTTAATAAAAAAAAGATAAGATATTCAATTAATTTATATTAATTATGGAATAAAAGAATATTAGATTTTCATGTCATAAAAAATATTTTTTATGAGAGATATGAAATTGCTAATTTACTATAAAATGGTTTATAAACGTTTATTTATAGGTTTATAACCAATATTTGCTTTGATGGATTTATCTTTAATTTGTTTCATCCAGTTTCACCAGTGCGTTCGCGCAGAACGACAGCGAAGATTTTCGGCATGGGCAAGTTCTAATCTTAATTCCTGAATAATGTGAAAATGTACTCGAAATGTTATGATTTTATGTAATTACACAACGTCGTGTACCTTAGTAAGTAATATATGTACATAGGTAAATTAAAGTAGAAATAAAAGACGTTATACATAATATAATAACGTCGTACAGTTTCATTACGCGTTTACATATTCACTATTTATGAGGCTGAACAGGCATAAAACATAGAAATAGTTTGAAATGAAAACGCGAGCTTATAATGTTGCCTCCATAAACGCCTTTACAAACGCGGAGCTGCGACCAAACAGTAGTGTGAACGATGAACTGATATCAAAGTGTTTTTGCTTTTATGTGATGGCGTATGCTTGTATTATGTACTGACAAGCTAGTCTGTAGAGGATGTTAAACTATTTTAACAATGACAAGCAACAGATGAACCCACTGGGCGGGGTAGTTAGATATACCTAAGTGTTCTTTATTGCATAACACAGAGTTATTCAGAAACAGATATAGAAATTACAATTTTCATGTATTTGGCCACCTAATCGCAATCAGCGCTTATAGGATGGACAGTGAAAGTGAACTGATTGAGATATGGGGCTTTATGTTGTGTACATAAATACAAAATAATCTATACATATAAATAAAATTGGAGTGTCTGTTTGTAATATTGAAATAACCATTTTTTATTACATGCATATGAATATATATACGGTACATACACCAAAATAACATTTTTTACAATTTTTGTCTGTCTGTCTGTCTGTCTGTTTGTATAGGCTAATCTCTGAAATGGCTGGACCGATTTTGACGGGACTTTTATTGGCAGGTAGCTGATGTAATAAGGAGTAACTTAGGCTACTTTTATTTTAGAAAAATTCTTTTATTTTAGAAAAAAATAGAGTTATGTGCATTTGGTCTCACTAAAAAATACACTGTTAAGTTCCGACATCCACGCTAACGAAGTCGCGGGCACGGCTAGTAAGTATATACATGCTTATTTACGGTGTAGTATATATAATATTATCTACTTGTTTTGTACTTGGGGTATATATAATATTAACTGTCTTTACCTGCATGATTGGTTTAGTCGTCGAAAGCTCGGCTGCTGAGCGTGAGGTGCTGAATTGGATTATCGGGTTAGATAGTTTTATAAAAGATTCTCAGTTCGGAATTCGGTATTGTCCCTCCTCGTAGAGGACAATATGTCCCACCCCTCTTGTATAGGTTTTAACGGTTTCGGCGAAATGTGGGTGGAAGTCCAGTAGTACATACACCTAGCCGTTCGGAGAATGCAGACCTGATATGTTATGTCTATATAGGTTTGAAAAATTCCCTATGCAATGTAAAATGCAATTATCTTACACTTGCAATTTTGGACGTGACTGGGTATGTAGATTATAACGACAGTCATAGGTTTTTGTATCACGAGGGTCCGAGCGAAACGTGCTCTCCGTAGCACGGAGGCGCCTCCATGGCTATGAGAATGATCATTCATCTACATAACCGAGTTAATCTGCGCGATAGCCACTGATGGCGATGAGATGATGCTGATTTCATTACTGACTGATTTTACTGACGTACTTACGAGGCAGATTTGTACCTACTGTAGACTGAACATTTAACCTCCATTTTTTTATTTTGTCCTTATGCGTCTGCGTGGTTTTGTGTGATACAGCGCTTGCGATAATGCTAACCGGTCTGAATGTACGTCTTTGTGCATCAAAACAGATTGCATCACGGCTGTATTCCCCGAAGGCTTAGGCACGGGTGTTTGTAGATATTATAGTTAATTAGTTCCATGTCATTGGGGGCGAGTTTATTGTCATCCGGTACATTTCCAAACTCTGGTGGTACTGATAATATATATATATATATATATATATATATATATATATATATATATATATATATATATATAGAAAATCCCAATCACACTTTGCCCGGGAATAGAACTTAGGACCCGTTCACCAGTCGCGCTTGTGACCACTAAACTTGCAATGAAGCGGTTAAAAAATATGTTTATTAAATGACAGTGAAATCATTTTATGAAACAAGCACATCTTATGCAGGTTAAACAAATATTTGCAATGCATTATCTTGTTTGAATAAAACGAACACAAACTGCATGGTCGCGCCACAAAATTTCTGAGAAAAGTTTTCTGACGAAAGAGTTAAAGCTTACCTTTTCACTTACATAAACATTATATCAATAACGAACGAACGAACGAACGAAATGCATAAAAAATCACTTGTTTAGATATCGTCATCATCATCCACAGCCTGAATTCACCCACTGCCGGGCTAAAGCCTCTCTTTGATTGTACCAGTATGCTCTTGAGTAGACTGTTACCAAAATACTAGGAATCTACTAAAAGGTGCGCGACTCTACTGATTAAGATAATCAAAGCGAATGTTAAAATTATTTTTGTACTTTGAACCACGATATTTGTTCCTTACGGGGATCGAACCCGCGACACGTAGCGTGTCAGTTGATCGCCCAACCAAGGCGCAAACCGTGCCGTCTTCGTCTTCAATTTTTTTTAATCCTCATAACCTATGGAAGAGCGGACTGAGCAAAGAGTAAATATAACACACCTATATGTAACGCGTCAATTGTAAAAGTAAATAAAAACTGGTTATTGTGTTTAGTAGATAGTCTAGACGAGCAGTTATGATCTTTGCCCGGCTATTTCTGCTAAACGTGACTTTGACTGTTATTGAAGCAATTAGTATAGCTGCCCTGCTTCAATCTACTTCCCTTAAAGGGAAACAAAAATACTGGAATATTTTTTCTGTGACTTTGTCCTTGATATGTAGGTAAAAGCGAGTCGATATATAGGTAAGTAAGAGTAAGTAGAGTTTTCTGTAAAAATAGTTATGATAAGAATCAAGACAATAGAGCGTAACTCACGAGCAATTTTTAGATAAAATGTGTGCGTTATTTTTAGACCAAATTCATTAATATGTAGATGTGGATACTGGTTTGTGGGCGGCAGGGTCTATAAGGATATAATTCACGAGATTCGTGTAAAAAGGCTGTGATAGTGATATCGTGTGCTAATTATTTGGTCATTTTTCGAACGAATGTGTTTAACTTGTTAATAGTTCGATTGAAATTGTTTGACACTTTAGTAATAAACCTTTATACGTATACCTTTTCGTATAATGTTATTCTTTCGGCTCTAGAATTGCATCCATAGCTCCACTTGTATGCAGATGGTGTGACAGTAATACGAAAAGGAGCAATGAACGTGATTCTATAGCACCTGCATGATGACAGGATTAGATGTAATACTTTCGTAACAGCTTTTCCAACAGAATATAAATTGTTTCTATATTGAATGCCTATGAAATATTTTGAACCGTCAACCCTTTAGGATAAAACTTTTACACGTATTTCTGATAAAAACAACATGTTGGTTTAATTTGTAATTCATATAAGATATATATCTAAGTACCTACATACATCATGAAAGGCGATTCTTTGCAGTGTCATGTTAAATATAGCATGCAGATTAAAATGGGGATAAAGGTGACGCGATAGGGAATTAATGTACTGAATACATAATGTAATATATATAGTTCACGCGCATATGAGCATGCTGCACGCAGGTTTTGTGGCACGTGTGGCTTATATGAAGTTAATGAAATAAAAATGAAATATTCTGCGAAATTTCAGTACCTACCTGAAAGGTATTCAACTGACGTAAATATCAGAAAATATTATGCGATATTTATACCTATGTTAATGTTTGAAACCTAAAAAACACTATTTAGCTACGATTGGAGCAGAAACGCGTGTTTTTTGAGTTCAACTACCGTATTTTGCTGATAAGTAAGCTAAAATTAGCCTGTGAGCTAAGGCTCTTTCGATTATTTAATATCAGACAAACACAAACAAGACTTTCATTCCAGAGAACCGGTTTTCGTTTTCAAAACTTGTGCATAACTCTACATCCTTAGTGCATCTGCAATGCCAAGGTCAGAATTAATTTCTTTTTAATATCAATAAACTTAACAACGAAGTTTCGATAAGTAATCGTTTATCAATAATTGCATTAAGCGCGAGTGTCGACATTAACTGATAAAAAATTTAAGATCGTAAAAAAGGAACATCTTTTGTTGCAATAACATAAGTTTCATTTAAGCATTAATTCATTAAGCTTTAAAATATGTATGTGATAGGCAGCGGCGTGCACACAGTTTTTTAACGGGGTAGGCAGAAAATTTTAAAAGCTTATTTACCAATAATACCTATTGTATGTTGGTATTAGTTCGTCGTCTTGTCGATTAAATAATCTTGTATGTGATTTGCCACCTCAAATATCTTATAATAAATATATATCTGAATTATGTAGGTAGGCAGTGTCTTTTTGTCTTTATGCACCGCACGCCACTGGTGATAGGCAACACGGTTAGGTTAAAAACAATATACTTCGCTCCGCAATTGCCAAGTTTGGTGATTGCGGATTCTCCATAACGGCAATCATTTTCAAATAAGCTTATATGATAATGATACGCCTAACTTTGGCTAAACACTGAAATGAAATTATATAAAATTGTTTTATACCAGACATTATAAAGGGACTTTACGAAAACAGTTCCCAGAATCTCTTATAAAATAATACGCGTAATATACAATGAAATGAAGGAAGGTATTTCACTGAGAAACAAAAAGCTTAAACTCTTAAGCGCATGATATACGTTGTGATGTAAGCAATCTTAGGAGATTAAAATTCTTCGGCGGCCAACTATTTTGACGTTATCGATCGAGATAAAGTTATGTAGGTGAACCACACTGTGCAGATAAGGAACGGTAATGCAACTTTGACTTTGTTATCCCGAGAAGTATCTTGAGAGGAATGTATTTTCCTTTTGCCGTTCTTCCGGAATGCATTGATCCATCCATCCTTACTTACGTAAGAATAATCTGACAGCCACAACGTCTAGTGGTTCCAAGAGTGACTGCTAAGCATGAGGTCCTGGGTTCGATTCTCCGATCGGGAAAAGTGTTATTGGGGCTTTCTGTATGGAAATTCTCAGTAGCAGCACGCAGTCTGGAACTGTGCCCAGAAGATGGCAATAAGCTTGTCCCCTATTACATTGGACCGGCATGGCATCAGCGAAATGTGGGTGTACAATAGTACACCTCTGCCTAACCGGGTGTTATACTATGTTATATTACAACGACCAATAGTGCAACCCTTTCTCTCTTATATATTTTTTCATAAGAGGATACAAAATAACATGTTTATTAACGACAGCAACTGTCAGATTTTTCTTACGTCATCAGGAAGCCGAACTGTTCCAGTAGAATTTAAATATAGTGGCGTAGGGGAGGTACAATATCCTCAATATGGAAGAGGACTGCGGCTACAAATTTGCTAACAAAGAACATTTATGATGATTTATGCTATCGGTTTTAGTAAGTCAATCATTCAAGAGAAAGCAGCTATGGTCAGTTGGACACCCGTGTGATTATAAAATTACCATCAACCTATGCTTTTCCAAATTCTTTTGGCCGGTTTCCAGTCCAACCAAATGTGGCGAAATATTACTAGGTTTACACGAAATACCGGCCATTAGCCCTCCTTATGCGTCGTGAAAGAATATTAAAGTGAAAACTGGAGCAAGAAGTTTTCTGTTTACGTATGTAGATACCTGATGAGATATTCATGACCTGTGACCCTGTCCTTGAACCTCGCCGTGCTGTAGGTTCGTTCTGACATAATTATTGGAAGAATGGTGATAGATACCCATGGAGCCTATAATTAATATAATAGGACATTGGATCTACTTGGATATTTAGTTCCCGTCACCTTAAAGTAAGAAGAAAAAAATAAAAGAAGGCAGTCTTCAGAAACTGTAAAAAGACTGAAAGCATACATAAGAAGGCATTTGGTTTTTGGCAATTTTTTTAAATTTTCTTGTCTTTTAAGAAAATGTCACGTCCTCTCTTCTAAATTTTCTCCTGTTTCATGAGAACAGTTAATAGACATAGACCACACATGCACACACAGACTCGAAACAACTATCTACAGATCAAATATTTGAAAAGCAGCGGCATGAAGCGAGGAAGGCCACTGCCCTAACCGTGCCGTCAATGCCTTTCATAAGATATTAACCTACCTGAGCTATCAAAAGCTAAGGAATCACATAATCTGTTAGTGGAAACCCTTTGTTAACAAAACGCCTCTTCGTTACATTAATATGAATAGTTTAATCGTATCAGTCAAGTGTCTGTCAAATAGGGGAGATAGTTGAGCGAGATAAGTAGTGCTATCTCTGTCTTTCACACAATGATTCCCCAAAATAAAGTCCTTAATTTATAGTGTACCCGCATGTGAGCATATGGGGATTCGTTTCCCGTATGCTCAATATGCGATATTAGAGCAATTACTGTAGCGCTTGAATTAAGAGCTAGGTAAAATATGTTTTAATTCATGTAGACTAGAGGTACCCAGACTTTTTTGTCATAGACCACTTTTAAAATTTAGCTGGTTCCGTTTTACCCCCTGCAGCTACATTTCTACCATATTGTAAATTGAATTGTAACCCCCATTTTTTTGTCACGACAACGTAGACCTCCGTCGAGTCCTCCGTGGACCACTGTGGGTCCACCTGGACCACTTTGGAAACTAATGATGTAGACCATATACAGCTACTCAAGATTAGATGCTAACACTTTCGAAAAATGTATATTTCCTTGATAACTTAAAGCAATGAGACGTGAAACTAGCCAAGCCAAAGTGTCACTTTTTAAAATGTAATAACTATTTTTTTTTTAATCGCGTAATATAAAAATTCTTACAAATATTTTTCTTTACCTTGTTTGAAGGACTTCTGTAATTAATTTGTCTAGTGGATCAGGCAACTGAGACGCGCGTCAGTGACGTCTATATTTCTGAAGTCTGGACCTATCATAAGATACCGATAACATGTTAGCAACAAAAATGGAAAAATTCAATTCCCAAATCGGCTATTTACTTAGAATATGTACCTACTTTATCCAATTCTTCTACTTACTCCCAATTGTTTCATTTAAGTACACACCTGCTAAAATATAGTTGTTTTATCGCTCCCTATTATTCGTGTAATATAATAAAATAACATAACACAGTATCACGCCTGTATTCCCCGAAGGGTTAGGCAGAGGTGAACTATATGTAGACCCACATTTCGCCGATGCCGTTATTTGGTCCCATGTAACAGGGGGCGAGCCTATTGCCATCTACCGGGCACTATTCCAGGCTCCGTGGTGCTACTGAAAATTTTCATACAGAAAAATCCAATAAACATTTTGCCCGACCCGGGAATCGAACCCCGGACCTCAGGCTCATAATATAATAAATAAATATAAGTAAATATAATAATAATTTAGGCCATATTTCTACACACGGGCCTCTTCCTAGAATAAGTGTTACATCCTTAGTCCAACACGCTGGACCGGTGCGGGTTGGCGGACTGAGGCCCTAGTGTAAGTTGTTTTCGACAAACTCGATTTTACGCATCGAACGCGTTCGGCGCTCCGATTCGTCCGTTTCGTGCTCTCAACCAATTGGAGCGCCGAACGCGTTCGATGCGTAAAATCGAGTTTGTCGAAAGAAACTTACACTAGGGCCTCTGAACACCACCGGGATCAATATAGAGTCCTCTTCTTTTAGGTATAAGAAGTTCTAGTCTAATACAATACTAGTCAATCCTGCGCTGGATTTATACGACATGATATATCTGGTGTTTTTGATAACTTCTTTTTTTTGTTTCAGTGTAGCGACTTACATATTTATGTAGGTCTGGAGGCTCTTTCCATGTACCATAAACATGTGGTGATCTAGCCATTGCTTACGAACTTGTTCACCAATGGATGTTACTGAGTTGGTGGAGTAATTTTATTATTATTTGTCGTATCCTATCCTATCCTATCCTACTTATAATAATATTATAAATGTGAAAGCTTGTGAGGATGGATGGATGGATGGATCTTTGTTACTCTTTCACGCCAGAACGGCTGAACGGATCTGGATGAAATTTGGCACAGAGATAGATTATAGTCTTGAATAGCACATAGGATACTTTTATCCCGTTAAAAATGTACGGGTTCGTAAACGACGCGGGAGAAGCCGCGGGCGGAAGCTAGTTAATAATATTTAGTCTACGCAAATGCCATCTCATACGCACATTCAATAAAACATTATTGTCGAGATACCCACATTTGTCAAGTTTTAACAAGGGTTAATTAATTTTATGTACAACGGTTGCTGTTTTGTGTGTGATTTAAAGGACGAAGGAGTTACTTTAAAGTTTACTTTGAGTTACTGTTTCAATAAAACGTTTATCAAAATGCGGGATGAACTAATTTATGTCAGCTACTATAAATAAAGTTAATTACTGCGTTTTGTTTTTATCTTAGAAATTATTACAAAATTATGCAAGATATCTTCTCACGAACAGTTTACTGGCTGGCCCATGATGGCCACTCATTTGGCCATGGTTATCGAGAGACCTTGAAATGAAGCGTCATTTCAAAGTCACTTTCAAGGTGTCGGAAATGTGTAAAAAATCCATTGCGTAATTTTGTTTAAGTAAGTAACCAATATGGTAATCATCATCCCAACAAGGTCCGTAATGGCATCCCTGCACTTTCCTTTGCATTGATAGATAACGGTCCATTACTTAAGCTGCCTGTCTCTACCTCCATTCAACTTGTACAAGAATAGTATCTATCGTCTTAAATTAATTACTTTTACTTTGCAAAGTTGTTAAAAAGTTAGCGAAAAGTGGAGTAACGGCGTCAGTCAATGAATCGTATGATAACCTGAGGCGAGTGCGGAGAGGGTGCATCACGCACGTGTTGTCAGGTTAATTGAATGCCTTCCGCCGCTGCAGGCCCGCCCCGCGCCGCGCGCTCCGTCGGCGCCGGCCGCTGTAAAACTACCAAACAAACAAACAATCGGACAACTTGCACAACCACCGAGGGATGAACTATGCTCTCTGCTCCTCCCCTGTGCACTTGTGATTTTTTCAACGTTACTTTATTTTCATACGATGTAGTAGCGCGGGTCGCAGGGCGCGGGAGGGACGCGCGCGGGCCGCGGGGCGGGGCGGGTCGCGCGGCCTCTCGCGTTTAGTACAGCGCTCAGCAGGAGTGTCGGACGCTCGGCTTCACAGTCGACGACTTTAGTATTCTTCGTTTATTTTCTTTTCTATTCGTTTATTTGTCACTCGGACCTCACCGCGTCACAAACATGGGATGTTACACCGTAAATGAGTGAGTTTCTGGTGTTACTGTGTTTACGAAAATTTTATTTTGACAGTGTCACGTTCACGTGCGGAATCAAATTATTACCGGTTCCGGAGTTTTTAAGTGTTTATTATACGTACACGGCCTTCGTTTGATGCAGGTAGAGCCGGCTGATCGTCAAATAGGTGCAAAAGTGTCAGTTTCTGGTAGTACTTAAAAAGAATTCCCGTGGGAATAACTTTACTGGTGCTCCGATAGTGTTCCGTGCGTTAGCGTTATCGGAAAAAAGTTCGCACGGATTTCTTCCAATAAGATTCTTCTGGGAAACTAGTGTGAAGTGCGTGTGCCGGTGAAGTGAAGCCGAAAGGAGGTGCTTACAACTTAAACATAACCTTATTTGAAAGAGGCGCGTGTTGCACGGGCATGCGCAGTCGGGTTCATTGAAATTATTAATAAGTGGTTCATAATTTTATAAACAAACTGTGACAGTGTTGTAGTTTTGTCGTTGTGCGTCGCTAAACAGAAACGCACGAGCGAGTGTATACTGGAGGCGCGCCGTCACTAAGCCGGTTGACCGTTTCGAATTTTTTTTCGAATTTTAAATCAAGAATAACGTTCACCTGTGGGATTTCGGTGTTTTACCTGCGCGCGCACAGAACTTCTTTACAAAGGTAAGTAGTTTTCTCACTGCTCTGCGAACTCGTAGTTCATGAACGAAATATCCGCAACTTTAGTTGGCTGGAAAATATTTGTTTTTATGACCGAGTCGGAAATATACCTACTTGTTGATATTGTTACTTTTAACTTTACGTCTGACTTGACGTTTAGTAAACCAGTGCAACACAACACACGTGCAGCTTGCAGGTGTGTGATAAAAAGGTGTATCATAAAAAAACATCGTTTAGTTCTGGCGTTCGTCTCTCGGGCACTGTTGTGGCCCTGAGAGGTCGTGTTTTATGTTTTTTTTTTTTATTGGATTGTGCGTATGGTTAGTTTATTCATTAGATCAGTCAGTCTATTGGTTGGCTGACGTCACCACAGGAGCATCCCGGAGTCTTGCATCTCATTCGCTCTTGGATTATTGAAGACTGGTTTGAGGAGCAGAACTAATTAAACGAAGTGACGTTTGATGGTGTGGACTGTCCCTACCTACAAACATTGCTTTTAATTTTTTATCAGACTAAATTATTCAAATGTAGTAAAAGTTTTGTTTTTATAACCTACACGTCTCAAGTTGACTTTAGTAATACTTGAACAAGGTTAATGGGATACTGATTCTTTTAATTATTGAACTTAAGCCTTAATGAAGCTTTTTACAGTACCTACCGACATTAATAGGAGTTAGGTTATACTTACCTATTCATTACTGTGGACAGACCAACATCCAATTTTTTATTGGATGATTGATAATACGTGTAGGAGTCTAGGGCCTTCCTGTGTACCTAGGTAGGTACATAGGTCAGTGGACTACTTTGTTAAGATTCCGATTAGTGTATAGAGGATCTGCTGAATAAAAATATTCTTAATAAACCTTTTAAAACCATATAATCATTAATAGTATCTAAAACAATAAATTTTGTTTGAAGCATATTAGATTCATAGGCTTACTAATTTTAGACAATTATCATAATAATAATTATACCAAGTTTAGAAGTAACTAAGTACCTATTCTATACATGTAAATATCATAATTTTGTAGGTTTTCAGTCATAAAAAACATTTAAAAAATTTGTTTCTTGTAAAAAAAAAACAAACCAAACCTTTTAGTTTAGAAGTTGGTAGGTACTTACCTACTCAGGTTTCGAAGTAATAATCAAGTTATTTTTGTGTTGACTGTACCTACAAAGTTGAATGAATATTCAAGGAGAAATAGCAGGTACTTACGTTGGTATAATAACTTACCTATGCTTAAAATGCCGTCTACTTAAGCGCACTACATAACTAAACATAAGTCACATATTATGTGCAGTGTTTCTTTAATATGCATAGCACAACGATCCAAGATAAGATTTATTCGTTGCCTAAGGTCCGACCTACCATAATTCAATCCTAACTTGACCTACATACAGTTATCATATTACATTCTTAATTGTTTCATCATCATAATATTTTAACATCCTATGCCTACACGTGTTTTCAAAGATCACATTCGATTTTTAAAGCGAAGTCAACCTGTCAATAGCTCGTACTTTTTGGTTTCACAAACTTCAAACAGAGTTTCAGTAAGCCGTAAACACAGGTAAACGAAAGTTTAAATCTTACACGTATTGTTTCTTCAAGAAACAAGAAAGTACATATAAATTCAAAATACGAACGTATACATTTCTATATTTATTTCTAAAACTCACTGGCTTCAAAAAAAAAAAGAAGGAATCGGGTATTAAGTTAAAATCGATGTTCTGTTGTTTTTGGAAGCAAAAAACTTCTATAGAAAAAGAATGTCCCTTCGCATGGCAGACAGTCAGTTCGTGTTGGATTAGCACAAAAAGTTAAGGGGTGAACAATTCTTTAGCTTAAATACGGAGAGATTTAGTTTGAGTATACATATTCTATTGAAGTCGAATAGTATTTGCATCGAGTAGGTATTATTAAATGAATGAAGAATTGACGTTTGAAGTTAAATTTGTCGATACTATATATAGGAGCAGACGAGTCTTTTAGTGTGGACCGCGAATCAACAAACCGGAGCCTTACCGGACTTTACAATCTTGACTACCTGAAAAAGGCAGCAGGCAACAAGCAGGGTCGATTGTAGTAGATGCGCAAGATAGATGACCGCGTGCTACGGCTATGTCAGACACATCGAATTGCGTATTTGATTTTAAAAAGGTGTTTTATGTAATTTATTATACTGATTATTCAGATCTGCGCATGCGCATTCTGCTAGAATCATGGCGTAACTTCTGAATATAATGCGTGCAATTCGTTAGTAACTACACTATGTAAGTTTCAAATATCTATAAATAAATATTTTAGTAGGTATGGGACTATTTTGTATCTGAATATTGAAGAAGATGAACCAAAAATGTAACAAGACATAAAGATCGTTTGTGCTCTATAAAGAGATACAGAACGTTTACTCTATTACTTATTAGAAATAAAATAGATTATCGACGAGAAAAACGCCACGTATAAAGCCACAAACTAATAAATTTTATCAGAAATAACCTTTAATTAGAATTACATTTTTACAAGCGTATTTTCTTTCTTACACCTAATCTTCACACTACATCATTGGTTAAACGAACTTCTATACAAACTACGTTTAGCAAATATTTACTCATAAAATCTTCCCATATTTGCTTGTACTCTGTTGCCAAATATACTCGAATAGATTCTGTTGGTTCAGTCGCCCGCGTACAGTCGCATACAAAAGTCTTAGCTATTTAATTTCGAACGTAATCGACAAAGTTTCATGTTTCGAATTCGTATACTTATTACTTTGGATTAAAAACTTTTTATAATCACCATGGATTTTAAATTACAAAATAATAAGTAAAACTACTAATACCAGTTCCAAACAGTTTTTGTTAATCCCCTTGTTTGTTGTTAACTAGGTACAGCTGTAATTACTTAAGCTTTCCTAATCTACTGTTGTTGCAAGCTGGAAAGCAAACAGCAGACTGGCCAGTAGCTGTAATGTGGTTACGTGTGGTGTGTGGTGCGCTTGCCAATTTACTTGTCCAGTATCAAAAGGAATTAGTGTGATCAAATATACAATTAGATAAGGATTGTGTAGTACTTACTATGTTGACGGTGCGAGTCAGATTTGTGTTCTAAGCTGTCATTCAATAATTACTTTGATTAGGCTCTACCCACGGCAATTGTTTTGGGTTGGTTTATTAATTAATCAAATTATATTGATGAACAATTAACGCGGGATAGATAATTCATAAATTAATTATGTAAATAAACTTGTTTGAACCGACGATACTTTTAAATTATTTTATGGAAGATAAATTTTATTGTTTAGTTACAAAATAATTATCGAACGTAGACAGCTGTAGAGCCAGTTTGGTACATAGATTTATAGTTATAATTACACCATTTAATTGTTTCTAATTTCATTAATTACACCTCGGCATGCAGTGCTTATAATTTAGACTTTTTTTTAAACCAATGATATTAACACTAGAATATAAGTTTTTTTGTAATTTACTAACCCGATATGGATCACTGTTGTCCGAATTAAATGAATTTGAATTTAACGTAATTATTTTCTGATGTTAATGAGTTTTAAAGTCTCGTTAGCGACTATCCAATGATATTAACATGTTATTTTTTAAATTTAGTCTATTATACGCTGTTGGTCTCGCGGTTAGTTGTGTAGTATTATAAAATATAGTTAAAATATACCGAATATTTTTTTGATCATTATTATAAGTATCTTCCTCAATCGAAAGTGTCCCAGGCAGTCGCCAGCGTGATAGACGGTAGGGGCCGGCAACTCTCACGATGTCAAGTTAAAATGATATAGGTAGAGCAAGTTTGTTGAATTTTTAAAGGCAGTAAGACACCCCATCTGTTAGAGTGCGCGAAATAATATTTTCATACCCTGTTCCATATGTGGAGAAGTACCTACTTCCATTTTTTCTGTTTCTTACCTTCTTTATATTGTGCAGAGAGATGTGAATAAAATAATACACATGTCGCGACTTTTTTGAGGAAACCTTTTTGGAGCTTCTCTTAGGCACTGATTAGTTATAAGTCCAAGAGAATACACTTGAAGAGTTGGTAATCAAATGCCCGTAAGTTTCCCTCGTGTGCTCGTGAGAGGATATTCCCAGGACACATTTAGTTAATTGAAAGTTAACGAGAGAAATAGCAATGCGCACACACATTGGTCACGAAAAAGAGGGATTTTTATAAAAATTCTTGTACTTAAGTATATTATGTAGAGTTATTTCAATGCCAAGCAAATGTACAACAAACCACATATTAAGCGAACAAGCAAATATTAGTGAGTACTTACCTGATAGACCAGCGGTGAAACGCTTATCTTCCATGCTGAAGGGTCCGAGTTCAGACCCGGGCCCCATATCTGACGTTTTGAGTTCAGATGCGGATTAGAATTTGATTATGACTTGCGTTATCGGTGAAGGAAAGTATTGTGAGGAAACCCAAACACACCTGAGACAGCTCGATTGTGTGGTGCGTAGTCCGTCAACCCGTACCGTAGCGTGGTGGACTAATGTATAATCCTTCTCATTCTAACTAATATTAATAGGTATTCACCATCATACATACATACCTTTTTTCTTTCTCAAAACTTTGGAAGGTAACTACAAAATTTCTTCCTATAGCAACAGTCGCACGTTATAAAAACATTTTATTCTTCTACTATCACGAAATCCGACCTTTGGCTCATACCCTGCATTAGCATAACCAGTTGTTATAGGAGAATCTTCCACTTCTGTACTCGATTCCAGTTATACGACATTTAAACAAGCACACCTCTATTGCTTGCTTAAACATTACCTAATACTCATTCAGTTAAGTATCTGATGGGTTTAAGAAAGTCCGGCACAGCAGAGTCACGTTTAGAAGTTATATCGGAATTATTTTTTTCGGTAATTCTTAATCCGAAATGTTGGCAAACTGATCGTATGTTGTTATACCACGATAATAAAATGTAACTTCTAAACATGGTAAGACTAAGTAATTCAGGTAGGCATTGATGTAACCCTTAATTTACAATCGTAAGTAGAGGTTGAATGTTAATTCAAATAATTTTGGCAATCAACAAATTGGTAATTGTAATAAAAAAATAAGGCTCTAAATCTGCATTTATTCTGAAGGTTGTTTACTAATAAAGTTGTTAGTATATTTATTCATGAGTATCAGTATAGATTCGAGATATTTAATTAGAACTGCAACTTATTACTTTGGGATTTATATTTCTGTTCATGAAGATTACTTTCAACTCATAGCAAAGACGATTATTGTTTTGCGACTCATCGTAGATTGCGCAGCACGTTGCAGGGTAAATAATTATTACTCAACAACAACGCAATGAATGCCAGCACTACCGAAGGCGAGGTCAAAAGTCAGTCGCGGGAGTCGACTCAAGTTATTTATGTACGAACTTAAAACGTGTGCATTAGAGAGTGCATAGTCAAAACAAATGTTGCACGGTTATACAGAGTCCATGCGAGTCAAAGTTTAACGGTTATATTGCGTAAAGTTTGCTTCAAGCACCCAATTTAGGCAAAAGTTTTTGTTTTTGTTAGTTGAAAGCTGAATTTAAAGGCGATTTTCATTTAGTTTTTCTTTTTTTGTAAGAAAATCTGAAATGTTTAAGCTTTTTACTTTCAGTCTAGTGTCATAACAGCGCTAGGCTACACAAATGATTTTTTAATTAGAAACTTTTCTTCGTCAACCCGGTCTCCAGTATGAAAACTGGTGCAAAAGACGGATCATATTGCTGTGTAAGCTATCTCGTTCATAACTATGTAATTGGTTCTCGTCTCCTAGGCGACCAGGGAGTACATGCATTCGAGCAAGTTTTATCCCTAGAGTGAGGTATCACGTAAACATCTTCAGACGATATATTGCATCCCTTATATGATAAGGAAATGAATAAGGTAGGGTTAAGCTACAACGTTGAGGAGAACACACAGCTATTTGTCACACGTGGGGCCATTCTCATCCACATTTTTGGAACGTCTCCATAACATAATTCTGACACTTGTTGAAACTAGAGACCGAATGCTATAAAACAGAATATGTCTACGTTAGCCAAATTGATGGCCGCTACTCCAGAATCCGGATGAATTGATGGTTTAATACGAGAAAGTGTTGACTTCACAAAGGAACACGATTTAATGTCGAAATACGAGCTTCTCAATGTGATGTATAGCGTGTGTGAGGAATTAATGTTAGGTACCAAAATATCCAGATGAACCTCGGATGTTTATGTGTTAAGATATGCCGCTAGATGCGCCATCACCCGAATCTATGAAATGATTAAAAATAGGTTTTTATGCCAGCATCGAGTGTAATAAAAATAGTTGTTTCGATTGAGCTTAACAACCGGATCCGGGTGAGTCCCGCCATCCGATTCCTCGACGGACGAACAGATTTATTTGGTGATGTCATCGATTCAAGTGGTTTCTGTACGAGTTTTACTTTACGCTTATATTACGCAATAAGGACCATTCGTTCAGAGGTCGCTTTTTAATTTTATTCCTAAAATATCAAAACAACTTGAAATGTGTGAGTATCATGTGCCATAAAAAGAGGCAGCAAAAAACTTAACAGTCGCTTCAAAACTTGTTGGTGGGACAAAAAGTTTTTTTGGGACATCTTGGCGCGTGCACGCAGGTAGTTTCAGTCCCATATTGAAACCGCCGAGTTCTTATTCAATAGTTACTTATTAGTTATTAATTGAATAAAGATAACTGAATGAGACATTCCCCTATTGAAATCGAACAAGACAATGAATAAGTAAATAGGACCACCAATTGGATTCGAATAATCTATTTTTATTATTACTTATACAGCTGGCTTACTGTAAGTTAAATAGATAAGCTGAGTTTAATACTTAGTAACTTTAAAACTGCCGACGAATAAGTATCTACTTGATGTTCGATTTCGGTTGGGGCCGAATTCATGAATAAACTAACTAGTCCACTTTCGATCTCGTTCAACTGCTTGAGTGTTTTGTGGTTGAAACGATGTGGAATCATTTGGGAAAATATTCCTTTAATATATCGTAGTGCCCGATTTAGAAGAAAAGAGTATGAGATAGATTTGAGTGCGAGACGTCTTGAGAGAACCTCGTTTATGTATTTACAATCCTTATTTTGTTAGGACGAACGTCTGTGTTTGCATTTTACCTTTCGGCGCTTATTTGAAATATGATTTATTTCTTCTGGGACATGTCTACGGATGAATGGAAATTGTCCCGTACCAAAACCATATATATTCAAACAATTTGAATATAATATTAACCCTTCATTTACAACTACATTGTAATCATGCTAGTATAATAAAAGTGAAAAGGATACTCCTGTAATAAAAACCTGAAAGCTTTTAAAGGCCGTCGCAATCACGTACGTGAATCTGCCATTAATACTGTTAGTATACCTGTAGCTATGTAAAGCTATACAGTTTATTTATGAAACGATAGGTACTTAGCAGCCTTCGCTTGTCAGCGACAGCAGTAATTAATTACGGTTCGGCCTCACCCCTCCCCGCGGTGGCGATGGCGCTACCCGATTGAAGTTAACTAAGCGTAGTTCGCTAACCTCGTAGTGTTTTGACATTCGATGAGACCCCAACCATAGGCCAGCTTTAACAAATCTTCAAAGACCTAATGGATCTGGTCGGGACGCTTCAATTTTAATACCAACTTTACTTCAACGCTCAACGCCATTACCACGTTCCTGCAAAATGTAAAGAACATTTTGTATTATATTTCGGCGCCTGATAATACTTGTGCACTATAAAAGAGATGTCTTTGTACCAGGCGAGGATGAAGTTGGAAAAGTGTGCAACTGAATTCTGCAGCCCCGGGTAGATACGCGCCTCAAGCGAATCGTACGTAATGCGCCCGATAATATATTCAGATCGCATTTATTCGCAGAGCATAGGCACTGAAACAAGGTTTTGTTAGTGCAGGAGACACAATCCCCGTGGGCTAGACTTTTTGAAACGCTTTTGTAGACTCGTCGTGAATATGACAAATCTTTACGTGAAAATAGATATCGAGATGGTGTGAGAAATTCGATATATATATATATATATGCATTTGATATACATACTCTATCCGCATTACAATACAATATAGGTGTCTTACGAAGTACGGTCAAGTATTGTTACATTCATAGCGGCAAAGACAGTGTCCTATATGAATATAGGACATGCTTCCTTCCTGCCGTAATCGTTAATAGTCTGGAAATCGGGTTATAGCTGGGATCGTACGGAATATTATAGCGCTATGCTTTAAGCTTTACTCCACGCATATTGAGCGGGCCTCTTAAGCCCGTATTCACATTATGCATTGCGAGTCGCCCATAAATCTGGGTGCACATTAGAATTTCACCGGACCAATGCGCCACTGAAAGAGCTACTTACCAATATGGCGTATAAGAATTGTAAGCGTAAGTAAAGCTTTTAAATTTCTTTTCAGTGGTTTGCGCGTTTCAAGCAACTCTTTCTTGGGTTTTCTTGTAAAATATATGTGACCGTATAAAATATTGATGGCCTACCATTCCGAGTTCTTACCTTTCGTCCTGAGTACTTCACTTTGAGCTTTTATTTATTGTTCATAATCCTGAAACCATGAATTTGTTTGGAGCATATTTTACTATGTTGTCAATAGGTATACTTGGCGTAATATCAAAGTTTTACGGGCCCGTTCTTTCTTTATAACGGTACGGAAGGCAGGCACGGTCGGTTGAACAGATTTCTGAGGGATCAAGTAACACACGGCATGACAGACCTATCCCAATCCAAGAACCCGATTTTATTCTGTGATTGTACTTTTCTGTAACTGTGCCATAAAACGTATTATTTTGGAAACTGCTGATTTGATTAAAAATTTATCAAATGCGCGATCAGTATGATGTGAGGTTTAAGTTCCTGTTTTGACACCTATTTGAGTGCTATCAATCCAAAAGGGCCGTATTGAGAGTGGATTAATTTGGGCCAATAACAAACATACGAAATATAATAACGAACTGATGCTTGTAAAAAAAGCTATAAGCGAGATAGGTCATAATGCATTTGGTGTTGTGGAGGAGTGAAGAGAGAAGAGTGTGAGGCGGCATACGTCAATATTACAAATTGATTGATATTTTAAATTGCAAGTACTAGGCTAGCATAGCAGGCGGCTAGGTGTGTTGTTGTGCATAAACCGCGACCATCAATAATAGTTGGCTTTTGGATAATGGATCGTTTTAGTGGCGGTCGCCCTTTTGGGTTCATGGTAGTTCGATTTTTAAATTGGAGCAAATATTGGTTTGGCCTACAGATATTTGTTTTGTGTGGACCATAGATATGTGTTTTAACGCCTACAGTGAGAGCAAATGCCGCTTATTAATTCAAAAGCAGGAGCAATGAGAGGTTGTTCGTAAAGCTGATACGCCAAAGTAAAATTTTGGTATCTCCTAAAGCCTGGTATACAGCTTCCGACCTATCGGTATCCTTAGATAAATTGTCACGTCAATGTGCATCTCACTAACGATATTTCACATTCACAATATAGCAGGCGATAGATAGGAACTTCGGAATGTGTATGTCTGGCTTTAGATGACTCTTATACTTGTAGCTTGTATAAAATACTGTGAGTACACAAACAATATGCATATTTTTGCACACGATTTGCCCGCAGATGAGCTTGCGCCTGTTTAACAATTTTGATAATTAACTTATGTGAAGTAAACTGAAGAAATAGCTTTATTTATATCTTGATCATCTTCCAAATTCCACATTAGCCAGGAAATAGCATGACCACAACGCACTCAAACATTGTAAACATGTACCTAAATGTAATCCATTCGGTTTGTTCTATTATTACGTGAGCCGTAGGATGTGGATTACGCCTTAGCTTTCTTGACGTCATCAGCGAGCATGAAGCGTAACATCATAATATCCTCGGCTAACTAAACAATAAAATAATGGGCAATAAATAACAATTGTCAGTTATGGCGCTATAACTTCTGTCATGGATTCGCCCCTGAGGATTTAGAACGCGACAACCGGTCGCTTCCTTGATTAAAGATCAGCTTCACTGGTTTATTTTGCGTAGATATTTGTTGGTCTCTGTAGAGAATATGTTACAAATAACACTAAACCTACCGTAGAAGGTAAAAAAGACGAATGATATTATTCACATTACAAATATCGAATCATTACCTAACTGAATTGGTGACTTTTAATTTCATTTGTGTAAGCAAACTGCATGATTTTTTTACATGAATTACTGATGTGGCATTTTTAGGCTTCCAGGTCTACTAAATAGTGCTATTATAATAATTCTATTCTCCTTCTACCGAGTCAACACGAGCTATCATATGGAAGTCACTCATGCTGTAGGGGAAAGATTAGGCAGTCAGCAATAGTGGTATTGACGCTGACTGTCCAGGATACGCCAGAAGATCTTAGGGTACGTCATCCGTGGAGACTCTGTTCTTGCACTCCCAATTTTTTCATTTATAACATAACATAGCATCACGCCTGTATTCCCCGAAGGGTTAAACAGAGGTGTACTATTGTGCACCCATATTTGCCGATGCTGTTATGCAATCCCAGGCAATAGGGGGTGAGCCTATTGCCATCTACCGGGCACAGTTCCAGACTCCGTGCTGCTATTGAGAATTCCTATACAGAAAAACCCCAATATCACTTTGAACGACCCGAGAATCGAACCGGACCTCACGCTCAGCATTCGTGCTAACGACCACTAGACCAATGAGATAGTCAGACCAAAGAGGCAGTTTTTATATTTATATCTATTAAAAATGAAGGAGACCAGTCTAAATAGCTACAATAGCTATGATGCTATGATAATTGGACAATATGGCGCGATGCATTATTTAATGAACCTCCGTGAACTTGAATTTTACATTAATGTTCTAAAAGAACGTACCGTTTTCTTTCAAATGTAACATAACTTTTACCGCTTCACCTTAACCGGGATATATTATTGCGACGCAATCTACTAACAAGATGTGTGCTATCGATAAAATTCAAATACATATGCTTGTAATAATTGTAATCGTAAATGAGCATTCTTTGATTTCTAATCCAATCTAACAATAATGTACTACAATATTTTCTTTAGTAGCTTGTTATTAGCGTGAAAAGTTAATCTATTGATACATTGACTGTTTTTTCCTTGATCCTAGCATGTAATCCTAAAACAAAAGGGGCTTTGTAATGCAAATTTGAGATTGCTTGCATGAATTGCGTATCAAAATCAATATGGGTACAGAAAACGTATTTAAATATCATTTCACGTACGCAACTATGATTAGTAAATGGATTTAGTAATACGCTTTTATCTTGGGTAACTCGGATGGATTTGATTGTTTATTAAGTCTCCGCTTTGTTAGTATAGGATCGGTGGATTGTTAAGGAGGTTATCTCTCTAATTAGCAAGCTCTTAAACATAATCCTTCCCTACTTGCTGTAATAAGATCAATATTTACTCACCGCTGTCTGTATAATAGGATTTACTTAGTTATGTTTGAAATGTAACTTAGGAAGACAAGAAGAGTCACATTATAATTACGTAATAGTAACATGTTAATTAAAAATCATCTATCTACTAAAGCATATTTTTCAGGATTACTCTGAAATGATGAGATTTAAAGCCTAAATATACGCATTAATTAATTTAAACACTCAAATCAAAATTTAATTTAATATAGGTAACCTTCCAAACGCCGTAACAGTCACGTCGCCGGCCAACATATCCGGTTTCAGTTAATTTTTCTCCCCATTTTTCCAAAGTTGGCAACTTTGTCGAGTATTAATTTGATAAGTCATTAAAAGCGACCGTTAATAATGATGGTGTAAATGTAATGCAGTGTAAGTTATAATTGGGCGAATAAGTAGCGATCACAAGTTCACGCCCTCGCACCGGGGTTGACGTAAATTAGTTAGCAACTACCAAACTGATACTTCGACGGCACACGTCTAGTTAGGTGAACAGTATATTTGGTTCACCGAATCAATTTACTCTTTACATCCGGATTCAATTTTGAGGCAAACATGTTCAAATCTTGAACAATATTTACTAACTGGTTTAATTTTTGCAACAAAATACTATGTTACAGAATGCGCCAATAAAAATGTCATCAATGTACAGACGTCATAATAACCGTAACAATTTTATGGTACATTTAATATTATAATCATGAGTCATGAAAACAAAATATTTGTGGTCATTTGCCTCTATAACTCTCATAATTTATTTGTGTGATCATTGGTTAAGATCTCTTGCACTCTTATAATAGAAGGCCGCAGTATTATTTAATATTTATCTTCACCTTCTTCAGTTTGGGGTTGGCTAGAGATATTTGTGTTCACGAACGCCCCACATTCACTACATTTCTCTTCAATTCAACCGAAATATTTTCTTCCATCTCGTCTAAATTAACATGTAATGCAGCTGAGTGCTTTTGTACATCAAATGTTAATTTAAAATCTACTCTTGCTACATAGCCAAATTATGTACTATATGCCCATACAGCTTCAACAAAATGTCTTCGTAAACGAAGGGACCAAGTTCAGTGTGTGATTCATGATGCGTACCGGTTAATGGCTCAAAATGACCGGCCGACGTGACGGATTGCGCATGCGACCTTCATTTACCGACTCAAGATTTCAATGCCTAAATATAGAACGTGATTAGTATTCCAACTATTGAGACTTTACTACCAGAACTCTTAACGTCTGTGTTGAATTTATTTCTTGATTTGCTAAACCTAAACCTAAATGTTTAAAATAATTCACATTTGTCGTATCAGCGCCGTCGTTGGAAACAACGGCGACGTTTTTTATGTGTTACAATATTTTTTGTGTCTGTCTTGACATCAAAAGAGCGAATGTAACCTCCTAAAAATAGAATTAATTTTGTACGAGGAATCAAATATCATTCAGTGATAACTAGTGCCAGCCACAAGAATATAGTGAGAGAAAAAAATTTGGACGTCTTCCAAAAATCGATTACATTTACTCCATCGTTAACAGGAAATGATCATATATCTCTGCATTGGATAGTTACTGTTAGTAGTTTATTTTAGAAATCTAAAATACAATTTAATTTGTATGGCAGAAATTAAAGATCATGCCGTATCCAAAAGAGAAATGAGACGGCAAGCTAAAAAAATTGATGCGAATTTATTTTTGCGTTTTGATCTCTTATCTGTATTAGTTCTCTCGAGTTATCAGATATACGCTAGGCGCCCCGAATTATTTATCTATCTGGGATCTGTCAATATGTCAGTGATATGACAAAATTATCACGATATCGGTAATCATGATATATTGCGATCATTCTTGACGGATATATCTTCTACACCTGATACAAGTTCTCACCAGTTTCCTCCCAATTAGTGAGCGATCTTTGATGCAATCAAATCTCCCGTGACTCCGATCACTTCCCCTTTTAAACTGTTTTTCCTGTCGTAACATTTATTACAAAATGAGAAGTGTTCCGTAGGGATTCGGTTTACTTTTTCTTTTTAGGACAGCATTAACGAAATTGGCCAAATCTTGAAATGATATAAAAACATATTTTTGAGAAAAAAGACGACCAGATTCCTTGGCAATGATTTATACTGTTAATGCTTTTGCATGCTTAAAGGGTCCTCCTTTATTAATAGTGTTGGTAAAGAGAATGTGTGTATGGATTGTGAATCATAAACAATGGTTAGCCTTGTTAATGAATCTGAATGCGGGCGACTCGCGGTCGTGGGACCGGCACGAATCATTGCTTTGCGATGCCTTGTGTGCGATATTAAATTTTCTACTTAAATAAGCATTTCAACCGACACACATATAACGTATTATGTTGGCATCTGCCACACTTCTGTCTTAATTACTTCAATGTCGCACGATTGGCTTAGGAATTTATTACAGTAAAAGACGTTTTTAATGTTCTAATTCACACGATGTGTAAGATATGCCATGAATTGGGTCGATAAAGTAATTAATAAGGATCGTTATTTCTGCTCTTATTGTCTAGCGGTCAAGGTATGACACCAATTTCGTGCTTTGAAATTGCATTTGACAATGGTTTATTGTTAGAGCATTGGGTAAGAATGGCGTGCGATAATAAATAACAGATGATGCGATGGCCACCGATGGAAAATATTCTGATGATATCATCCCGCGCGTCTGTTTGCACGACATTGTGAGAGGCCATGGTTAGTGGGACAATTTGTTAAGGTAATCAGGTTGTGCACAATTTAATAGCTTCGCAAATCGCATTCCTAACTGGATATCGAATCTTAAATCATTACAGACCGACTGGTTCGGATACCTCCTAAGTACTGTTCACTGAACTTGGCTTATGCCAAGCGAATAATTAAATTAGGAGGCTTAATATAATACGATTATTCTAGTTAGTCATAATATCAATGTGTGGGAATTGTGTCGTCCAAATCAATATGTGATTTCGAAAGCGAATGATATTGGTGAAGTCCCAAAAAACTCGCGCCCAAAACTATGTACAATCACCATCCTATTTAAGCGATGCCCGGCCCAACTTTTGTTGGAATTCGTCCCAGGAATGTTTCGGAAAATTCCCGGAACAAGAGCGGACGTCGCTCCCAGTGGGAACTAAGACGTTAAATCCTGGTTACGAACACCTATTGAGCCTTTCTCACTTTGTTAATGAATACAAATTGTCCAATAAATTGCTGTTACAAGTGAACCGCTTCTCGTACATTTTAAAGGAAAGCTCCTCACACGTATTTTCTCACATTCCCCTTACGAAATTTAACACAACATAATGCCAAAAGGAACACCTATAAGTTACTATAATTGGTTTACGTACTAATTACCACCGCCTCTGTGTGTGACTTAAACACAATACTGTAGATATTATATGCCAGAGTTAATAACCTGAGTATCTTAGATTCCTAATTATCTAGCCTTGGGACGGCTATAAAACGAAATTCGAAGAATTCAGGGTCGCGTATTTCAGTATCAATCGTTGGAAACACAACAGTTGTTGCTCATAAATATGTTGTATTCCGATTTTGTCACGAAGGCACTAATAAATTATGACGTACTGAGTAAACGTTTGACATGTTACGTTACGTTGATAACGTTACGTGAATGGGTATTCATGTCGGAAATTGTTTTGTTTCACTTGCTGTACGTGTCCGTTGTATGAGGGCTAGACAAAGCATGATTTTGTATGGAACTATAAACGTGTATATAAAAACGTCATTGTAGCATATTACCGTGTGGCGACACCCCCGGGACGCTTTACACATTCCTGTAACAGAGTCACTAGTGATGTGTTCAGTGTATTGTGTTCGTTCCGAGCCGGGACTTTGTTCAAACATTAATTTAAATTAACCCTACAATGTTTAGCACTAAGAGTCATTTTTCCACCACAAGTCTAGTAATGCATTCATTCATATGTGAATTTAAATTTACGCTTACGTTAATTGCACTAACAAATGATGTTACGGATTATTCGAGCCTGTATGTTAAAAACACTGGTAGTAAACGAATGAGGTCGCGTCTCAGGGGAATGAATATGCATTAGTTATGCAGGAACTTGATCTTATTAGTTATTTAATTAAGTTCGGGTTCTTGGCGATGAATCGATATATGAATACGAGATGGCGACGTATTCGATTCATCTATAATGTAGATTTGGTACCGGTTATTTGTATAGGAAATAGTTAGAACTAAACGTGTGTTTCCTGTAATATTAATGAAAAAACAAATATTAATAAAAATTGAATAAAACTGAAAATCTAATTATGGTTATGATAAATTCTTGAATCTCTAAAAGATTCTTTTAGAGATAAAATAAATATTCATTGGTTACTTAAATATACCTAATATTATCAACTTAAAAAGAAAAAATAATTGTGAGGAATTTAATTACTTCAATAGTGTCAGAATACAATTTACTTATTTCTAATTATGAAAATAACATAACTCCAAGCGGTGTACGCGCATCTTTACCGCCTCAAACAATAGCTATACACCAGTTCCCTCTTCAGTGATAAAGATCAAAATTGTGCATGACTAGTGACAGGTGCCTACACCACAATAAACCGTTCCTGTCTGTTGATTAACTCGAGGGGGATTTAATCATAGTTAAGCTCAAACAGGGGCGATGAGAATAGATCAGGTGGAGTTTTACCTATGATCTATAATCTCAACATGTATGTATGTATAAAGCTTAAATAAATATTAAATATTTTCTATGAATCACCGTATCTGCTTGTGAATATCACATTTGGCAAAGCAAAAATAAAAATCCATGTAAGCAAATATTCAACATTTCCAGCTGACGTGATTCTCATAGCAAGTGTTGGTGAACGTTTGCTTCAGAACGTATAATAAACATTGAAAAACGCTCGTTAATGCAACCGCCACTAGTAACATATTTGGCAACGTGAAACGTGTGATATTATTGATATGAGGTGCTGCCAATGTTCCTTGGGGTAATCCAAGATAGAAATGGAACAAAAGGTAACAGAATGCTCGAAAATGTATGACCTGATGCAATTATTTTGTCGGCTTTGAGACCTACAGACTCCACACAACGTTTTCTACAAAAACTTTTTGGAATCAAAAACTGAATTCCATCAACAGCGTCTCCCCTATAAACCTTGGAACCAAAATCGCTCAAATTGGTTTAAGCCTCTTTTGATTACGTTACTCCATTATGCCGTGGTATTGTCAACCGCAACGTGGCTATATTGTTCGATATGGGACACGAGACAAGAGTCGGATGCGAACCGCACGCTTGTGATGACTGAATCGATATACGATGTCACTTTGAATGCCGTGGCATACATATTTCACGCGAGATAGGGTATCTTGTGGGATGAAAGAATATTGTGTGGGGTATGTCTAGTGTTGTTGATACCTCGTATAGTAGTATGGAACATGAATGTCCGGTTATTTTAGGTTTTAGCTTCTTCGGGAGATTGTGATTGTGTTCGTCACGGGGAATAAACTTGGAACAAACAGTTTCGATTGCCGGAGAAAATTGTATGCTTTATGATACTGAAATTAACTAAGAAAAAACAAAGATACTCACTACACAACGTCTTATGTGACTGAGACTGTTTTAGCAATGTATTTAATGCAGGTGTATTGTGTCGAAATTCAATTACGATTGTTTTAGGTAGATACTTTATTTAAATCGGTTCGGTTTAAAGATTCTTTATTTATTCAAAAGAACAATGTTCACTTACGAATAAATACAGTGCTATATTGATTTCATTGTCCATCCGGTGGCCATTACAAAGATCATTATTTCTACTTGTTTTTAGCGTGTGACAAGTTATTAACAAAGCAAATTAATTTAAGAAGGTTCAGTTTTCATAAACATCTACATTTGAAACATTTTCTTTCTTGATGGCAGTTATATAATACTAATTAGTTACGCTATCTTTTTTTTTTTTTCAATCATGCTTGTTTATGTTAACATTATAAAAATTTGTCATTTCCAGTTAAGTACAGTTTTAATTTATTTTTAAATACGTTGAACGATGATGTATTTCTAATATTTGTTGGCAAGGCATTGTACAACTGTACTCCTTCATACCTAATGTTCCTTTTGCCGTATTCAGTGCGTGGTGCTATTGTACATAGTTTGTTTGGATTTCTTTGACTACGTGTTGTTATTTTATTGTTTAAAGTTATTTGTGAATGAATTTTACCGTCGATAATTTTGCGAATAAGGATACATGTATTAAAGGTGTACAGCTGTTCAATGTTCATTAATTTAGTTTCTTTATACAGTTTTGATGTTGAAGTAAGAAAATTATAGTTAAAAAGCACTTTAATCATTTTATTTTGAGCTATTTGTAAATCCTTGAGCGTGGTCTTTGTCGCACATCCCCAGACTTCAACCAGATAGTTCAGGTGCGATTTAACTAAGGAGTTGTATATGGTAATGCGAATGTTCCGTGGGAGAATATTTACGTGTCCACGTATGCTCCCCATTAGCGATATTATTTTCGTTTTGACATGTTCGATGTGGGGTTTCCAAGTTAGTTTGTCGTCGAGTAGGAGGCCAAGGTATTTTTCGCAGTAACTTTTTTTAATATTAATGTTATTTATGTGTAGGGGTGGGTGACATGGGATTTTTTTGTTTTTTGCCGAAAAAATTACATAAGATGTTTTTGATGCATTTATAGTTAGTAAGTTGTTGCTGAACCATTTATTTAGCAAGTCTAAGTCCCTTTGCGCGTCAGATATTAGATTGTTTATTGAGTGGCCGAAGTAGAATAGGCAGAAATCGTGAATTAATTTAAATGTATGCAGCTTATTGTAAAACTATTGCTATTAGAGGTACTGCGTATGTTAGTGGAGAATCGTGATCGGTGTGCACGCGCATGCAATTGCTACAAATGAACTGAGCTGGTGACTTAAACGTTAGGTCATCATTCGTCTTTTTATCCACTCGTTCACTGCTCGACTTACGGTTCTCCCAAGATATGCTACAATGAAATTTACGACACTCTTCTTGCACTAATGGTTAACGAGGAAAAACAGTTGTTGAGACCCATAGATAATATAAGAGTAAAGCTCAAGTAAAGGGATGGTGGACGGCGTGGTTTTTGAGAATTCCCAATGCCCTACATTAGGTGCCAAAGCTCACGGACAAATATTCCGCACACCTCTCCGTCTACCTCAGACTCTCAGAATGATAGTCCATGAGGATCACCTGCAACAAAAAATAAAATAATCATCCAGTATTATCTCATTGTTTGGTACACATCATCATCGTTGTACCATTTTAAGACCTTTACACATAGTGTTGTGGAGAGCAATAAAGTATTGAGTATTGAATTAGTTACATCTACCTACCCATTGAAATATAAGTTATCATTACATTCATCTTATACCGCAGTTTACACAGTCCATATCCATCCTAATTGAAGACGGAAACAAATATCAAATGAAATAGTGACGTTCCTCAGGGGTCTATATTAGGACCCTTGAGATGGCAATCAAAGAGAATGAATGACCCTGACCAACCTTGAGTAGTAAATGTTCTTCAATTATTTCTTTTCTTTACCTTTAGTTCGTGCGTTATTTCTTTGCTACTTAGTTTTGTGTGTTCTGAGTTGGTATGGGATTTGTGTAGCGTGTAGGGGCTTTTATTTTTTGTTCTGATCTCGTTCTTTTCTTGTCTAGGATTTGCGGGAACATATTTGATGTGTACAGAACATATTAAACGTATAGCAGGTTATTACTGACATCTATTTACTCTGGTATTTTGTTCTAGCTCTTAGTATATTTTATTTGAAATTGCACTTAAAACATGATGAGGTTACATCCGTTTGGTGCGCGCCTGCATGAAATATTATGTCATTCGTTTCTTTGGTTTGGAAATAATAATGAGTATACATGCAAAAACAATCTTTGTATAATATTGACGTCGAGTTTGATAGGTTGACAACCTCACTAAGCAGTGATATATTGTCTTTAAACAATTGTTTTAGCAAACATGCTTTGACATTTAATGTGATTCCTTAAACCTATACAACAATACTTCTAACAATAAATAATATTCTGTTCTTCTTTTGGTGTCAAAATACTAAATTCTCATATTCCTGAATAGTATGTAGCAACGTCGATGACTTGGCAGTTACTTTATTTAAATCCTCCCGGGTGTACAACGGAGAAAACAGTAGGAGCGACAGGCCTCGTACTGGAGCTCTTTACTTACTGTACTTGGGAGCCAAATTGCTTTAACATTTTTATCCAGCTTTAAGAACTAAATCGAGTACCTATTCTAGACTCGCGCGTGTATCTAATGTTACAAGGAATCTGTGAGAGACGTATGCCCGAGGGTATGCGGCAGGGCATCGCCGCCGTATGATCGATTCTATCAACTTCGTTAACTTAGTATCTTCGGAGTTTTATTTACTCACTCCTTGGTATTTGGTGTCTACGAAAGCATTTTCATCTTCAGAACAGTGTTTTTTTTTTCTCTCGTCCCTCTGATGATCAGACGAAGATGGCTGAATGAGCTGGACGCCTATAATAATGACTGGTATTTAGTAGTTTTAGATGGAGAGAAGTGGAAAGAGACAAGGTAGGTAGGTATTATGGTTATTTAATTATAAACATGTCTAGATGTATATCGCGTAATAAGATGTAAAGGTAAAGTACCTACTTTTTAAATTCTTTCATATTCACAGGTCATTTTCATTGCCGGACCTGGACCTCCTATATACCGCCAGAATGAACGGACAAATCCGGATGAAATAGCGGACACAAAATAAGAGCATACATCCAACGTTTCTATTATAATTAATTCCTTCAGCGGCTTCACAGTTTCCTAACATAGACGCTGCTTGAATTTAAATACGCGAAGCTGAGGTTTACTTTTTCGTTTCTCCGGCTTTTTTATATTAATTTTCTCTCGGTCTACACAGGTACAATCAACCGATATAAATTGAAGAAGTTGTTACCAAACCAAATAGTAGGTATAGATAAAAAGTCATATTGTGTGTTCAGGTCAATTTTGGGGTACTTAGAACTGAAGTGATATTATTATCGCATACGTCCGATACAATGCTAAGACTTTTCATTTAAATTAAACGAAGCGATCACAGAAGAATACAGGCAAAAAGTTTCATAATCCGATTGTTTCCTATAATTTGTATCACATAGAATAATGCTCCCGGCCCATCCTTTACATTTCGACAAATGAAAGTTTTGATCTTAACGTTTAACCGAGATTTATCTGCGGTCATTACCGCGTAGTGTACTACAGCATACGGTAGATAGGTAGTAAGATCCGCTAGTACTACGAACGGTCTGGCAAGGATCCATGAGTAAGCGTCGCCGGAGCCAGCGCGTCAGCCTGTACGAACGTGTTACAGCTTACACATTGATATTACACATACTACATAGGTACAGATTACTAACTTATTGTCTTGCCTTGAAGATAACTGATTTGGTTTGATCCACAAATATCAATTAGTTTAGACCTATTACTACATTTTCCTCACATAACGTTAAGGTAACAATGTATTCATAAGTATGAAATGTTAAACAATCACAATTTAAAAGAGTAACCATGGAGTTTCTTGTCCGTTCTTCTCCATAGAAAAACAACACTTTGGAACGTGGCAACTAGAATCTGACTATTCATAAGTGCCTTTAACTGGTCTATATGAATAAAACTATATTTTATTATTATTATGTATGATATGATTTTTAGAAATAAATATTTGAGTTGATGTATTTCTTCGTTAGCGTTCTGAAGGTCTTGTGGATATGTATTTCGGGAGTGTGTTTACAAGATTGGGGCTATATTTCGTCGTCATCGAATCAGGCCATAAAATTACCACTGGCTTTCTCATACTAAGACCAAGCCGCTTTTGCATTGTTGCAACATTCTCATTTTTACACGAACGACAAACGGAAAAACACACGGTACAGAATACGGTAATGACGTTTTGATATAACCGAATTCAATATGTTGTCATTACAGTGCATCCGGATGTTACTGCTCATTGTCTTCTCATATTCCTATAGTCACCTTTTACGAGATGATAATGGGCGATTGTATTCCTTCCCTCGAACCAAACGGGTTTTGAAAAAAGGGATATTGAGTTTGCTGACAAGCGCACGAGCGGATCTTTCGTGGATCGATGACTATTATTTCGTATGTAGAACTGCATGTGATTAATAATCTTAGATATTATTTATAATCTATGGTAGTAAAATAGTGATTTCATATTCTATAGGTAATTCACATCAGCTTGTGTGGTTTACTTGTTTGGACAGCAAACGGCTAATGGAATATTAATTATTGCCTCTGTTCATGCGTATATCTAATAGAAGTACCTTTAAAGCTACGATGTTATTATAAATAATACCAAGATATTTATTTTAATATTCATAAGCTCAAATCCATGTCAAATTACTGAGCGTAGGCTATACTTTTCAGAGGTCTAGAACAGGTAAAATAAAATATTAAAATAATAACGTATTTTATTGCTCTCTCACGCCGAAATGTGACATACAATACAAAAGCTTTTCAAAGGAATGCCGAAGTGAATTCTTGAAAGACTAAAAAGGCACAAAATTAAAGAGATATTTAGGTCACAATCTAAATTGCGTACATACTCATTATATTTTAACAGCATACAAAAGCGATAACAATGATTGGATTCAGGGGAGCAGAAACCATAAAATTGAAATCAATTTTGCTGTAATGGTTATAGGTTCATAAAACACGTATTGCTGGTCACCTAAAGAATTCTTTTTTATTTATTATGTCTTGTGGTGATTTTTCAAACTACTTTTTCATGCTCACATATTGTTTAAAATTATATTTCACGGTATCGTGTATTCATATTTTTGCGTGCCCTACAGGGTCCACCATGTACTATACAATTTTACTTACCATCTATTTATACCATTGTGGAAAGCAAATAAAAGTTTGAGTTTGAGTTTAATATTATAAAGGTAAAATTTGTTTGTATGTAGGGGATAATCTCCGGAACTAATGGTCCAAATCTGAAAATTCTTTCACCGATAAATAGCCAAAATTTACCTACATTATCCCCGAGTGCTATAGGCGATAAATTATAAATGTTGATCACGCGGGCTGAAGCTAGTCTCTAATAAGTAAAATGTTTTTTTTGTATCACTGTTGGTTGAATTTTCTTTGCTAATTCTCGTTAAAGCCAAATCCAGTCAAATCTGAAAGTATGTTCTCGAATGATAAAACTTTTACAAATAAAGTTACTTAACTTCTTCGCGATCAATTTATGACTTCTTATGACAGTGTAAGATTTCAATACACCCAACATATTTATCGTCTGCCTCACCATATGATCGCGATTTGGGATTTGTAAAAATGTTTCTCTTACAGATGAATTTCGACTTATTCAATACACATGTAGAGGCGAAAATCATTTGGAGAGAACGTGAAAATTCTCGCTTATTTCTACGACTTCAGTTCTTCTTGATATTCACCCTTACGCCGAGGGCGAAAGGTGCTTTATCTTTTATCAGAGTATAATATATTCAGTTCACAAAATGAATTGCGAGTGTTAGTAACTCGGAGTGAGCCTGCGAACATATTCGTGGGGATCTGTTGCGTCGTTCGTTCCCTTTATTGGTTACACGCTTGGGCGACAACGAATCCTATTCTTATTTGTGTTTAGGTTCTATTTCACTTGACAATAATTGTGAGGATTTTCTTAAGGCGTTTTCCGATCGTTTTATATGTAACTTATTTGTTGATGGCGGTGGGTGTCTTGTAGAGATATTAACTTGCTTCAGTCCATGTTAAACACCCGGCTAATGAGTGAACCAACAATAAGACTTGGTGGAAGCTTCCCGACTCGTATGTTAACATGTCGCACATTAGGATATAATGTTTTTTGTTGTTTTATTTCGTTTACTCAATTATTCCAACTGTTTTTATTAGTATCAAAATTATCTTCTCCTTACTTATTATTTCATACTTCACATTAAGCATTATGTAAAAGTTTAACTGTTTTGGATTCACTTGAGCCATAATTTTATACTACCTAAAATATGTATGTTAAGATCATCTTCGGTGTCAAGATTCCGTGTACCAATATATCATCAACAATAAAAATAATTATAAAACTTTTTAATAGCTTACTTGATCTTTAATAAACCAACTTCATACTTGTCATCCAAAGTTTCTTCGTTCGTGTTCCTCATTTTGCTCAGTATTTTTTTCACTCCATTATTATGTCTTTTAAAGTTTTCCGAACGGAGACAACTAACCTACATAAGGTTGGTTTTCATTGCAGTCTTTTATACAGTTTACTCACCGATTCTTTTGTTAGAGAGTTCATAGTCATTATTTTTCTTTGTCTCATTTCTTCATTATTTCCGGTGGACACAAAAAGTTTATTGTTGAGCGCTTTAAGTATTAACCCGTTTGTTTGTAAATATGTATTGTTAGTACTTTTTCTCGTGCCTGTACTTAGACTATCGTATACGTAATTTCTTGCATTTGTCATAGGTATCTCAACTGAATCGATATAAGTATTCAGTATCTAAGTCATTTGTTTAACGGTTTTTATTGTTTACAGTACATGGGCTACTAAATAATGATGAAGGTGTTGAAATTTATGCTTTTCCTTCAATTGTCTCAATTTTTATACCCATGAAATCCGAGCCGAGTAATAGCCACTTATTCTATGCTCCGTAAACAACATTTTGAGACCCGATCTCGAAGCTTACCGGATCATATTTTCCTGCAAAATTTTCACTATTTATTTTTTATTTTTAAATCGTTAATGTCTTCAGGTGCCAAGTGAGGTTCATTTTAAAGTATATTAAATACTTTCTCCAGCTATTCTAAATAAAAGTTTACGGATACAAGTTTAAGGTTCATTTTTCTTTGTTTGGTTGGTTGGAATGCGAGATAGCGGCTGGTACCTCACCACGGTCGGTGTCGTGCAATTAACGTTTTTCAGGACGAACGCTTCAGGCTATTGTGACGTCACTGCTCTCCACGTGGATAAGATGAAAACCCCTGGTACTCAAAAGGCATCTTTAAGTGCCGGATTTTTACTCGGATGACGACTCACTTGGCTGGCTTACATTATTCTTACATTTTGTAATTTTATGAGGTTGCTGACCTGGTTAAATTTTGCTTTACATTTCATGTTACCATCATTAGTAGGTAATAGTGTGCAAGCTCATTATACACGCGTAAGTGTAAGCTACAAAAAATGCGTAGGTATAATATGGTTACTAGGTTCGTCAAGTTACGCTTGCTTAGTTAAAACAACAATTTTTTTTACTGCTTATTATTTTTACTTTTTATGTCTGGCTGCAAATATAAATTTTATCCTGAAGGTTACGAAACTAAATTCTAAGTAAAGGTAGGTACACAATCTCAGCACCGCTTTTGCAAGTGTCGCGGTAGACAAATGAGCAATTTGCCGTCTCATCACAGTCGTAATGTTGCAAAATGGCGGCGGAGGCCTCTTACGACATAACTCGTGCCTTTCAACCACACAAGAAATCTTGACGAACGTTTAAGTTAAAAGAAATTTTGTCGCCATAGAAACTAGCTAACGAGCTGGCGATATTCAGAAGCAATTAAAATGAAGAATAATTCCACAGATCAGGTAATATCTTTTATCTGTACCGCCGGTGGTTTCTTGCGGCCCGGTATACTAAGTGCTACGGCATCCTGGTTATTAATCGGCGTCTGGAGAATTGCGGACCCGTTTCCCTGCTCTTCGATACCTTACTGATAAAATATGGCTGGGATGGGACTACTGAGTAATTCTTTGGTTATATTAATTTACGAGCCTGTGACTTCACCCGCACGGCGCGCTATGGTGTGTGAAAGGTTATGATTATTATTATTTAATACTTATTCTATTTTGTACACGAAGCTGTTTGGTTGAGATATTTTTATATTATACATAATTCTGACATTTTCATAACCTTACCTTACCTTTCATAACTTTACCTATATTTATATCGGCAGCTTACGTTTTTAATTAAGTATTAATTTCATATATTTTTACAAATTGTATGGTTACCTATTACTAGTGGTAATTTCCTACTAACTGTTAAAAAAGGCGCATCTTAGTGCTTGCTTGCATTGAAATGAACCTTTATGCAAAATTTTGCTCGTAGAAATTTTGGTTTCGGCTGTACGTTGATGTTCGTCAGTTTCTCCTTTTTATACACAGACAGATTAAAGTTGGGAGGCGTCGAATTCGTTTCGTTTTGACCTGTGGTATGGCGCGTGTGGAAAATTTAATTATTGTTCTGGGTAGTGGAGTCTATCGTTGTTATTCAAGAGGCGTATGTCTGGCGGCCGGTGACGTAAGAGCTAAGTATTTATTGGTATAGACCGATGACCTCCCGACAATTTGACTGGCAAAGTTTAATTCAATGCTCAATGCCAAGTTAAGATGTGTATCCTTTTACTTTGTTTTAATATGTGTTTTCTTTGTTACTTATCTGTTAGTTGTTGCGCAA
Source organism: Shargacucullia verbasci (assembly GCA_947562105.1). NCBI lineage: Eukaryota > Metazoa > Arthropoda > Insecta > Lepidoptera > Noctuidae > Shargacucullia > Shargacucullia verbasci. The sequence goes on along the minus strand of OX387285.1, from coordinate 10,539,137 downwards.
CCTTGATAATCTGGCCTCTTTGTTACGTGTACCTTTTTACACGCGATGATAATGCTTCCTTATTCACCTCTATTATTTCGTAATACAGAAGGAAATTGCTCCGAGTTTTGGAAATACCGTCATTTTGTGACAAATTACAAAAACACACCTAACGATTATAATATTTGTTTCTCAGCATGATAAATGCTATAAGCCCAAGTTATGACCACTTGTCAGGTTTCATAAGGGACCAGTATTGTTTCCCTGAATCAGGATTTGAGGGAGGCAGTGGAAATCCCCGCTAGAAACATGCAGATGTCAGCCATTTGTTATTCAAATTCGTACAGACGTCTCGACTCAAACGCACCCTGACATCATGATGAATATGTAAAAACGATTATGGAAAACTTTTGAGTAACACTAAACATTGCTTTGTATGATTTTTGGTAAGTGCGTGTGAGTCACTGTCTAAAGGAACAACCCATAAATGCCGTACAAATTGTCTATGACTTCGCCTTATCGACTTCCTATCAAAACGTATATCTACTAATGTTAAAAAGTTTAATGAAAGGTTATGCCCAGGCGTATATAAATTTTATTCTAACCTTTCCAGGTGCTTACTGCAAGTAAGTGTTTGTCAGTGTCCTACTGTTCCAGATATGAACAAGAACCGTCGACCTTTCTTTTTTATCATGTGCCATTGAGTATGACAACAATAATTACTGTTGTTCACGGCTCTCATCTGAATGCTTAATGCTTGTACGAACAATTTACTTTTAATTAAAGCAAAGCAGATCTTTCCCAGTTCATTGTTGTCGCTAGCAGGGTACTGTGATCTCATTTTATTTGTTCGCTCGACCCTACCGATGGACGGGAGTGAATTGACAAAGATTCCGCTACGCTTTTTAAATGTAAATAAAATTTATTTTCCTCACTGAACACCCTCTTTCATGACTGTACACCTACTACCTATGTAGGTACTATAAGCCTTAGTTCCTTTGAAATATTTTCGCTGTCACGCGTTGCAGGTTTTCGTCTTTGTCGGGTGCCTTAAACCTTCCTTCAGACGGTAATAGAAAAGCTGTCATGATGCAATTCTTTTACCGACCGTCCTCAACATTTTTATTAAATTCGACATTGTTCAAATAATTTATTGGACACACCTATCTGTTTCGCTCGTAACATTGATTTTCGATTACGGAGTGTGACCGAGGATTGTTTAATAATAACATAACAGTTTCTAAATAAATGGTTGGTACATTTTTTAGATCAGAGGCCGGTGGACGTCAATGTTAATGGAAAACAATCGTGTTTTATTGTACTCGTAAGGTTTGATGGGCATATAAAAGTGCTCACCTTAAGGGAAGGGTCCGTGCCTTCACGATAATGTTTGCGGGATTCCGTGCTTAAGATACCCTTTTAGGTTAGTCGCAAAAAATCAACTCTCCTTTATTCATTCGATATTGCTGCGATCTTCGCTACAGGCATTATTTCGATTGATGATGGAATCCTTTGAAATGTTGCAACAATACGAAACGTAAAACAATTTTACTTTTCATTGTTACGTGTTAATACTACGGTATTAACCGATTCTAAGCTATTACTTTGTCTCTATTGTTTTTTCGAATTCATTAACCAGACAGCTAGAATTTGTCTGTCAATAGAATTAAATATGGTATGTGTGGCATGTGTTTAGTGTATATCACATTCTGTTCACTCGCTGTTTTATCTGCACTATTAATGGTTTCAGTGTTGTCTCACAATTTGTGAATTTAAACGAACTTTGCTGAACATTTATTTATTTGAACTTTCAACCTTTCTATTGCGAAGGTAAAATAACGTTTGATGCAGTTCATTTCTGAGTTTATCTTCAACTGATTTTATTTTGAAATTTTATATCTATACATATAAATAAAATTGGAGTGTCTGTTTGTAATATTGAAATAACCGTTTTTTACTACATGCATATGAATATATATACGGTACATACACCAAAATAACATTTTTTACAATTTTTGTCTGTCTGTCTGTCTTTCTGTCTGTCTGTTTGTATAGGCTAATCTCTGAAATGGCTGGACCGATTTTGACGGGACTTTTATTGGCAGGTAGCTGATGTAATAAGGAGTAACTTAGGCTACTTTTATTTTAGAAAAATTCTTTTATTTTAGGAATAAATAGGGTTAAGTGCATTTGGTCTCACTAAAAAATACATTGTTAAGTTCCGACATCCACGCGAACGAAGTCGCGGGCACAGCTAGTTTGAAATAAAATTGTAGTTTTTATGTGCTGTAGAGATTTTATATTAGTATTAATTTTGAGATTAGTTTTGCTTGTTTATACTTTTCCAACTTAAATATCAAGTATCAAGATACACATTAAAGAAGTCAGAGTGTGATAGACAGAAACTAATAATAGTAATAAACATTGATTATTATATTCTTCGAAGTCAAAATCGACATAATTTCAATATCATAATAATTTAAAGGTAAAGTTAATAAGGCATTTGAGTGCGTCCAAGCTTTCGAATTTAAAAGGTAAAAAGCAGTTTATCCATATTTATTACTCCAGACTTTGTAACCGAAGTGAGAGAAAGTTTACGGGTCAAAGACCTTGGACTCCTAAAATTCCAGTGAAGTTGGTGTAGTCTACGAGTCTCCCGACATCCGATGCACATAAAATTGGACATATTCAAAGTGTAAAATATGATTTGTATGCAGAAATGATGCCTTTCCGTTTCCGGGTTTACGTAATATGTAATATTATGCTGAGTTTTTCAAGATTTTTAATATTCAAAAATGACTCGATGTTATGCTCATTACTATCTTTATTATATACATAGCATTACAGCCAATAAATAGACTTCGATCTAGCACAGTGCCTATAAAAATAAAGGTGCGACCGTTAAAATGTTTCAAATTTGCTGTGGCACTTTTTTTCTCAATTTCGCTTGCGTATGTTTTAACGTTGGGATATCATTTAACATAGTAGTTATTGAGTTATTTTTGCACTGTTAGAGGTATGAACATGTTAATAAATATAGAATCCTATTGTCACTTGGGTCACCTACTTTTTTTACATTAATTGATGCCTATTTGTTTAATGTCAAAATATAATCAAAATATTCCTTTGCTTTTAAACAGGTCGGGTTGTTATTCGTTACTGAGGGTCGTGATTCCCCCGCGGAATCATTTTCTGACTGACAATTTTGCGCCACCTGTTCCTATCTTTGGTGACGTTGAGTGCTTCGTGGAGTTGTGGTCAGAGTAATGCGGATCTGTTCGGACCATTTAATCGAGCTTCGACATCATCATCATGATCTGTCTCACTTTTTCCCAACTACATTGAGATCGGCCTCTAGTCTAATCGGTTGCGGGTATTTATTTTATACGGAGCGACTGCCATCCGACCTCAGCCACCCAACTACTGGGAAACACTGATAATCGGGCTTTGATATCTGGAATGTTTGCCGTCGATTTCTCCAGTTACAATTAGCTTTACGTTGTGGCCATCTTTTTTGGTAATGTTAAGTATCAACGAACTTACGTAGTAGGTACCTATTCTAAAAATCTTAAATACGTCACTAAAATATAAATCCTCTTGTCTCTTAAATCATGTAATTTTTAAACTCTTATTAAATTGACTTGTCCTCGTCATTTGTATATGAATAGACCAATCGACATTTTAGTTAATTAAAGTTTAATCATCGTTTATAAGTAAGATCTAAAAATCTAAAGGTTAGGTATTATAAAAACTATTAGTTATCATAAAATGTCAATCAGAGGACGTAACTTAAGAATTTGTATTGTATTGTTAAATAATCAGTTCTTATTTGTTTTCTTTGTTTTTGGAGGTCTTAATATAACACGATTGTGATAGGTTTGTTCTAGTGTATAAACTTGGTGCTTGAATGATTATAACCTGTGTTAATCAAGCTTTTACGTACATCGTTTTAAGTATTGGTAGGAGAGAACTTAATATAACAAAGCGTCACGCCTGTATTTCTCAAAGGATTAGGCAGAGGTGTGCTGTCGTACATCCAAATTTCACCGATGCTGTTATTAAGTCTACACACAGTTCGCAACTTTGTGTTGCTGCTGAGAATTTCTATACCGAAAAACCAAATAACACTGTCCAATCCGGACCCGTGAATCGAACCCAGGATCTGAAGCTCAGCCGTCGTGCTTGCAACTACGAGACGAGACAGTCATGTGAGAACTTAAGTAGTTGAATACATTCATTTATCCCGCAATATACAAATATTATATTTTCTGGAAATATCCTCCTTATTACTCTAACTGGCCGGTAGGAAGACAAACTTTGTTACCAATGTAATTTGTTATCTGTGGACGTACACATTCGATGGATGCAGATTAAAAAACGCGGCACGGTTCACTAACTTTTTAAATAAATCTCAGGACACCAGACAAGGGTCCGACCAATTCGTTGTTTCCTGAATGTTTATTTCCACTGCCACGTTTCATTATTGTTGCGAGTTAGTTCAGCCAGAACTTTTTCTACGTACAAAAATGATAATTTAGAATATGCATATATTATTCTGGATGTACGATATTAAAAATTCAAGCCTATCGACGATCGACCTAACTGTCTAAGGCTTGCGCCTTAGACACCTATACCGACACCTTTCACCGAAGATACAACATACTAATGTCCTCCTGACCGATTTCGGCCACGGCGGCCAATCTCACCGGAGATTAGCCAACTACGCAGGAGATATTATAGAGCACAAGTGTGTGCGCAAACACAGGTGCTCTCTCTATTCCTTCACTCTCATAGTCCGATGGGACGGCAATCCGACACGACCGGAGAGAGATCAGGCGCAGGACCAACGGCTTTACGTGCTTTCCGAGGCACGGTGTGTGTTCACATACACGAAGACCCAGACCCGAAACAAATATCTGTAACAAATATAGTACTGTAACAAATATCTGTACGTGTCGCGGGTTCTATTCCTGAACGGAACAAATATTTGTATATCTGTATGTCCATGTAATATACGTGTATGTAAGCGGTCCCACGATACAGGAATTATTCATAGAGTGGAGAAATATAAAAAAAAGGTACAAATCAGTTTGACAGAGATTTTTGTATGAATAACCGGATGTTTTCATTTTAAACATCTGTTATGATGTTGGTAAACATGGTCATTAATGATAGTTAGTTATGGAGGGTTATAGTTCAGTCTTAAATTATCCAGATTTTAAGCGGGCGTAATATTCTCAAGCTCAACGAATGCCTTTCTTTCCTTTCCTTTACTTCATTGTTAAGCATTACATTACATACAGTAAGTATAAGTATTTTATATTTATCTTTCTTTTATTTATCTTTCAATTTCCAAAGTGTTCTTGAAGTTATCAAAATGAAAAGGCTTTTTATCTGTAAGCGGGTCATTGACTCCTATTTATATAGGATAATTAACTTCTTAGAAGCCTTACAATGAAAATCTATTTAAAACATCACAAATGGCCTTTGCTCCTTCTAAACTGGCCTCAGTTCAATAGGTACCTGAAGATAAAAATCAGGAAAATCGTGCAAATAGACCTCGTTAGACTTGTTACGTACCTAAACTGAAGTGCTAAGACTAACCTATTTCGTCTAAATCGACCATTTACGCTGAAGTATTGTATGTGGAGGTTGTCTAAATATTATCTAGAATTCTATTCAGGCTTGGTGGGTGTTTGGCTGGGCTAGAGGGCTGACACGACGTCATTACGCCTCGGAAATAGGCACTTTTCCCCTCGTTAGTAACTCGGCGCTGTCCCCGAGTTCCGACGCTATCAAACTACGAGTACATTCATAGTAAACTATCTTATGTGCTCTTCAATTAACGACACCTTTTTATGGACTTGGATATATGAACTGTTTGAGTGGGTTATTCCTACTATCAAATTATCCAGGCAAAATTATGTGCTAGAATTTCATAGGGTCAATTATTATATTATTGGAATCTTTAAGGCGAAAATGAATAAGTTTTATTTGGGTGATCCCTCCTCGTCACACGCTTACGCAGGTGAGGCTGCCTAACGCTCTCAAATTATTAAGAAATATTATAAAAATACAAGAAATCATACGACAGTCTAACAACATTATCAGTTTCCCAAGTGCCAATCACTGAAACAACGGTAAGTTAATATAAAAAAAAAATATAACCTAAACCTATTTCGAAAATTTCAAGATCTTTCTTATGCATGCCATTTTTTTTTTGTAGCTACGACGTTCTGTTATCCATCTTTTCTTGCTCAATACCGCCGTACTCACTTAGTTTTGCAATTTCAACTTTAGTAGCGACACATAAAGCTCATTATAGAAATACACCATAAGACCTTTTTATATGAAATTCTTTTCTTCTTAATTAATGTTCGGTAGAGCACAAAGCTACGATTGTGTATTTTTTGTATAGCTTGTACTGTAGGTTTATTGCAGAGTTTTAATTTCTGTAGTATTAATTATAAGGGTGCCGGCGATTATGACGCTTAATTGGTACCTTTGTTCTGGTTCAGAAGGGCGGAAACGGATTTAAGTTTTTAAAATACAACTTGGTGTTTGAACCGGTTTGTTCAATGTCTGAGCTAGTGTAAGTATTCTATTTGAAATATTTTCAGGATGGCGGGTTGACATCAGAATGGGTTATCGCAAATCAGCCCACGATTTAGTGCCTAATTGGAACAGTTTGACCTGCGTTAAAATTAGGACCAAGGTGTTCAAAAATATAAAAATTACTTAAGTAGTTGATCTGCCAAGCTGACGTCAGGATGGCGGGTCGACTTCTGAATTGTGACAGTTCCGAGCTAATTTACTGCAAATTTGTATATATTAAATCAGCTTAGAACTGTCTAAATTCAGAAGCCATCTTGACACTCGCGAAATATTGCTTAAACTGAAGTTTCGAATTTATTTAAAAAAAGGTACGGTAAGATTCATGTTTGTGAATTAATTTCAAAGAATTATATTTAGAGAGTGACGTAAAACATTCATAGTATAATTTACCAGTTATTTATATTCAGTTAATTTAAATCAGTTAGCCGTCTTTAACAAGGAACAAAATTTACGCTCGTTTGACAAATTATTTTACAAAATTGTATTATCATAACTCGCTTTTGATTCTGGATTCGCACACGCGACCTTCGAATTTGGGTAAAATATTTGCTTTAATCCACTAACGTCGTTATCGTCCACGTGTTGTCTAAAGTTAGTGTCGCGCGTCGTTCACAAAATATTAAATAGCTGTGATACATACGGCTTATACTTGAAGTTTTAAAATTGTTACGTAACATTAATAATAATAATATGGGCTAAAAATAAATTTATAATATATTTTTGCAGAGTACACATAAACATACACTTGAAGAGTTTAGAACTCGCAAACCGTGACACGTTAAAAAAATCCAGTAAAGTCGACATTCCGACGCTATTTAACTCCAGGGGCACTGGGTCTCATCCCAAAACCGGTCAAGCCGAAATTCAAGATGGCCGGCATGGCGGGAATACCTACAATATTTACATTGACATTTGCGTTCAGGCGCGTTCGGTTCATGACGCGCGTGACCTTCACCTCGATCGCAGGTGAACGCGCTTGGAACGCACCGGTAATATCTCGGGCGCGTCGACGCGTTTCGTTGATTCTCCGCTGATGTCCCGACGACGACGTTACTATTAATATAAATCATTAATTTAATAGGCTTACCACCTGGATTAATTGCATTACATTTGTCACAGTCCTAATAGCTGAGATTTCGACTTACATTAGTAAAAGTTCGTGATGGAATTTGAAAGAGTAGAGAAATTGAAAAACAAATACAGCAATAAAAAGATTATATATAAAATAACTTTTAAACAATTTTTTTTCGTCCTTGTCCCTGAAAAGTCCCTCTTTTTGCGGCAGAAACGTGCTCGATCTGTTCGTAAGATATCGTCACCACGGTCGTTTTCCCTTTGGGGTTAATATTTAGATGTTGTTGTATCTCTACCATCGATGTTCGAATTGTATTTGGATACATTGCAGACTTCTAATCGTCTTTACTTGACAAAGACATTGTACAGGCATTCGTCTTGACTCAATTATTGCATGTTTTTTCCACGCTGTTGATTTTATATGACACTAAGGATCTAGATAAGGATTTCTTATTGTTCTCGTCACTTGGCATTAGAGTAATTACTGATTTATCGCAATTCTTTTCAAGGCTTACTACTAAACCGAGGCTACTAATTATTATTCATACATATTACCATAAATTATGTGTGAATACTCGTATCTCATCTCCGCTAAAATAGACGTAAACTGGCGTATCTTTTACATTGAGTAGGCTTGTGGTGCTTACACTGTTTTTACTGTAGTCGTCAATATTAAAGAATAATAAGCACTTCATTTGGCGTTTCAGTAACGCCACAAAATGTTGCACGTCATTAAAGTGTCAAAAAAAAAAACGTGTTAGGTACTAATTCACCTATGTTTCTGTCTGTAAATTGGGTGTGAAGAAAATAAGTTGTGTGATGACAGCCGCCACTCAGCCGTGAAGAGGTGACGGCTACTCAATAGAAACTAAGTTAAGTCACACACGCATGTGCTCTATTTTCGGACGAATCAGCAATATGGAACGATGTTTAGTAATTACTGTTTGATTGACTGCTCCGGCTGGCGAAATGGTTTTAAACGAAGCGAGATAGATCTGCATGTAAAGCTGTGTACTTTTTTTTTGGCTAAAAATATTTTTGATGCAAAAACAGATATTGATCAGGAGCAATTTTGACGTAAATTTAAAACTAATCTGATGATTCGATTGTTTTAATCATATTTGGTGTAATTTTTAAAAGTTTTAATGAAACGATCCGAGGCAAAGATTATTGAGAATGAAACAAAAACAAACGTGCCTGGATTTGACGACAGCGCTGTCTACACGCTCTAAAGAGCTAATTGAAAGATTTAAATACGTTTATGTTTGTTTTGTCGGATGAACTATTTAAATGTCTCCTGAACTTGTCTCTCATCCGCTCATTCTTCATGCCTTTTTATTTATTTTATTTTTGAGAAGTCTCATTAATTACTAAAGCACTTTGCTGTTTTACCTCAGTTCATCTCTGTAAAAATGTTTCCGCTAATACGAATAAACGTAACAAGACCTTAACTGTCATTGTGAAAAATAGTCCTGTCAAGGCTATTCTCATTAAACTAATAACGTTTTGTGCCTCCAGTTTAAGTAAAACCGTTAAAGACGTTAAGGTTTACTGTGTTATCGATACTAATATTATAGACCAAGATTGTTCGTGTATTTGTTTGTTTCTGAGTTTGAGGTCATCTCATGAACTAAATTATCAACGGATTTTGAACATTCAACGGGTAATTTGACCTTTAATATATGTGAATATATTAAAGGTCAAATTACCCGTTGTAACATATGCTACAGTTTCTTTCGAAATCCTTTTGAGAGGTGCAACAGATTAAAGTTTGTATGCGAGTTCAAAAGCTGGTATGGATTAGTATTATGCTAATAATTGGGCCTATAAGTAAACTGTCAGTAGTTACAGTTGATCAGTCCATTAGGTGTGAAGGAACACAAACAAAAGAGGATCTCATATGACGGAGCTTCAAGGCCGCCTAGTTTATACTTGTCATCTTCATAAAGATAATTATACAAATAAATTGTTTGCAGACCACATCATCCATCTACGTAATTCCTATAATGGTGGTATATTTAATTGATTTTATAAATAGGTTGTATATTGCCTGTAATTTGTAAGCATGAATCTGATATTAAACGTTCTACTTGATAAAAGAGGATATCAGGATTCAAAGTTGTTTATAAATCGTAATCAACAACTTGTTATAGAAAACATCAGAAGTCATTGGCATACTTAGTTCTCGAAACATCGATCTATGGTACCCCTATATTTTGTACTCAAGTATAAGTTTGGTGGAAAGTCGCCAGCTATTAGGGTTGGCGTGTTTGCTATAGAACCAGGTTATCAAAAAATATATAACAATATTACCTCAGGACTGTCCATTGTATTGAAGGCTCGTGTTCAGTAATGGAAGTTAACGAGCTGATGCGAATAGAAATAAAAAAGATCGCCAACTTTCAGCGAGTTCAAAAATCCTATAATATTTGAACCAAGCCACAAGCGCGAGGTTTGCCGTTTATGATAACCCTCTCTTAAAAATTAACGATAATCGTCTAAAAGGTATGAGTTTATCTATCTGAATGTAAAATAACTGGGGTGACCGGAGTCAAAGGCAATCGCGTGACCTTGGAGTTAGTTACGCAAACATAACTTGTTACGACAACTTTTAACTATATGATTGCGCAACCATTTTAGAGCTTTTGTTTTACTACTAATGATTAGTATCGTTGAAAAGGTTCCGAAATTATTCGATATTTTTGAAGTATTGCCGGTTATTATTTTCTTCATGTTTTATTTGATAATGACAGTATGTTTTGGCAACAATAATAATTACGAACTTGTTTGTATTGTATTTCCTGTGTACCTATGTATGTAGTTCTATGTTTCCAATTCGCGGGTTGATTGACACAGCGTGCCGTGTACGTCGGAATTGAGAGTTACCAGGGGGCTCGATTCCGCCGTATTATGATTTATTAGTCCAATCGCATTGCCCACTGTCAACCCTACCCAGCGCACAGAATGGAAACAGCTAACGAGATTAAACGAGTAATTGGTGAATTGGCGATGGCAATGTAGCAGGAAATACGTTTTTAATTTATGAAGATGGTAAGACGTTTACGTCGGCTACATTTGAATATAAAATAGAAACAGTTGCCAGGAAACATCTTAGAGTTACCTAGTATCTTAGGTTCGGAATATTAAATGTAAGTTACCATTAACTTAAATTTATTGAATCCTATATTCTGGGTCTTAAACATTCTATTTTAACGGTCCTAAAGGGGCGCCGAAAATAGTCCCACGGCGGAATGTTTTCAGTTTTAGTTGAGACCCATTTTCGGAGACACCAAGCCAGGGGGTGAATGTAAATAAGATTTGAATTTTAAAGCAGGACACGGCACGCGTGTCTGTATTAGCTGTGGGCACTCATTGGAAGGAGCCTTGCGACTCGCGTGTTACACATTTTTTGTCGTAAATGATATAATGCTCTGGCTTTTTAGGGTTTTTAATGTCGCGAGGAATGTTTATACGCGATGTTTAAACTTTTATGTGGCATTACTGGTGCCTTTGTACTGAAGTCATGTGAGGTTAACATTCGTTAAAATGTTCGTCGAGTTCAGACGCTATAATCGTCGACTCCTTGACTTATAGCGCTATGTTTGATGTTTTTACTGTAGCGCTTTTTTTTTTGTTCAAACTCCTTAGAAAATGCGATTTAGATTAAGCAAGTCTAGGTATTGAATTGCTTATATTCAATTTTATTTGGATCATAATTACAATTAAGTATCGCAATGTAACAAGAGGATAATGATTTTGATAAAATTGTAGTTTTTCATGATCAAACCCGTCTATTTAATGGTGCGCACGTTGAAATTACACGCATTTTTTTTTAACGTAGAAGATGCTAAAATGTTGGTTGAACAAAACAGTTTAATTAATTAAACTTGAAATAATTGCTTTGATAGTCTTCTTATAAAGTCTTGCATCTTCCTGTTCCGTCCTTTAAAACTAAGATTTTCTGATATCTAGATCTATAGAATTTAGCATTTTGAAAATAATACAATAACGTTCTTGCCTGGATTTTTATTTCTTTTTGCTTGTTCGTCGGTCGTACAGCGTATAATGTTGTAACTTAAAACTCCCTCGCATTCTATGAATGGGAGCCCATATTTCCGGATCGCAAGATCTCATCAAAATCGGATCAACGGTTCTGTATAATAGAGTGTACATACAATCATTTTACTTAAAGGTACATCCATATTCTTAATAGGGTTTACTATGTACACCTATAAAATAAGATGGACGTTTTATTTTTAAGTGTAGCCAGGTTACAAAATATCATTTTGTTTACCTTGTTATTTTCTCAGTATTAAATGTTCCAAATTAATATTTTAGACATCAAGAACTTGAATTATTACTTAAAATCTAAGTAAATTGTTTAGTGTCTGTGTCAACAAATTGAGTGACAGGTTCTCAGAATTTCGCTCCAATTTAACCTAGAGACAATATTAAATTGCTGAACCTAAATAACTTATACCCCAAATATTAAGTAAATCTTATTAATAAATAAGATACCCATTTAGCAATATTTGGAATGCCAAATTAATTGTATAATAAAATATAAAAGTATTTTTCATAAAAGTCCTTTTAAAGTAATTCTAGGTTACGATCAAAGTTTTGTCATGTAAGGTAGCTACTTAGCAAAAATAGAAGTTAACTAACAAAGCGGATCTGAATGACGATGAATACATTCTGTTCATAGGTATTAATTGAACAACTTTAAATAAATATAGTATTGAAATTCTCGATGTGTAGTGCCGAGGAATGCGAATATTTGAAACGCAGTCCTATTGACCTCTTTCCGAAACTCAACCCTTCCTATTTTCAAAGCGTATTGCGATTCAACTTCTCTTTTAAAATTTTACTTAGACGGGTTTATTCTAGTTGGTTTCATCATTAGTATCTTTAGTAAAGGAACCGCTCAAGCAAGACCAGTTTGAAATAAAAATAGGCCAAAGAAACGGTAAGATAAGAAAGTATTAAAACAAAGTTAACGATACTTGAATATCCGACCATAGAGATTTGTATAATGGATACGTAATTATACGTATGTTTAAGACTATTTATCTAACAAAGGCTGGTTGGACGAAACGAGAGCTTTTTGACGTTAAACTTTTTGACGTTAAACTTTTTGACGTTATGTATTCCAGGATTACAGGAGCGTGTGACTACATATCTCAGTCAATCTTTTGAAAACTTAAAAAGCGAATGAAAGGCGTGAAAATTGTGAAGAGATACATCGATCAAAACGTAAAAGGCTCAATTTAGGTTGACACGCTAAAAATAAAGGGTTTGCCGCAAAACGCTTGTCACACTTTATCATTTTTTATCCTTTTGGTGGTGGCTTGATGAACATGGTAACACACGGTCTCCAGTGTGCCATCGGGGCAGGGTGAATGTAACGATTAAAATTTCAAAGACCGCTTGTGTATGCCATGCAGACCGAAATAGCGTTCCCTCTCGGTAGATTGACGCTTACTGTAGTAGCACCCGATTCCGTAGCTGCCGTTTGAAAAGTAGTAGTCACGCAAATTTTTACTCTATTGTTATGTAACTAAAATCTAACGTTGCGAAATATGGGTCTGTGGAATATGTTTGTAGACTTACGCGGGACGTGTGTTACTTACGATGCAGGAAACGAGGGGAGATACTACTGTATGTTTGCCGGGTGTCTGCCGCGAGATTTGTATCGTATTGTACATTTGTGCCGAGCACTGAATACCAACATGATGTCACGTTTTATGATGTGCGTGATTGAATAAGGCCTTTAAACGTTACCTACTTATAAAATGATGGTTAATTTTGACGTATGGAGGTCAAAATGATTTAGCGTTTAGAGTGAGGAACCAAGTTTCTTTTATATTACACATAATTTTTTGCCTAGTATGATATCATTGCAAAAGTAAAAGGTCAGTTTTAAGACATGAAATATACTCTTAATTTAGTCTAGTTTTTAGGATGTTTTATTTTATGCTTATTTCTTTTAAGTGTTTGTACTTAATTGTTGTTATTTTAAAAGAAAATAGCGGCCCAAAATTTCATTAACAGCATACATTATCAATTTGATTCATTGCCAACTTCAAACACGTTGAAGTACGCAAAATATGTGGTCAAAACAATTCATGGCCCAGCAACATTAGAATCTGCTCCAATTCTAGTTATAAATTCCTAGACGTCACCTCCGTATGATATCACTCCGCGTAATCTCCGCCATTCCGAGCGTAATGGAGCGAGTGAGTCGCGCGCCATTCTCACGTCGACGACGGCTTTAGTATCCCGCGCCGTTGCCGAGCCCGCGCGCCGGACATCCGCCACGCCACGCCATTCCACGCCATTCCCCGCCAATGCCAACTGTCGCACCATACAATACCCTCCAAGGCGTCGACGTTTTGTTTTGTTTAATTGAAAATTTTCGTCATATCGTGGTCTATTGTCTTGTAAATAAATGTCCTCGAAATGTGTGATTTGTGTTGCTCAGTCTCTGTCTGTCTCAATAGTAGGATTTATTTTTTAATTGTCTACTTATTGTGGGACTAACGACATCTGTTTGCAAATCGATAACTGTTAACGCATAATATAATTAAACTGGAGTAATGTTGTTTTGAACTTGTCTCTAAAGTTGGTCAGATGAAGCAAAGGAACTTGGATTCCACTTAAAATGTCAGTGGATTCTGTATTAGTGCGGGGCACAGCGTAACTGTCCCTGGTCAACGGTTAGTTAACAGGGTGTTGCTATCATCGCGTAGCGTCGCAGACTTTATTGGGTTCAAATTATAAGCTGTTACTGTTCGCATTTAGTATTTGAAAGTTTGTAATGGGATGCATATTGTTGCGAGTACCAACTCTGAATTTAGAAAATGGCCACGGCGAATATCTCTACATAATGATGGATCTTATCTACTCGCTAAATTCTAATGATAGAATTCGTGTGAAGTCCTTCAATATCGTCAACAGTCACCGTCATTGACAATATTATATCATAAGCGTAAAGAAAACAAAAATATTTATCAATATATGTAATATTTCTTCTAAAATTTGTTGAATATTTCTCAAGAATTTGGGTGGTCTTAGAGGTGTGCAATATTAAAATATTTGTATCTTATTCTTACTAAGCCCGTGCCTATATTAATTAATTTGCAACTAATTCCGCTGTCGCCTTTGACTTGTAACGCTCCGTTCTAGCCCATCGAATGCTTATCAACCGGCGACACGCGGCCGCCAGAGGATTTGACGCGGAGATGCGCGCCTATTATACTGACCACACTATACGTCTTGCTACATAGCACTGCTATTCAATACCAACTAAATAAAACACAATATTATTCTTAATTAACAGATCTGCATCACCATTTATGTATGTAGGGATATGAGTACCAAAATAAATTCGAACTAAGCCGATTTAGACGTTCTATTTTCAAAATTAGAACGATTAAATTATATCAGTTATAAATATAGTCAATTATTTTTTATAGAACAATAAATTCAAATTTTCTGTTGCCAATGCTAAGAAATCTAACTTTTTTGCGTGAGAAAGTTTGTTATTAAAAGATAAGTTATAACTTTCAAATAAATATAAAATACAATATCTACGGGACGCAAAATAAAAAGTAGGTAATTAAAACGTCACTCATCGTGTCTGAGAAGGGCCCATAACGGGAGCACTGACGTTGATGGAGGATACTGATAAAACTAAATTAATTTGTAGAGTTAAACATGTTTCGTTTAGGCCTTAAAAATTCTATTTGGTGGATAAACAAGGCAGTTTGCGTTTACGTGAATGGCTCGCGAGGGAATCGCGTGGTCAAAGCTTATGCTTGACCAAGCGAGCGTGCCACGTCGTGGTCATTCGGTTTGTTTGACTTTCAGTAATAACTTCTTACTGTGAACTACCAAATTCCCACCGGCAAAAGTTGCGGCTCGAGCTTCGTCCCGGGAGCCTGAATTATGAAGTAACTTGTTCAAGATTGAAAACTGTAACTTTCAACAATGGCAAGTTAGTTTCGACTGTAGTTACATTCTCCTGCTAGGTAATAAGCTACATTTTTCTGTGTCTCTCGGGAAATTACGTAAGAATTTCGGATACTGAGGAGTTCATTGTGCAACTTTAATTCGGGATTTTTCGCACAGGCTTCGTTCGGTTATTTTGATGGAACTCATTTGTTAGTGCTGAGGCGCTTGGTTGAATAGCAAGGGGGATTCTAAATGTATTATTACTTCTTGTGAATATTCATATGATTTCCCATTATTTTTTCAAAACCTAAAGCTGTGCGCGTTCGTAATCACACTTTATCTGCAAAAGTTCGGTGTATTGATCCGAAAATTCTGATAAGACTTATTATGCTGATTATAACGTCATGCATCTGTTATTTATACTGATGACACTCTTTTATTTTCAGGTAACGACTTGCCATGCAATCCGACAGTTGCTTTATATCTTTAATTCAGTAAGTAATCACTTCATCCATCAATTAATCACTTTAAATGAATCTCCCGCTGAATTCGCGCATACGAAACGAAGACCCATAATAATAATTCATTGGGAACCTAATATGAACCTCAATCTATTATCTCTTAAACGATTTCGCACCGAATGAATATTCATTTAAGAGTAATACCATCCCAAAATGGCATTAGAAGAAAAAAATACGCTTTTCTCCTGAAACGAGGAAACTCATTTAAATTTTTGATTGTGAAGGAAAGCTCGCGAATGGCGGGCCAAATAGCGCCGTAATCGAAAGGTCAATAATTTGTTTTGACGGGATTCCTATTATAGGTGTCTACAGTATTCTAAAACTATTAAAACTCGTTTTGTTTTCTAAACAAATATTTGCCTCACAAATTTTATCTTTTAACGTAAAACTGACCTTGCCGACCTTATTAGGAGGTGTGAGGTAATGAAAATTCCATTCATTTATCTCTTGGTCTGACGGCGGATGGCATGTAGAATCGTCTGCACATGCCGCTGGCTGTAAGACGAATGGCCAAATATCGCGCAAAAAGGTTTGGCCGTCGTCATTAGTGCGGGTAGATTCTAACGAGGGAGTTTGTGGACGGTAACATTCTTCATATCTGCCCATTGCTCTGTTTAGAGATCCGTTGTAACGACTGGCCCCTTTCATTATCTCGCTTTGGAGCTCATTCGCAACTATCTTTGATGTTAAAACCGCAATAAGCTTGTCGGAATTGAATTTTATAGCCTTTATAAAACCCTTACACAGTTGACGTCTTTTGAATGTTGTTTAATAAAGAGGATTTATTTCTCATGTTATCTGTTATGTGACCTCGTAATATTTAGATGCCAGTTTATAATGTTACTTAGGACAAGCTATTATTGTGTTGAAAATGATCTAACAATGAGATTCGAGGGTTTTAGGGAAGACTTTTCTAAACAAATGGGTCATTTACAGTAATTTTGGTACAAAGTGTTGTTACCTGAAACATGAATCTATAATGGTTTGTTCAAAAGAATTGTGGATTAAGGTCAATTTTATTCTTAATACCGATGACCGATTGGTTTATTGATCTCCTAATAGTTACCACAGAAGATACTTTAGGAAGACAAATACGAAAATCTACAAGAAAAGAGAAGTCCAGAAGGAAGAAATCTCGCTTTTTAATGTGATATTCTCCGAGCTATAAACAGCGTTAACAAAATTAAATCGTTTTTCGTTTCTTGTTTATTATTCCATAAACACTGTTTATCTGTTTACTTCTCAATGTCATAAGAGATTCAGTTACATAAGGATAAACGAAGTATAGATAAATCTTCGGGTAGTTGTTACAAAATGCGTCACACGGCAGCGAGGGAAATCTGAGAGGAGGGAAGACGATTGTTCAATTGATCACGTATTATTGAGACGATGCTAACCGCCACATCCGTTTCGTGCGATGTGATATCTGTATTTTGTAATACAGTACAATATGGCTTAGACTGAATAGCTATATTGCATACTGCACCACAAGTGTATTATTTATCATTTTTCAAATTCTGTAATAAATTCAACGCCTTGTTAACGTGACGTTAGCATCGGCGCTGACTTATGAATGGTTTTTTGATGCCTGGAATGGACTCCGGAATTTGATAACGCCCGTGCGACCAGGGGAAAATTGATGCAATATTCAAGTAAGGTATAAGTTTTTTTTAGCAGGTCGATATTTTTTTCCATATACGTTTGTATATAGGTATCTTTTTTATCTGTTTAGAATTAACTTTGTATACCTTCGTAAGGTTTTTATAACCCAGGTGAAACTGATTTTTCTCCGTAATATCTAGATATTAACTCAGACTCGTGAGTGTATTTCGCCGAGGGAAATGTGCAGAAGTAATTTTATTAGCAATAAAAATAATCAGAAAGACGCCGATAAAAGTATACTGCTAGGCGCTTGTACAAGGTCGAAACTGTGTTAATACATTGATCCATTACAAATAAAACCGGAGTTGAAGTGAGTAGCTTAAGCCGACCTTCTGGGTCGCTAATCCTGAAATAGATATCTGTTTCAATGCATTCTAACTTCCTAACAGATGCGAAAATACACACAACTTTGTACTGAATTGTTACAAAATTAGAAATGTTTTTGTTTCGCAACATGTTATTGTATAACTGTTTTTTTATTTATTTTTTGTAAGTTTACATTACCTCTCCGGATGCTCTAAAGAGTATAAATGAACTGTTGTTCCCATGATTAATAATGTGCATTACAAAATAGACAAAATCTAAAGCATCTTTTGTACATTTGCATCAATATTTTTATCAATAGATTCCGCCGATGTCAAACGTTGCGAGGGGCGAGAAAAAGGCCTGACCACTTTAAGAAAATCACATAATTGAAGCACAGTAAACGGTGCAGAAAGTGGGAGCGACCCTTGGAAGTAATTCTCTGACTGGAAGACGGGCCTTTTGCCGGATGTCAAAGGGCGGCCGTGAGTCATACATCATACGCGGTTAAGGGAACGGTAGTCACCATGAAAAATAATTCAAAACATACGGGCTACCTATATACCTATGTATATACGGGCTGTACGTAATTATAAAGATGATTTCCAAGATGAAATGATGAAAATACATGCATCATTCTTTATGCTAATATTATATAGTGACGACACGGTTGGCGCAGTGGCTAAGCGATTAGCTTTCTGCGCTACGTGTCGCGGGTTCGATCCCCGCACGGAACAAATAATTTGTATGATCTACAGATAGTTGTTTCGGGTCTGGTTATTTGTGCATGTGATATGTATGTTTGTAAACTGTACCACGATACAGGAGAAATCCTAGAGAGGGGCAACGTTTTTAAAGAAAAAAAAAATAAGAAAAAAAATAATATTAATAATGGGTTAATGTTAATTATTTTCATCATTCGCCGGCCATGTCAGTAGATCTTTCCTTGTGAATGTAGTTATTACTTGTATTATTAGAATAAGTTAGGCGGAAGTCGAGATAAAAATATTGTACCACGTCCGCACTCCCTTAAATTCAATATTTTACGATTATTACGTCTATACTCGTCCGCCCACCTGATAGGTGTGTAGTAACATGTTCCCAGTAACGTGGTAAAGTAATTTAATATTAGATATATTGGAGTAAGCTTGTAGTTCCGAAATTCCCCGCTTGAAGGATATAAAAACGTTAATTTCGAAGATATAAGAATGTGTACCTACTTTGTTCCTTTTCTGTAAAAGAATATTTTCACTGTGTCACATTGTTTTTAAGGGTATCTTTTAAGGAATTCTTCAGTCGACTAAAAATATCGAAATAGTCCTCGTGTTCGGAGTGTCGCGTCCTCAAAGGCTGCTACAAAAGAATTGAGTAAGCAACCTCCTCTTGACGCCGTTCTCTCATTTATAGGTACCTGTGTCCAATTGCTTGTGAAAATCTACAGACATATTTTATTATCCAATATTTCGACTTTAACATATTTTTTATTTTGCTATATGTGTAGATTTACTTAATTCTTTGCGTGCGTATGTTTGTACATTTTGGCTTAAGAAAGAGCAAGTTAACCTAGTTAGGGAGCCAGGAAGCCTTTAAAGGCCAGGTCCAGGAAGATCCCAGCTCACCCTCGGTATTATTTCTTTGATTTTCAAAACTGAATACATTTGAATTCTGCCAAAAATATAATTTTCTAAGCGTTACGTATGTCATAAAAAAGCTTTTAGATAGATCTACATCTATCATTCATTCTGAGAACGCCGAAAATAATCTCTTCATACTTTACTTTTAAAAAATATGTTTCTCTGTCAAATGATAAAGTTACTGTGTGGTATTAAAGCTTTCATTATTTAATTTTTGGCTTATCAATGAGATTTTAATAAGAAATCCGGTTTGTGTCAGAGGATGTTAATATTAATAAGTTATTTTTTTATTTGTTTTTTCAAAATACTTTGCCCCACTCTAGGATTTCTCCTGTATCGTACAGTTTACAAACATACATGTCACATGCACTCACAACCAGACCCGAAACAACTATCTGTAGATCATACAAATATTTGTTCCGTGCGGGGATCGAACCAGCGATACGAAGCGCAGAAAGCTAATCGCTTAGCCATAGCCACTGCGCCAACCGCGTCGTCATAATGATCCAGGGAAACGTGTTCGATTCCCGCATGTGGTTAGATATCTAAATGACCTATTTTTTATACTATTGTATATACCTAGTGTTGTTTATAATAACAGGATGACCTACTATGAAGCGATATACTTAGTCCGAATATCGTTCATCCTGAGAACTGGAACATCCTGGCGCATCCAACATCAAATCTTGTATTGGATAATGCATCTGGTGACTAGATCATACGGGCATCTTTACCAGTGACTCTTAGTCTCGATGGGCCGAGGTCGAATTCATTGGGACCAATTGACCGCGCCTTAGACTATCAGTTTGTCACGCTGTGTTCCAGAATGTTCTTTGCATATTAAGATAATAAAGGTCCATTGTTGCACGTTTGTTAAAAGTAGAGTCAAATGATCTTGTGCCTGTAGAAAATATGAATAAACAATTGCATATCGTTAATTCTGCACTCACATAAGTAAAACACTAAAAGTTAGCATACATACACACTAACTGCCTCGGTCGGATAGACAAATGTGACTGGGATTTTTCTGAACGGAAATTCTTGGTAGCAGACTGGAGTTTGAGAAATGATACCCTTTAAATGGCAAAAGGCTCGAAACATGATGTAATACTTTATAATGTGGGTGTACAAAAGAACTGCACCACTGCCCAACCCATCAGGGATTACAGGCGTGATTACAGGGTACTCGAAGAATCAAGAACTTATTTTTGACCTGTAAAAATTCAGTTTTCTTACAGTCATGGCTTCTTAACAGTAGTAATATTTTCTTCAAAACAAGTTCACAGCATGAAATGTTTGACAGGTTTACTTAAAAGAAAGAAAATGATTTTTAAATCTTACCCCTTTTACCGATACCATCTTTGGAGACGGTAGATAACATTGCTTCGCGCTGTGACGTCAGTCGATCGTTTCCGACATTGGCCACGCTCTGCTAATGGAGCAAGAAGTTCATTAAAGAAACTGCTAGGACAAGGAATTCGATTAATAAAAGGTACTGTAATAGTCGATGACATTCTTTTATAAGTATGCGGTATAAGTCATCAAGAAGGTAAATATGTCAGACGAATGACATCATTATTACACCATGACATTTTACTGTTTGACTTATGACAATTTGTGTGTTTAATTTTTTATGAATAATTTATTCGAAATATTCCACTAAAACGTCTAATGTAGCTACGAACTATTAAAAAGTCCAATTCGTCATTCTAATTCTCCATCAGAGTGTTATGTGTAGATTTCTTAGGTGTAATTTTTTTACTATACGACATTCGTTATAGTTCTTTCGTCGAAACGGCGGACTACGTCCAAACTCCGTACATACGAATTTTAGAAGTCCCAAGTCATATGTAAACGTTTCCCTGGCATCAAGACTGGCTTAAGATTAATTATTAATTAATTAAGTCGAAATTCATTGCTAAGCTGTTTTGATTCATAATTAAATTTAAATAATAACAGCGGAGAACTAATTTGGGTCTTCTCCGTGCTAGCTTTTACTAGGCTTATGGTCTGGCTTCCTTTAATCCTAGGTTCGTATGGCGTGACTGGTTCTGCTATGGTAAGATTTAAGAATTTTGATGTGCAGAAACCGCATTCTGACCATTAACATAAAGAAAGCATAAACATTTCTATGTTCTATAGGTTTTGCCCAAGTGGTTCACGACAGAGCATATATATGCTACCCCTCTGCGCGAGGGTTTCGTGAAACAAATCGACTACACAGTGTAACTTGCATAGAAACCGCGCCATTTTATATTTAACATTCTTTCCGCAATAAATTCATACGTCACGAGAATGCTAACAAAAGAAGGGTTTTCATTTCACCTGTGTATTTCTGAAATATCTTTTTCGGAGCCTTAATTACTCGACCGCAATTCGCGAATTTCCATTTGTAAATTGTGGGGAGTTTTATGATACTATAGAGTTTCTTACTTACCTTTACGATAGAATTCTTTCGTGTCATTAAAACCACTAGTTGGATTAAAAGTAAGAACATGCAAGTGTAACATACATATATCTAAAAACAGAAGGTACACTAATAAAATAAAGTCGAGCTTCAGACAGCGAAAATTTATCTCCAAATGGAGCGCATTTTACAATTGCAATCGGCAACAGAATTCGTTTACATTTCGTTCTTTTGCAAGTTCGTTGTATCAATTAGTTGTGGTCTTTGCTTAATGGCTTTTTCTATTTGAAGATCTCGTATATCTAGCTTCAGTTTCCTTTAATTTATTTACGATTATATTAGTTTATATAGTTTTGGAAGATGTCTTCGTTGAAAAAATTATCTGCGCTGCATTATCACTGAAATATTATTGTTATATCTTGCTTTTCTATATGAATCTTCTTGGAGTTATTTACTTTTTGCTGGGTTTAAGATTTATTTTTATGTAATACTGTTGGATTTATTACATGCATATATATTTCTTGGATCAATATGCTTTTATGACGTTCGATGAATTAAAGCGTATCGGGTTGCTATATCGTCTAGAGTTTCAACTGATAAAATTAATATACATATTTAATTATTTTGTTGTTGCCCGTGTGTTTGGGGTGCAAGAAAAGTGCCTTTACCAATGACGATATGTGAGATGGTCTGGCTCACCCTGGACAGTCATCCTCGCTATCATCATTGCGGACTGGTCCAATTTTTTCATCATGGCATGATTTATTCCAAACTCGTGCCGATACGACACATGCAGCAGCATTTAGTGCTTGTGAAGCTTAGTGGCATTCCTATTGCGACTAAACCAAATGAAACAGCGTCCGCTAGTTAGTGTATCCAACAAACGACATACATCATCTTAATTTACATGAAATCCTTAACAAATCCCGATAAATAGAGCGAGCGAATGAATGAATGAATGAATAAATAACATACAATACATGACATACGCAACCGGTCAATTTTAACAATGTCTGTCCGCCTGATTAACTAACCAATAGAACTAATTATATTGTAGATCATACAACTGAATGGCATAAAAGAGGTTTGGATTCCGACGATTTTGTATCTATAAAGCTATTGAGAGAAAAATACGTAGCTATCGTACGTCCAAAGGGTCAAAGAGATTTAGGCCTGATTTGATTGGTACAACTATATCATGTTTGCTTATTTAAATAATGGATTCTCGTATGTACAATTCATTTTATTCTAATACACTCTATCCCCAAAATTCAAAGAGGTATTGTGAGCAGCTTATTCAATAAAATAAATTACATCAGTGTTGTATTTTTTTGTTACTGCATCTGAGATAAAAGGGCTATATTTTCGTATGTTTCTGGATGAGAAAAGGTCTCGAGTGAGTATTTAAGTAGTTTTTAATATTACTTTTCAGATCCGTAAAAAAAAAACAACACATAAAATAAATAATCACTATTTCTAAAAAAATTAGCCTCCACTAGTGATGAAACCTGAAATTGTCTGGCGCTCACTGGACAGTCAGCTTTGTTACCACTGTTGCTGACTGGCTAATATTTCCATCCTAATAAGAGACTCCAATGTGATCACGTGAGAATGGATCGAGAGAGAGAGGAGAATAATATCAATAATATAAGGTCTGATTGGGATCGGAAAGCCAGTTTTACATAAGCCTTGAACTTGGCCCGAATTTTGAACTTTTGACGTAACACTAAAAGTTTAAGTCATCGATGTAAGTGAATTTCTAAAACTATTTTATCAGAAGTTGACTCCACCAACTTAACTAAAACAGAATGCTTTGCGATTATCCGTCATAAAAAATAAATAATCTCTTACCTCTTAAGGATTATTAAGGATTGTACCTGAAAGAAAAAGGTAGGTCCCTCGTATGTTCTGTAACATAGTGGTCTGTAATCACGAATCTGGTTAGCAAAGCATGTCATTTTTGCAATCTTTTCCATACAAGCGTTTAGCCTAGAGGTATTTTAAGAAGTCTTGTTGAAGTGAAAGTCACGTTATGAAGATCAGAAATCAATTCTTCAGACTCAACTGAATAGTAAAACGGTATGCCTAGAAACGTTTACCATAAATTGATGTTCCAAACAATGTTAGTAGTAGGTAAGCGGGTGAAGTGAGTTTCACCAAGTTAGATTGCGGTTTATTGTGCTGAGACCGGTCTGTCGATCAACGTCTAGTCTTTGTTGTTGGTGAGACGAATATATATGAAATCCATATTTAAAATTCAGATTTGTCGATAGTGAAATGTAGAATAAAAATTTTCACATGCACATGATCATTATGTTCATGTCTCTTAATGGCCTTAATAAATCTTTATTGCTAGGACTTGGCCTTTGGTTTTGAGATATACGATATTAGGCCCTGATTTTCCATTGCTGGACAAAGATGTGGCACTGAGATATTATTAAGACACAAGAGGACGCTACTGCTCATCCTCTTCAAATAACCAATACTCGCTTTTTACGAAACTCGCAGGTGGCCTATTATTTGACGTGAACCCCACTGTTTACCTTGCTGAAAATGCAGGAAATAGAAGGAAAGGAAACATTGAATTTACCTCAACCCTTACGCTAATATCCGCATAGAAGGGTGAAGGTTCGGTAATTTTCTTCTAATCACGGAAAAGAGCATTCCCACAGAAATTACGTTCTCTACTAAAGAATCAATTGAAACATGTGAGCCAATAAGTGTTAACCGGGGGCCGATTCCTTCAGCTATTGTACCTAGACCGCCCACTCTGGGCGTGACGTGAGTTGAATCATAAGTAAGTCAAACATTTACTATGAAAACTCACCGGTTTCCTACAAATATTTTGTTACAAATTTTTTGGTGGTAGAGAGGATAAAAATACTATAATAACATTAGATTAATGAACGTCAAATTCCAATCACCAATGGTAAGATCGCCAAGGTGATTATGATAATATGTATGTATATACAGGTTCAATAGTACTCTCTACGTACCTACTATTATTATGATAATGCCCCGTACACTTTGTCGAAACAAACGCGACTTAAAAAGCAAAACGAAGTTTATTTTAGCCACAAAGACATTTAAAATCGTTACGCTCACCCAGTAATGAGTCTCGTATATTATAATGGTTTTAATTTATTACATTTACGCGAGTAAAGAAGGAAAATTTACAAATGAAGTGTACAATGTCGAGTCATCATGCAAATCGGTAGCGGCGTTACGGCATTACCATCGGTTTTTAAAACCAAAACAAAAGACGACTTTGAAGCGACCTTGGGGACCTAAAGTCGTGCGGTTGAAAGAACACAACAAGTGGTACAGGACATAACATTTCTTTGAAATCTAGCTGAAATGGAACTAACCAATTTGGAGCAAACTCCCGGATAGCTTTTAGCAAAAGCTACATTTTGTTTTTATTTTCAGCTCGATTTATATCGGTTAAAAGAAAACGACAAGCAATCTTAAACTTGTTTAATATATTTTTTTTCCGAAATAGCATTTTTGGTTAAAGACTTCTTATTCAAAAGTTGGCATACTTTATATCCACACTATTATAAATCCGAAAGTAACTGTCTGTTTGTTACCTTATCACTAAACCACTGAACCGATAATTATGAAACTTAACAAACAGGTAATCTGTGTCCTAGAAATTTTTACTTTTGCAGTAATCCCCCACTTAGATTATACATACAAAATACGAGCTGACGAAATCGCGGACAATTGTTTCTAGTAAGATAAAAAGTAAATAAAATAGGTTAAGTACCTATCTATTAATAAATAATATACCTGTCTATTAATAAATGAAATGGAATGTTTTGCCATCTGTCCAAATTAAAACTGTAGGCTAATAAAAAAGTTCCCTCTGCAACCACTAAATCAATATTTTTTTTAAAGAAAACTGTACAAAGTACAAATATTATGTTTATTATAAAAATTGAGCATCCCTTTTTCAAATTATATTACGACTCTTACGTAAGATTATCCCCAGGAAAAATTTAACACCAAAAAAAAATTCGTGCGTCAAAAAGTAATAATCCCTAATTAATATTCACGGGACAAGCGTGAAAATTATTTTTTTAGTCCGTTTAACATTACAAGTGAGAAAATTGTTATGAAGCTTTAAATACTCATTATGATCGTTTAGAATTTAATCGATCTTTAGGGGGAACTGAGTAAGTACCTTAAGCACGCGTTTAACAATGTTTATTGAGGAAAAACCTTGATTTCCGTCAAGTTTATTTATTTAAAAGATAAAATAAACATTAACAGTCGAGCTCTGTTTTCGTTGTTCATATTTTTGGGCTCTGACGATTTTTTTTTAATCTCTGCGTAATTTTGAAATTGTATTGTCAAAGAATAAAATATTATTCTTAACTAAACATTATTCTAGTTGATAAAATAACGCCATTTTATAATAATTATTTAGAAAAAGGAAACGTACATTTCTTTTAGTTTATTTTTTCACGCTAGTATTTCTCATGTATTTGTACCTATATTATGTATTTTTGTAAACTGTGCGTCTCTTTAAACAAGAACTTACAGTATGTGATGGTACGTTCAAAATGCTGTAACAAAACTTGTTGTACAATGTTTAAGTGATACTAAATAAATAAAAATAAGGACGATTTACAGTTAAGTTTGTAAAACATTCGTCAGTGATTATTTGCACTCGCATCCGTGTCATTCTGTTGCTATTTATTGACTCAATTTGGTCAACAACGTCAGTTAATGATAAAATTGTTCACGTCCACACATTTAACTTTCAATTAGTATACAATAGGTCCATCAAAGTGGAAAGAAGTGCATCAATGTGTCGTGTCCGACTTCGTTAGAGGAGCAGTGATGGCATATCATTGGAGTCTGAATGTCATTCACCTTCGTCATCCTATTTGCACGGAAATATTCGCTGTATAACTGCTAACTACTAAGGATAAACTGGTTGGCAGACTTTGGACTGGTGACACCCGTACGACTGTAATAGATCTTCATATGAGACCCGGGAGTAACTGCTTAACGTGCTTTCCGAAGTGCGGAGGGGTCTCGAAAGTCTGTGTGAAAAATGGTCACCCATCCATGGACTGACCGCGGCAAGCGCTGCTTAACCTTAGAGTGGAAGCTTTGTAGTTACGGTTACAGCTTAAATACTGCAATAAAATGTTAAATGGATTATACTTCCAAATTTGGCAAACGGATTAGTGATCGCACCGAAGGATGTTACACTGCAATGGCAACCATCTTGCTAGTCTGCTTGCTTAGTTGCCTTTTACGACACCCACGGGAGAAGAGGGGTTGGTCTACCGTCGCAAATGACTACACAGAGCACTTTACGGTATATCTACATTTAATGTTATCCATCTGTTTAGAATACCATTCATTTAATGACATTTACATTAATAACTATTTCATTTTTTCTTTATTGAAGAAGGAGTTGACTGATTTACATATCTACGTACTAGTCGGTCCAAAAGGTTCTAGAAACGGCGATTACTTATACATGTAATATAAGCAAGCACTTAGAAGGGATTTTTGGAAATGAAACCTTTAAGACGTAGTCAAAGTTAGTACGGAAAATTACGCGAACGAAGTTGGCGGCAGAAGGTGGTTGACACATAGTCAAAATTATTCCCAAATACACACTTGACGTCAGCCAACACAAATTACTTGATGGTTATTGGTTATCGTCCAAGTAATAATACACGATGCCCACATAGTAGCGGCTGTATTGCCAGAGTGCGTCGACCAATATAAACCAATTGAGGAGGGTCTGAAGTACCAATAAACAGCATGCTACTTGCTTGATGGCTGTGTCTCCAGGAATTGAGCACATTAAGCTCCATCAATGAAGATAATAATGACCATGTGATATGTTTAGGTCAATTTTATTGAGAGCTAAGTATTCGTTTTTGATTAAATAAATTGGATATATTTTATGTACTAGGTAGGCTGTTAAACGTGGACGATGAACCAAAGGGATAGGGAAAGACGAGAGGTTTTTGACATGTGGTGCTGGAGAAGAATGGAAAAGATCAGTTGCACAGAAAAGAAAACGAACGAGGAAGTACTATTAATGGTTAATGAAGAAAGTTGTTGAGAACCATAGATAATAGGAGAAGAAAAATGATTGGCCACTTGATACGTCACGATCACTTCTTCAAGACAATTATCGAAGGAAAAATTGAAGGAAAGAGTGTAAGTCTGGAAGGTCTTCACCTAGATGAAGCCTTGCAGAACAAGTAAAGGAGAACATAGAAGTAGTGTCGTATCAAGAGGTCAAAACGAAGGCAGAAAATAGAGAGCAGTGGCGATTGTTCCACCGTCAAGAGCTAAGTTCTTAAATTGAAGAAGAAGAAGACTAGGTAGATGTCCCAATGCAGAAGAATCGGCCCAATTGATAATTTTTCGAGTTTTTCATGTAAGATCGCAAATTTCATAAAATTCCAAGAGACAGCGAAATGGTAAATGTTTCTACAAACTAGTTTATTTCGATATGTTCATCAATTATCTTACGACTTAGTATCCAATTTCAAAATACGCTTCAACAAAATTTAATAGCAAACAACTGAGCGTGATATTCCAAAAATCGCTACTAAGTATCTTACCCAGGGACGTATTTAAAACAGGGCATACATTTCATGACAGACTGCCTCATTGGACTAGTGGTCGCAAGTGCGACTGCTGAGCGTGATGTCCTGGATTCGATTCCCGGGTTGGGTAAAGTGTTATTGGGTTTTTCTGTATGAAAAATCTCAGTAGCAGTATGGAATCTGGAATTGTGCGCAGTAGATGGCAATAGGCTCGCCCCTTATTACATGGGACAAAAATAACAGTATCGACGAAATATGGGTGTACAATAGTACACCTCTCCCTAACCTTTCGGGGAATACAGGCGTGATGCTGTTATGTTATGTCATACATTTCATTTCGAATAAATTGTACAGGCCGAAAAGTTTAACCCTCATTCGTCGCTCACGTGCGGAATGCGAAAGACGAATGCTTTATTGATAGTCTAATTCACGAAGTCAATACGACTAAATAGACCGGTCTAACTGAATGAGCTACCAATATAGAACGCCATTAGTTTCAATCAGAACTGTATGTAACTGCGGTCGCATAAATTATTTATTATTATCATCCCATTCAATTGTTTAGGGACGTTATATTGATAGAGTAACCGATGCCAGTGTACTCGGACAGCCTATCTATGAGGTAGATATTAGTTGTTGGTTTCAATTTAGTGAAATATTGTTTGTCTGCAAATCTGTTCGCTTAGTTTATTGCCGTGTTCTACAGAAGTTATGCCATTTATCACTGCGGAAATATTATCGTTTATATCAATAGTTACAGGTTAACTGTCTAGCGAGATGTTGAAAGATTGGATGCATTTTGGCCTAATAAATCGTTATGTCGGCGCCAATGCAGGTTATGAGTTGTGGTAGAAAATTTTTTTTGCTCCATTCTTGTCATAAGATATCGTGACAAGTATTAATTCGTTATTAACCTTATGAATCTACTCAACAGAGTACTCATTAAATTTATTTGAACGAATACGGCGTCTGACGTCTGAAAAACATTTCACATCTAATGTCCGCATCATAAATACGTACTTATCAAAAATACCGCGACGTATACTAATCGCTCAGCTAGTTTTTGTGTCCGTAATGTTTAAAATAACGGTCAAAGCGATGTCATTACTCTCATAAATAACATTAAAATGTGCGAAGTAATTGGTACTGAGTTCGTCTCTGCTATTTTTTATGGCTTTTCCCGTCAAAATAATTAATCATGCGCACACTGTATCTAGAGAACGGCACAGTCAGATTTAATATACTGACAGTTATCATTTTCATTTATTATATAAAGTACCTTTGAATTGTATTTATGACATATTTGTATTTTCTTTTGAAATAGGAGAAGAATTCTGATGAACTGAAATGTCAATTGCTTAATAATTCCGCCCATTACTATCCTACTGATGGGCACGGGCCTCTTTTTAGAATGAGAAGGGTCAACCCTTAGCGTAATAAACAGGCCAGGTTCTACTGGCAGACTCCACACACTACCGAGAACTTATCGGAGCCCTATTTGATGTGCAGGTTTCCTTAACACTGAATCAAACTGATCCACACATGAAAAAAGAAAGAGGAAGCGTTTTACCGCATAGTTATTGAAGCTCAATTTAGACAGAAAAAATAAAATCCTTGCCTAAAGTCTAGTCAACTCACACGAGCGCAAAACTTCCAAAAATAGACTTGTCTTCGATTTCGTTACACGTCACTCAAGCTCCTCCTACCGCGTTAAGCCATCGATACTTGATCACTATTATTTCCATCGCTTCACTCGATTGTTCGTAAGTACCACAGTAATATAGTTGTGTAATCAAAACGATTACATTCAAGCAGTTTGTCGCCATGATTGATGGCAGCTGTAATTAATTTATATCAGATAAGTTGACAGTTGAGACAAAGCTGAGCTTGATTACCCGTGGCTTTATTATTACTTCATTAAAGTCAGTTATTGTAAGGAATAAGGTGTCCATCTCTTCACATGGGTGTCGTTAAAGGCGATTTAGGGGATGGGTAATTTCACTGATAAAATAAAACACTTTAAAGGTAAAAACGGGTGTTTCAAATGAATTTTTTTAATGTTAATTATATTTTTTTGTCAACTTCAAATATGTAAAAAAATAACTAAACTATTTTTAAAACTAACTACTTATACTAATGTATCAAAAAAATAAATAAACAAATATGAAAAAAAATACCTATCCTAGACGAAAACTTGGGCGTCATAGTACTCCTCCACATCGCTGTCGAATGGTAACGTGCCCAGAAGACTGGCAGCATTACCACGTTGAATGGCAATGCTTATTCTTTGACCAAAGAATAGGCCAGCCCTCTGGTCACGTGTACTGTCGACCAAGCGTTTAGCAAGGTCTCTAAAAAAGAGACGTGCATTCGGACCCCATGACCCGAGCGTTTCGACGCCAAAAGGCTCAAATAAATAATTTCCTATGAGGTTATTATATTTGCGCCGTTTGAGTGTCTCTGCTGCTGCAGCGACAGCGCCTGCGCAGCCAGCCGAGTCAGGAAGATGGGAAGGAGCAAGGGTGTCAACACAGGTTGCATCCCAAACCAGAGGCCTTCCCAGCTTCCATGGCAATAACGACATACCGTCTGGTCTCTTGCCATCGTCACGGGCCAGGCCATTGGGTTCTAAAACAGCTGGCACGCCGGCGGTGACAAGGGCGCGACGGATTATGTCGTTAATATCGGCATGCCGTGCAATGCGACCTGCACTTCTACAACAAGACAGGCAGTTGACAAGAATAATAAACAGAATGGAAAGCATATTTTTTTTGTCGTCTTTTATTATGTCGTTGGTTGTCGACTGGTAAGCAGCACTATATTGCACCCTCAGAATGAACCCTCAATGCTTTCTTATTATCAGTAAAACTCAAATCGCACAAGTTTTGGAAATTCAACACAACTATTTTTCAGATTTGTAAGAGTACAAGCCTCAAAATAGAAGAAGATATTGGCGGAAATTCTTCACATACAACACGTAACTACATACTTGTGCACGCATATGGGCAGAAATAGTAACATACTTTCAACATTGTGTCGGCACAAGCTATTATGGGAATATAATAAATAACATGGGAATTGCCCATGTGTGCCCATTACACTATAGTCTCTAACTACTGACTTGACCATGTTCTGCCCATGCCCATGTTACTATTACATGTTGAAGAATAAGGTATAATCGAACACATTTATTTATAGCACTACTGAATCTTCATGACAATATCACTTGTTTCCGATCACGTTTGGATCATAATCGTCTTTGTTTTGGAAACATTCGGCCGTTTAGTATTGTTATATTGTTTGTTTTATCTCGATCCGATCTGTTTGGTGTTAAGACGCACATGAGCCGCTTGACGCTGTACATGCAAAAGTAAATCATAAGGCTAGTTGTGAAGTGTGTCGCTATGTGTGTAATTATATTGCGAAAAGTAATCGAAGTTCTCCGAAGAGTTATTTATTTATTTATTTATTTATTTATTTATTTATCACATATTACTTTGCCATTACAGATAACTTAACCTAATTCGACATAGTAACTTAAAATATATTTCCTTAACTATAACTTAACTATATTTCCTTACATACTACACAGTAAGTGGCCCTTGTGAACTCGCTCAGTGTACAGTTAAATATGTCAATTTCATCAGCCACCGTGTTGAGAGTGCGCAACGCACGAGTGAGCGGTGCGCGCTCCAGCAGGTTGGTGCGCGCACGCGGCACCACCAGCAGCCGCGGCCTGCGCCGCCGCATCACATACTCGTCCGGTATACAAAAACCTATCTCTGAGAGTATACCAGAGTTTTGTATCTTACCTCTCAAAACCTTCAGTAGATAAGTTGCCAATGCCACTTCACGCCTGACTTCCAATTTGTAGTACCCCAACATACCGAGGCAGAATAAGGTGGGGTACAGTAACGGGTATCCCGGATATATCCCATATATTTTTAAATACATAAACCTAATATATTTGTTTTGTATCCGCTCGAGCATTGTTTTATATTTTATTTCGCTCGGACTCCAGATGGCCGCATTGTATTCTAGATGACTCTTCACAAGAGCCTCGTACAAAGCCCTTAATGCACTGATATTCGTGAACTCATTTGCCTGACGCAGCATAAATCCCAGATTCCTGTACGCCTTCTTACAAACATGTACCACATGTTTGCGAAACTGTAAGTCGCTGGAGAAATAGATGCCTAAATCCTTTACCTCCGTGACACGCTGCAGCAGCTCCCCGTTCATGCTGTACTGGTGGTGTTGTTGGTTTCGTGCGCGGGTGAATGAAAGCACTGAGCACTTTGAAACATTGAAGTATAGTTTATTGCAGTGACTCCATTCAGTGACTCTATCCAAGTCGTGCTGCAGCATGTCACGATCAGCTGTGTCTTTAATCACTGCTGACAACTTAAGGTCATCAGCAAACAGTAGACATGTTGACCTGACCACCGTCGGTAAATCATTTACCATGATAATGAATAATAAGGGTCCTAGATTACTACCCTGACTGACGCCCGATCTGGTGTAGTAGGGCTCCGAGAAGTGGCCGCCACAGTCGACATACTGACGCCTATCTCGAAGATAACTGGTGAAGAACTTTACAGTGTGAACTTTACGTAGAGGTTTATGTAGAGGTGTACACCATATTTCTGATGTAAGTACTGACTCCTACGCAACATGGGGTCTATATTGCCATTTGCCGGCCGGAGGAAGCAATTCCAAACACCAGGCTGCAAAGAGTTTTCTTACAGAAGAATCCAATAAACACTGTCTGACTTGGAGATCAAACGTAGGATCTCGCTCAGCGCTTGCGACCACTAGCAAACCCCTAACATTTGTCTTAAAAGGTGATAAAATAATACCGCAAAATCTGATCTTAAGGTATTCCTGACGACTGTTACTGTCTACAGGGATGGACTATTTTCAGCTATGAATTGAATATTTACTAAACTAATACTGTACGTGTTTTATGATTGAAAAAAGACAATGATACTGCTCATTCATGAGCATCATCAATTTATGTTTCCGTTAGTTCATTCTCGTAACTTGCGTGATACACTGCTGAAGTTTGGCTTCCATGATAACATTTATCATTTGAGTAATATATTTAAGAGTCTGGGTCTCTAGACACAATATCAAATCTATTGATTGTCGGCCAACTGTGGTCTCAGTGTGTGTAGTGTATACCGGTCTTAAAGTAAAAATTAAAACATGGGGGTAGATGGATAAAACTACCTCACTGACGGATGATATCGATTCTGTCTGCTTGTGAACGCGATCAGTGTAACCTGTTCGAAATTTCAGGCGATTAAAAGATAATTTCGCATTAATTTTTGTATAATTCATCATTTAAACACAACACAACGTAGATTTTTTATTCTCTACTGTGTCTACTGAGCGTGTCTCTTCGGGTTAATATAACACAACCTCGCTATTTAACAGTCGTTGATCAATACGCTCACAGTGGGTACTGGGGATCCTAATGTAAAAAAGAAAACATGGAAGATGAGGACAAATTAACCTCACCAATAGAGAGATATCGTTGCTTTAGTCTGCTTGTGACCACGATCAATGCAACCAGTTCCAAACTGCGAGCGATTCAAAGGTAAATTCGCATTAATTCGGTACGAATGACAGTTCATTGAATTCTGAATGAAGGAAAAGTGTCAGTGAATGGAAAATGTATTGAGATTTCCTAATGTATCTACTTTGCGGCGCTTAATGGGTTAAATTAACATGAAACGCGATTATTCAAAAGTACTTCAAAACCAAAATTCATTACTTCGTCACAAACACATCATTATAACACTAATAAGAATTACCTAACAAAATTGTTTGTCCAAATAACCTTGCGTATTGCCAAAGAACATCGGCATTGTAAAAAAAATATTATAAATGTTTGTGCGTAATTTTTTTATGTCTGAGGCCGTAATGCCAAGGTTAATTTAATTTGAGGCTTTTAGCAGGTTTTTGTGATCAGCTACTGTCTAATGTCATAGTTCGTAACCTGTGTCTTAAGTCTCATATTTGCATAAGGTCGTTTAAAGGACAGAGACATCAAACAAGTAATATCTTTAAATATTTATTGACTGCTTCTTTGGTCTAGTAGTCGCCAGCACTATTGCATAGTGTTATTGGGTTTTTCTGCATGGAAATTCTCAGAAGCAGCACGGAGTCTGGAACTGTACACGGTAGATGGCAATAGAGTTGAATCCTATTACATGGGACTTAATAAAGGCTTCGGCAAAATGTGGATATAGTACACTTCTGCCTAACCTTTCGGGGAATTCAGGCGTAATGCTAAGTTTGTACCTACGCATTTATTCATTGAACACTGCGTATGTTAATACATTATTTTGGACGCACTGCAATAGCGTCGAAGATGTGTACACATTAAGCGGGGCGCACCCTGGGCAGTCAAACTCGATACCACCGCTGCTGACTGGCTAAGCTTACAACTATGGCATTAGAGATTCCACGTGATAGTTTGCGCCAAATACTATAGAAAAAGAAGTCGAATGGAATGGTCAACAATATGGTTGATAAAAGCAACAGACTGTTTTAAGTCGAATTTGAATAGTTGTATGTATTTATGTTGTATGGGGTTTCATATCCTTTTGTTACTAGGTATGCTCGGTGTTATAAAGGTTGCAATAAGTTCATTGGACCACATAGGCTATGCGCCATAGCTCATTGAGCCACAAGGGCATGGAAATGACATTTTACAATTTTAAATTACCTATCCCTGACCTTTAGACACACGGTGCAAGCATTTTCCGAGATTGTTCAGCCTCAAAATTCACAATAACCGTTATAAGCTATTTTACGGTTGCTTTTACCACCGATATAGCACTTGTCTTTAGAAGTTAACTAAACAATTTCTACTTTATGGCCACCTGGTTTGCGAAGCGTAATTATGGTAATAAAAAAAAATGTCTACTTATACTGATTGGACATAATATAGTGGAGTGTTATAGTGATTCGTTATGTAGTATGACGACATGGTTGGCGCATTGGTTGGACCGATCGATTGCTGCGCTAGGTGTCACGGGTTCGATTCCTGCACGAAACAAATATTTGCATGATCTACAGATAGTTGTTTCGGGTCTGGGTGTATGTCCATGTGAATATTTGAGTTTGTAAACGCATCAACAATACAGGAATTATTCCTAATAGGGGGCAATGTATTTTTTTAAATAAAAAAACAATAAATTACGTATTCTTTACTTGTAAACTGGATAATATTTCTACATGTCATATGGACCTCGGCTTTCGTTTGCTAATAATAGTGTCGTCGAATTTTAATAGATCTAGAAAAATGGAACGGTAATATCATAGACTTAGAATTCCGTGGGTAATATAGTAGAGTTGGTCTTGGATTATAAATTAATATTTATCTACATACGTAGGTACAACAATACTGATTTTTCCCATGCGGGACGCTGAATGCTGATGCAAACTATAGAACACAACTATTACGAAATTTACTTACACCATTTGTTTCATCTACATAAATGCATCGCTTCATAGATATACGCAGATTGGGTTAGTTATTAATTTTTGGTGGAATGAAAAATTCGACGGTGAATAAGAATCAAACTTGCGACCATCTGGTTCAATGCTAATAAAAAGGTAAATAAAAAATATATAATAACATAACAAAACAGCATCACGTCTGTATTCAGTGAAAGGTTAGGTCCACATTTCGCCGATGCTGTTATCGAGTCCCATGTTCCAGACTCCGTGCTGCTACTGAGAATTTCCATACTGAAAAACCCAATAACACTACCCGACCCAGGAATCGAACCCAGGACCTCACGCTCAGTAGTTGCGACCACTACACCAACGAAACGGTCAAAAAATATAATGTTAAAGCTTATATCATACTGTTCACACTGAGAAACAAAACGGAATACTCATTATGAGATATTTTATTCCGACCCAAAATACAAAACACCATGCGAGTAGAACTGAGGGCGAAAGTAGGTAAATATTAAATGTAAATTAGAATTTATCCCATCAAAATTATGCGGTGCTATGTTTATAAGAATTATCATTCATGAGTTTGATCCGACAATAGAACTTTCTTGATAAGTTAAATCGCTAAAGTCTTCTGTTTACGGAGCGTAATGGAATCAATGGTCTTTCTAATTAAATTCCACAAGGCTTTGCTTTAAATTCTCACTCTTTTTAACTAGATACTTTTTAAGTAAAATTACCTAGAAAAAATATTATTTTCAGTTGCTAGTTCTTGTCCTAAATGGTTACTTTTAGAAGCACTGGATATCTTTTAAAAAATAAAGATTGCCTGATATTTTTCTACAAGCAAAATACCATTTACATTAAAAACGATGAAAACCAGAATAAATAAATAAATATATATATATAAATGTTCAAGGACCTCTAATATAAATTCTATTATACTTAACTTTTTGACTAATGTTTCCGGTATTTAGTCACACCCAAGAGCCATACAAACTATATGTTAAATATTTTACCTATGGTAGCTGTGTCTCGTTTACATAAGTCGATAATTTCATTGATATACAGTATACGGAGTCGAATACAAGAAATCGAACGGTCGGCGGTCGACGTCGCGGTCATTTCAAAACATCATTATTTTCAAGCCCGAACGTGGGTGGAAGCAAGTTTATTATTTTACGTTTCACTCAGAATTATCCCGGTCCTTTCATTTAGTTTCGGTAAGGTTAATAATAGATTTTAATAAATATACAACTGGAACTGCTTACATTTTGTCGTATGTAAAACTAGACTAGAACAATATGAAACAATGCTAGCTCAATCATTACGTATCAAACAAGTCTAAATTGTGAGATAAACACCCAGTTTCACATCTTAGTTCAATTGTTTTCAGCTAGTGACGTGTGCTCATTTGATATGCTAACATTTGATATTATGCTCAACTTAACGTGCCCATCCATTTACATTCAGTATCGTAATACACTCGAAGACAGTCCTTTAATTGAATGTATCCTCATAAAGGCATAAATTATGCATACAGTTTACAATCAAAATTGAGTTTTATGCTTCTTAAATAAGGTTTATTTTTGGTTTTACGTCAGCTTGTTTAGTATGCACAGTTTTGCAGGAGTATAATGTTTGCAGATGAAGATGAAAGGGTCATATAGTTGTCTGGGGTACGTCAGTCATTGACACCAAGGCTTGTTTGATATTTAATGCAATGTAGTAAGAATTGTAAATAACATTTGAAGAGCTTTTCGCTGTATTTTGAATACAAGACGTCGCTATTGAACTTTGAACTCATATAAATAGTTTGACTAACTGTCAATTCCTAAAGAAAGTTTTCATATAAATTTTCTGTAACATAAATATCGATAAGTTAATTTTTCTTCGGATTCATATTTTTAGTGTTAATTTATATTATATAATAAATAAATGGATGTTTAGATTCCGAGTTCGAACTTATTACTCTTGAATGCAATACTCTGACATTTAATATGTATTTCGGTCAAACAACGACCAAATTGAACTGATTACTCATGTATGCAGCGTAACAGGATGTCCGGATGTAAATCGTTCACAACTGTCCCTGAACAGATTACCTTTGAAGTTGATGAGATTCTGCAGAGAGGTCACGTCCTAGCGCAGTGACTTGTGACTCTCGTGTGAGATGAGCTGAAGGTTCCTGGTGTCGGGTCAATGGGAGCTCCTCCGAGACAGCTAAACAACGATCGAGTGCCGTTCAAACACTGTTTCATTGCGAATGGAACGTAAACACAGGCTCCACGTTAACAGAGTAATAATACGCATTATTATGAGGCATCGGAAATATTGCTCTTGTTATTTACGATTATTGAGTGTCATAAATGGTCTACTTTACGACACATGTCGACGATGTCTTGAACGTTTATTGATTTCGTGTTCCGAAGGATAAAGTGTTACGCGCCACGTTCGAATTATTTACGCAGTCGGAACCGCGCAACGCAAATATTTATCCCTGCTTCCAGAGTACTTGTGCAAATAGAACAAAAGCATTGCCAACAAAGTGTTGCCCAACGGATGTGCAGCAACACGTGAATCACGGTCAACCTTCACACGAGTACGTGGAGCGAGCAACAAGTCTCCCTATTCAAAAACAAAGACGCCGCGCTCTGGAATCTCTCAATGGAGTACAATTAAGATTCTCCACGACTGCCGAGTGCCTTCATGCATATAGAGTACACGGGCCCGCCTGCAAAACGCAACTGTTTCGCAATCGCTATAAATCTCACTTCACACAGCATTGAGCACCGCCATTTTAAATAAAAATAAACTTTACTCAATTGTCATAAACGATTTCAGACCCAATACTGAAAGTAGCATGACCCAAATTTCAATAAACAATGTTGGGTCGTAAACATTTAACGCTTCTCACGTTACCGACTTATCGATGCGGGAAGGTCATATCGACTTTTGGGGATGCCTTTCTAAATCGAGCTCTAAAACTTTGGGAAGAGTTCTGTGCCGAAGTGTGGCCAAAATATGCGCCA
Organism: Shargacucullia verbasci; assembly: GCA_947562105.1. Taxonomy (NCBI): domain Eukaryota; kingdom Metazoa; phylum Arthropoda; class Insecta; order Lepidoptera; family Noctuidae; genus Shargacucullia; species Shargacucullia verbasci. The sequence goes on along the minus strand of OX387285.1, from coordinate 10,499,891 downwards.
TGAACAGTATATATAGTATATTGGCGAACAGTATAGAGTAAGTTCCGGATCAATGTCACGTTCACACTATTTAGTCCAAGAATACCTGTTTATAATTAATGATATGCGCGTTTCCTTTTTAATAAAACATTTTCAGTTAAACATAAACCGTGGGAGTTCTTTCATATTGTATTCTCGTCACCATCTTAAAGTTAAATATTAACCTACAATTTTTACTACTGAGGCATTCATTCTACTTAATCTTGAAAGTATTTTTTTTAAATAAGTTTATTTACACATTTTCTGTTTTTGTAGAACATGAAAATAAGATTAGATATAAAAGGAGGTTATTGAAAAAGGAACCAAAACTCAAAGGATTTTTCGACCTAGAGACTAGAGCAAAAGGATAGATGCGATTAATCACCCATTCAGAGATTTGTAAGAAATATAAGTTGGACATAATGAATACACAACAGTGATTTATTTATAACGGATTTATACAGAGCTTTTCCTTTTTAATATAAGTCGTGGAACTCGGTGACAATAGCCGAGCCAGTCTCCAGTAGCGTCCAAAGTTTCAAACAGTCTCGTACCGCGAACCGACGCGACGCGGCGACGTCGTTGCATCTGACACCAAACTATTCTCACTGTTTTTTTCTTTTCAGTTAAGTATTCTGCGAAGTTTCATTTCGCGCTGAAATCCCGACTCTACTACGATTGTCCGCTGCCGTTTATCCGCTGACATTGATACATTCCGTGCTGGGTTCCGAGTGGGATTTTCAATCTGGGAACAATGCGCGCGATGTATGAGTAGTAGTTGTAAATAAAAGTTCCTTGATCTGCGGTTGGAACAATGGGTTGACGCAAGTGGTAACCAAGAGGCGGAACAATCGACGATTAAAATTGTTTATAAAACTCACTTCGATATGCCGGTAGTTATCGCGCAAGCAAAATGTGCATGAAGTACTCTCGATTGTTTTTGGTCCTCGTTGGGATCGCTGTTTTATCGCTGCGTTGTTTGATAAACTTCAGTGTTGAGACGTTTTTTTGACAGAAGCAAATCACACCAATCAACCAACTTAAATTGGTATGATTTTCTTACGACGAATTCCAATAACCTATTTATCTGTGGTTTTACTCACTAGAGATAGATTTGACATTGCTCTATACAAATTATGTCAGATTCCTATCGTTAGTAAGGAAAACCATAGACAGATAGGTTATTGGGATTCACCGTTAAATAATCGTGGTTAGTTTTAGAGCCAAGGGTAGTAGGAAAAAGTAAGTAAGCCGTTCGTTTTTTTTTTACCTTAATAAATAAATTCAACCCATTACTGTCCCACTGCTGGGCAAGGGTCTCTTCTCAGAACGAGAAGGGTTAGGCCTTAGTCCACCACGCTGGCTCGGTGCGGGTTGGCGGACTACACACACCGTCAAGAACTTTATGGAGCCCTTTCAGGTGTGCAGGTTTCCTCACGATGTTTTCCTTCAACGTAAACGCAAGTGATAATCAAATTCTGATCCGCACATGATTCCGAAAAGTCAGAGGTGCGGGCCGGGTTCGAACTCAGACCCTCCTGCATGGAAGGCAGGCGTTCAACCGCTAGGCTATCACTGCTATATGTTTATATATGTTTTTTTTTTACCTTAATATTCTATAAAGTTCTCCAGAATCACAAGTAAAAATGGGACTTGAAAATACATTTTGAGATGATAAAAAATGTATATTTTATACGTGCGTGATTGTTGATTAATATTTATGACGCCTCCCAATTAGCGCTTCCTGTTGTGAATGAATTTGTACCTAATTTTATATTTTTATGTAAATTCCGTTGCCCACTTCCAAGTAGCTAATAAATCGTAAGAAGATAAACGACTGGCCTATTTGCCTAATAATATTTTTATTATTTTAAGATATAAAATATTAAAATACCCATTCAATTTTGAATGACGCCTAATAACAATTAGGACCAAAAATTGTCAGTGGTACTGTTAACTTCCGTTGCTTTTTTCCGAATGTCGAAAATATCGACAATGGTCTACTTATACGAAGAAAATTCTTAGTTAGACGACGTTTCTTTAATTATTGCAAATTAGTAGAGGGGTCATCTTTAATATCCTGTCTATATATTTTCAAGCTTATACATCTGTAAATTTAACTTCAAAATAATCTAATTAAAAAATAGAAATCCCAAAACCTCACTTTTTAATTTTCCCTCATATCCTAAATGCAAGAGTGCACAAACAAAAAATACTTACGCCAGCCATATTATGCAAAGCTTAATGATGTGTTTACTGGCGCATGCGTTATACGACCTATTAGCATAATAGGAACCTCGTCCACCTGTTTAGCTCAGCCTAATTCGCGTGCGAAGTAGCTAGCGCGTAAAATTTATTAATTTTCATTATCAACTAACGTTGAATGTGGCATATTGGCAGAGTTCCCGAAGGCCCATCACACTAATTTCCTATCAATTTTGAACTTTAGAAGATGTTTTATCATAAAGAGAGAAATTATTCTGTTAGCTGTAATGATGATTGGGAGGATGTTGTGAAAGGCAATATGGATGCATACTTATTAAAAATAAACAAAAGACGCTCATGCTGAAGATTTTGACAGAAATATCCATCTCTTTGAAGTGTTTCATGTCTGAGATAATTATACCTAAGTTTTCCACAGTTTAGGGCAAATTAAATGTGGTGCGCATCGGTTACGACCTCCACGCAGCCACACCTAACGCAGTTCAGCTGGCGAAATAAGGTCAATTTTATAAAAAAAAAAACAAATTCCCGACCCGAATAGATACGATTGAGGACGAAATGGAAAAACATGGGATTAACTGAGTACCTAGTTCGTAATAAACGTGAAGAAAAATTCATTTAAAAATCTTCATCATATCTTCCTCAAGCAAAAATGATTAAGTTTTTAAGTATGGATAACTTGGTTCCGCACTTAATCTAACCACATTGGACACCTGGCCAAGGAACTACAGGAAAGTTTACGTCACTAAAAGGGGCATAAACTAGTCTTTAACTTATAAGTAGGTGACTTTTCCTCGTGATAATGAGGGTGATTATTTTTCGACCTTCTTCCTTCTTCATAAGATTTAGTTTTAGTTTTGAAAAGCTTGTTAGTGTCAGTGTCTTTTCACCTGAGGGTTTTACTTTCTAGCTCATATTTCTTACGTAATTGATTAAAATGCGTCCGAATTACACCGAGACCGAATTAAAACAGTAAAATCTTTTTTCATTGACATTTTAGGGTAGATATAATACAAAAATGCAGTTCCCCAAAGGGTTATGCAGAGATTAACTATTATGCATTCACGTTTCGTCGATGCTGTTATTAAGTCCCATGTATTACGTCATCTAATTGGCATCATTCCAAATTCTGGGTAGTTACCAAGAATATCCTTACGTACAGATAAAAACTCAATATTACTTCGCCACGCGGGAATCGTACCCACATCACTTCGCCAATTGGCAGTTGAAATATATTAGTACCCATACGTATAACTATCTTATTTCCTGTCTTCATTTCGGCATGTTAACGTTTATTGCTGAACATAGGCCAGTCATCGTGCTTGACAGATGATCACATCGTGGTTTCAATTCATTTGGCATAACCCATTAGTCTTATCACGACAGCCACGGCCGTAGGGAGTAGTATTTTACAGGACCTTGCAATAGGACACTCCGCACAAGCAAAGTAAATCATAGCTCAAAAATATGTATGCACTTAACAAAATTCAAAATTAATTTTTTGAAGAAATCGTGCTGGATGTCTTGAGAAATTTTACACCGATCATCTACAAATACGATTATATAAGAATAAGAAAAACGAAATAAGAACACATGGTTATTATATCAATCACTATTTTTTATAGAAGCGTTTGAATTTCGCTAAGAGTAATATATATTTTTGTGACTGCCGATACCTTCCTGTCACTGCACTATGCCCATAAATATGATACGATCTGTCCCGACTGTTGAATACGCATCACTAACAAGCCAATTAGCTTCATCGCAGACATCTGACCCGAGAACTCATTGCGACGGAAAAATAAACGAACGGTTTACCTACTGCTTAATTCATTTAAGTAAAGGTACGCTTCCACACGGCAAAGAAGTTAAGTGCAGGCAAATAAAGAACATCACTGTACTCAACAGTGACTCATTGGTATACCTTATTAAATTTTACGCACAACTCACAGTGTGACGAGCGAAGATTAAGATTTATAGGGCTATTTTTACCGATTAGATTACAGAAAACAGTTGGTTTGTGTCGATGAACACGGCCTGAAATCCCACAGTATACGTACAATCCAATCACTATCATAGTCCATAGAACATTATTAAAAAATCCTTCTATCAGTGCTTGCCTGCAGCTTCATTGGTTGGTTGACCGCAAATACGACTGTCGTGATGTCCTAGATTAGACTGTAATATGTATTGGGTTTATGTATTAGGAAATTAGGCTTTAAACAAGGCAAATTGTGGGTGTAAAACGCTTCACTTTACATACTTTCACAGGAACTATCGTTAAACTATTTTACCTGTTACTTTATCGCTGTTCCGGTGCACGATAACATCTCTTAACCCTCCGGCTTCGCAAATCGGTTCCTATTCCTACATGTTTGAATACTTTTTTACAAGTGTGGCTCTTTGAAAACACAATGTTTTTGTTTCATAACCTTGTTAGATATGAGGTTTCTTTGCCACGAAAAACGAAAACCAACGTCGAACATAGATGTTCTTATTACTTTTATTATATCTAAAATCTATAAGAAAACTATTTACCTATTTGTAAATCACTCACAAATTAGACGTGAGCCGAACAACACGGTAAACCTTTAGTTATTATTTGACAGCATGGTTAGCGTTGTGGTTGAGTGATCGACTGGTGCGCCACATGTCGCGGGTTCGAATCCCGCACGGAACAAATATTTGTATGATCCACAGATAGTTGTTCCGGGTCTGGGCATTTGTGCATGTGAATATTTGTGTTTGTAAACGCATCCACGATACAGGAATAATTCCTAGTGTGGGGCAAAGTTTTTTTCTAAATTAAATAAAGGCTTAATAAAATGATATGGATAAAACAGTTGAACCGTACACAATAAACATTAAACGATTAAAAGTAATTATAATAAATACACAAGTAATGTGTATAAACTTATATTACTTCCAGTTACAAGGCTATAAACATATTTCCCTGTGCTTTCCGTTTAATATCTGATTGAAGCTGATTATATTAGCTGCGTGAAAATTGTATTAGATTTGGCTTTGTATATTAAATTGTGAGTGACTGTTACATTGAACAAACATGATTTGTTATATTGATAAGTTAATACTGTTAACTTATATAATGTATTTTTTTATGAAACACGTTGAGTTTTTGTTAATTTGATTGAAACACGATTGCCACGGTTATTAGAAGTATTTTGTGTAGTAATTTTCTAAATCATTTGTTTTAACATACCAAACATGTTATTACCATCAGATTAGTGGAGGAAATTATGTGAAATATAACCTCCAGTAACAACAAAAATTGCAGAAATGTATAATATTTATAAATTGTGACGTGGTAGGTACAGTATGATTATTGTTTTTTGTTATAAATGCAATAGTGATATTAGTGTGAATCAGTTATAATGTTATGTGAACATTGTCTGGGCTGTTTCTTACCTGAATGAAATACCTCGAAGTTGATATTGAAGGTACGTTGTAGGCATACTGAGGATAAAACGACTGGTGCTACTTTGTGTTTCTGTAGTACATGACATTATATTTCACATCAAGTAAATTGCAAACGTAACTTGAATGCATGAAATGTCAAGCATTCATATAACTAAGATATATTAGTATATATTTTTACTATTCTACTATATAATATACACCTGCCTCATTGGCCTAGTTGTCGTATGCGTGGCTACTGAGCATGAGGTCCTGGGTTCGATTCCCAGGTCTGGCAAAGTGTTAGAGTTTCGAATTGTGACCGGTAGATAGCAATAGGCTCGCCCCCTTTGACATGGGCCTTGATAACGACATCAAAAAGTAGGTACACCTTCGTTTAACCCTTCGGGGAATACGGGCGCCATGCTATGTTCACTATTCTCTGTCTTAGATTTCAATTGTTGTTTCATTTATGTTTCTTTGTAGGTATTGCACTTTTTAAATCATCCCTAGATTTTTTTGTAGGTAACTAGCGAACCGCTTCGGTCGCACAGGCAGCAGAACATATACGCTTTCATTTTTTTTTGTCGTAGTGTCGTATCAGCCTGTTACGTCGAGCATTTACTCGGCGCACACCAGTAAAGTTTCCAGTCGGCAAGATTTTTTCCGACATCTTCAACTATCGTCGTCATATTATATATATACACCTAAACTTTCCTCATGAATCACTGTGTCTATCGGTGAAAACCGCATGAAAGTCCGTTCAATAGTTTTTGAGTTTATCGCAAACACACAGACACACAGACGCGGCGGAAAACTTTATAATAGGTTTTTTTTTTTTTAATAAAATGTATTTATATCGCAGGCCGTAAAACTAAATAAAGTTTATTTAAAAATGTCTCTTATTTTGGGTAGCAATAAGATCTTTTTGTATAATAAGTGTGACATATTAACAAGTTTAAGTACATAGAAATTGCTCGACTCTAAATGCTCCATAAATTGTTTCAACAAATTGCAATATACCTACTTACCAAATATTTACGAGTCCGATCGATCGCATCAGGTTAATTCTTTTCTCGGTTCACGCACGATAAAATCAAATTAGGTAAGTTAATTGTTTCCTCCTTCGTTTTATTGTTATACGTACAAAAGACACTCGCTTGAAGAAAAAAAGGTACATAAAGACCTTTTGGAGGCCCATTTAGTGATGTGCGATCTGGTTAAGTTGGCATTTGCATAACATAGGTAAATATATTAATAAACATATTATTTTTAAGATTGCCGCGTTGGTCTAGGTCTTGGGTTCGATTCTCGGGCGGGCAGTGTTATTGGGTTTTTCGGTATGGAAATTCTCAGTAGCAGCACGGAGTCTGGAAATGTGCCCAGTAAACGACAATAGGCTCGCCGTCTATTACATGGGATTCAATAACAACATCGGTGAAAAATGGGTGTACAATAGTACACGTCTGTCTAACCCTTCGAGGAATACAGGCGTGATGCTATGTTATGTTTATTTTTATTAGATATATGCAAAGGGAATGACGAATATCTATGGATATTATACAGTCAGCAACAAGTAGACAAGCTTTTCTTAATTTAGAAATAAATACATATCAAAGGGAATAATTCAGCTACTAGCAGATAAAGATACAAAATTTACAAAAGTTTCTGTTCATAAAAGAATTTATAAAACGTTTTATACAATGATCCGCTACTTTTGCTACCTGTACCTATTGGTTATTGCTGCTGCCCAGTCATCTTTTGGTCTCCTTCACTCACCTTCTCCGCCAACAACGGGAAGAAAGGAGATAGCCGATTCAGAGCCAGGGATCTTAAGGCAAACAAAAGCAAATAGACAGAAGCCGGCAAGGCTTGCTTAAACATTTGTTTCTACCAATTTAAGCGAAGAGCCAGACAAATACCGTGACTCATGTAAATAAATGAAGAACTTTCTTGGCACTACAACATCAACACTCGCTTCAATAACGCACACAGAACAGATAGGTACCTACTTCATTAATAATATTGACGGGAGACGCGAAATACGCTCCTATATGTATAACTTCATGTTCATCGATCTATACAGGTCGCAAACGCACTGCTGAGTAATCGTAATATGGAGTCCGGAGCAGGCCGGAGTTGGTATAGGGTTCGGTATATAGCAGGTAATATGCTAGCCCCCTGTTACTTGGTACCACAGAGTACTGAGTACACCGGTGCCCCTAGTGTAAGTTTCTTTTGACAAATTCGATTTACTACATCGAACGCGTTCGGCGCTTCGATTGGTCCGTTTCGTGCTCTCCACCATCTGTATTAAGATATCCGTTGAGTCTAAAATTTAGGTAGTTTTTCTGGGAATACAGTTGTGATGCGAGATATACATGTACCTATATATAAAATTCCACTGCCAAGTTCCTGAAAGACCTCAACCAAGAAAGTTCCGGACGAAATATTGCCATAGTCATAATATTTGCTTAAGTTGGCAGTGAGTTGTCTTATAGCAACGATAGGAGGTCGCCACTGTTTCTTGACATGATCCCATCATCGCCTTTTAATTAAAACCATTAATAGAGGTGTTCCATTCGTTCCCGGAAACACTTGGCCCATATAAAAAGCTACACGTTTATAAGACCATTCATTCAAATAGCCACTTAGTAATGACACGAGACAAATGTCCCTTCATGAAGTGTCCAATTTAATTTGTCTAACTAACCGAAACCTTAATGAGTTAGGTCACGTTCTCTTTTAGCTTCGTTAACAATTGTTATCAAGGCTTTCTTGGAATCTGTTGACATAATACTTGTTCGCAGATTAGGGAGCAAATGGAATAAATGAATGGCGGTAAAGGAATTTTCACAAATACTCCGTCACATCTCTGTCTTATACGCAAGCACTGAGATCACAACTTAATTTTTTGTAATATTATTTCTGTCATATCGCCGGCATTTAAAATCTATTTATTTGCGGAGCCCTAAAAATCTCAGATTTTTGGGTCCTAATTTTTTTAATTTTAATTTTATACATTCCTAAATAATTATTTAAAATTTGTACTTAGAATACTACATAAGCATCTAACGGCCAGGACTCATCCGATTACAGATATTTCTTTTACCCCGCAAACTTCAAAAATGCTGTGAGCGGGACGGAATCACGAAATACGAGTCCATACTCCATATACTTTCTGCTCTGTGTGGCTCACACCACTGTGTACACAGTACACAAGATGTGATGTTATGTTTGTCGAGTAGTATTGGAATATTAGTTTAGAATTACGCTATTCTATTGAATTAATTGTCTTTTGTTGGATTTTGAATGGGTTATTAAATTGATACTCATATGAGTATAATATGGGTTATTCTTGGTGTAGCGATCATAATATCAGTTGCATTATAACGTAATTATCAATCCGTTTGTTGTGATTGTGAAATTGATTGTGTTGTAACAATTTGTCTAATTTGTTCATGCACCTTTAGACCTCCTTAATGTTTATTCATTTCTCCTTGTACGGAAATACTTATGATACCCACATATGGTAAAGATAGGGTACAGATGTTGACTCCCATTCATATTGAAATTCGCAAAAGTGAGAAAACATTCCCACCCACCCTAACTAAAAATAGGTACCCAATGAGCCCATATAGAATACGTTTTCAGACCGCTTATTCTTATTCATTATTTTTTATGAAAAGCACTAGGTTTTGTTCGTGTTGTCAGCGTGGTTTCGTTTTTTTTTTCCAAACGAAAATACCGACCCTGTTGCAGTTATGAGCTGATTTTTAAAACAAGATGTAACATGAATGTTGTGTGTGATTATAATACATAGTGAATGAACTTCCAAAGCCCTTTAGGTGGTTCATTGGACATTTGAAAATTTACGAACAGACTTTGTTTATTATATGAATATAGATAATGACTTAACATAATGAATATAAACGTTTTATTAGCCAACATATTATGATGAAAATCAATGGGCCAAAGAAATATGAGAGCTCAAGTTCATTATGTTGGTGAATAGTGGGTAAATATCCATAAAGCGGCATTCAGAGGTAAACGTTAAGGTGGGGTGGCAGCATTTTATCACCTCGTTTATGAGCCAGTGGGGAGCACTAAACAGTATAAGATTTCGTTTCTCCAACTGTGCCCAGTGATGTATTTGTGTCGATAAATAATGATTATTCTTATTACGGTTGGATCGATGGTAAAGTACGGACTGGGAACCTTGCTTTCGGCTATCGGCCTAATGAGTGAGCCATACGTGTGAAGCAAGTTTTTGATGTTAGTTTGTTATCTGTCACATAGTCATAGGAGATTTAATACCGTCATTGGCGATGAGATAAATATCCATCTTCATATATTTGAAGACACAGTCGCAAAATTTATGTAATATTTTTCATTTATTACAGTATTCAAGTGACAAACACCGAAAACACGGGTTAAACTGTATTGTCTGGGAGCGCCAACGACACGGAACGCTCACATTGACATCACAATAGGATGACGTTGCGTTCGACGTTTGATTGACGGCCGAACTGCGCAAACTTTCGGTTAGCACCCGCATTGCGATATGTAATCAGCATTATCCCGTATTAAGCGTTTCCGCAGTCGAGTTAATGCAGTAATTACTGCGACGGTATGTGTAGGTGATTCGCGCACAAACTGTAATTAGTCTGCCATTAAACCGCATAGTCGTGATTTGATTAATGGCGTTGGGGACGACCGTCCGTCAGATTCGGCACGCTGAGAGCAATGAGTTGTTTTTCGTCAATCGATAAAACTTGGCACATCACTATTTTTGTGTCTGCTCTATAAAAAGACGTTCAAGTCATATAAATAATGATGATAGCAGCTGTTAGTACAATTGTTTTTGACTGAGATAAGTTTATGTAAATGGTAATTTTAGGCACAAAGTTGTCTTGACATTGTAATTGTGGATCTGCTTTTGTTCTAGAGCATTTGTTTGAGCTACTTAAGAAATGCTACGGTAGAGATTCGATTTCAAGCCCTTTATATATTTTTTCAAACATCATTCTTGAGCTGAACTATTGCGGGCGTTAGCTACCGTCCGCATCTTAATGATTATATAAAATACACGTTTTAACTTCGCAAAGGGTTTCTCATTCTTAACTTTAGACCGATATCGCGAGCGTATTAATACGGGACTTAAACGTCTGACCGTCTTTAACTTTAATCCGTAACCAAGGTCAAGTTTTAAGAACAGAAAGTCCGGAAAAAATTTCAACCGTGACCGTCCTTGGAAAGACCCAGACCTGAAATAAAGGCCCCTAAGCAGGAGAGTAGGACAGAAGTTAGTTTCTAAATACTGTTTAAACTTTCGTGTTTCATATACGAAGGTTATAAGAGTACTTAAAATCTTCTACGGTAAATAACTAGGCAGAAGCAAGCCGCTCTACGCTTCATTAAAAACTTTTAATGAATTTCGATAACCTAAGTAAGGATACGTCGTGTTTTGTTTGTTCTTACATAATTTTATTGTATACGCATAACATAGCATCACGCCTGTATTCCCCGAAGGGTTAGTCAGAGGTGTACTATTGTACACCCACATTTCGCCGATGCTGATATTGAGTCCCATGTAATAGGGTCGAGCCTATCGCCATCTACTCGGCACAGTTCCGGACTCCGTGCTGCTATTGAGAATTTCCATACAGGAAAACCTAATAACACTTTGCCCGACCCGGGAATCGAACCCAGGTCCTCACGCTCAGCAATCGCGCTTGGGACCACTAGACCAATGAGGTGATGTATGAAAAAAAAAAACACAATAGAATGGAATTAGAATTCAAAGGGCACTGGCTCTTGCCCATCAGTGGGATCCGATTGATGTGATAGGCTAACAGTAAAAGTAGCGTGACGCTAAGGAATGTCCCACTCTAGCCTTGGGTGGAATTGAGTAATGTAATAGAGTGGATAGGCAGTTTTCCTTTGTTTTATTGATATCCTAGTAATACGTAAAGCGATGCAAAGTATACAATAGGAAATTAGTTGTTTGTGGGCAATCGTCTTATGGCAATTCGGTTACGTAGCGTAGTCAATAGGCGACTCCATTCTAAAACTACAATGAAAGAATCACTCAATTGCAAGGTTGGTCTTGAGATCCATTTTTCAGGACAAATTATGTACTGGATATATAAGTTATCTACGAGTATTATTTAATCTTTGATATAGGTAGGTTACCTAAACTGTCTCATAGGCCTATTGGTCGTTTGTGTGGCTGCTGAACATGAGGACCTAGGTTCGATTCCCAGGTCGGGCATATTGTTACTGTGATTTTCAGCAAGGAGTTTTTGAATATTACTAATTTAATATTACATGGAACTCAATAACAGCATCGGCGACATGTGGGTTTACAACAGTTAGTACACTTCTGCCTTAACCTTCGGGGAATACAGGCGTGATGCTATGTTATGTTATATAGGTTACTTGTACAGCTATCACGTGATCTGTATATGTCCCATTTCCACACATTTAATTAATGCTTTGGCGATCTGAGATTGTCACCTTGTCTTCAGAATTGGGCAGTACCTATCTTTACGTTACATTTAAAACTGACATGAACTGTATCTAATATTATTTAATCATTCAGCTGCGAGGGCCCTGGTACCCAAAACACAAGTTAAATCTTACCTTGAGTGCCAGTGTTCAACTACATTTGTATACCTGTATTAGTGCATAGTGTTTTGTTCCTACAGTGTACTTTTTATATGGAAATAAATATATTCTATTCTATGTGTACGTTATTGTTATGTTTTCTAATTAAAAAAAAAAAAAAAATTGTTTCAGGTAAGAAGATACTCGTACATCCTAAATATGGACACAAAATATCCTGCTCCATCTTGAAATGTCCTCTAAACAGTCATTGCGTGAGTAAACTCATTTATAACCACTATTAATTACGAGTATTTATTGCTTCTTTGGTCTAGTAATCGCAAGCGTGACTGCTGAGCGTGAGGTCCTGAGTTCGATTACGTCGGGCACCGTTATTGGGTGTTTCTGTATGGGAATTCTCAGTAGCATCATCATCATCTCGGTAGTAGGCAATAGGCTCGCCCCCTATTAGGTACATGAATAATGGCATCGACGAAATGTCGGTTTACAATAGTACACTTCTGCATAACCCTTCAGGAAATACAGGCGTGATGCTATGTTGTGTTATGCTATTTATTTAGCCATACTATATGAATATCAACATACTCTCATACTGTTTGCCATAGTCTAGACGTAGCCGCTTCTGTTTTATTGTCAAAGTTTCTTGATTTAGTATGAAGTACTTAGTGCCTAAGTTGTATAATAAAACTTTGCGGGTCGCTGGCTAGTTAGTGTCTGTTCAAGTTATAAATGCTGCCAAGTGTATTGAGGCTCGAATAACTACGGTCCTCGGTCCACGGTCCACGTTCTTCTCATGTTCAGTCAACTTATTTAAAAGTTTAGGTGTGCTTTCAGTTTTTATCGCGTAATTCAAAGGATCCGTTATTGAATTCAGACTTTTGCAGTTATTTCATATTGTTTGTTGTTGAATTACTAATGCTTATTTATTTCAGTAAAATAATAATGATAATAATGTTTATTTATTAAATTAATCCTTATATTAATTATTGCTTGGTTTGACGGTTTTAGAGAGTTAAACTTAGATTTAAGCCAATTTTTTTTTGTTTGTATAATACCTAATGTATTTTACGAGTTAGTTCGATTTGTCATTGCAGAGCCACAGTCTAAGTAATTTCATACATATCTTGATAATATTTCTGTTTCGAGTTCAGTTTTTGGTTATGATAATCAAGGCCCTTTTCGTCTATTCCAGACGATTTATGCTGTACTGTCTGAGAGACACCTTTTTTATATAAACTGAATTAAGCACTCGTGGCTTGCTATTCTGTACTAATAAGTTGTTAAATTTTACATGCCAACAGAAGTCCCACTTTCACATAGCTACAGGGTGATTTATTGGCAGACGTTTGAACTAAACCACTCGACATACAAACATATGGAGTATCCGTCTCAACTTGGCTAACGTACCAAGATTCAAGTAGATCGAATCTGCAGATTGAGTGTGAAATTGGGAATCCTGTACCTGCTAGAGATTAATTTGTTTTGGGAAACTGACTGTGGTACATGTGCAGTTCTGGTATTGCTACTCTTAAGACTTGGTTATCGTAAGCGATTAAAGGTCATGTCAAGAGGCAGCAGGAATCGTCTTTGTGCTAACAATAATATAGTATGATCACCAATCCGCTAAACAAGTGTGGTGATTGATATGTTAACTTTATGGTTATAAGGAGGCATATGTTCAACAGTTATCATTTACTGTTTAATAGAGTAATTAAGGTGCAATACCAAAAAAAAAATGTTTGATGGAAAATATGCCTATCGATAGAGGTGGAGAAAAGTCAACTTTTTATAATCTAAACACGAAATAAAACTTTTTACTGCTAGTAAATTTTATCAAAATTCAGCGGAGCTCAACATTTATTACAGCGAAATTTGTTTGAGACGATAATCGTGTCCGACAAATATCTTTAAACATGCACAATTTGTTTTTGTTTGTCTTTAATGATTTTTATGTTTATAATAAAATATATATGTAGGTAGAATGTAAATGTGTTTCTTAGTAAGTGAAACGTGATGTCATGGACGATGGAAAGTTTCGACGAGTTTATTTATATCGACATGATTACGATCCAATCGGTTTCAAAGAAAATAAGTACGCCATTTTGTAAATTCTATGGAAAATTAAGTATCTTTGACGAGCTTCTCCAAATATGCCACAAAGTTTTGAGGGCATTGTACCTTGTCAGGAAAAATTGCTATACTTTCCTGTCCTGGTAATGAATCGCTATATTTTTAACAGGACATCATCAGGCAAAGTTGACAAACAAACTCGATTCATCCTGCAAAGCCTTGAGGGTTTGCGCGTTATTTTTATTTTACCGGCGACACAAATTGAGATTCTTTTTTTTTCATAAGAATATTCCCGCTACTTCCTTTAACAAACTTTCCAAGTGCCCTTATTGAATTTTCTCAAGTTTTGATAGGTTTTTCCGACGATTTCTTCCGTGTTGCTTGTTCGCTGGGAAGTTGGGTTGGTCGAGTAATTTACGTAGCAAACATCGCGTCTGTTATTTGCTATCATTAAGTGTGCATCTTTGTGTCGGAATTAGAAATATCAATTGAAATTGAGTCCGCTCTACTTACACTTTGCACTGCAATGAAACAGACTTCCTTTCCAAGTCGTAAATATCAATTTAATGAAATTATATTCTTTATGGCAATGAAGACGAGGTGTATCATCGTGTACATTATGTTGCGGTTCTCACACCTTACTGGCCTTAAGTAGTAATATACCTACTTCAAGCCACGCAGGGCAATTTGAGACAGTGTAATAGTGGCCAAGACGACGCGTTACTATATCGCCTACAAGCGCCATTATACAACATTACAACTCTACAACTTTCTTGAAAATAAACAGGTGTGCTGTGTGCAATTAGCACATATTGCATTATGATTTATTATTAATTTATTTTTCATTTTCTGTAGACGAGCTTAACCTTGAGTGTCGTTACAGGAAACCAAGGTATCATCAAGAAAATTCGGGCTCGTCTACAATACCAATACAATTCAAAGACATTGTGCTATGACCACCAAATAATCATCTTTAGTTAGGAAAATTCCATCGTAATTGAGAAAAGTCTACAAGACTGTCAGTAATAGACTCGTCGTCAATCAAGCTTCGTAATCAACAATCATTACTTTGTAGTTGTCTTTTACCAAGTTTAACCACAAGTTGACACCCGTAGACGACACGTACTACTAATATGATCCAACGCTCTCCGAATCTGATTTTCATTCGTATCTGTTAAACTTGAAACCGACCGCGACACAGCTAATGCAGCCAACGCTAACTCAATCTTGTTCTCACTCACTTCTCTTGTACGTGTGATCTTTTGTTTTTCTCATGATTTACGCGTGCTAACCAATTATTCACTCACGTCACTGCAAGGCAAGTGAGGCAATCGCATCTGTCTATATCTGGACCTGTCATTGTTGAGATGATGCACGATCTCCGTCGCCATCATGTAAGCGCGTGCGTTGCACGTGTAGTTAACGACGTAGACCTGCAGATAAACAGAAATAAACGATTATTATGAGATATTTTCAATGCTGTTTGTTCGGTTGCGCCAATTTGTATTCATTGGCCATGATTCCGTTGCACAAAGCACTAAACTAATATTAATTACACAATATTTCTTTCTTACAAATATTATTTAAAAAGGACAGAAATGTTTTGGTATTTGAAATTAGTAGGCTTTTGTCACTTATGGAAAAATTCACGCGCCCTATTGCGATGGTGATTTCATGAGTGTAATAAATGAATTCTCAATTTAAGATGTTAACAAGCAAGTGGACTAAATTGACAAGGCTTAATATCGTCTATCCTTTTTTTAGGATTTTTGTTAGAAAGAGAGATAATGAGATTAAATTACCCAAGTTTGTAAATAACAGAAACAGTACCAATTAGTGTTTGAACTTGAAAGATTTTAAAGCGACTGGTCGTCCCGGTGACAGCTTTCGAAGTAAGTTAATTTAATCAGAAACTGAGTCTGACATTTAAACAAGGATTTAAACATTTGAGTCTTGTTTGAGATTTGTTGTGTGTGAGATTTATGTCTGTAAACTGTACCCAAGATTCAGGTGGAATCGTATAGTTGGGTATTTTTTTAATGAACCCTCCATTTTTGTACTTAAAGCACCTTAACGTTGTATGCTTTGAGTTCAGATTATTTTACTTGTAGCTATCTACCGGTAGCACTCAGTTTTTTTTAAAAGTAAAAATAGCAAGATATTGAAACAAGCTCTTCATTTTCAAGTGGATTCAAGAGGCAAGCTTTAGTTCATTTTATTTTATCTGTTGCAGATACAACATTCTTATTTTAAAAGTCTTTATGTAAAGAAAAAAAATTAAAGGCACCGGGCTCCGTACATATACTCCAAAGCGTATATTTGAAATATGTAGGAAAGGGAGATGTTTAAATGTTTTCTTTTGAACTCTAAAATATTACCAACTTGCTTCGTAAAAACCTCTTAACTCTTATCACAAACCTAAGTTTTCTATTTTCCATTTTCGATGGCCAATAAACAATGTTCGTGTTTAAGAATTCATTTTTAATTAAAAGATTAATTTTTCAAAGTCTTGATTGCTCGCTGAGTCCGGTTAACTTTCACTTGGCCGTCTCAGCCTTAAGTATTAAGACTTTTTTATTACTTGTTACCGGGGGAAATCCCTACAACAAACAAATGCTTAGGGTACTTCGATAGAGTTTCGTTTAGAATTTTCATATTCAAAATATCCGATATAAGATATAGAGACAAAATTTCATCGTTGATATAGGCTCTCTAATTGAATATGCTTGTGTGTTTGAAGAGTGTAAGTAAAATACTAAATCTATGGTTTGAAGTAAAGCCTATAATACTTTTTGGTTACAAAATAAAACGATCACCTAATCTTAACATCTCAAAACATAAACATAACATAGCATGACGCCTGTATTCCCCGAAGGGTTAGGCAGAGGTGTACTGTTTGTGCACCCACATTTCGCCGATGCTGTTATTAAGTCCCATGTTATAGGGGGCGAGCCTATTGCCATCTACTGGGCACAGTTCCAGACTCTGTGGTGCTACTGAGAATTTCTATAAAGAACAAAAAAATACAACCGTATTGAGAACCTCTTCCTTTTTATGAAGTCGATTAAAAACCTCTATAAAACTGCCCGACCCGGGAATCGAAACCAGGGCCGCACGCTCAGCAGTCGCGTTTTGCGACCACTAGCCTAATGAGGAAGAATGTATTTGAAGATCGTAAACAAAACTCTCAAGTCTATGGTTTGAAGTATAATACTTTTCCCTTACAAAAGAATACGAGTGCCTAATCCTAACCATTGTCAGTTATAGCGGTTAATATTTTAAAATGTATGGTTTGAAAGTACACAATGATTAAAGGGGAACAAATAATCCCGACCAAACAGAGGTTACTTGCCCGCCGCGCGCCGTTCAGATACAAAATTTAGCATAAAGTTATTTTATTACAGCCGTAATAGAGATATAACACTTTACTTCCATGTCGCAAACCGATTTTATTAACCTCGTTCGGTCGGGTCGGGTCGGGCGACACTGTCAATTTGAGTGGCAAACTTTTCCATTTAACTTTTGGAAGGTTTAATTTTTTTCCGAACATTCTTTTGAAGAGTTTTGTATCGTGGGCGTCAAAAATTAAATTTTCGCCGGTTTGATAATAATATCTGATTTGGCAACTAACTGAATGTTTTTTTGGCCTGTGTACTTTCATTATTAGGGGCTTAGCTTTTGGGAATCTCTGTTGGCGAGTAGCGTACTCGCTAGCGTAGGAAACGCCAGCAAAACGTTCTCAATTGACACAAGCTACCGAATAGTGATGTGCTTCGTAAATTTCAATCCCATACAAGCAAGACAGCAAGGTTGGCTCAGTAGTTGAGTGATGGCCTGCTGCGCTAGGAGTCGCGAATTCGATTCCCGCATGGAATTAATATTTGCGGACCAAAAGATAGCTGGGTATTTGTACATGTGAATATTTGTGTTTGTAAACGCACCCACATTACAGGAATTAGTAATAGTTTATGTTTAAATAAAAAAAAAAAAAATTATTTGCTGTTTTCTAGCTACTTCAAAAGTCGTAATATCCGCTTATCTGAACTGATTCCGAGTGGTTGATCATTGGCTGATGATGACGTCAATATAGCCTTTTCTCATTCTCATGAAACTTTATGTCGATAAGCGTAACGATAAAACTACCTTGAACAGTTTCTTTTGAATACGGGAATCTGCTTCAAGCTAATTTCGACCTTATTGTTGAAGAAACAATACAAAGGCGTATCGTAAAGGCAATCAGCTGCGAGGAGTAATTGTGAACACAAGTGTACGTGTCTGTTATTACGCTGTTAGAACAGATTTTAAAATCACTGAAATATGCAAATACTTTTCTTAAGATCTTTGGGGCTCCGATACAGGAGGTGGCTTAGGGTCGATAATAGTTAAAGTAAGTTACGTATTATTCAATGGATCGTTATTTTTTTTGAGTTTGTCGTCGATGGTTCTCATCTTCGATATTATTTTAGTATATACTATTACACATAACACATAATCATCGTCACGCCATCGTTTCGCGAAGGTTTAGGCAAAGTTGTATTAATGCACATCTAAATTATTTCCACATTGGATACGAGCCTATTGTCATCTAACCGAACACAATCCAACCAGCTGCGAGATGGTACTGGAAATTTCCAAAGTTAACAAATATATTACACTTTGTCCGAATCGGAAATCGGAGATTGCCTTACCATTACCAGTTCACTACCAGAAAAAATCCCTTAATCCATAATCAACCACATAATATTAAATGTTTACATAAGTAAACTTACGCAGCTGTACGCTGCCCTAAAGTGTTTGCTTTTGGTGCTCAATTTAAATAAATTTACTCTTTACGTTATCTGGTATTGAGAGCAGCAAGTTCTATTCCTGCATTCCTAGATGCAAATTTGCACGCGGATTATGGACATTGTCCTTATTTTAAACATAACATTTGCAGTATTCTCTAATTGTTCTAAACATTTTCAATTATTTCTGCAGCAGTAGATAGAATCAAACAATATAAGTAATCAATTGTTACACTCAGGGTTACCTATTAATGGAACTAAACTAGATTCGACTCCAGTTTGTTGGAGATTTGTTACCAGATGAGCTGTCCGCTGCACACGGTCCTCGGCAGAAATACTCGCAATATTGACTGGTGTTCCGGAAAAGAGTTGTTACTCAAAAGTTAGACGAGTTAACTTTAAGTATTTTCAGTTCTGGCTGGTTTTAGGGGACGGTTGTTCCTTTTTTAAATTGATAATTAATTGCTTATTTCGTCTGGAGTTATATGTAGATCATAGATAATTTTGTTAAGCTTATAGTATGGATTTACGTTGTAAAAGTTTATTACTGATAAGTACTTCAATCTTTAACTAAACACAGTGACAGTGAAGATTGCATTCAATCGATAGACCATAAAACGAAATTAGTTTTTTTTGGAACTAAATTGTCTTTACCCACAGCTTAATTACGTAAAAAAGCGATAGCTATGCGACAGCCATGCGATAGCAATCGCACTGTCAGCCAATAAATTATATGGCATAAAAATGACGTTTGACAGAAGGTATTGCGCGATCTAAGCCTGTCGCTACATCGGTAATTAGGCTGACGATTCTTATTTTGAATTTTGTGTCAATAACCGCAATATATTTAGGCATCCTTGTTACTTAAGCACTTACTGCAAAAAGCTTTCTCTCAATATTTCCTTACGAACCAAATAAAATTACTGTCCTTCTCAAGCTAAAATAATAAATGTACTCTCGTACGCAGTCCAAGAATCCAAATGTGTTCCTTATAAAGAAACCTAGGTAATATTTAGTTATTGGCTTCATCTTGCGGTACTTTAATCCGAGCAAGGGAGAGGAAGCGCTGGTACCGCAGGATTTGGGCTATAAATTATGTAATGTAATAGCTAGGATAGTATTGTAGACGTTATTAATAAGCCATGACGTGAAATATATTGCTTAAGCTTCACACATGAGCATGGGTTGGGTGGATTCATGGCCGGGTCTTCGTTTTCCAGACGTTGGCGAATTGCATACATGACGTCGGAGTTGTAAGGACTTTGTACACTTTTGTGGTACATGTATACGAGACTGAGTGAATGTAAGCTTCGGGTCTTGGTATTGAATAAAACGAAGTATGGTGAAGTTTTTTAAAAGCTGGAAAAGATAACGCTCGAAGAAATGTATATCATCATTACTTAGATAAGTTAATAAATACACATACTCATACACACTTTTTCATTGTAGCGAAATGCACTTAAAATTCAAACGAACCCATTCGGCGTTCATGTTTAGAGGCAATAAACTGCGCATTTCAAGCTAGTGTTGAACAAAGAATTTTTTATGTAAACCACTACACCGCCACCGCCTTACTTATTAATTCCCCACACCCTAGCAGTCACACACTGTAAGCAACCCGGTTCACTCCACTGTTAAGAGGATTACCCTCAGCTTCACCGGCTGCACGAGATTTCTTGGCAGTCCAACCTCCTTTTGTTGCTTGTAAGATTTCTTTACGGATTTAAAAAAGTCTTTTTATTACAATCTGGTCCGTTATCGGCGATGTTCTTTCATCAGTTACAAATTCAAAGCTATTCGTAGACTGGTCCTTAAATAAATTTAATTGAATTGGATCTTCTTCGGTTTTTGTAATATGAATTTCTAAAGCTTAGATTGGATTAAATTCTTTGTTGGTACTGAATTTGTGAGAGCAGTTATGCTATAAAAATTCTTTGAACCAAATATATTCTAAAAATCGATGATATACTATCGAATACTAGAAAAAAGATACCTAGGCTTGTCAGATTACAGTTATTTTAGAGATTACGATTTTAATCATCTTTTGAAGACATTAGATAACATGCAAATTGACGCTAACAGATGTTATTGTAACCAAATTGTAGAATGTCTGGGTCTAGTAAAAAGAAAACCTACAAAGAATACTTATATGCCTTTATAGTGCCTTGTAGGGTATACACCCGTTGAATGTACTATGCAGTCTCTTTGTCTTGGTATCAATAGATCGTGTTATGAGACTTTCAGCTGGCTGGACAACGCCACGCCCGCTTCAAAGCGTCAGTCTAGCGTTATATCAATGTCAATGGTTAGTTAGAACGTTAATTCAATTACCACGTCCGATCTTCTAAAAATTACTTAATTCAAGTTATTTTATTTACAAAATAGAAGTATCAACAATTTAACTTCATTGTAGCAAGCTCACGCTGTACTAAATTTTTACAAGTAGGTAGTAAACACATAGTTAAGGATCAAAGTAATGAATTATTGCAAATTATAGTGTAAATATCTCTATTTACACCTATTAAACCAAGTACCTATTACGTCTTACCTGACTCAAAAAAGCCCTCCGAACACAGTTTATAAACAATTTTCAAAATGTTTTGCGGGATATATATGTACATACTGTATGTGTATTTGTGTTTATGTTTATAAATCGATTTAATTATACAGGGAGGTAGGTGATACCTGCAGAGCTACTTTGCATTGAACGTTGGAGTCGCGGCCTGCTAGTTGTATAATATTTTGAGTTAGTGCATTATTTACTTACACATGTGAGTATCTAATGAAATTTTAAACCAGCGAGCTTTGTATTTGAAGCTGCCTTTAAAAGGTTGTGGGCAATCATGAATTTTTCACCGCTCACCGAGTACTGTAATCTGTGAGGTATTTTCTTTTATAGGTACTATTTACGGAAGGTAATATTTATAATATTTATACGCTATTTGCGTACGTTGTTTATCATCGCAGGGGTGAGTGAATATCTTTGTTATATTAACAGAAAGGTTAACATACCACCCGGTATTACCGTACCCGGTTATTAAAGTACCTACACTGTATCGGTAAACGCATTACCACACGGTAATAAAGAACGAGCAAAATTTTTCTTCCGCAAAGCTCATAAAAACTTGGTTATTTTCTTACCTCGAAGCCAACTGCTGACGGGAAAGCAAATAAAGCAAATCTAATCTAACCTAAATATACAGTAGAACTAAAATAGTCGAGAGTTCTGACCTAATGGTAGGATACGAATAGAATATAAAATACTTTGTTTTTCTTAGGAACTCGATGTTTCCTTATAATTTTGCCTATTATTTTTCAAAGCCAACACGGGTTGCATCAGAATTAAGGAGACAAGTGTAGGTACCTACTATATACAAACACCATCAAAATGTAGGTAGGTACTTATTACTTTGACATAAGCTGTCAAATCACGTGATTCGTAAATATCATTCCTATATATTTTGCTACCGTTCCATTCTGTAGTGATTGTAACATAACATAGCATCACGCCTGTGTTCCTCAAAGGGTTATACAGAGGTGTACCTACTTTTTGTAAACCTACATTTCGCCGATGCTGTTATTAAGTCCCATGTATAGGGGGCGAACCTATACATGGGACAGTTCCAAACTCCGTGCTGCTAATGAGAATTTCTTTACAGAAAAACTTAGTAACACTGCTCGACCCGGGAATCGAACCCAGGACCTCACACTCAGCAGACGCGTTTACAACCGCTAGACCAATGAGGCAGAAAAACTGTAATGGCTAAGAGGATCAGTGATCGTAAGCTTTCTAGGTAACCCTTGAGCTCCTCATAACTGGTTGGGGTATTTGGGATAGCGCAATGGCTCTGGTGCACATTTGGTCCATTTTCCGCCTCGATGAATGCAGGATGTTATGAAAATCTAAACTATTATTACGTGTGTGTTGTTTGTGAGGTGGCAGTAATAACGTGTCAGTCATGTGAATTGCAGTACTGTATAACTCATGTCCGACCTGACAGCTGTCGTCATTGACGTCGCCTTTCGTACCTGTTCACACGTATTCAGTCATCGTTTGATGTGCTTTGTAAATTAGGTAGAGATACACTCGTCATAATTAGGTATCTTGTTTCGGGTTTGATATGTATGTTTATCCTCAGGTACAGTCAAACGATTATGGAATAATGTACTCACTTAGCTTAATTATAAAGCTAATTTAGTTCTGTCTCTAAACGCTCACACCTGTATTCCTCGAGAAGTTAGACAGATATGTAGGTACCTACTATTGTAAAACCATAATTTGCCAATGCTTATTGCCATCTATCGGGGATAATTCCAAACTCAAGCCAGCCACTGAGAAATCACTATTACATTTTGTCCGACCATGTAAAGATCCAGGATCTCATGCTAAGTATCAGAGCTTGGGACCTGAAATAGTTAATCTCGTTATTCGTATTTTTTTTTCGTACAATTCTATGTAATTAATGAAAATAACTAGCGTTACCTATTTTGTTCTGTTCACCGTCTAGCAACATTACTAGCTTTTCTACAAAGGAAGAGAAAGCACTCCATCATTAAGCCAGTCGGCAACAGACAGTAACGGTAACTAAACCGATGACACCAGTCAAAGTTTATCAGTCCAAGTCTTGCACTTTGATCGATTTGCATCCTCTATGGATAGTTGATTGGCTCTATATCAGTTTTCAAGATATCCAGCTTCAAACTTCGTGAGATGGCCTAATTATATTGGTCGCAAGCTCGGTTGTTAAGCGTGTGATTGGATTAAATTCTCTGGAAAAATAGTATTGAGTTTTCGCAGTAAAGAGATTTGTAGTAACAGTGTGGAGTTTGAAAATGTTCCCGTTATGTATGCAATAAAATCGCCCTATTATATGGGACTTAATAACGACATCAGTGAAATGACAGTGGGTGTAAAACAGTATCTATTCCTCTGCCCTAATCGTTAGGGATACAGAGATGATATGACCTCATAATTTTAAGAACAAAAGATAATTATCTCATCATGACATCGTAACTGTAACACGTAATAAACGTTGCCAACGTTGACTGAAACAGACCTTGCGATGTTCACTTGCCAATAATTTAATGCTTCATACTCTTGCACATTATCTCGAAGTACCAGGGACACAAAGGTTTTAAGCGTCAACACCCAGTGCATGTCTCGCGATGTTTATCGAGTAGCACCAACAGAATCGATTTATTGTGCACTCGATCTTGTTACCATTTTACGACTTGGCATGAGTTTTGCAATAAAGCTTTAGTCAAACTGAATTGGTTCACCGCGGTCCTCGGTATTAGAAAATAGCCGTCAAGAGAACTGAAATATCGAATTATTAATTTCTGAACAGACGGTACTAGTTTAACAAGCTTATTTCTGCTGAAGTTGCTTTTAGTTTTAATGAGCTGACCATAAATTGGCGCCAACCATTTTGAGTAAGAGACAGAGCGAATTCTGAACGCAATCAGTTAAAGTATTTTCTTTGTGCATTTAAACCGTGTTCTGGTAATGATCATACGCAAACAGAATGCTATACAGAACCTGGCCCTAGCAGGGGGCCAGAATGTTATGCGTGTTTAGTACAACTACACAAACGAATCAGTTAGAACCATCATTTACGAGCTCCATAACGCACTTTGATATCAATATGCGTTCAATAACAGCAACATAAAATCCCTGTAATGCCTGTCTAGGTGCGCGTGCGCAAAGGCTAAACTTGCGTCACTATTAATTATGGTATTACATTGTACGAGTAAATGCTGTTCGTGCAGTGTAGTTTATTAGGCCACGTGTGCATACATGAGTAATTTTGGAGATATGTTCTGTATTTCACGTATATATAATAAAACTAATGAACCCACTGATTTATAAAGACAGCTGTGAAACAGAAACACTGCTATCGCTTCGTGAAAAATGTTTCTCCAGTATATTTATAAAGCTATCCGAACATTGTTGGTATATTTAAACGATTTATATAATATTTAGTTGATGACAGAAATATTTTGACTAGTAGTTTCGTCGCGTGTCTCTCATTCAAGCTTAAACAAGCGATTCAAATAATTCTTCAGATTGTGGTTTTAATTTAGTTATTTATTATTAAAATATGTGTAGGACATTTCATTTATATTTAAATGTTTCAAGTTTTTGTACTTTGACTGTGGGTGGATAGTTTCGCCCCTTATTACACGGGACTCAATAACGGCATCAGGGACCCTTCGGGAAATACATGCGTGATGCTATGTTGTTAAACAATTAAAGGCACTTGCCTTTGGTGGCAAGGTATCAACATGAAAACATTCCCTGTTCACACCGCCACTACTCCCGGACATTTATAAGTCCTGTCGTCAATGTTAACAACACCAAAACGCATATCTTTACCCTACTATAATATAACAATAAGTAGGTACGTTATATGTACATGCTAAAACAATTGGTACTCTCAAGAAAATGAAGTATGGCCGAACATTTTTAAACCACACTAACCTATAAAACTGACAACCGGCGGTTTGCTGCTGGCATTCGATCAAAAGATCTAAAAACCGTTAATGGCTGCGAAGGCGTCACTCATCCTACTAATGTTGGATCAGAATTGTGATTTGTGTTCTTAATGTGCTTACTGTAATGGATGCATTAAGTACTTACAATATAATTGTTTTACGAGTGCGTATTCTTGTCTATTGATGTTAGTATTTTCGAGGTTAGATTTGGACTTGAAGCTTTGATCCGTTCCTTAAATGCACACCATTACCATCACCCATATATTCTCCGAAAGATTAGGCAGTGGTCTCATTACACCGATATTGTTATGGAGCCTCCCTTAATCGGGGCTAACTCCCCAGGCTGTTACTGAGAATTTTTTTGACAGAAGAAATTTACATTACCCGACCCGATAATTGAATCCAGGACGCGCAGTAGCCGCCCTTGCAACTGCTAGACCAACGAGGCAATCATATTAATCGTTCCTCTCCAAAAACACACATAGATACTGTAAGGTGAATGAGTACACAACCCTGCAAAGCAAAAAAAATAAAAAAAAATTTTGTCTCAAGACGAATTATGGCTTCGTCGTTATGCTTAAATATGATTAAATACCTACAGCTTTTCTGCGTATTGCTAGGATAAAAATCCAATTAAGATTTGAAATGAAAATATGACATCTCCGTAAGACAAGCTGGGCAAAGCTCTCAGACAATTTATCAACTCAGATGTTCACAAATACGTAATAACATTTTGAATAGATTTCACTAAGATTTTGTTTGAATGAGACAGAAACTAGACCACCATTATTTATAGTGATATAGAAGATATCTTTCTGTGCGAAATAATAACGAATGAGCGGTAAGAAACTATTGCGAAATTAATTTTATTTCGTGAAGATATTTTCGTCTGTGACGAAGAG
Organism: Shargacucullia verbasci; assembly: GCA_947562105.1. Classification (NCBI taxonomy): domain Eukaryota; kingdom Metazoa; phylum Arthropoda; class Insecta; order Lepidoptera; family Noctuidae; genus Shargacucullia; species Shargacucullia verbasci. Next base: position 10,473,358 of record OX387285.1, on the reverse strand, counting down.
CGCCTATTTACGGAAAATTTATTGTATTTTTAATCTGTTTTATAATTATGACGTGATCAATGACGTTCTATCGTAAGTCAATGTCCTATGTTGACTACTGTAACGTGCAATGCTATATACGCGATGACCATCAGAGTAGCAATCAATCAATGTGTGCTGAAACACTCTAAAATTGACAGTTTGCAGGATCCATCATAATTCACAATAATCCCTGTACACAATATTGCTAAAAGGGTTTTGCATATTTCTATTCTACACCGTGCTTTAATGTGTTTGATAAATGTTGGTTTTTTTGGTGATTGGCGGAAAACGAGCGTAGGATCGCCTGGTTGTAAGCGATTACTGTCGCCCGTGGACACCCGAAACACCATGTTATTTTAGTCGTTTCATTAAGACACGTTGCGCCCGGCAACGAGAAACAATAGATTTTATGTACTTTGCATCTGTTGAAGGGTTAATTTTTTTTTGTAAAGGACATACTACTTTAAGATAGTTATAACATCCACACTATTATAAATGCGAAAAATTTTGTTATGTCATCACGACTGAACCATTGAATCGTGTTATAAAATTTAGTTATGAAAATTAGAGGTAGCATGAGTTCTTAAAAAGGACATAAGTTTATTTTTACTATTGCATTTAAACACTAATTAGATAATATATACGAAATCACGCATACGACGTTAAAATAAATGTTCACCGGCAATATAGTTTAAGATATAAACGGCTATAAAAAAAATGTGCTCAAATACACAATGGGGGTTGCGGGGCCCATAACCTAACAACTATTCCCAATCCAGGTAACACCGAAATTATATTATTCAATTACTAAATCAATTATGTAATTGTCAAAGCCCAAATCAAGCTCCTATTTCTACTTCAGTCCCTTACCTGATTACCATACACGCATTAAGCATTAATTGTATAATTGGCAACGTCAGGCCATCTCAATCTCAGTGAAGTTAACAATTCATACTCGTTTGACAGCGGTAGTTGCGCAATTAGTTGTGCAATGTGTGGCCTAAATCAGGTGGCCTAGTTATTCCAGATAGATTGGATTCAAAATATGCTCTGTGTGTTTGTCGTTTACGCGTTTATTTAGGTTAGAAACTGCGGATGGATGCTCAAACGGTGGTAGCTGGAATAGATGAACATATTTAAATAAAATATCACACATCGGCAACAAGAGAGTCACAACACACTGTGAGATTGGCCCAACGCATACCAATCTACGATTAGATTTTTGTACGGATTTTTGTCCAAAGTGTTTGGTATTCATAAGTGTTTGGAAATATGTAAAATACTTTATACATGACACGAGTATTCTAAGTTTCAGCATACCTACATTTGGCTACCAATATCGCACAGGATTAATCATCAATCGTCTACCAGTTCTTAGCATGGATCACTGACAGTGATACTGCATTGAGCTTCCGAACCTTCGACAGACAATTAACGTCGACTCCGCCACCAGACTAAACTATTAACGACATAAATCCTCACACATTTCGTCGCATGCACACCTAATTATAGAACCGAAAAATATTTAACATTTTTATTCAGTAGATAAAATAATCCAGACAGCTGTTGCGTGTCTCCCGATAGTTTTGGAACGCACTCATTCCGGAATATGGTACAAAACTGTGGATTTTATAACTAAGTACCATGAAAAATGACCGCGCTTTCGAAACCCCTTTGAAGCTTATGTGTAAGCAGGAAATCATTCGCTATTTTTTTACGTTTCATAGTTTGCTAAAGAGCAGATGGTCTTAGCCGTATAATTCGAATTTCGAGAACGATTTCTAACACTAACCTAAATAATAATTATGTTCCCCGAAACATGAGGAAACATGTAATCAAATGTACCAGGTGTTGTTAACATTTTACTTGAAAATTGTGTCTAAATTATTTTATTTGTTTTCTTTCGCATAATTTCAACGAGCGTTTAGTAATTGAGATTAAGCACAAAACAAGGAGGTACAAGTAGAAGCTAAATAAACTATGAACTAGTAGCACGCCTTGTTCATTCATTGTAGTTTTCTTCCCTATTCCTCCCATTCCTTACAATCTGTGCCAATCTCCCGCAAGTATTTCCGCCAATCTTCATTATTCCATCGACCCAGTGGCCCTCGGCTTCCCTTTCTTTCTGTAATATTGTATCTGTATAGTCGTTCGTATCTCAGTAACGTTCATATGACATGTTATAGCATAATCTCGTATCCATTATGCATTCATAAAATAGAACATGAATTTCATAGCATACATAACTCTCACTATGAATGAGGTTATAAAATGAAGGATGATTCCCGAAATATGTATCAAGTAGAAAAGTTTGTTTTTACATTTTATTCATCGAATTAAGTGTTCAATTGCAAGTATATAGTTTTAAGAATACTGTAGTTAATTTACTTCATAATTTTCAGTTCAGACTTCACGCAGACACTCATCAACCTAATGTTCCATTAAGTACAGTTGACGAAATCCAATCATGACGCCACGAGTGGCAATTACCAGGTACTTACGTAATGAATGCCCGGCCGTAGGACAATACGTATTAAGAGATTCATAAGGCAAGCAATCTCCGTGCCCAGTGACGCGGGAAGGTCTCCCACCTAATTGGGCAAATTACTCGTTGAACGAAAAAGAAAGTTCCTTCTCTATGGTATCAGGTGTGTCGTGTTCTGTTTAGTGTTGGATGAGGGGAAGGTATTAGGTTAATACGGTGTGAGGTCAAATTGTAGCACGGTCCCTTCATAATATTGTAAAGAAACTGATTTTATTTGAAATGAAATGAAATGAAATGAAATGAAATGAAATGAAATTATTTATTTTGCAATTAGGATTTTTCAATCACTTTTACACGTCTTTTTTAAACTAGATGGCGTCGGCATTTCCTATGACTATCCCTGAGAAGAAACGCCGAAACAAACTCAGGGGTCAAAGTCTATTTTAAAGTCCAGACAGATTGTATTGATGTAAAGGTTTATGTGAGACAAATATAGGGTGGAATAGCCTTTTGAAGAAAGTGCCATAACTATTTGAGCTAACCTGTCGCAACAGAGTGCAAGCATGCATCAGTTATCGTGAGAATTAATGAAATGAAGAGCGCTCAGCCTAGATCTCACTCACATTTACAATGTATAGCGGTTATATATAAGAAATAATTTCAATTTAAACGACATTACAATAACAAAATAATGAAGTAAATAATATAATAATTAATGGCAAAATTTGTATATAAAAAAAAAAAGGAAAGGCTAAAGAGCGGCTCAATCCCAAGCGTTTTTGTCATCTAAATAGTCCGAAATTTTATAGTATCCTTTTTTACAAAGTTTAGATTTAATTACAATTTTGAACTTCTTTAATGTTAAATTACGTATATCATTGGGAAGCTTATTGTAAAAGCGTATACATTGTCCCATGAACGAGTTGCTTATTCTGTGGAGGCGCGTAGCATGTACAGCAAGGTTGTGTTTATTCCTAGTGTTCAAAGAATGAGTATCAGACAGTTTGACAAAGTTCGAAATATTTTTATAAACATATATTAAATTTTCAAAAATATATTGTGACGCTACAGTTAGAATATTAATTTCCTTAAATCTGTGTCTCAGCGACACCCTTGGACCAAGATTATAAATAGCTCGGACAGCCCTTTTCTGCAAGACGAATATAGTATTGATGTCTGCAGAGTTTCCCCAGAGGAGGATGCCGTAAGTATTTGTATGTACAGGTCAAATTCACTTTCGAATCCATTTAGATTTTTTGTTTTCGTTGCTGAACTAATGTTGAACGATAAGCTGGCTTTGTCTTATTTAATAGACTTCAAAAGGATTTTGGAACAGAATAAATAATTAGTACCACGGTATGGATTACAATATAACCAAGCATTGCCAGTGCGGGTTGTGATTTTATGAGTAGGTACGGAAAGGTTAAGTAACTCATAAAGTTTATCGGATTATCGTATTCATTCCAGACCAAACAGTGCATTACGCTGTAACTTGTACTATTGTTGCCTTGCAATAATATTCGTATCGGAGAAATTGGCTAGTTCCATTGCCAATATCGTGCTACTGTATTTTACTGGAGATTTGGTCGACAAATCTTCATACATTGCTATAACTAGGCGGCGTCCATTGGTCGTACAAATTACAATAGAATAGATTAAAAGGAATACTGGACAAATTGAGACACTCATCTTTTGTTACATTGTTATAACAAACAAAAACGTCATAATACGCAATCCTCGATGACACTTTGATGTCTCAAGATCCTGTCAATCCAATCTCGCAAATACTTAAAAAACAAAATATTTTGTTCGTATTTTTACTTGTTGATAGAAAAGAGAAAATAAAAAAGATGAAAAGAGTACTTTGGACGCACCGTAACGGGGAGTAAACGATGCTGGCTCCTTCCTGATTTTAATGAGATCGCCAATCAGCTGCGAGACTTCACCTTACCAGAGGTTACGACTGGAGGAATCTATTTTAAAATGTGACAAAGCTATGTCGCTTAGAATGTATTATCGCGATTTGCAATTGTTTGTGAGTGTTGTGTCATTATTTTTTGGAAATGAAATTATTGGTGGCCCATTATACTAATGTACATATAGTCCAAATTTTACTTCAAACTTTTCGTTGACATTTGCAAGTTTGGTTTGGTTACGTCACTGATGTTAGAGTTTGCGTAAAATAGCCATTTAATACGAAAGACTCATTCATCATTGAAGTAATTAACAATACATTACACAATATTCTTCATCATACTTCATGTCGTGAATAAATGGGAAAGGTTAAGTGCAAATTAAATTAAAATATACTGCAGCTTAATAAATTAAAAAGATAATTGAATACATCAGATTTATGCTTTCTATACCTATAATATATTATTTACAGACAGCTTTAATGTCGATGCTTCATTACTACTGCAGTGTCAAATACTGTATAATGCGATTCGAATAGCTCTACAGTCTACAGCAACGAATTATAATGTAGTCACATCACACTGAGTACGTCACTCATAAACATATCAGATATATTAGCGACTTCATCGCATGAATAACAATAAATCACATTGCTATTAACTGTCTTGTCTGCAGACAAATAACGTGCATTAATCACTTAAACAATAACGCAGCTGATATAACATTAATAACATTGTTCACTAAATAATAGCAGAAAAAGCTTGTAATTTTGTTGCGTTTCGTCGAAGAATCTCGCCGCGGCATTTAAATTCTCAGACTAAAAGCTCGGCATAATTATCGTTATTTGTATAACTTGTGACTATTTTGTATGTTCGTTATTTAGCAACTATTAGGAGGGAAATATAGTTGCATACTTTGTAAATGGTATGTGGAAAATGGTGTTTTTAACACTACTCAGCAAGTAATACGTTTTATTTTTTATGTGGCACACGTCGCGTGTTTATCTCCAATTGATCGCACATTTGAGAAAAATTCGGAAGCTAATTGTATAACGCATGTATAAATGAACTGATAAAAATACACAGCACAAAAAAACATGCGAATGTTTAGAAACTTCAGCTAAAACTGTTTCAGAAATGCAACTATTTGTATCTAATCTCATAGCGTCTAACGCTAAATATTTTATACTTACTAATCGAAAAAAACTTTAACGACAATCTATTTCTGTCGCCTGTTTGTAGAAAATAATAAAAAAAAACATACCGTTTTTACAAAGTGGAACATTTTATTTACTTGAGATTTCGTGTTTCAATTGAAATAAAAATTCGACGTCGTAATGTTCATAATTTGTTTGTTACGTTATAATATTTCAACTAGCTACAGGATTGGAGTACGAACAGAGTGAGATATTATTTTCCATTTCTTTCCCAAATTGTAAGGATGGATAAGATAATTATACAAACTAGCAATAACTAACTATCCGCGGACAATAGGGGTAGGTATAATATAAATAGGGCTTCAGAAAACGCTCGAAATCTATTTTGGTACTTAAACATGCAGTTTCTGTGGAAAGCGGTTGTGCTATACCTGTAAAAGTTCCGTATATATTATACACCCTGTTTAAGTCTTTCCATTTGTATCCTGAGATGACAAATTATAATATCAAGAAGCAAATCTCAATCAAACTTTAATCATTGAACCATTTTCTGTTATAATGGCTGATCTCAAAAGCGCTCAATTTGGCGTTCTTCAGGGATTTACGTCCATTTGCAACATTAAACACTTATTATCAAACCATCATCGAATACGAGGTAACAATCGCCAATCTACACGTTATTAAAATGAATAATTTCTTTTACGGATCTTATTTTTGCAAAATCGTATCGTGCTTGGGTAGCCACCTATTTTATCCGTCTAAAATGTTATATAATAACAATAATTTTATGTTGTTAATAAATAAGGTTTATCATTTGGTCGTTAAATCTATTACCCAGAGACTATTATTGTTCGCCCAATTGGCGATTAAACGCAATAATTTGGCGGGGAATGTAAACAAAATAATAATAAGCAGTTTCATCCGATTTTAAGAGGCTATAATATTTATTGGACAGAAACTGTTTCAGTGACGGTAAAACATAATTCGAAGATTATATTGCAATAATACTATATTGAAGTTATTATTTCGTTAGGACACATTAGGCCTATTAGCTTGATTCCCGATTGATTTTCGGCCGAACGACTTAATTTAGACTAGCCTATTCTGAATCGATTCTGCAACATCTATAGTCAACAAAATGGTATTTTTGGTTAAAGGTAAAGTAGATACTTATAATTCATACTCCAGTTTGATACTTGACGTGATTTTTATAGTCTATGAACTGAAATACCTTCCTGTAGAAATAAAGTACCTATACTCGTTTTGTTTAGGTATTTAAATTAAGGTAAACAATCTTGATGAAACTTTTTACACAAACACATATTAAACAAATAAACTACTGTTTAAACCCTAGGTTAAGGTTTAGGTGTTAGGTTTTGTTTTTAAACAAAAAATATTAAAAAGACATCAAGCTTTTCTACATCAAGATCTTTAGTTAAATACCTAAACAAATCGAGTATATATAGTCCCGACTTCATTTAGTTTTCTCCGGTGAAAACTTTGTCTGCAACTTAGTATTTGTTTTTCCACAAAATAACATACCGCCGCCGCCGCATCTGTACCGTCAAACGCCAACTCGATATACATCACGTAATATCGAAGTATGTTTGTAACTCGATACAACGTTAACTGAAAACACGCGAGAGCCTTACGTGCTTCTCGTAAGTGTGAAAGAGACAGACACAAGTTATGATGTACTGTCGTAAAGCGGCTGCATGGACGCGGAATTAAATTGGCCCAAATTGACTTATATTAAATTAAGGCATTCGGTTTTGTGCGCTCCCCTGTCTCCGGTGCTGTTATGTAGGGCTCCCACCATTGTTTTCCTAAATAATTATGATTAACAACATTCAGTGTTCAAAGAAAATGGTACCCCTTTAATTTTCCCAAAAGTTATTAATATTCAAAGATGGGAACGTTTGAAACGTTGTATTCTAAATACATGTTAGCCATATTGGAAATTCGTTTTATCAATCATTCATTTTACGTCATTACTCGTGTTGCGTTTGTGTTACACGCTAAATACCAATAAACCGTGAAACTATTGAGTTTCAGACAAAACCACACGTTGATTGATGTAAATTTAATAACTGGACTGATCATCAGTTTTCAAAATCAATTGAATAAATTTAATTTAACTTCATTGACGTCCACATTCGTGAATGTATTTAAATATCGTTCAAATGGAATGATTAATTTCCCCCAAATATGTAATATGAAACTTTTGTTGATATTTGTGACAACCTTAGTATTGCTGTATGATTGTTCAGATAATTTTTGATGCCAATTAAGGTTGCTGGGATTTTAAATAAATATTTAATTACCTTTTCATGTACGTACAAATACTTGTGTACTGTTGCCAGCAAAAATTAGGCCGCCTCCTATATTTCCGTGAATGTTATATGATGTTCATATCAAGTGAATAAGTGGAAACAACTGCGTTTGCGTATAAAAACATACCACGGTTACGTGAAGCAATCTCGAAGATTTTTAGTTAAATGTGGACGATAACTGGCTGCTGTAATAAATACTTCAATTAATCATCCATATTTATTGTTATCTTAAAAAAATAAACGTTGCTCTATACTAGGATTTCTCGTGTATAAAAAATATCTGTGGATCATACAAAAATGAGTTCAATGCGGGAAACGAACCGTCGACGCCTAGCCCAGAAAGCTAATCGCTTAGCCAACTATGTATGTACCTCTTCACGGAAAAACACAAGAAATATTTTCCGTATTTTCCCGTGCTGCCTCTTGTTACTTGTGAACTTTCATCCGACTAAACAGTGTCATCTAAGAAAAACACGTAACAATATAAGTAATATAAGGTAACTACGACCTACTCTCCAGGGGTTTGGATTTATTTCTCTTTTGTTACTTTTATTAGAGAAACTACTAATATTCATTAAGACTTACAAAGAGAATTAATACTTGAGCCTTCCGCGACGACTGCTAAATAATTATCTTGAATCATACTACTCAGTTTTTGTTAACAGGTTGTGATATGTTTGTCTTATGCGTGATGAAATACTGTTTTTTAATACATTGACTTTGCACTTAGTATATTTACACCCATAGAATATCTAAAGGCCCTACCATTATGTGCTCCGTTCGGTAATCGAACCCGCGGCGAGTAGCGCAGCAGTTGATTTCTCAACCAACCAACCATGCCGTTTTTTTTTCAAGATAGTTTCGTTCATACTTAGAGATTCCTTACCAGTTAAGAACTCGCTTGATAAGTAAGGTGTTGTTATAATAGTTATTTCATTGCTATACAAATTTTTAGCTAATTGCCGCATTAGTCTAATTGTCGCAAGCGTAAGGCTCTTGAACGTGAGGTCCTGGGTTCGATTCCCGAGTAAAGTGTTATTGATTTATTCTTAATAAAAAATCTCATTTGCGGCCCACGGCCCACAACGAAAGATACGACATTATTTCACAATTTTAATCTCTTTGCTTTTTTACCTTTTTATATACTAGAAACTACAAAACTATCATAAACATACATAGGAGTTCGATTTCCGAGTAAACTGTTATTGAGATTTTCGTGTTAAGAAATGTATACTTTACAATATCACCTGTAAAAGGAAAACTCGCTATGAAGCGCAGCTCATTGATTTTCGATATTAACTTACACGATAGTCACGCGCGTCGGAAACTACATGAGGTAGTGATGATGCAATATCTGTCCGAAGTCTCCCTAGGAAATGCAATAAACGCTAAAACTTCTCAACTGGATTCATTGAACGTTGGATGTCGTTGATATAAAGACGCAAAATGCTTATATAGTAACACAAAAACGTCCAATTAAATTAAGAAGACAACCGGAAATTTAGTAAAAAATATAAACGACTAAAATAACAAAAAAAAAAAACTTCTGGGAATTTCCAAGTATTCCTTTTTTTGTGGATAATATATAGTTTAGATTGAATTTGAAAGACGTATAGTACACAATCACACGCCCAAGTACTAGGAAAAAATGTCGGAGTATCTTCATAATAAAAACTTAACAGCACTGGTGAGCGATAGTCATTATGACGAAGTGTATTCCGATTTACTTACGTGGAACTTACGCGCAAGTTCCATTTAGGCATGAATGAACAATAAAATTGTCAGGCGTCCCCGAAAAAAACACATGTGTAAAGCCATATGTTTATGTGCTACATTTGAACTATACTTTCTTCGCAATACTTTTATAAGTACTTTTTTGTAAGGAACTGTCCATCTTGAGATTTTATATCAACGGTTGTATGTCGAATTATTTTTCATTGTCGGCTATTGGCTGCCACCCAACTTCGCTTTTACGATTATACAGATTTTATAGTTTCCTCAATATAACTGTTTGACGTTGTAATTTTGAACAAATGTACAGCGCATGTAATACCAATTTTGATGTATGGATTTATGGTTTGTTGGGTCATTCATCTCTCTGTCACTAGTTATTTTTAGTTGTAGAGCCGAAATGGGTCCCTGATTGGGTGAGTGCGTTTACAAAAACAAACACCCAGACCTGAAACAACTATGTTTTGTCCGTGCGGGAATCGAAACCACGACACGTAGCGCAGCAGTCGATCGCAAAACCACTGCGCCAACTGTGCTATCAAATTGATTGCACATTGTTAGTATTACACTTTTTAAATTGAAAACTTTTTTTTATTTTTATTAAATGAATTTGTTTAGCTTGTGTTTAACATGATAAAAATCCTTAAAGTTTTTTTCCTCAAACTTATAAATACATAGATTAATTATTATTAGTATTTAATTTGAGCGTCTGCTTAGTTCAAACGTTTAGACGCCCATATCGGCTTTAGCTTCTGTTTATTTATAGTTAAATTGAAAATATCAGAATTTCTTTCCAAATTTGGCAACTTACTGTGCTGGCTGCTTCGTAAAGACCTTCATTCCTTTGTGATATATTTTTATTTAGGTAATTCTATGGGATTCGCGGATGATGATCGCGTGAGTTGAAGAATCTCTCCAAAAATAGATACTACCAAATGCTCATTGGTTTTCTCAAGACTTTAAATCTTAGAATTTTGTAAGTACGTATCTAGTTAAATCTTATAGCAATTTATATACCATTTCAGTATGAATTGGCAGTAGTGTATAATTTAGAGATAAATGATTTGTATTGTCACAATAACAAGGAAGATCGTAGAAAGTTGGCTCACACACTGTTACACGCTTTTTAACCGAATTGATGACTTGAGCAGAAGATTGAATGTCGTCGTGAGAAAACAAATGAAATGGCCTCAGTTTATGTTTTAACCCATTTCTTTGAAATTACGAAGATTATTTCGCAACAATCAACAAGGCCTGTATTTATTAAATTAAGTCAAAACGATAAAGTGTGATAATAAAGTGTCTGAAACTTATGATCATATTAAAATCTGTTCATATTTTCGCAAAACATGACACTTACATCGTTTGTAGAGACAATCTGAATGTTCTCTCAAATAGCCAATGTCTAAAATAAGACTTGTTGTTATTATTAGTGAATCTTATTCCATTTTTCACTCAATAAATTCGTAGTTGCAACACGGGAGTTTGGTATTGGGCAAATTAGATGGCAATAGACTCACCCTCTATTACATGGGGCTTAACCACTTCGATGAAATGTGGGCGTACAATAGTTGACGACTGTCCTACCCTTCGGGAAATACAGGCGTGGTGCTATGTAATTATTAAGTTACGTTCAATATAGCGTGAATCCGACCATTATACACACGACACAAGACTTATAAGAAACTATATACTCGGGTGTATTCTAGGGTTGCCCAACGTCCTGTTTTCCCAAGACATGTCTTGCTTTTTGGAGTGTCCTGGGTTGTCCTGGATAGTTATTAAGTAGCGTCCTGGGTTAAAGATTCATCGTAAGATCCTGTGTTTGATTATTCGCGCGTCACTAATGCCTCGAACCTTACGTTTAATTTTTAATTTAATTTAATTTCAGTTCTTATATTATATCATTTAAATGAAGATAATTTCATAAAACGTTGTCGTTCATTGAGTTTCCTTGACATTGTTTTCTTATACTGCGTCCTATTTTTAAACCGAAATGTCCTGGAATTTCCACTTTCAAATCCTGGTTTTCAAAATTTGGGGATGGGAACCCTAGTGTATTCGCGTCAGTATGACCGAAGCTTTAGGATATTTAGCTGTTTATAAATATTTGCGTAATCTTTTTGTACATGAAATCTATATAATATTTTAAAATCTTACACTGAGATACGAGTCAAACGTCTTTTTCTGTGCCAGATTGCCACTTGAAGTTTAACTCCAGCTTCTAGCCAGACTAAAAGATTTTGAAGCTAAGATATTTCCACCTGAAGCAAGCTCGGGTCGAGAGCTTTTCCACCGCGCATATCCTTTCATTTCATTGGAATCTGTGCCAATGCTCTGTTTACGTAGGCCACTATACTTGAAATATTACTCGGTCTAAATACTCGGACTGATTTAGTGGAGACAAGTTTGAACGTTATTGTTTTCAATAGATTAGTGTGTTTATGATCACTTCTATGAAATATTCTGGTAAAACAAAAAGTTTTGTTTGTATTTAAAAAATATGAATTTCTTTTGAATTGAATACGATATACTAAGGGATTTAACAACAGTGCAGAGTTTATTTAACTTCTAAACTACAGTGATTGCTTGAAACAATACTGCTTATTAAACTAAAACTAAATTATTTAGTTTCTTGTTAACTTAAAAAAAAAAAAAAATTTACAGCTTGCATCTTATGCTATGACCCGGGTACGTCTTAAAACTGCGGCCAGACACCGGAGGACGGGTAGCAGCGTCCTCTCACTAATCGGTGAGCCACTGCGATCCCCAAGCCGCCTGCCAAGCGTGGGGATTATGGCAAACCCCCCCTTGAGGGAGGCCATCGTCCAGCAGTGGACGTCTTCTGGCTGATGATGATCTTATGCTATAAATAAAAATAGCAATTTTATAAAAATCTTTGGAACTCTATAAGACCCAAGTTAAAAAGCAAATATGCGTCTCTCAGCAGATAAACGACAGCTGTTAACTACAACAGCGCCAGTACTCCAGCAAGTCGTGTACACATTTAAACACGGCACCACATTCCGAGGGTTTTCCGTGCCACCACTTCCTAATGGTGTCGCAGGCAGCCCCAGCCCGCCCCAACATATTGAATCTTCATTTAATATGTCCTTTCGTAACATAACATCGTAAAAACTGAATTCACGGACGACTTACGAATGGGACAAATTTTTTTTTGGTGTAAGACTATTGGATATGTAGTTGATTTAGTGAAGTCGTATGTTACGATTTTATAAGGGTTGTATTGGTTCTTGAAGACTGACTGAGTTTCCAAATATTCTATTATTGAAATAAAGAGAGACCACGGCATGGGGTTCTTCACACAGAGAGTGAAAAGATTTATTGGATCGGCAACACCTGAATGATGTCCCTGGCATTGCAATGTCCAGTGGCATGCGGTGCATAAAGATAAAAAGACACTGCCTACCCTACGTAACTCAGATAAATGTTTATTTATTTATTTATTTAGTACATGGAAGACTTACAGCTAGATAAACTTAAATATAACACAAGCTTATTCGTTTGGAAGCCAATTATAAGTCTTCGCTTATATGTAGATATAGCCTAAGATATTAAATATGAGGAAATAAAATTAGAACACTAGCAATTATAAGATATTTGAGGTGGCAAATGACATACATCATTATTTATTCGACAAGACAAACCAATACCAACATGCAGTAGATAATCCTGGTAAGTAAGCTTTTAAAATTTTCTGCCTAACCCTGTTTAAAAACTCTATGCACGCCGCCACCGCGGCGCCGCCGCTGCAAGCGTCCTTAGGTTATAGTGAGATGTATGCTTATTTGCCACCTTAGTGGTATAAAAAAGAGATATAGGTATTATCTTTCGTTCACATTTCGTTCGCGTCATCATCATCATCATCTCAGCCGAAAGACGTCCTCAGCTGGACATAGGCATTCCCCAAGCATCGCCGCATCGACCGGTCCTGCGCTGCTCGCATCCAGTGGGTTCCCGCGACCTCCGCGACGGTCATCGGTCCACCCTGTGGTCCATCGTTCGCGTAGGTATAGGTATTAAAATTTTTTTGTTTAAACTTAAATGCAAGTACCAGGTTGTTGGATTTGGGGAGCAATATTTTATTCAGTCATTTGTTAAAATTATAGTGCATAACAGCCATACATTTTCTTCACCATATTCCACAAATACGTCTTTAAAAAAATTCACAGCTAACCGAGTCTGAATTGGAAAGAGCCAGAATTCTCAATTGCTAACGTATTTCGTGGCTTGTTATTTTCCACACAAAGGGCAACAAGGACATGTGTGCCAAACATTTTGATGTGCACTTAACCCGATGTCTGCGAATTATCTTTTTCACCTTAACAGCTAACTCAGTACTCATTCATATATTCATATTGTCTGATGAATCGTAACCAACCAAATGCAGTATAAACATGCACTAAACTGCATACAAAGCAACAAAGTAATAACCGTTAGATTCGTTTCTATTGTCGAGAGTAGTAAAGTGAAACACAATGGCAACTAATTCTCGAGGCGGCAAATATAAGTTTGTTGCCGCCTGTGCCAAAACAGTAAACTGGTAAAATTTACAACCAACTGAATGAAACGAGAAACTAATATTAGTTGGCTAGGGTTGTCTCTTTACACGCCTACTATTCAGTATCGTATCGTTATTTTGATATTAAACCTCAAGATGTACGGCTCCCAACAAAAATGTTACATAATTGTGACGTCAGTTGTCAAAACATAAGTATAATATAACGCTCTTGCCAAGAGATTTATTACAGATATTTTTGGCATCTATTGATATCCGTCGAAACAAGACTACTTAAACGAAATAAAGGGTGCATATTTTTCTCGGGCATTAAAATTTTTCCTCTATTACAGGTATTTTACAAACATGTAAATCTCACATGCACACACAACCAGACCATACAACTCGCGTTACGCAGCTCAGTCATCAACCAATCCTGTCATCAAACTGTTTGAGAACCGAGTCTTTATATCAATGAATCCACGTGATAAACAATGAAATAATTCCCGCGAAACTATTGTGACATAGACACTATAGTTATTAAAATTTATTTTAGAAGATTATCCCGACCGCATTTGTGGACGGTCAGCGTTACGTACATAATTACGATATAGCGTAAATTGTCGAAAGTTAAGACATCAGTGACAAGTATAATTGGTGTATGATGCCAAGTGCTGGTATTGATATTGTACACGACATATTGACCGGGAAATGTTACGCGTTGCAACATGTGACGTTAATTTGTAACGTGTACCTACTCATTTGCTTTACAAGATGAGAAGAATTTGGTACAACTGGTAGATTCAAAATTTGTGGGTGAGATTATCAAAATAGCACAAAGTTTTATAGGTACTTGCTTAAGTTTTTTATGAAATAAATCATTCATCATATTCATCTTCTAATGTCCCCGACTGTACTTATGTAATACATTGTTTCCAGGATACTTAAGCTATTAATTTATAGTCAGGCTAATCTAAAGCACCAACAATCATTCCACATTCCCTAGAGTCTGTTCAGCTTAAAGAGACTGGTCAAGCGCTAACGATAATCAAGTGCGCAGTAATATTTAAAATCTTATCGGAATAATTTACACAAAAAAAGAAGAAATCTATCCATCTATGTATATAATAATACCTCATCCGAACTAATAGGTTCCACTTCTCGGAAACCACTTAACAAAACCTAACAACCAATTGCTAATACAAACATACGCAAAATAAGAATCAACTGAGAATTTATTTGTCTTTCATTAGTACGTTAGAATTTAATCTAAAACTAAGTAAGTCCTACCAAAATACTATTTCTCACTCTACCGAGTAAAACTTTTGTTCCCTAATCTATCACAGTTTCGGACTGGAAACTACGCTAAGGAAAATACGCTATACCCAAGGTGTCGCCTGAATATGCCCAAATTATGCAAAGAAATATCTCTTGTTCTCTACCTTGTTCGCTTATATTGTATTATGCTTTAAAAAATAATGTTTTAGATATAATTGACGGGTATACTGTGTCACTCTTGTAGATAATGGATAAGAATTCCGACACTGAATTTCATGACGTAAGAATTAGCAGTATGAGCTCCCGTGTAAAATTTTCAGATCCGGATGATCAATTTCAGAATTCATAATATTACTACCTGAAAAACGCGGTGGATTCGCAGGTAGTTTTTATCAAATACACTAACAAAACCACAAAAACAAACAACAATTTAGTCTTTTGCCATCTCTATGCAATAGCCTGCAAATGATGAGGATCTGCAGCCTAATTACCGATGTAGTAATCAGTTTCCGATAGGCGTAGACCGCGCGATAGCTTCTGTCAAACTTTATTTTGTGTCACATATGTATCGGCCAACAGTGACGCTGCTGTCGTGTGGCTGTCGCTATTTTTACGTTATTAGGCCGCGGAATGTTTAATTAAATAAGGAGATTTTTATAAAAAAAAATGGGTAGGTACAATATGTTTAAATATACAAACTTTATTTTATCCTTGAATCGAAGCTCATTTATTGCCAGCACAGATACGTTCCGATCAGCTATCGACTCTTTGAAGCTACTCCCTGTGTGGTGATGACGTATCTGCTTTGATTCCACGATCTGACATAACAGTCGTAATAGCCAAACTAAACTGAGCATACCATAACAATTCAAATGCGATCTCGTTTACAAACGGCGCTGCGTATGACGTCACTCTCTAGTTGCATTATTTATGTGCCCGTTTTGTGTTGTTAGAATAGGGACGCGCTCTGAACTGAGATTATATTTTACTTGAATTATTCATACGTGACGTTAAGGATTTTGTGTCTGGCGACTTTGAAATCTGATGGTTGGCAGCCACTTTTATACATGATGACGACCCGCCCCGGCTTCGTCCGGGCAGAGCCGACATCTTTTTGTTGTAGTGTCGTATCAACCTCTTGCGTCGAGCATTTACGCATCGCACGCCGGTAAAGCGGGAGCTTATGAAGATATCGGAAAAAGTCATGCCAACTGGGAAGTCGGCATGACCTCAATAATCATCGTCATATTTCAGCCAATTTACACAAAACCTCAATGAACCTTCCTCATGAATCACTCCGTCCATTGGTGAAAACCGTATGAAAATTCGTTCAGTAGTTTTTGAGTTTATCGCGTTCAGATAGACGGGGGCGACGGGGGGAATTTGTTTTATAATATGTAGTGATTACCAGCTGCTGGAGTTGTACTAAGATTTATTCCGGTTAACAGTTATCATTATTTTATTCGTCCCTGCTGGATCTTTGAAAAACGTTGTCTATAGTCTACATCTTTGAATTTCTATTCATATTTTTAGTAGCAAGGGTAGTTATTCTTCCAGCTAAAATAAGTAAAGACTTCAAGCTATCGTTTTTGAGATCAGAGGTGAGATTGGGTGCGATTATAAAAATATAGACTAAAACTTGTTTGATATTTAAATACGGTTAAGCGACCAGCGTCTGTCCTATTCAACTTGTTTAAATTCTAAAACTCACAAACTCTAAACACTGGCTCACCATTCATAGATGTGGAGCATTGAAAACATACAATTGTGTGGGACCTTGAGCTCTGATATCGCGCATGGTCCTATTATAATGTCCCCCCATTTGTGTATGACGCTTCACGTCCGACGCCGCGGGCTGGGTAGCGACACAGATGTATAAGTACAGAAACGGCCTTTGGTAACACGCGCTTAACGTCAAGGCCGGGTTATCTGTTATCAAGGTGTATTATCGCTCAGATGAAGTAATCTTTCGTGGTATCTGCTTGTACTTGTTTCAGAGACAGGGGTTTTTAAAATTCTACACTTAATCTTGGGTCGGACAAAGTGTTATTGGGTTTTTCTGTATGGAAATTATCAGTGGCAGCACTGAGTCTGGAACTGTGCCCGGTAGATGGCACTAGGCTCGAGTGGCTATTACAAGACACTCAATATTGACATCGGCGAAATATGGGTGTAAAATAGCACACTCCTGCCTAACCTTTCGGAGAATACAGGCGCGATGCTGCGATGCGCGATGAATGGCAGCATTGTGTCTATAGATGTTGGTAGATGGCACTAGGCTCGAGTGGCTATTACAAGGCACTCAATAACGACATCTGCGAAATATGGGTGTAAAATAGTACACTTCTGCCAAACCCTTCGGGGAATACAGGCGTGATGCTGTGTTATGTTGTGAAATCTACCTACACTATTATAAATCCGAAAGTAGAAGAGAAAGAAGAAAGTCTGTTTGTTTGTTTGTTACCCCATCACTGCTAACTGAACACTGAACGGATCATAATGGAAATTTACAGAGAGGTAGTCTGGGATCTGGAGTACAAATTTTATAATAAATACTAAATACACGCAGACGAAGTCGCGGGCAACGGCTAGTGCCAATGTATTAAGTATAATTTTCTAAAGTTTCTTGTTTGGGTGGACGTAGATTAATGTGTTTTTAGGGAACTGTTGCTAGAAAATTCAAGTTTATGTAACTTCATATAAACAATAACTGATGAAACTTATATAAGAACCTACTAGATAAAGAAAAATAATAACTCCTGCTTTGCATATTTCATTATACTACGTAAAACGATGCATCATGCATGTTTTATGCCGGAAAACATTTCAGATTCAGATATAATTATTTATTCATGAATCAACAAGAGTATTTTCAACACATTTTAAGGAAAACATATTTTCGTACCTATATTGTGGTTGATGGTGGCTTAATAAATAGATAAATATTCTCAATAAACATTTATAGCAAATAGCTTCAGCCCGCGTAGCTATCTATCGGTGAAAGAATTTTCAGATTTGGACCAGTAGTTTCGGAGATTATCCCCTACATACAAACAAACAAATTTTAGCTCTTTATAATATTAGTAGGTATAGATTATGATAGACGACTCACCAATTTCGTGGCAGCATTAAAATTTATTTTGTTTAGTAAGAAAAATAACACATGTCCATTACCGTTATAAGCAGCTGTAACCCATCGGACTCGCATTGTTTGTGGACAAAACTCTAGATAATATTATTACATACATCATTTTTTATTTCTAGCCTTGCAAGTTATATCAGGTTTCATTCTATTATTGAAAAAAAAAATTGAGAAACAGAAATAATCTCGCAATCTTAGACGGAAAACACAGAATTGTAATTATAAGCTGCAACGTTTACCTGTACTGGTATTAACATAGAATTTTAATGTACCATATCTAATAGGGCCCATAACTTTAATTATTCAACTAACATCCCATAGCACCACGCTCGTATTCCTCGAAGGGATATAAATAGGTCTAAACCTATATTCTGCTAATGCATAATATTATAACTAACGATTGCAATAAAACCCCTAAGAACTCTTGGTAGCGATAAGTATTAAAAAACCACGCTGAGCCAAAAATAAAATAAATAATCCACATTTATAAATATAGCACTGAACTCTCAATATTAAAATAATCAGTTGAATGTGGCAGTATTATTCCTTTTTGGGAATTGTACGCCCACAGCTCCTTCCAGTAGGTTTGTTATCCCTGACCTGTGAAGTCCCATCTAAAGGCCTATTCAGACAGAGCTACATAGACGCTAATGGTTTCGACATGTGATGTGCATTACAGCTCTACGCAAACTATTCTACCAAATATTTAGGGATTTATTTTACTAGTCATCATTTTATGATTCCCTAGTTATTTTGTAATGTGACAGACTGCCGAGGGCATTGTTCTTAAATACAGGTGATTTTTTTAATCACCCTCTAAATTTTCTCACACCACAATGTTATTTTTTAATGAAAAGGTTTAGTCACATCTTCAAAGCAAAATATTTTTTCGAAAAAATTATCAATTCAGCGTGTTTATACATCAAATTTGAAATACGACGCTTGTTCCGCCTGTACACAATGAAGAAAAGGGCAGTACGGCGCTGCTTAGCCTCCTAACGTGTACGGTATTCACTAACGTAAACCTTTATAAGACAGCTTTGTGCTGATGATATATCTTAATATTTTAGTACTGAGCAATACTAAAAGAAAACATACGTAAATATTTCAGTATTCTTACCAGATCACAATATTTAAATTTGTATGGTGATTAAAAAATCTTGCTATATATAGATATTTGTCGCTTGAAAGGTTTGCATTGACAATTAGTGCATCGATCATTATATACGTATCAATATTGTAGCGCCATTAATATTGCTAATAGCAATAATTTTCGAGCTTTAAAAGCAGATATATTGGGAAATATATCGCTGGAAAAAGTGATGATATAAAGTTCACACAAAGCTCGAAATAGGGCAAGCTGTTCTCATAGCAATTTATTTGACATCATCGGTAACTTTCGTAATCGTCGTGAAATCGTGCTGATACACGAGTGGTAATGCAATACGAAGTCAATAACATGAATTCCAAAAAAACGTGTTTGATTAAATTGATGGTCCGGTGAGCGCAGTGGTTATGCGATTAACTTGACCTACACTCAAGCTTCAAGGTTCAATTCTTGCACGTAAAAAACATTTGTATCGCCTTAAGATAGTTAATTTGAGTTTAAGTGTATGTAAGCGAGATTTAAGTTTTTAAAATGAAAATGAGAGAACATAGTTATATATAGAAAAAAAATGAACCATTTTAATGCATCTTCATGTTGTCTAGTATTTTGTAAGACAATAAGAGCATGAAGTTAATTAATACTTAAACTGTTATATAGCTACAGATAATAGGTAAATAGTAGGTATAAACCGTTTCAGTGGATAGTCATCGGTAATTACGGAAAAACATGCTACACATGCGCTTTACGAGAGGAGTAAGATAACAAGGTATCATATTGTTCTTGTTAGATTCTTGAAGAGCGTGGATCGTATCCGTTAAGTGTCTATTACCTAGAGTTATAAATGTTGACGGCCTCATTGATGTAGTGACGGTACGTGAGACTGCTCAGTGTGAGGTCTTGTATTTGATTACCAGGCCGGGCAAAGCGCAAAAACCTAGAGTTTAGAATTGTGCTCGACTTAGCTCTACAATCTCTGCCTGCGGATGATATGCTATACCAATCACACTCAGCGCCGTGCACAAAGACAAAGACAGGTAGGCAGACAATTTTAAAAGCTTAGGTACTTACCAAAAATACCTTCTGCATGTTGGTATTGGTTCGTCGTCTTATCGATTAAATAATGATGTATGTGATTTGCCACCTCGAATATCTTAAAATAAATATTTATCTTAGTTATGCAGTGTCTTTTTGTCTTTATGAACCACACGCCACTGATCACACCTATATTTATGCGCCTGATAATGATCTCATTAGTAACTGCAAGACCAGTACTGAAGTTTATTTTATGAAAACTTTGTCTAGGAATTCACGGATCCCAGTATCCTCCAGTAATCAGGTGAAGGAGGTAGTGGTGGTGTCTCTCTGAAAAATTATTGATAGTCAATCGTATCTGGTTAGGCTAATGGAAGTTGACACTAATATATACCTAACTAGGTAAAGGCTAAGCTAATAAAGACCACACACACTATTAGTAAATTCCATAACTCATCGTTAATTACTTTGCTCTGCTACCTCATTAATATTCCCGTCTTCCCTATAAAACAATACCGCCTGTTCACACCTACAGGAATCACGACTCTGGAATACCCACAAAATTAATATTCATAACGCATATCATAATCAATTTTATATTCTCCTCCCGTTCGAGTCGACTCGCCCGCGTGAACGAGGCATGGTGCCGTCGGTAAACGACCAATGCATTGACTGCAAACTGTTCACAATAGCTATGGATGCATGTTTGAGTGACGTAGGAGTACCGTTGTGATTTACTAATACTTGTGCTGCATATTTGTGACTTAGGCGCGTCTGGTCGAGACTTCGTACTGCATTCCGTGTCGTCGCAGTTCATGTCTATGCTTATTAGTTTGTGAATGGATATTCGCTCGTGCAGACTGCATCGTAATCGCGAGGCGATAAAAGACGAATGCGTTTGAGCTAATTTGTTGGTATACTTGTGGCTTGGAAATAGGAAACGTGGAAATGTACTGTTGCTTACTCTTTGAGAGAAAATCTATAAATGTAGTGCGGTGTATGAAAACTTCGAGATAGTGCTAGGGATATGCGGTTTTATTAAATAATGTTTACCTATACTTATACGAGGCTCCTTTATTACATACTAAACACACATTACATACATTATTACATTGTACATACCTCCTACCTATCTATCTATTTAGCCCACGTCCATCCAAAGGCCTCCTCTTTTGTTCGCCACTTTTGCTGGTCCTGAGCTAATGTCATCCATTGTCGACTCCCAGTGTCGTCCATCGGGGACTTCTTGGCATTCTTCTTCCTTCCCTTGGCCACTACACTGATAGTCCCTGGTGCTTGGAGTTAGTAAAGTTTCGGGCAAATACTTTTCAAAAAACAAAGGCGGATTACAAGCTTCAACATCTGTCCGGTGAAGCGCTCACACCTGGTGATAAACCATTATTACAAAATCAGTTGCTTCAATTTTCAATAATTTTATGGTACAGCCTATTTTAGAAGAAAATTTTGATGTTTTGAGTCAAATTGTATTCGTATTGAGAGAGCTTCATCTTATGTTTTGTATAGAACACTAACACTCAAGCTACTTACTTGATTTACATTTGTTCGCTTCAACCTGCATCGTAATTTTGTCGGTGAAGACGATAAAAGACTGCATTCGTTGCAAATTGTTCACAACACATGCACATGCGTAAGAGTGTCACGAGACGGTAAAGATGCACCGTTAAATGTTCATTATATATTATATTTTCCAAACAAGGTGGATGCTCACTGAGAGCATTCGCGTTAATGTCACAATGTGGTGTTCTATTTTCAAAAGTGTGAGTAACACACAAGTACACCAATCGATGTTAAGCAAGGTGCTCGATAAACACTTTTTTTTTTATAAAAAACTTTACCCCACACTAGGTATAAATCCTGTATCGTGGGTGCGTTAACAAACACGTATATTCACATACACAAATACCCAGACCCGAAATATCTATCTGTAGATCATACAAATATTTGTTCCGTGCGAGAATCGAACCCGCGACACCTAGTGCAGCAGTCGATCTCTCAACCACTGCGCCAACCGTGCCGTCAAATCATCACGGCCACATTAATCTCATTGTACTCCTAGAATTTTTGAAGTAGTATCATCACGCATGCGTAGTGTTACCGTGCAACACTTTTTATGACGTATCCAATGACGTTATGCGAATCAGCTGTTTTTATAGCACACGAATGTTCGCAGTGTGTACCCCGAAGGTAAGAGTTCGCTGTTCTCAGTAATGGGTGAATAGGGACTGAATAGCTACTTAGAAAGATCGATCGCCTCAGTCATAGACTATAAATAATTTTATTACTTGATTATGTTACACATAACACTTCTTAGCGAGTCGATGGCAATCTAAATAGTCCCACCCCCGAAGTTAGCTACAAGGACTGCGCTATCAGTGGCATCCATTAAAGTCTTCCAACGTGCTGATGTACGGACACATATCATCATCATCATCATCATCAGCCAGAAGACGTCCACTGTTGAACGAAGGCCTCGCCCAAGGGGGGGGTTTGCCATAATCCTCACGCTTGGCAGGCGGCTTGGTGATCACAGTTGCTCACCGATTAGCAACAACTGCCAATGAAAAAGGACAGAAAATATTTACATCTTCCCGATTCGTTGATAGGATTATGGACTTTTTACATTCTGGATGGTTTACATTCACAATTGGACCCGGCAGGTGGCGCTGCGATCGAGTTTAAGGAAG
This sequence comes from Shargacucullia verbasci, assembly GCA_947562105.1. Classification (NCBI taxonomy): domain Eukaryota; kingdom Metazoa; phylum Arthropoda; class Insecta; order Lepidoptera; family Noctuidae; genus Shargacucullia; species Shargacucullia verbasci. Next base: position 10,449,934 of record OX387285.1, on the reverse strand, counting down.
TTTTTTTTTTGTTTTTCAGAATAGGGCAGGACATCGTCTGTCAGGTCCGCTAGTATATCCTACTAATCCTACTAATATCCTACTTCCTACTAATATCCTACTATCCTTCCTGCTAATATTATAAATGCGAAATGGATGGATGGATGGATGGATGGATTTTTGTTACTCTTTCACGCCAGAACAGATCTGGATGAAATTCGGCACAAAGATAGATTAAAGTCTGGAATAGCACATAGGCTACTTTTTATCCTGGGAAAATGCACGGATTCGTAAACCACGCGGGCGAAGCTGCGGGCGGAAGCTAGTAAATGTATATAATATAATCATCAACACTACAGAGATCCAGTGATACATTATATAGTCGCATACATCAATGACTACAAACGGTTAAAAGTCTTGTACTGTTATTGCATTCGGTTATTCATGCCCGTACGTCATAAAACTTTATAGAGTTGTTGTTTATGATTGTACGATGTGTCTTAGAAAGCTACAACTATGTTACTTCGGGTTTGTTGAGATTTTGTAACGAATTTCACTCAGCCTTATCGCATATCACGGCAGGAGCTAGCGTGAACTTTTCTCTCAATTCACTTGTTAAGGAACACAAAGTAGATACAATAGAAAATCTATTATTTGTCGTTCGCCAGTGTTTGACTACGGATTCACTAAATAATGGTTGAAAAAATAAAAATTTATTGCATACAGGTGCATCTAAAATTTTTGTTTGCAATCATAATCACGATACAATAATAATTATTTGCCTGGCCTTTTCCTGACTATACCTATTGGGTTCGGCTTCTAGTCCGGTTGCAGCTGAATACCAGTTTTTTTACACGGACCGTCTGCTATCTGACTCCCACCACTCAATTACTGGGAGACACTGATACTCTAAGGTTTGACTCGTTATCATACTTTTTGAACTGCTGCTTTTGAAGGATTGCCATAGGTATTCTTATGACACCCGGGACCGAATGCTTAACATGCTTGCCAAGGCACGGAGAGGTCTCGATCTGTGAAAAACGGTCAACCATCCCAGCTGCTTAACCTCACTGATCGCCCCTCTACGAGCAATAATTTCTTGTGTAGATAAAAAAAACACATAGCTATTGTGTTAAAGTATGCCTGATCATAGCTTTCGTATCGTTTACTGCCTGCGAACGGGCAATACATGGCAATTGGGTGTAAATTGCACGGGTGACGCAGATGTACCGTTGTGAATACTGTAATGCGTGTCTCAAGGTGCGTCTGTCTGTCGTGAGTTCAGTGCCGTACCGGTTATATAATATATGTTGAATATAAATACATGTACATATACATTGGTATAGTTAACAAAGTGGAGTTTCTTGTTGGTTATTATCCATAGAAACAACATTTTTGGAACTGCAAGTAGTCCTAATAACGTTTTAAAAGGGCCTGTTATAGGTTATTTGAAATAATTATATTCTATTCTATTCTAATGTACGGTTTAAGGCGTTGTATGTGTTGTTTTAGATGTACTTGGGCCGCTTCTTTTTAAGAAGACGCCAATGTGAGCTTACTAGTTGATTTATGAAGTAAAGAATAGCGCTCATTCGCGCTCATTATCGAAGTTGACAGGGTTCGATTTTGACGGAATACGTCTCGGATGAGAAGGTCCTTGACAGCATGGTCGGTGCAGTGGTTGAGCGATCGACTGCTGCGCTCCGTGTCGCTGGTTTGAGTCCCGCACGAAACAAATATTTGTACGACCAGATAGTTGTTCGGGTCTGGATATTTGTGCATGTGAATATTTGTGCTTGTAAACGCACCCACAATACAGGAATTATTCCAAATGTGGGGCAAAGTTTCTTTCTTTTTTTTTAGACAAGAGAAATAAAGTATGATACGTGATGTGAGAATAGAGGTATTACGATTATTAATAGTTTCAGAATAACGCAAATTATTGTTTAAAATTTCCCTTTTGTCAAATTCATTTCAACATTAAGAGAATTGTATCTACTTATGTCGCTGGCTGTAAATTTCAGCTGGAGGAGATGTCGAGTTGTTTGATAGTCTTCTTATAGACTCCGAAAAACGGTAGTAAGGATTTATTGCACCAAACTTGCCAAACGTATAAGTACCCCGACAACATCTCGCTTGGTTTAGAAATTAATTCTAACTAAGCCAGACTCACAAGAACATTTCACATAGGTATTAAGTTTTTCCTTCAAACTACCTAATCATAGGTTATTCACATTGACGCTTCATTAAGCTCTTGTATACTTTTTTATTGGTGCCTATTCTACTGTCCGTCGATGTTGAATAAGCTGAAGTCGCTATAAATTATAATTATACATTTCTTAACACTCCCACACAATACTTTGTCGGTGTCATTGACCTGTCATATTTCGCAGTATTAAAATTCGCGTATGGCACCGCAATGGTACATACGGACCAACAAGGACCAACTATGACGCATCATTGCATTTGAAATAAAAGCCGAGAGTAAATATTTGATGGAACGAGGGATGACGCGACCGGACGGACGTATGTTGACTAGAATATTAATTACTTATACCTACAGAGCTTTTGACGTGTCCACGTCGAAATGTTACTGATTTTTCACGTTGCACCGGATACAACGCGAGCTGTGAACTAAAAACGTGTCTGTAAAGCTTATTTTAATTATTTATTTCGCTTTGTTTACAGGTAAGGCTGCCAAAAAAGTTTACTCCAACGTAAGTAAATTTAGTTTCAACAAGAGAAAAAACTTTGAAACTTCGGATGGTTTTCCGTAACTTTAGTTTACGCTAAGTTCTGCAAAGTTCCGTGGCGCTAGCGTCGACACCAAACGGTTGGAGGAGATGGTTCGTATCTAGGCAGACATGCGTAACCCCACCTTGTACGCGAGTACGGATAAAATTGTACAGATGGCGTTGTTATAAATTTTGCGAACTTATTTCGTTATTTCTCTTTTTTAGGTCAGTACTTCATTGAATATGAACTTATACTTATATATGTAAGAAATGTTTATATAATAATATTTAAAAAATATTCTGCATCTTTTGATTGCTAACAGGAATTCTCTTGAGGTATTATGTTTAGTAAATAAATGATTTTTATAATAATAAATATTTATCGCAAAAATAAATAATGTAGAGAACACCAGGAAATATGCGTATAAAATAGTATTACTTTCGTCCTAACCTAATAAGCCGAAAATACTTTTATAAAATATCATGGTAAGCACAACATGAGGTAGCTTACACGAATAAGTAACTACTATTTTAAAAGGTACATTGTGAGAAATCTTACAATACCTACGAAAACAGTTCTATCAAATCTGGTTCATATGGTCCAGTAATAGAGTCAAGGAACATGGTGATAACAAGAACAGATATCCACAGCAGGAGTAAACAAAACGCTCGAAATATAATACAGAGCACTTAAACTTAATTGCTTGAAATACGTTTTTTTTGTTTCTACGTAAAACCGTACATAAACCGAATTAATAATTTAGACGGCAATGTACCTCGTTATAATCGAGTGGCCGACCCTAAACGAAATGATTAAAAATACAAAGCTATTCAACAAAATGTCAGCCAACATTTTTATGAAAAATTGTTCAAGAAAACCATATTACAGTACCTACGCTTTTATTTAAAAAATTAATTCATTAAATAGCTGGCTTCGGGACATCTTGTCAGTTTTTATTTTATTTATACTGAAACTTTCGTTATCTTCGTTTAAGTGTTTTAGACTATGTCCATATATATTAATTTAACGTTAGGTCTCTTGTTCATACCTATGTTTTCATTAGACGGAGATTTCATTGAATATTTTTTTTCATAATAGTACCCATTTTCGGGATAAAAGGCAATTATGAAATAGAATGGAGAATCTTTTATTTTAAAAGTTAGGTGGTATATTTGCAAAGAATATATTATTCAAAAAGATTCAATTGCCATGAAATGTGTTGCAGTTAAGACATAGCTATGTTATGCTATTATTAATCTTTTTTAGCCATCGAATATTTGTTTCGTGTGGGAACCGAACTCGCGACACGTAGCGCGGAAAGCTATACGTTTCGCCACAGCGCCACCATACCGTCTAATACCTTAGTTCCCAAAGTGGTCCAGGTGGACCCCCAGGGGTCCAAGGGAGACTCGACGGAGGTCTACATTTACAAAAAATGGGGGTTTACAATTCAATTTACAATATGGTAGAAATGTCGACACGGTTGGCGCAGTGGCTAAGCGATTAGCTTTCTGCGCTACGTGTCGCGGGTTCGATCCCCGCACGGAACAAATATTTGTATGATCTACAGATAGTTGTTTCGGGTCTGGTTGTTTGTGCATGTGACATGTATGTTTGTAAACTGTACCCACGATACAGGAGAAATCCTAGTGTGGGGCAATGTTTTTTGAAAAAAAGAAGAAAGAAGAAAGAAAAGAAAGAAAGAATGTAGCTGCAGGGGGTCCACCAGAACCAGCTAAATTTTGAAAGTGGTCTATGAGAAAAAAAAGTCTGGGAACCTCTGGTCTAATATAAAATCTGTGCTTTTATTTCAAATTTCAACAATTAATATTGCTCTCCATATTTTGCTTTGCGATTGTCGGATTCTTATTTCCGTATATCCTGCGACCTTATGCATTTCTTATGATGCCCGACTCAGAAAGCTTTTGAGACAAATGTACTGCTATTTAAATGGAATATTCAGTATTGTAGCATCCATTGTAGAAATTTCTTATTCACTGTTTAAGTAGAATACTTGAACTGCGTAGGGAGTTAGGGTATTTATATTGTATTATATTGATGTCTTGTTTGACTTTGTTGGGTTTCATGCAAGCTGAATAGGAAAATAGATTTTAATGTTTGAGGGAAAGTGAAATCTGGGTCTAACCAAATAACGCCCTAGTGCTGAAAGAGTATTTAGGTCGCAAATAGCCATCCCAAGATAATTATTTGCGACCGCAACGATTGTAAAAAGTTCTAGTTAGATAAGCGGCCCTAGTACCTACATCAGCGGCGTGCCCAGTTTTTAGACAGGATAGGCAGAAAATTTTACATACTTACTTACCAAAAATAACTACTGCAGGTTGGTATTGGTTAGTCGTCTTGTCGATTAAATAATGATGTATGTGATTTGCCACCTCGAATATCTTATAATAAATATTTATCTGAGTTATGTAGGGTAGGCAGTGTGTTTTTGTCTTTATGAACCGTACGCCACTGACCTACATATATGTATGTTAGACATCTATTATATTTATTACAATTAGACAGTTACTTCGACTACCATTAGACCGCGCCTAACTGGATTGAAATCCGAACAGACTGGACTGAAACGATAAGAAATCTATGCGACCTTTTCACACATCTATATAGTATGTAGGTACGATCCACGCATCTGTTTATGCCAAACTGCTGTTCGAGCCGAATTAGCCTCCCAATTTATGAAGAACGTGTTTCAACTTAAAGGTCTTCGTTTAATTCTCAAGACGTGCATTTTTGTTGATACATTGACAGCCGTAGATACAGTGTCAAATAAATTGGTGACAGTGTTGCCCTCTATCGCCACGGGATTTGATATAAACGGTTATCGGGTGGACAGTAGGTAATAGATACACCTTTGCCCATCCTTTAGGGATTCCAATATCTACACATTTTCTCGTTCTTACGACTTCATGTGATGGTAAATATAGATGTATTTTGGTCTCAAATTGTTTCTGAATACTTAATTTATTTCTGCTGTTTTCTCACTACAGTTTCTTGTAAGGTCATTGCTCAGCATCCAATTAGTAGTCAAAGCATTAACCTACTTACCCATTGATAGATAATCAACACACTCCAAGTTATTGTTTACTCTATAACCGCGCACTGCATTCAGTTCGTACATAAACTGAACTGAAACGATTCTCCATTTCTACATTACGAGTATTTAGAAACTGTGAGACCGCTAGATAAATCTTTATTAAAATAAAAAATCATTACCATGTCGACTAGACATTGAATCTGTAAAAACTGCAGATCAGACCTGAAGATTGCACTTAAATGTTTCATTTAACTCGTCCAATGGGTTGGAAACGGTTAAGGGGGCGCCTCCTCCGGGAGCATTAAAATATGTAACGGGCAAAAATAACAGATGGTCTACCGCCGGCGTAACGAACTGTAAGATGTACCTACCCTCACAAAAGAGGGCCCGAGGGCTCCTGGCAATGTTAGCTCGGGGATATATAAGTTGTTTGCCTAAAATATTGTTATTTACTTATCATTTTTGTGGCAAATCTGCGTATAATCGAGGTCTGTTTACGAAACAATAGTGTCCTTTGAAAAGACAAAGGCACTTTGGTGTGTTTCGTGTATGTTGTTTTAATTTTGATGTGGAAGTGCTTACATTTAAGGGTAATGTGGGTTGACATGTTTAAATGAATGAATTAAAGCTTTGCCACTATATTAAGTTCTGAAAATCATTTTATTCTGAACATTACTTTATGTGTTAACAAAGGCAAATATTATCTTGGGAAACAAAACTAAAACTTCAAACTTTCTTAGCAACCGTGCTTGTTATATAAATTGTTAAAATTTAACAATAAATCCTCCAAGTTCGTATCGAACCCAGGACTTTATACTTAGCATTCGCGCTTACGAATGATCGTATTATAATGATATATCAATGAGATTTTGACAAATCAATACTAAACGCTTTCACGATCTAAATCATTCATCCACATTTCCATTACCCAAAAATAATATCAAAAACATAAAAATCATTAGTCAAAGACCGAATGACAAATCGTTTCTACTTCATTGAGTGATTGATTTATTCGTTCAATATTAGGCTCAACGGCCAACAGGTGAACGTCTGATTTACTAGCTCTTAATGCTTTTCTAAATCACTCGAGCCTAATTCTTTGGCTTTTCCCTTTTCAAAACCATGTGACGAGGGGTCCTGTCCAAACGTGGATTGGGCCCTCTGAGACGTTTTAGGGCTTAAGTAGATGGAAGATAAGTTTAGAGATGGGTTGCAATGATTGATTTTAGACGAGTTGTTTGAGTGATTTATTGTTGGTACCTAAAATTACGTGTGTACTATAAGAAGTACACCATTTAGAGAGGTTAAGTATATGTTATGTGCGATATTAGGTCACATGTTAGTAAGTGAGCGGACTACTACTAACCGGCACTGTTTCAAACTCCGGGCTGTTACTGAGTTTTTTTTCTAACAGAAACTCCAATATCTCTTTGGCTGACCTGAATCGAACCCAGGACCTCACCCTCAACAACCACCCTTGCCGATGACCAATGATGTATTTATAAATATTCATATATCGAAGTAAAATAAAAACATACAATATAATATAATATAAAACACCTTCAATACCTGTGAGTTCATTCAATACGAATCGTGTCACAAAGTTCGCAGAAGGGAAAGGGTTAAATATGTGCGAAATGACGAACGGCTCGCTGTTTTTATATGTCGAAATAAAAATAAACGAAACTGTAACCTACATTTCGTTCAAACATTTTTTTAGCAAACGGAAACAGTATTGTGTGATGTACACTGAAATTTCTGTTTATCTCTCTCCAACTTAGTTAAATATGCCTTTAATAGCTGTGGGTTCACTATGGAAAAAACCAGTATAACAAAACTTGTATATACTAGAGTCTATACAAGTTGTTCTCGTAATTAGACCATTACCCGTCTCCCAACATTAACAACATCGTCATAATATCAGCTCGTAAACGTCCGCTAGTGTCATGATAGACTAGCGGTTGAACGCTTGCCTTCATGGGGATAGTCTGAGGTCGAACCCGGCTCACAAATTTCGCATTAATGTGCGGATAAGAATTTGACTATCACTTACTTTAAAGGTGAACGACAACATCTTGAGGAAATCTGCACACCTGAGAGTGCTCCATAAGGTTCTCGATGGTATGTGTTGTTCGCCACGCACAACTTAATCTGTTCGGTGCTTATAATGGCCTCTACATAATAAATAATCTTTAGCGGACACTGTTGATCATAATTAACTGCACACATAATTGGTGAAATGTGGGTGCACAATAGTACGCCTCTGCCTAACTCTTCGGGGATACAGACGTGATACTATGTTATATTACTTAGCCAGTGGGTTGGCAATTGCAGTATGCTACACATCTACTTGGCATAATGGTTTTCATAATCAGTAAATACGAAGTAGGGATTCAGGTATGCTTTTGTAGCCATTATACGGGAACAAAAGATTAACATCATATTTACGATTGTTTTAGTAGTTGTATACATTTCTTCAGCAACAAATTCAGTTTTAATTGCTGTAGACTTGTTTATTGACCACACAACTGTTCACCGAAATTGGGTTAGCTTACATTAATAAAGCTAGTTTAATTAGGAATAATTTCAGTACTGCCAACTTTACGGTTTTAGTTTTATAACCTAGTTACACACACCATGTTGAGATCGAAAAATGTGCTGTGGAATAGAAGCTCAGTTTAGTTTTAGACGACGTAATAAAGTAATTATCTATCTATACATATAATAGTGAAATACAACTCACTCACTGACATAACTAATGGAATCAGGCGACACTTTGCGGAAATCCATGATATACAAGATATGCAATTAAAACTAAAAATTCTAACTGGATTTCACTCAGACTGCAATTTTTCAAACCCTAGATAGGGATTCAAAATTTTTATTAAAAATAATTTTTCACAAAGTTTCACAGCAGATTTATAAAAGTATGTAGTAATATTATAAAGTATGTAGTATTTATAAAGTATGTAGTAGTATTTATAAATGAATCAATAATGTTAGTCTTAATCATGCAATAATGTGTGTTATAGCTCAAAGGAGGACCCGGATGCATATTCTCTGAAATAATCCCTTACTGCCTTATTCAATACTACACAGAATGTATTTCTAGTGTGAGTAATATTAATGCGCCTCTTTCCTCGTAAGAAGCTTTCATAGGAAAAGATTGTGAGTCATAAACTATGATTTTCTCTATGAATATTATGGCAGTTGAGTGCTGAAGACAAAGGGCGGGAGGGACAAATAAATTACTCTATTATCTATTCATAACCTTTTTCTTATTACGCACTATTTGATTTTTGGTTTCTTGTTCGTTATGTTGGTAGAAGAAAAAAATATTAGATTTATGCAATAAGCAATGGTTAAGCATTATGATGAAAGCTGGCATAGGCACTTGAGTTAAGTAGTAAATGTTGGTTTGGCAAATCTTGGTTGAAACATCGAATAACAGATTCGTAGTTAATTATACCTTCTAATCAATTTATTTGAAAGAATATCCGTGGAATTTCTTAGTCTCTTCTCCATAGGAGCTACTCCCTTTTGGAAACGTGCACCTAGAGTCTTGACTTTTTAAAAGTGCCTCCAAAGGCCTAGTTGAAATAAAAGACAAGACACTAAAAATCATCGTGTATGATGAGAATAATAAAATCCATTTTAATAAACCAAACCAAGCTAAATAAACACTAAACCATACTTTCATATTAGTCCAAGCCTAGTCACACGTGACAAAAAAGAACATCACAACTTTGTCCTGCTAATCCTCGTCTTTATTCTTCGTTGTCCAAATCCCAATGTTTGCTAAGCCTTGCCTTCTGTTACCGCCAATAATAAGTGTGTCCCTTATTTGGGACGTTAGTTGAATTCTTGGCAGGGGTGAGACGTGAACTGTGGGGGGAGGAGGGGTGTGGTGAGACATCTGCATAAATACGTAAAGCGGTCACGTTCGAGCGGACCACCACGCGTTTAACTTGTATCGTCTATGGACAAGACGGGTTCGTTTAGACAGGCGAGTTCGATGGGGCAAGTAGCTGGCGCTGATTTACTTTAAATAAATTTTCGTGTGTAGTAGTCTCTTACGCCCTAATAAAATAATTTCAGCTATATTCCGTAATAACCATTTTGCGTTGTTGCGGTTTTTAGGAAGCTTATGTTCAGTAGTAAAAGTGGGGGCTACTTCTACAATCATCCTTATTACTGTAGTTGGGAATCTACATAGTTGTAACGAAATAAGTTATTAGAAGGATTAGCCAATAATTACGTTTTTCTTAAATATTTGATTTATTATCACCAGTTTTTTTTTATCTTCAACTTAATTTTGGCACGTATACTACATAATTTACTTATTGCAGAAAATAATGGTGATACGGATATTTACATCTCCATTTCTGCTGGTTAATTATAGTCTAAATTTGTCCGTAAATAGTGGAAGTAATGTTCCGGGGTTTGTTTAGGTGTCTGTGCTCTGAACTATGGGCTAGCAACAAATGAAAACAGTTGCCTCTAAGTATGCTATGTAACAACACAGTTAATACGCGAACACATTAACAAATTAATTTGGATGCGATTTGCGAATCAATTCCCTATCTATTTACCTTAATTATGGACACATTACCTAATTGGCGTTAAAACTAATTCGCCATGATAGATCCATATCAACATTAGCTTAATTACGTATTAAGTTAAGTAAATAATTATATTGGGTTTTAGTAAATGAACCAATTAAAATATTTACGTGAATAGCAAGAAATTGTAATAAATTCCTTTATAATTATTTGAATTTAGCATTTATTAATGACCAAAATCTATTCACAAACATTTTGCGACAGCTTGTATTTTAACTAGATGAGTATCAATATTTTACAATATTTTATCAGCAAACATATAACAGCTAAAACTGTATTTTATAATCTATTGCAAATATTATTTATTTATTTAATACTTGTAAGTACGTACATACCTATATTTAAAATTAAAGAGAACGAAGGCACTGCTTATTTTTTTATTATAAAGAAACGTTTTGCAAAAAAGTAAGAAAACTGGACACCGTTTCCAGGAGTAAATATGATCTATATATGTATAGGTAAACATTGATACATACTAGGTGCATAATTTGTTAATTAATTAATTTTATTTAGGTTACATTCTTACATAACAGACACTAGGTACCTATGCAAAAAGTGTAAGTATTAAGTTCAGTCTTATCTTCATGCGAGTCAACTTGCTCGAGTAAAGGGTCGAGTGAAGGCACTCACGCCCGTGTCACGGCGCCTTTATTTTCTATTTCCAAGGCGGCGCGGCCAGAGAAACACCACGGCTAATCGTCCGCCCGTTTCCCGCCCCGCCCCACTAGGGATGTGCCTCGCTACGTCTTAGTCTGCGATGGTTTGCGGTTAGCTTGCAGTTTGACTAAACGAAAACAATTAAATTGCAAATTGTGTAAGTAGGCCATAAAAACGAGACAAATATTAGATTTAAAAAGTTATACGCGTCGACTTTATAGGTTCCTTTTTTCGTCGTTTAAAAGAATATCCATGGAGTTTCTTGCCGGTATGTAAGACCAACCTACTTTTGGAAATGTAGACCTTCCACCATCGTCTACCAGCTTTGACTTATTAAAAGCAAAGCACAGGCGTAATAAAAAAAAAAAACTTTGACTTTTATATTCATTCAGCGTTTTAATAAAGTATTCAGAAGGTATTAAATACCTTCTGAATACGCAACTAATAGGGTAGTTAAAATCAATATCAAATTTTGATATTGATTTTAACTACCCTATTCGTTGCGACATGTTTTTGCTAGACTACCTATTTCCATGCAGCAAAGAAATGATAAGAAAAAATTGTAAAACGTCGTGGACCACCCATCGATATATCGACAGCTCCCACCCCTAACTGTCTTGATGTGTCCCGGCAAGTAACGTGTTCTTTTAGTGGTTTGTCCTACGCTTTTCTACCTGCTTCTTACAGATCAGTTTACTTACGTACTTACCTCTATACATCTTGTATATGTTTTTACACATATGTGTGTGTGAGATTAGATATTATGGCTCTTTATGAATGTTTTAGCAGATAAAAACTTCAGTATTTACGTACATAAATGAGAACATTTCATGCTGAAAGTTCTAGGCATAATACGCTCAACAAAGTATGAGATTGTCCTTTATAGTTTAACTAATGTTTTATGTCCTATCTCCATTATTTTATTAAAATTATAATGTAGTTCATTTATTTAGGTACTCTCTTTATGGCTTAGCTGCGAACTTTATATATTATAATGCAAACAAACTGGATGGATTTAGAATATATAAATAAATAAAATTCTAGAAAACGGATTGCATGCAAAAATAATTCTCGAAAGAAAACTTAGCTCATGCTTAAATTGTGTCGAAAGACTGGCGACCCGAATATATTTTCTCAAGTACCACACCACCGCAACTTTACAGCATAAACAGTGTATCAAAAACTTGCGTCATCATCACCGCAGCGCAGTCGCAAGTACCAGGTAGACCAAGTACCCTCGGATGTACCTACTATCTTGATTTATGTATCACCGGGAGACCGACCGTACCACCTGCTACCCCAAGCTAAATATTCATTTGTCAGACTCGAATGTAACTTAAAAAGGATTGCTAATATCTTAGATGGGCTTTGCTTCATACTTTAAGTTTTGTTTACGCTTTTCGAACGTTAGAACCAGTATTTGTGGAACTTGCTGAGATCTTTTAATTAAGAATGCCTTATAAGCTGTGTCGTCTTTCTATTAGGTTAAACGTTAGCTTTTATTTGTATATAATTATAATAATATAATTAGTATAAGTTTTACCCTAGTTTGATAACAAATAGAGGATCCATGGCAATTTTAAACTACTAGCGGTTTTCGCGACTCTGTATGTGCAGAAGGGTTTTTACCTATCTTTCACCTATCGGGTCCAATTATTAATATAAACCATCCAGGTTCAAAGACACAAAAAATTTCATCAAAATCGGTCTAGCCCTTTTGGAGGAGTTGTGACATACACATGTACAGAAGAATTACCTATGTATACAATGATATATATATTTAGGTAAAAAGACTATATGCTGTTTAAATTACCAGATTTCTATGACCCACTTTTGTATCGATAGATAGGAAAGCGAAACTTAAGCAAATAAACAGATGAAGTTTCAGTATCCAATATTCATAACATCCTGTCACAAATATTGGGAGCCGTTCCAAATGTCAATGTTCTGTTACCCTTATTGACAAGTTGTGGGTTCTGCCTTATGGGTTAAGGAGCAACACTAATAAATATTTGAGTGAGGGTAGTTCGTAAATATTTACCTAATAATATTTGGACTATTTATCGATGTAGTACGGTATACATTTTCTAGTTTAAAAATTAGATAATATGTAATTTCTTTATGTCTGTACGTCTGTCGTAGAAATCCAGTGCAACAAAAAAAAAATATTGGCCATTTCACGTAGTGCGGATAAGTATAAAGATTTTGTCTCAACGCGAATTTTCCGAACTCAGTTTTAACTCTGATTTAAAATAAGCAACTTCGCTTTTACGTTAAGAAACTGACTAGCTACTTATTAGAAAAGAAAGAGAGCTCTACGACAAACGAAAATATTCTTAACCGTCGTAGTAACACGGTTAGAACGTCAATCCGTCTTGAAAAATACGCTACAGCTACAGCATAAAGACGGAGATCCAATTTTCCCTTTTCTCCAATGCACCTGTACTTATGAGAGGAGTTAGAAAGCTTGTTAGTGGATTACTTGTCCTCAAATAATGCCTGCAGTATCTATTATGCTATACGAGAGCAATGATGAAGTGATTTCCGCCATCTGCGCGCCTAATTGGCCCAGACAGCACTCGATCCGGTAGTTACACCGTTGCAATATATAATAAAGTTTCATTTTTTGTTTTCACAAGTAAAAATTGTTGTATTTTTTTTTTGCATAATTATACATTACGTAATAGGAAAATCGTCAAAGTGGAAATTAAAGCTAAATAAACAGGCTTTTCGGCCTATACAGTGGCTTGACTAGGAAATAATTTTTCAAGCCCACGGATCAAAAAAAAAAAAAAAAATCGTCACAAATTTGCAAAAAAATATATTTCGCTCTTTTCTGAAGCATTTCTTGAGAACGGTAATTCTTAATTTTTTTTGATGAAATATCTGATTACTAGAAACTCGGAGCTTCAAATTTTTTTTTTACCGTTACGACCATTTTGCCCGGATATACAGTTAGTCAAATATCCCCTAAAATTTTGGAGTGTTTTATGATTCCTGAAATATTAGTGAATAAATAGTTTTATGAAGTAAATTAATATCAGAGGTGTTTTAAGTGTACATATTTCTTTTTTAAAACTTTTATCTGGACAAAGGTCACACCAGAAAAATCACCACCCGGGACATGGACATGTTAGGACAATTTAGGCTTTTATGCTTGTATAAATTCAATATGTTATATTTAGTCATATCTCTTAACAGACCCATTGTGCTTTATTCAATATACTTATGCCACAAACGTTTAATAGTTTTTACCTCTATTCATAATAGGTATCTTGTAAGATTTGCGTACTTAACTATGTGTATTATTATCCTAGTAGGTACCTAGTAAAGCTGTAAAACTCCGCTAATAGCAGCATGAAGAAATAAACAATAGGAAGAATTTGATCATTTCCAAGCAACCGCTCGTTCAATTTAAACATGAATAATTAATTTTAATTACATCTATGTGCGTATCGCTCTTACTTTTCCTCCTTGCGAGGGGAGTTACGAACGCCTCTGAGTAATACGAGATGGGTTTGCGCCACTTGGACATACCTATACATTATATAGTACGTATGCTTCCAATTGCTTACCTAATACTTAAACAGAGTAAATAAAGTTACATTTACGGTACCTACTGGCCACAGGTATTTGTCTCTAAAGTTAACACAATTGCAGTATCTAACAGATTGCTGGTTTATGGCCAATGATTAATCTAGGTCGTTTTAAAATTAATGCAGACTTTTTTGTTGCTCGATTTATTTATACATTTGTTCTTGTTTAGTGATGAAATAAAAATATCTAAGTCCACACTATTTTTCAGCTCAAAATAGTAATAATATCGTAGAGGAGCTACGGATATGCGTATCAACGGATAGTTCGGTGTAATAGACGGCCACTCCCTATTGTGACCGGTACCCCTTAATAAGTATTATTCCGTGTTTTCGATGGCTCCTATCTACCTTTCAACGAAGAAATAAGGCTCTTTAATACCAGATCGATGCTTTGTTCTCTTCTTATTTTTTGTGCCTTTTGTTAATGTTCTATAAATAAGTAAAGAGTGAGGGACAAATTTATATATTGTATGTAAAGGATAATGGCAAAAAACTGATGAAACTCCGAGATATTGTTACTGAAAATATCGAAATTTTACCCCGAATCGCGTATAGTAAATCAATTGTGATTTTCTTTCATAAGTCTCAAAAAGGTATCCATTCCTAGATTTAATATTTTATAAAAAAAAACCGGCCGCTTCGCATATCGATATAATATGAGGGAAGATTTTTTATTTAAAATACTAATATAAAATTGGTCCAATAATACATCACTATAAAGTTATTATTACAATTATTTCGCATACATTTTATAATAAAATACTTAAATCGACACTCATGATAAATAAAAAGAAAAACACAAAACAAAAGTTACTCGCCGCAAGACACTGAAAGCCATCAACAGTTTAAAAAACAGGAAAGAATGCCGCGATCACAAAGTACTGTGCGCAAAGTAAACTAAAGAACAATTTGCATGGTCTCGGCTTCAAGTCTTCGGCATACGTTCGATGGCAACAGGTCGCCGATTTATCCGGCCGGGTGACATGATGTCGGCTAATGGAAAAATGTGACATTAAGCCGGGTGTTTTTAAGCCACCGTTCAATCGGATGAGTTATGGAGTCGGAACTGATGATCGAAGATACGAATTTGTCGGTTCGTTGATTTTATGAGATTTATATCTTTGCGTGTGGTTTGAGATACTCAAGAATATCTATAATGTCTCATGAATCTTTAATGTTATTGATAACAAAAGTGAGTCGTTATTTTTCATAGCAGCTCTGTCAAGTAGTGCGAAATGGAAAGTTGGTATACATTGGCTTGCATGAAAAAAAATTTCATCCATGTCGATGACAACTTTACTGTTACAACTCGTCAAAACCTTAGAAATAATCGCTAAAAAGTTTTCTTCAAATGTATAGTTGTACTAACGTTATTCATGACATAACTTTAATATGCGTTTATGAGTAAAGGGGCAAGTATTTAATATGGAATTTCAGCATAAATAAAGACTGCAAGTGATCTTAATATTATACTAAAGTATTCTATATATTATTATGAATGTTTCTTAGACAATTAACATTAGTTTGACTAGAATTCGTAGAAAAACACAATCGCAGTATAAGACAAAATATTATGTAGACTATTAAATTGTCTGCTTATGACCTGAAGGTAATGCTCGACGAACGGATCATGTATTTCAGGAGGCTTTGTGCCCGAGATAGGCTTAATGTTAGTCTCAATGTGTATTGAATAGATCATAGAACCAATTGTGCTGGAAGATCTAAGATTAGTTTAGTGTCTTTAAACCAGCAGGGTACTTAAATCTATTTTATTTTGACGGTTCAGTAATGTCCATTGCGTTGTCCCGCTAGTCGAACGTAGTGATTTGAAAAGCATACTGGGCAATAAAAGGCATTGTTGAATTATCAAAATTGATACGATTCCGATTACGAGCGCCTGTCGTGATTTTCCGTCGGAAACCGAAATATATAGCAATTAATAACACGCTTGCTCAGCCTAATGATATATATAAGTAAAAAATACTGATACGCAAATGCGGCTGCTGAACGTGAGGTCCTTTGATTCGGTTCTGGAGTGGGGCGAGGGTTATTGATTTATTTATCATTACCATCAGTGTGTCAGGAGGTTTAATTTCTTTTGTTGAGTCGCCACGAGCTATAATAATGATGTTATTGGGTGTTTATGTACGGAAACCCTCAGTAACAGCTCGGAATTTGGTACTATGTGCCCGGTATATGGCAGGAGAGGATTATAATATTTCTTTGAAAAATAAAAAATAAAGCAGTTCCTCACACTAGGAATAATTCCTGTATCGTTGGTGCGTTTACAAACACATATATTCACATGGACGCACACCCAAACCTCGAACAACTATCTGTAGATCGTACAAATATTCGTTCTGTGCGGGAATGGAACTCGCGACGCTTAGTGCAGCAGTCAATCTCTCAGCCACTACGCCAAACGTGCTGTCATTATTAATTGAGAAGTACAGATTTTATTAGCATTTCCATTCATTTTGTAGCTTTGTTTCCGCGTGCTTAATATATCCTCTATATCGCTTTAATCACAAACATATACTAATACCTATAATTTTATACTATAGTAGGTACCTATGTGTGGAGGTGGTGTGTCGACATGTGACCTGGGTTTTGTTAATATAATCGTCGCGCATAATTAAATTAATTGACCGATACTCTACACAAAACAGTTTTCGGGTAATTTTAAATGAGATCGTATGGGTAGTGACAGCATAATTATAATTAATTTAAATATCGGTTGCGATTTTATAATTATTGGTTGAGTGGTTTGTTTCTCAATGAATCTACATATAATTAGGGTGTTGTGAGTAAACGTTTGTGACGTAATATATTGTTAGGTTAGTTTTGTTCTGATGTTATGCACGTTTATGGTCAGTGGTCGCGTGCGTGTTGAGTTCCTGGGTTCGATCCACGAGTCGGGCAAAGAGTTATCGGCTTTTTCAGGTTTAAAACTGTGCCTGGTAGATGGTAATAAGCTCACCTCCTAATATGGGGTTAAATAACGCTATGGGTGACATGCGGCTGTACAATAACCTCTGTCTAACCCTTCTCGAAATACGGCTTGATACTAGGTTTTGTTATTATACATACTTTAGGTCTACAACTTAGATATTTAGGTTTCTAAAATAGACGACTTTGATGCCTTTACTAACTGGCCGCAGGCAGTAATACAGCGAGAGGTGTGGAAGGACATGGGAGAGGCCTTTGCCCAGCAGTGGGACAGTTTAGGTTAGATTTTTTTTTATGAAAAACGCAATACCTTGCCAAACAAGAGGTCTTAGGTTCGGGTTCAGGTTGGTTGTTACAACACTTACAGTCAGCGTAGAAAGGCATAAATTCCATTAGTTAGTCTTATTTATATTTTAAAGTTTCTCAGTAGCAACCTCTCTTTAAACGAAGATTTTAGTAAAATAGTTTCTTTAACACATCGCAAATGACCAAGTTAATCAATCATTCCAAAATCAAATCCAATCTGTCAAAATTCGTCCATCACATCTTAGTAATGGAGACGCATCGACAATCGTGACGTTCCTACATTGCAATTGTATCGTACCTATGTACCGACAGTCCCCATTGTATGACCGATTGATTACAATTCCCATTCATCCTGTTCTGTATACTAATGGTCGAACACAGGTGTATGACGAACGCATGTAATTACATGAAGCTCTGATCCGATTAATATCGCATATTATGTTAAATGGTGTTGTGTTGTGGATGGGGAAGAATCGCTTTGATATGATAAACTTCTTGTATTAGCTTAACTGTATTATGTTGCGTTAATTACAGCAGTGAATATAGATATTGATATCATCGGCATGGAGACATCTCGGCCTACCCCTTTGAGGTTAAAGGCGTGATACTATGTTTTGTTTGCGGTCAGAGATTTTGGCTACCCCGTTGTTATGTTTTCTGATGTGCAATAAAGTGGATTTGTATTGTATTCTATTAACATTTTGTAAGATTTTAGTGGTAAGTAACATTTAGGAAAATTCGGTTTTTTTATATTTTCTGTGGAAGCCTATGTAGTTGTTATCTAAACTCGAATCCAACATTTTGACATCACTCAAATAAAAGTTTACGTAATTAAATCTTTTAGTTATTTAAAAAAGACAGCCTTAAATGTCTTAAATGTTTTATCAAACTTAATATTTGACAGGTATCAGTCAAAAACAATCGCATCTCGTTCTGATAAGTACTTCACCTCTAAAAAACTTTAACAATTCCATAGATAAACAACTAAAAAGTTTCTGTCCAACGTCTCGGTATTTATTTACGTGAATTTTATCTTCTTAAAAACAAATACCCAAAGTGGTGGGTCCAGGGGGTATTCATGCAAAAATGTGTCGTGTCATCTAATGTACTTTGTCCAGTCCCACTTATGTTCATAATGTGCGACAGTTTTCAAGTGCTTAGTGTCGTATAGTTTTGTTTTGGCAGATGTTGGATCGCAATCGCAAGTAGGTATAACCTTTTTCACTTTGGCAGTAGACTTTAGGGTTAGGAAAAGTTAACAATAGTTCAATGTTGATTTGGATATTGAAGATATAAAATATTAGTATATGTTATGTTAAGATTGAGGACCCCTGCTGATCATACGGGTTCTCATATTCATTAGTGAATGTGTTTAGAGCGATTAACCTGTGGGTGCCGGCGGCCGTTCGCAGCTTTATCAATTTAGTAATTGGGCGCTGTATAAATGTGCTCGATACAACACAATGTCGACATGTTAATATTATGGGACTTATTTAATTGGACTAATTGGCATTCTTGTGATAGTGTAGCTATGTAAGTATGCATGTAACGTAAGGGCATGTTATCTCGACCAATTTGTTATTTTGAAGGTGATATATACGCAAAAATGTAAAAGCATACATTATGTAGATTTTGGATGATTGAACGTACATATCCATAGGTACTTATATAAACTTAGTTTAATTAAACTCAAGTTTAGTTAAGCTCAGCGTAAATACATATGTGCATAAACATCGCGATGACGAAACATTTTTGTTTCTAAGGTTAGGACAAATATTATTTATTCTAGATATAGTCAAAGTCAAAGTTTTTTATTTCAAGTAAGTAGGCCTTTTCAAGCACTTTTAAAAAGTCGAGACTCTAGGCGCACGGTTCCAAAGGGGGTAGGTCCTATGGAGAAGAGACCGGCAAGAAACTCCATGGATACTCTTTTTAAAAACAAAAAGTTAATTTACAATTAAAATCTTAAATTAACATGCATTATATAAAAAAAAAATACAAACTTAATAGAACGCTACTTACACAATGAGGCAATACAACATGAGTTAAACAAGTGTTTCGAATATAAACTAAAAACGGGATAAACAGATCAAATCGGATCAAACAGAAATAAAAAAATACAAAAAAGAATACAAAATATTGAGACATCAAGAATGTCCAGACATGTAAAGCGAATTTAATGTAAAATAGGATTAGTAGACACAATGGATAACCAGGGACACAACATGTGCAGAAGATATTTAACGCCACACGTCTCTATCGTCAACATAGTCTTTGATCTTATAATATGCTTTCTTTGTGAGAACAGATTTAACGTGAATTTTAAATTTCTTACCGATAAGATCAGTTACAGTTTTCGGTAGCTTGTTATAGAAGCGTACACCGTGTCCTAAAAATGATTTATTTGTTTTAGTCAATCTAAATTTTGGCACCACTATTTTGTGTTTATTTCTAGTATAAATGTTGTGAACGTCGCTATTGATACTAAACATGTGAAGGTTCTTCCGTACGAACATTATATTTTCTAGAATGTAGAGAGACGGTAATGTTAAAATATCGATTTCTTTAAAAAAAAAATCGTAAACACTCGTGTGGGCCCATGTTATAGATCGCACGGATCGCCCTCACATATCGCTATAACATAGCATCACGCACGTACTCCCCGAAGGGTTAGGCGGAGGTGTACTATTTTACACCCACATTTTGCCGACGTTATTGAGTACCAAGTAATAGGGGGCGAGCCTATTGCCATCTACAGGCACAGGCACAGTTCCAGACTTCGTGGTGCTACTGAGAATATCCATAAAAAAAAAACCAATAACAGTTTTATACCAGAATCGTTTGACTAACTGTGAAAAATAAAGCATAGAAAGAAAGAAAGAAAAAAGAAAGAGAATCGGCCAAGTGCGAGTCGGACTCGCGCACAAAGGGTTCCGTACCATTAACTAGGTAAACAACAGTAGGTATTTATTATTAAAGTAAAAATACAACTGAGTATTTTGTGAATATTTCAAGTGCCTACTTGTTGCCATTATTGATATCGAGGGCGAAAAAATCGCGTTTGTTGTATGGGAGCCCCCCTTAAATATTCATTTTATTTTGTTTACAATATTTGTTGTTATAGCGGCAACAGAAATACATAATTTGTGAAAATTTCAACTGTCTAGCTATTGCGATTCTTGAGATACAGCCTGGTGACAGACAGACGGACGGACGGACAGACAATGAAGTCTTAGTAATAGGGTCACGTTTTTACCCTTTGGGTACGGAACCCTAACGAGCATTTATTCCGTATCAGTGTAACCGACAGCACAAACATAATAAAAAATAAAATAAACAAAGAAAAATAAATACCTACACACTTAAATAAAATGTGCTGTCGAATATCCATATCGAAAAGGTCACCAACTCAGCATGTGCTAGGCATACTGAATTGGTCTAGTACGGTAAGTGTATTCTAACGGTAGATGGCTATCAAATTAGAGTGGTTATGAAGTTAATTGGGTAAGTTTTATTATCACGAGGAAATGTAACGCTGATAGCGACGGCGTGGACCATGAACTAACGGTGTTGGTACACGAGCGCAGATCTTATATTATGTACTTTAATAATAACTATACTATACACGGAATTATAGCTTCTTTCTTCTTGTGGGAAGCGGTAGAATGGGACGAGTACAGTCGAGGTGATCAAGGCATCTATTTCCGGGGATAGATGTTTAAATGCTTGACGTATAAATGATTTGTTAATTATTTTTAGTTTCATAAATATTAAACGTTAAGCAATCAGAATTTAAAAGAGTAACCAAAGAGTTTCTTGCCCGTTCTTCTCCATAAGAAAACAACACTTTGGAATGAGGCAACTAGAGTTTGACTATTCTTAAATGACTTTAACTATTCTACATGATTAAAAATATATAGGTATAGATTGGTATAGGTATATATTATTTTGTTATAAAATACGATGCTCTTGCTCTATTTTTCCTATGTTGGTACAGTTTAACACACGCAGACGAAACAAATATCTGTATATGATACAAATGTTTGTTTCGTTTGGGAATTGAAACAGCGACATGTAGCGCAAAAAGCTTGATTAGCCACAGCACCATTCATACTGTCAAAGTCAATGTGTACAGTAGGGTGTCCCATAAATTTCAAGTGCGATTTTTTTTTACGCATACCTTCTAAAAAGTTTCGTAATAACCCAATATAGTCTAAAAACAAAAGATTAGCCCATTTTATGAAGGGTAACCCGTGCCGACTTGCGATTTAAACTCGCCCATACAAATTGCGCGGGTACTGCACTGCGACCTGTAACTACGTGTTTTATTTGTCATTTCATACGTGATTTTTTAGAATATTAGTACGCTGTTATTTCTAGCATAAAGATGTCAGTTGAATTACGGAGTGATAAACAAAGTATTTTTCTTACCGGACTTCCAAAACCATTTAATAAATGGTGTAAAATTAGCATCTAATCGACAAGTTCTCGCTGTCTTGTTTGACAATATTCGCGAAGTCAAACGACTTTTAGTGAAAGTGCTAATGTTGTGATTAGGAAGTGCATTATTTTTTGGAAAAACATAAGAATTCCTACAAAAACCACGTTTGGAGAGAGCTGCAAAAAATTGTAAAAGAACTCAGAAAATAATTGTGAAAGACACCTTGATAACTTATTTGATATTGCACATGCGGATGCCTTTGAAAGAATGAAAATAGAGGAAGACAAAGTATTTTCGAGAATCAGAGAGAGCCAGGTCGACCGGGATGCTTACCTGATGTACACAAAAACTTGGCGGACAAAGACAAAAGAGCTAGACTAAGACGATTAGAGGAAAAGGAAAGAAAACTAACACAAAAAGAGTTAGTGGCTCTTGCATGGACTTATACTACACATAACTTGGAATATCCACATGATTCAGACGAAGTCAGCTTGCCAGCGGAAAGAATCTGATAACACCTAAACTCGTCGTAGCTTTAGATCGATGCCAGCTAAGCATATGAGACTCCGTTTACATTCTTCATGCGCTCGTAGAAGCGCTTGGTCTGAACATCGATCACATCTCCATTAACAAATCCTCGATTCAGCAAATTCGCCAATTCGCTAAAACCATCTCAACTGCCCTCTATAACTGGAATGTTAATGACAAGGTACAAATAATGTGTTGCGACACAACATCTTCGAATATTGGACGTTTCAATGGAGCTTGTGCTCTTTTGGAGCAGACTTTAGAAAGAGAATTGTTACTTTTCGCTTGTCGTCATCATGTTTATGAGTTGGTCATAAAACTGTAATAAGATAAAGCAAATTACTAGCACACCAGTTATTCCGATCTTTAAAAAGTTCAGATACAATTGGAAAAACATCGATTCAAATAACATTGAAAAATGCCTTGATTTCGTAAAATACCACGTTGCTGAGACAAACATTACGTCTTTGTTAATGTTTTTTATAGCACAACTGAACAAAGCTTTAATAAGAGACGATTATCACGAATCGGTCGAACTATGTGTAGTGTTTTTGAGGGGGAAATTCGGATACAAAAGAAGAAAAATAAAAATCTCGACTGAAAATCGACGACATTTTTTTCAGGAATATGTGCCTTGGGAAGATAATGCTGCTTTTCTGGAAACTAAAAGAAGAATAACTCGTTTGAAGATTTTAAATGACACTGCTGAAAGAACTGTCAAATTAATGCAAGATTTTACGGACTTATCACGGCTAAAGAAGAGCAAAAATAATTCCTGTTGTGTTGTATCCAGGAACATAGAAATTTTTATCCAGACTGTAAAAAACATACCCTAAAGAGAAATTACCCTGGCTGATTGTTGTTATTTTATGTGTTTAAATAAAGATAAATATTTCTCTAATTTAATTTTGTCTTTTATTTACTTAATTTATTGCATTTTTATTAATTTTATAGGAGAACCAAATATTAACATTAAACGTGAGATTTGATAAACTTTGTGGCTCGGTCGGCACGGGTTGCAATCATGCTAGAATGATAAAATTTCATATTTGAGTATGGTTTTGCATTTATAAAAGATATAGAGGGTATGCATTTCAAAATTCGAAAAATAATTTTTTTTTGTCATATTTGGGACACCCTAGTGTACAGTCATAAAAAATCGTCCAGATACACTGACACCAGACTCTTGTATTTAATGGAAGTTAGACAATATTATAACGGGTTAAAGGAGTTGTCAGCATAAATTATACTGACATCAAAGACGACGTAGATAAGTGTAGTCAAACTACAAATCGGCTTCGATAACATATTTTGTTCCCTAAATCGATATCGAAAGTACCCAAATAACAGTCAACTTTGTCAGTTACCCTCATACTATCACGGAAAATTGTAACGAAGATAACCAGAGAGGCGTATATCACATAAAAATAAAATTTATATACCAGCTCTACCTGCAAAGAACGCCTACAAACAATGTTAGGGAAAATTCAATCTCGCAAAATAGAAAATATTTTTACGGTCAATGAATACAAAAGTGTGGATATGGCGGGTTTATAACGGTGGGCTTTATGGATACGGCAGTGTTTCCCAAACTGTGCCTCTGTATTACGCACCTTTGCAAGCTCTCATTCTTAAAGGAAACTTTCTTGAACAACAAAAATGGGGATTTCATTTATTTCAGATATAGATACCTATTATTACTATTGGGACGTGAGGAAATAGTCCATGCGGCTCATTCTGGGTAGCTTCCTTACGTTCATGTCGATACACACGATAGACGAGGAAAATTAACTAACGATGTATAAAAAAAGTAGTACATTATAAACGCGGTTGTCTAGAATGAGGTCGTGGTTGTGAAACCCGTTTCGGGAATTTTGTAAGTTTTTCACTACAATTGAGATTTTCCGCCGTGCCATCTTGAAGATCTGTGAGAAACAACGGACAGTGTTATTAACGTGGCCAAGTACTGGTTAAAAAACGTTTGAATTTGGGCTCAAAAGTGACACAAAGATGAAGAAGAATAATAATTGCCGGTTCCAGTACCATCACTAACTTACTTCAGTTGTATTGTCACACCTGCTTACCACGTTGAGAACCATTGGTCTTCGAAACACCAGCCTTAGTACGTACCTCGTGTAACTGGCCGAGTGGTTTTCTTGTAATCTTTATTCGGATACAAAATAGTTTCTTGACGCTTTGATTGTTTATTGAAACGAAACAAAGTTTACAGAAGCATGCTCATGTTGGGTCATCTTTAGATTTATTTATTCCACATATTGCAATGTAGGTACATTTATCATTTTTATGCCGTTCACATTTCATCTTCATAATAGCCTGTAAATATCGACTGCCGAATATGCCTGATATAGGTACTGATTTTATTTACGGTTATAATCCCTTCGCAATCGGGTAGGTGATTACGTTCCGGTATTTCTGTCATACAGAGGGACGCCGCGGGTCACTCTCTTTACATGATTCCGTAGTTGGTATTATGACACCCACGGGCGTAGAGGGATGGTTAAGTACCTAGAAGGTGGCTTATTCTATGCTAGGAGCCTCACGGTCATATGTCATAGCATGGATGGCTGATGATGATATTGATAAATGTAATAATTTTGATAAATAGCCCAAAGTCTGTAATTTGGTACACTGTGGTACTAAGGTATCTGTAGCGTCATAGCATGCCCTTTCTTACTATGGTCTTTGGTCTTTTGTCTCCAACCAGTGATGATGTGAACAAAGACAATACGCCAAAGCAACCTGTCCACATTCATGCACTGTATGCTTGTGCTTACAATGTCGGCAACGCTAGTCTACATCAAAGCTCAGCTCCATTAAAGGACCACTCTCTAATTACTAATCCATCTATACCTTGGATCCATACATTGGACATATTGAATATCCTATAAACATACATATTAGCCTTACGTATGGGTTGGACAGATTGCACCGGCTATTAGTATTGACTCCGGTACCTATTCGTTACCTCTATTTACTTCTAGTCTCTTGATAACCAGTGTTATGAAATCAAATTGGGACAATTTAAATAAAACCGTTGAATACTTTTATTAAAGGATTAATAAAAGTGTTTTTATTAATATAAGCCTATAATAACAGCTGTTTTCATCTCTTTTACTTCATATGAAAGTAACAAAGGCAGGTATAATTTATGAAGCGTAGAACATCACTTTTTATAAATGAGCTCCATATTAGAATTATGAAAAAGTTGAATTTCAAAAATCTAACAGATAATAGGATAAAGAATAAACATAACTGTACCCTATATAAAAAACAAAGGGTTATGTAGAGGGTAATCTTCTATTTTTAAAACGTTGCCTCATATTGCGTACCTGTCTTTATTTAAGAAGTTAGAGATTAAGAGGCTGATCATGATATTAGATAGGCAATGACCATAGCAGAATTTCAAAAGCTGCATGTTTGGCAGTGAATGGTCACGAGTTGATTTAAAAGTTTGAAGTTTTAACGTCACGTCTAAGTTTCTGTGCTTACCTGTCGCAGGTTCAGTTCCTGTGTCTTTCAAATATTTGTAATGTCTGCAGGATTTTATACTGTGCTTAGAGATATTTCCCGGTCCAGGTGTGTGCATGTGAGATGAATAATTGTGTAGGCACTACAAGATAAATATAAGTCATACTTACAAAAAGAAAATAATGCTTTTGATGGTTCTGTTTTCATACATCCTGACTATACTTTTAAAAACTAGTTAGCAACTCTGATTCAGACAGTATAACGTTAAGCTAGTTACTTAGTTTATTTCATTAGAGCTTGAGATGTTTTCGACTTCAAATATTAGATTTTATTTGTTTTTAATATTTCTTCTTGTAATGTTTTTGAAGGGACGAAAACACTTACACTTAAACCGTACGTGGCGTTTCTGTGCTTGGACTTGGATTCGAATCATGCGCGTGGCAAGTAAGTAGGTATTTTGGTCATCTGGTAGGACAAAGCGAGAAGTTTTACCATCTAAACTCAAGATAAACAGAAAGAGAGTATTCGTCATACATAATCATAAAACCCATGTCCCAGATACGTAGAATCCAAGTATTAACCGCTTTTGTTGCGTGGTTCTTTCAAGGAAATTTTAAATCGATTCCCTGGTGCTTTCTTCGTCGGGAAACCAATCCCCGAGCACAATAAGCTGGCGTACAATGGTGCCTGTTATGCCGCGATGACGGGAATCGCGACGATGCTTACAACCCTTACGAGAAGGATTATGCTATTTACGTACCCTACCTACTCGTGTGATGTTTGGAATATTGTGCATTCTGCTCTGTATTGTTGCTACACTTTTTTTATTCTTTGAACTAGTAGTGCCTGCAACTTCGTCAGATTTCGAATGATCGTGTAAGTGATTAAAATTCTAGGAGCAATAGCGTGATACATATTTATTATTACAGCTAGACTTTAAGTAGTGCAATATTGTGAAATTTTCATTAAAATCGGTGTACAGGTTTTTAAGTTCTCTTTTTTTTAAACTTTGCTCCTCATTACGATTCCTCCTGTGTCGTGGGTACAGTTTACCATCATACATGTGACATGCACACACAGCCAGACCCGGAACAACTATCTGTACATCATACAAATACATATTTGTTCCGTGCAGGAATTGAACCCGCGACACACTGCACCAACTGTATCGTCAATTAAGTTATAAGTGTTTAAACAGACATACAGTCAATTTTAGAGTTCCAGTACAGTACCTATAGATAGAGAGAACGTTATTAACAACCACTGTTATTCATCTTATTCCAGCTTACAAAAGCCTCCACGCTGGACAATTAGGTTGGTTGTGTTTTTACGTTCTCTTTTACCTCTACAGATTTAAATGCGTGATGCTTACACCCCTCAAAGTAATACGTATTTACGTACACCGCCGTTTGACGTGTTATTTATTTTTATACAACCTGTATTTAGTTCTAAATTCCTGACACTATTCGGCGAATTTCGTTTCATGTTTGGTATGTAAGGCTTCATTTGCACTGAATTTCACGCAAAACATCGGGCGTGTTCGCTTTTGGTGTTCAATTTTAGTCACCAGTTCCAAATATGATCGATATTTTTATTTTATAGCTAGTCTGTTGACGCTGAAAACGCATAAACGTACAGTCAACAACGAAAGTCCATGAACAGATAACTGGGCACTGAAACTACCCATAAATAATTGACTATAGTAGTGTACAAAACATATGAAAATGACAAAAGATGGATTTGCTCACCTCAGCCGTGGGTGTCTTAAAAAGCGACCAATAATTTAGACTGAAAAGTTACATAGTCACCAACCTCTAGCTTGCTCTATTAACCCTACACATTGTGGTCACCAATCCATTCGCCAGGCATGGTTACTTCTGATTTTGTGGTGACTTGCTTATTGTTACCTACCTGACTTTTTAACGGTTTATTGCAAAAATCATGTTCATCGGTATCCGTATCCTTACTCACCCCACTACAAAACATAAGTATGAGGTTATTTACCCAATTTTCTGTCATAGTAATCGCTCATAGTAGAAAGATTACCCAGTCAGCAACGGTGGTATCAAACCTAAATTCTACACTAGACGATCTCAGGATTTCTCAGGCTTTTTCATCGTACCCCATACTTCCACAAACACGAAATAAAAATGTACAAAAAAGTAAAAAAAATCACTGTTACCCTAATCATTTAGTTAACTTACATTAATCGCCTATAAACGTTATTGAATTCCCGTGGATTTCATAAAGCTACAGTATAATTACTTTAACGTATTTATTATATTACACCGTCACGCTTGTCACGTCCATTCATCAAAAGATTTAACAAGAGTAAGTATTTTAAATTGATTTCGGCGAGTTTCGTCACGGATCATTTCGGGCGCCCTCGGGTCCATTGTACCCTTAACGACATTACAGCCCCGACAGTCCAATGGATTGAATAACCTCAATATTACTCAGTATTACTTATCTTCTAATTTAAAGAGTTTTTTCTCGTTAAAAAAGTCGCTTTGTTGAAACCCTTTTTCTCATTGGAAAAGCGGAGAGTTGATTCGTTGATAAAATACAAAGCCTGCGACGGTATTTATCTTGTATTATTCTGTCTTTCTTTAAATCATCTTCCGTTTTTAACGAACGGAGTGGATCTAGATATCTATTGCGTTTGACTCTCTTGTTTTATGATATTATGTAGATATATCTGTCTCTCTTAATTATCGTTGAGGAGCGATTATAGCTTAGTTTGTGTAGTATTGCAGATAAGTTTTTTTTATGACGCAATATCTAGATATTGATAAGGTGATACCCTGCACCAAGCCTGAGAGTAATTTCAGACCGAAAAGTACTATTAAAATCGGATTTCTCTGTCTCCCAGTGACAAGTTCCAAATCCACCAAAATTTTAGCCTCTGTACAAGTTGAAACAAGTAAATCAGTATTCATCCTGTGAAATCCATTACGTAATATAAACTTTTTAAACATTTCCAAATAAGCAAGCAGTTCAAACGGAGCGGAGCGATAGACTTGCAAAGCGTGAAGCCCTAACTAAACACAGATCATAGAATGTTATAAAGAGGCCTATTTTTAAGTTTAGGCAATTTGATTTTGATTGATTACTTGGTCCTAAAACCTGTAGAGTATTTAATGAAAATGCTATTACCGATATCGACTCTAGAACTTTTGTAGTTGCTCTTTTTATGAATATTTCTTTAGTAAGTCTTGAAACAAGAACAAATCTTTCGTTCGATATAAGCATTCTTCGTAGAACATGAATGTTATTAGTACAAAGACAAAGTCATTTTTTTTACGATTGATTTTATCCTCTCTTTTTAATGTTCCTGCTCACTTCGCGTAGTTTTTACATATCAATATAATTATTCAGTTCATAACTGACGCACTGCTTCTCAGCACCAGCCTCTCCTTAGAATGAGAAGGGTAGGTCTTCGTAACAGAAAAATGATCCATATTCAAACACATGACACATCCAGTCTGAATATATGTATTATATCACATCTATCTATGGGTTGTAACAAGTCAAACCGTAAAAACTTTGGCGAAGATTCCTGATAAACGACCGACTGGAATAACTTTCTGTTTGTGTACTTATTTGTACTTCATTCCAGTACCAATCGATTTGTTTGCTATCCGCTGCCGGTTTCCAACGAATAGTTACCGTTACGCTTTGGTCTGTATGAAACAACTTAAGTATGAGCTAATTAATTGGAAATGGTATAAAGTTTAAAAGCTCTTATAGGTAAGTTTCTTGCAAACTGCCCTTACCTTCAAACTCACATTTGCTTTCTAATAAAATGGTCTTTGGTCGCTTTCTAACAGATTGCTATCTTTGGTCGTCAATATTTACTATTCATAATAATTATTACCTTAGGACCCGAACACACGCGCGAGCGCAAAAATACTTACGCAGACGCAGAGACGTCATTGAGAATAAAAGCCATGTAAAATGGGACACCTCAACAATGTTGATGCTAACGCTTGTATTTGTGAATGAATCTGGATTTCAAGTTGTCATCAAAAAAATATAGTGAAATTATGACAACTCTATAAGATATTGTACTTTTACTAATACAAATTAAAAAAATATATATTCCGTTGCAAAATAAACATACGCTATATCTTAGATAATACCTGTAGAGATGGGCGTTCACAAATTCTTGGGAATCAGGAAACGCGATATGTTGTTCATAATTCATTCGACGAGTTGAGACATCTTCGGAATTTATATTTTAGCTAATCCGTCGGATGCGAGACGGAGATTGCTATACATGGTGTTGTTTTATTAAGGTCGTACGTAGCGCCTTTGTTCTTGTTTAAAATATATTTTTTTCCATTTTTAATCTGGGTAAGATGTGGGTAGACGGATCATGATCCCAAAGTGCAGATGGGCAGGACACTTGGGAAGGCGGGACGGAAGGTGGACCAAGGGATTATCTGTGTGGGCAAGGGATGGAAGAATAATGCCATGAAGACCCTCAGCACGATGGTCAGACGACATCATGCAGATTGCGGTGCGCCAGATGACATTAGCTCAGGACCGGCAAAAGTGGTGTAAAAAATTGGAGGCCTATACTCAGCAGTGGGTGGCCGTAGTCCTAACCTATGCCAACTTTATGCCGGTCCGTAGACGTAGGTTCATGGAACATTGTTTTACAAATATATACGAATGGTGCCAGTGAGATATCAGTGAGCCAAATAATATTACATGCATATAAAACAAACGACGACTTATAAAAAATAACACTATTTACTCCCTGCTTGTAATAAGCACATAAACGAAGAAGTCAATCTTCTTCATTTAGATGTTTATTACAAGCAGGAGACTTCGAGGGTATATAGAATTACTCAGATAAAGTTCATATGCCAACGTCTTAACTGTCGCGTTCGAAGATACATACTAAAGTAGCCAATTAATATTACTAACAGAATGCAAAATGTTTCCAAGTATCGCGCATCATATTAATCTACAGATGTAAATGTCAACTGTGCACCACATAAATCTGTTTCTATTATTATTTCATTTTATGCTCTTGTATTTATTCTGCAATGTTATTATTTTTTCCAATTCTAGGTATGATAATTTTTTACGATACTCAATACACGCCCCTTGCGTTTTTTTCAATATTTTGAAACGTACCGTGTTTTTGTTTCATATTTTCATGCGAAATATTTTTGATGAGTTATCCTAAAACAATCGGCTGTAAACGAATTGTATCTAAACTAACGATGCATCGGCGTTGTTTTATTTCAGTGTATTTTATTCGCAAAATAATTTCCCTTCGGCGCGTGTACGTGAACGTGTTAACATCCTGTAGTTGTACGATGAGTCTGTGTGGAATCCGCCCCGCCCGTAAACCAGAACAAAAGGAGATGGGTAATAAAATTTGTAAACGTTGGAATGATACGCGCGCTTAACCCCGACTGTGCTCTTTGGCGACAAGGAATATAATGAGAATGAGGTAATTCGTCTCGTATGGCTGAGCCGCTTTGCGAAAAATCGCCGAGAAAATTGTAAATTATACCCTTTGTACGTCAGATTAGTACCATCGTGAAATATTCAGAGTCTAGCCAAGAACGTTAAGCTGACTGTTGGACCCTTTATCCGCTCAAAATATGAGCTCCGACTTAACTTTATTCGCCGTAATTATAAGCGATGTTTAGCTAACTAATTAAAAACCTTGGCCTGCTTTTAATTTAATTAGGGAATAATGATAGAAAAGGATAACTTTATAAGTATTTAAGATGTTTTGTTTCTTCTTAGAAGGAATAAAATGAGCTAAGCCTCGAAGTTTAAAACTGTCTAAAGTGAAAGTCATTTAAGTGCAGTGTAGCAAGACAGCTACGATCGTGCGCTCGTAGCACAAAGCGTAGCAGCGTAGAGGCTTAGTTGGCCGCACGCCAGCCTACCTGTTGTTACTGTCATGTTCTTAAGCCTGAGCCCGTAGGCCTCGGCCTCGGCTAACTGTTGCATGCGCTTAAGCTTGAGGAAAAAGCCGAGAAATTGCACGTAGTAGGTATTCCATTATATTAATAACGAGATTCTATTATCTGCCCAGCCCCTATTCACCCCAATTACTTCACTATGCTTAAGGACTTACGGTAATAAGTCTGGGGACAATTTAGAACATGCATGATTATCTTATTCTGTGGCATTTTATTTGAGCATTTACTGCAACGGTTCATGCCCCGAGTTTATTATTAAGAAAAATAGCAAGAAGAAAATTTGAATAATTCAACGTGACTTCATAGTGCACCGACTGTTTAAAGAACTTCGTATAATTCCAACATTTCAGGTGCAACACTAGTATATGAAAAATTCAATTGTAAATTGTTCCTTTATAAAGTACATGAAGAAATGAGATGTCTTTGTCATGTCTTAAGTAAAGCTGGCTGTTTAACTCAAATAATGAGTCGACAGTTTCTGAATCACGAAGTTCTGAGGCCGGAAAATGGTTGCTTAATTTAAGCGTAGATAGAGAGATTTATTTGTCTTTTGGTCTAAAATTAGTTCACTTTAGAACAAAGAAGATAAATATAATCTATAGTAACAGGTGTCTTCAGGCTTTTAAAACCTATATGGTGTAATATCAGCCAAGAGTACTCTAGCATTAGCGTTACATACAAAATGAAGAAGTGTATAATACTCAGCTTCTAAATCCAGTATCTAGGCTGACTGCCCAGAATGTGCCAGACATTATTCTCACTCGTCGTCGTCACTTGGCCTTTCCCTGCACCCCGTAATGCTATAAAGCTTTAATGGTGTCGGTAAAATGTTGTTGTAAGTACTTTAGCCAACCCTGCACTGAATAAAGGTGTGATATTATAATGTACTATGTACACAAACGAAAATATAATCCCATGTGACATCCCAATTCAGGTCAGCACTGTACCTAAAATATACCCACTTAAAACCGCGAACTATCACATAAGATCAACACGTCAACCCCTCATCTTACTACTTAATTCTTCCTATCCAAGATATTTTATTTGAACCACTAAGTACATTCCACCGCAAAATTCGCCCAGGTATACACGTAATCCCATATGCCAAAATAGAAATGTTTTCGTGCGGGCTTTAAACCCTTACCCAGGGGAGAGCCCTCTGTCAATATAATGCGAGGTAAAACAAAGCACGGTTTTAACTTTCATTTATTAGATTTTCAGTATTTTGTACGTTAATCTAGGCATATAAGGGTATTGCTTTCATCACGTGTATCTATTATAACGAGTATGGTTTTGACAAATAATTGAGTAGAAGCTTTTTTCAGTTAATAGAAATACGGCGTATATGCCAGATGTGACATTGATTGTAACAGTTGAGCAGAAAGACTTTGTATGCATGTTTACTGCTGTAATTAATGACCAAGTCTTGCATGTACTTCAGTCTGTGATAGCCACATAGTTATTTCTATTACTGAAAGATGCAGATTCTGTAGCAACCCTGAGTTTATGGTGCCTCGGACTTACTTTGACTACACCCTAAGTTTCAGGCTGCTACTGGATATTTTTCTACAGAATAACCTAACTCTGACTGACCTGGGGCTCGAACTCAGTACCACGACCTCACATTCTGTAGCCGCGCCTGCGTCACTAGATCAACGAGGCTGAAAAAGAAATACAGCAATCTTTATACATACATGTTCAAATGGTTAACCAACTTGTATGAGACTTACAAGTGGCAAACAGTACTGGTACTGGCAAAAAGAATCAGTATTGTTTGGAAACGTTAGACAAATATTTTATTTGCGAGTGTGCAAATGGATTCGTTCAGTCTAGTACGTTGGTAGTCCAAAGTTTGATCCAGTATTGTGCTAGCAAACATTTTAACGTAGCGCAGTACTGGTTTTTATTTCGAACTTTTTGTGTGGACCATTTATCCTGTATAGATCCAGTTCTGTTAAAAAGTAAAAGAGGTTTTAGAAACATTGTTTATTAATGTTGAACATGGTTGAAATGAAATGTTTGACATAAAATGTATCATTCGAAGATTATTTTAATAACATTCACAGACTGCGTTATTGGACTAGTGATTTGCGGACTAATTACGTAAAAAAGCGACAGCAACGCGACAGCCACGCGACAGCAATATCACTGTCATCCAATACATTATATGTCACAAAAATGACGTTTGACAGAAGTTATCGCGCGATCTACGCCTCTCGCTACATCGGTAATCAGGCTGCGGGAGCGCTGTTAATGTGTGTGAGGACCTGTGTTCGACCTCCGGTTCCGGCAGTGTTATGGGGTTTCCTCTTAGAAACTTCTCACGAACAGCTTGGAACATGGAATTGTGTCTGATAGATGGAAATACGGTATAGTATCTATATATAAGGGGCGACGTTATATATCATAGTTCCATATATGAGACTCAATAACAACTAATGTGGGTGTACGTATAACAGCACATCTCTATATAACCCTACAAGAAAAAGAGGTGCGATGTTTAATAAAAATTGTAGACTCGTATAAGACATCCAACCTTGCTGAAACTTGAAAGAGCTTACAGATTACAGATACTTCATAGTGGCATACTTTTCGCTATCTCAAGCACAGATACCACGGCGTCCATAAGATTAGCATTAAACTTTCAATCTATCATAATAAGACTTTTCGTTTGTGGTAGTGGCTAAGCGATAGGCTTTCTGCGGTACAGTTCGCGAATTCTATTTCCTCACGAAAATTATATTTGTATAACTAACAGATATTCTAACGAAGTATATGTCAACCAAAGATGCAGGAGAAAAGGAGAGTGTGGGAGACATAGTTAATTTTTTTTAAATTTAATTTCAAGTTCTGTTAACTACTTGAAAAGCTATGTTCCCACAAATAGTCCATGAGAGTCCATAATATTCAATAGCGTGCTAGATAAGCCAGCTCGTTTCAGACTACCAGCCACTCTGGCTAGTTGCCAGCAGAGTCACCTGTTGACTTGCTCGCGAATTTAAATGAAACTTTTTTTTAAGAAAAAACGGAACCATATGTGGTCTTTGTGGGAAAACAAGATTCTCGAGGTCATTCATACTACCTAACATTGTTCTGCTGTATTATCTCAATGCATTTTGCGTTTTTTTTATTTATGAACTCGCTCTTATGGCTCCTAAGATCAATGCCTCATTGGTCTAGTGACCGCAAGCGCCTGCGTGGCCCGGGTATCGTCTGTATCGAAAATCTCAGTTGCAGTCGAAGTTTAATATTGTGCATGATAGATAGATGGCACTAACCTCACCCCTAGTCCTTGTACTCAATTCTTGCAGCGGTGAAATGTGGATATAAAATAGCACTGTTTTCTGTTTAACCTTTCAAGGAATACCGCCGTAATGTCATGTTAATATTTCATATTTTATGTGTTTATTTTCGCAACATGATTGGTGACTATAATCTATCTATATAAATAAAAATCAATTGCCAAAAATGTATGTAGGCGCATAACTTCACAACGGCTGCACCTATTTGGCTAATTCTTTTTTTTATTGTGTTTGTAATTGTCAGGAAAAGGTTTTTATGAAAGAAAATTTCGGGAATATCCACCAAAAAAGGATAATTTGGATGGTATTTTTGTATGAAATTTCTCATTTTCTTCATTGGTAAATTGCACCCGTGCGAAGCCGGGGCGGCAGCCTAACTACGTAAAAAAGCGACAGCAACGCGACAACAACCTCACTGTCAGCCAATACATTATATGACATAAAAATGACGTTTGACAGAAGCTATCGCGCGATACACGCCTGTCGCTACATCGGTAATCAGGCTGCGGCAGCCTAATTACGTAAAAAAGCGACAGCAACGCGACAGCCACGCGACAACAATCTCACTGTCAGCCAATACATTATATGACATAAAAATGACGTTTGACAGAAGCTATCGCGCGATACACGCCTGTCGCTACATCGGTAATCAGGCTGCGGGTCACTAGTAATTTATATATCCCGGGCTTTTGTGTATTTTATCTGTTCCGTTCTAAATTTTAATTATTTTGTTTCAGGTAATTCCCAACAAAGTAAACAACATACTTTACCTTCGTCACTTCAAGTCATTTATAATTCAGAAGGTACCTTTTAAACTATGTACTAGGCTTTTAAATGTAAAATGATATTTATATAAAAAGGTAGTACTGTCAGTTAGTCAGCGACAAAAGAAGTTATACTTTTCAACATTTTAATACCGAATAATACTTTATTATATTGTTCATAACATAACCATAACCAAAAAATTTCAAGTTTCCATTTACTTATAAAAAAAAATCTGCTACTTTTTTCGCCGATTGTACTTTGTAGTCACTGATACCTATATACTTTACGAGGATTATTTCTAGGGTTCAATCACAGTACTTAAAAAACTAGGTTTGCTCAATTTAGCTAACTCCTGGGTTACTGTTTTGAATAATGTGACTACTGTAATCTTCACAATAGTTTTTAATGCCAAACCAAAGAATGGCTATGTACAGGTACATAATATATATAGTACAAAGTCGAAGTCAAAAAAAGAATATAGACTTCACATTCTATTACACTGATACATCATGTCCTAATGTCGACTTTTAAGTCAAAGTCAAAGTTTTTTATTTCAAGTATGCCTTTTCAGGCACTTTTAAAAAGTCGAGACTCTAGGCGCACCTACAATCTGTATTATTTTATTAGAGATCCTTCTCTTCAAACAATCAATTTAGCCTATTTTCGTTTGCTAGGTTTAGCTTTTCTCCGGCTTCAGCATCTAGTCGTTCAACTGTGTATAGCTAGGCGTCTTGCATTGCCTAACCTAGTTATGATTGGTTAAGTTACCAAATTCCCTACATGTTACAACAGTCAGGCTTTTTTCCCAAATATCATCAAAACATTGACTGTCAACACTCCGTCCTCCCCCAATCAGACACCATAAAGACAATATCTTATTACTTACCCTACAAAACACGGCACATAAAAATCTCTAACATTGTACACCGACGAGCTTTAGTGCAGTTATTAACAATTTTATGTTATTCCCCGTGAAACACGGTCGGGAAACGTTACGAAAAAATGTTATATAATTCGAAAAATTCTAATTAAGGTGGGCAGCTGGCGCTCTGCTTTTTTTTAATTTTCTCTTCGAACTACGCCGTCAGATGACGCGAAGGATGTTCCAGGCCCTAAAGTAACAACAAAGTTGTGACCTCCTTTATCTTGTGTCACATCCCCCTTATTTTTATTCATCGTCCACGCTGCCGTGTTTACGAAAATTAAAAAGAAACATTATTTAGCAACAAACCATCTCGTTCATACTTTATTTGCTTTATTGATGACGTCAAAGGTATGGCGTCCATTTCTCTGTATGTAAAACATTTAAAAGTAACGAATAATATCTGTGGTATAACACCGAACACAAATAAACATAGTTACATTTAAAACAAGTTTGTTATTTAAAATCCGAACAGAGATGGATGTTACATGGTGAATAAAATAAATATTAAATCGTTCGGTACCTACTTCCATTTGATATTTAAATTTAAAATATTGACATAGCTCCCATTGCGCGTATTCGATTACCGGTTTTCAATTCGTTTTAACACAGCTACGGCTTGGCCTGAGGGCTTGCAGGGGAACATACGGATCATAATTTACGAGATTCACGAGCGGAAACAATGTCCCAAACAAAATTGATAATGAAAACAATTTCACATCAGAAATTTAATCGAATTACGAAGTTTAAAAATGGGATCTCGCATTCCCGATCAGTGTTACGCGCGCAAAAAGAATTTATTAGCACCAACGGTGACTTGATTAATATTAAAAATTAATTAACTCTCCTTTACGTACGTTAAACTATAGTCTCGGATTTTATTTAATATCTTGTCGGCTCATTGAATTTTAATCTCCAATGTTCCAAAAAGTAGGTAGAGTTGGTTTAAAAGAGACCCATATCTTGTTAATTAAATCTACTCAGTGGGGTGCCTTCAGGCGGCCGCTCGCATCTTCTTTGGCTGCTTTTATAAATGCTGCCGAATTTCAGACATAGGCAAGCTTTAATTTAAACTTGACTTAAAGGGCGCTTAAAAGTATTCGTGTTTATTTAGCTTAGTATTATAATAATAACTGGTATACAATGACGAAAGATTTTGTCGTTTCCTTTCCAAAATTTCTTAAGGAATTTTCAGTTTTGGCGACAAAACATTATTTAGCCAATATAAGCGACATTATATTTAGTTATACATTCATATTTTCTACCTTTTGAATAAAGGAATTAAATACCTGATTGGCGAGTCAAATTTAATTACAGCTGTTTATTATTTAAAATTGTTTGCTTTGTACTTGGAGAATGAAGCGTTGAAGATGTCAAGCCCCTCCAAATTCCATCCATCTTCAGAGGTATCGGGGTTAATTTTCGTTATTAATAATTATTACATAATTTTAATATAGTAGTTTTAAATGATAAATTACCATACATACATCGTAAAAGTTTTCTGAGTCATTTATTGGTTGTTCTCATATTGTTGCACATCAGATTTACGTAATTTTAACCGCACTAATCATCTTAAAAAAATAATTGAAAAAAGACAGAAAATATTTTAAACACTTATAGTCGGCCGTTGTCATGTTACTCATTTCTTATCATTGTTATTAAAGATACTAAACTCATTTAGTTATAATATAACAGGATCAGTCTAATCTACTAAAACCGTGACTAGTAAGTCTACATGTACAAAGTTATTGCCTAACCATTTGAAATAAATCTTTAAGTTCAAATCCCTCACAACAAGACATGAAAGCGTACTCCATACTTCCTTTCTACTTTCAAGTCCAGGCCATATTAAACACCAGGCTGCTACGGAAAATTTCCATACAGAAAAACCCAATAACATATATCCGACCCGAGTATAGAATCCCAGACTTTACATTGCGACCAGTAAATCAGTGAGGTAGTCCACAAAATTATACTTCGACGTATTTATGAAGTGAATTGTCTGAGCTATATGAAAGGAAAGCTTATAATAAAGAAAGTTAACAAAGCGAGAGATAACCGAATTAAAACCCTTTGTTGGGTCGGTCAGCTAACGGACGAAGGCTGATGGATCGGCTCCACGATTAAACTGAGATTAAAATTCATTAGCCATATGAGATCCTTGGGCCCAGACAAGATATCAATAGCACCTTAATGAGGTTGTTATGTTAGAAAATTTGGGTTTTACACTGGGATTTATCAACGTTATATTTGATGTATAATGTCAGACAGGCGGAGGATAGTTTTAAGGTTAAACATGATAGGTTTTTGTTTTTCAGTAACCAGAACTTTGCCACCTTACGAATATTACCCAGTAAAACCATAGTAACAGAAGTCCAAAGCCGTAGGGCAAAGGTGCATGTAGGTACTGTCGATCAATAAAATTTCGCTAAGGTGTTTTAAGAGTTTGTCGCCATTCATCGGGCACAACTTAAGTTTTCCATCAGATAATAAATATTAAAACGTATATTAAATAAATGAAAAGGCAAATTCAAGATTTACTTTTAAAATAAATAGTGTTCACAAAAAAATCTGTAAATTGGAAATGAATTTATTCTGATGACTATTCTTAATCCTCACAGGATTTAGTTAGACGTAAAAAATATTATATCTTCCTGAGCGCATTGTCCACACAGTTTATCATATTATTTGTATTCGCTACAGTTTAATAAATTGGAAATATTTTCCAAAAGCCTCCAGTTTCATAGTAAAAAGGACTATTTTAGTTTCGACGTATGGTAAATATGGTGTGTTTAAATATTAAATATCTGTTGGAATCGAACACGAGTCCTCTGCGCTGGCGTGTGTCGCCAAACTTGTTGATTTTTGATATTCCTTTTTGATGCGATATGCAATCGTTTGAAGTAAATATGGAAAAGAATTTATTATACCATTTTTATTTACTGGATTACATCGGAAATACCGATGGAATACATTGACAGTGTTTATGTAAAGCGGGGATTTTTCAATGAAAATATTAAATCCAGTTTTGTGTAAAAACAAATATTGGAAAAAGTCAATGTACCCACGTCTCTGATATACTTTTAATTTTAAAACTTCCTGGAATTACCTACGCTTTTGAAAACCTACTTTATTTTTTTTTATTTGTGTAGTTGTAATCTGTACGAAGCGGCAATGCATTAATACCGTCCGAAGGCTTAAAATTCGTTCTCGTTTTTTATATAAAACGTACAGTCAGCGATATAAGTTGATGAACATTTTTTCATTCTGAAATTGATTTATCATGTAGATAATTATTGTTCTTACCTCTAACCATCTGAGTAGTCGACAAGGTTACGCTATTCTAAAATAACAATTAAATACAGAAAGGAATCAAAGAAAGATTTACTTAATTTAAAAAAATAAAAAAACCTTACTCTTTTTACAATGATCAGCTACTTTTTTCGTTGACTTCACTATGCATCATACACCAGAATCTGTCATCTTGGAAAAAAACAAGGTTGATGTAAATTTTGACGACAGAGTCAAGATGTATATCAAGTCAAGATTAACAGCTTAGCCACTGCTATGCGATTGGCTTTCTGCTCTACGTTTCACGGGTTTGATGCCCGCCAGAAAATCATTTTGATTCTCAAAATCAATTTGTATGATTTACCGATATAGGAGAAAGAGAAGTGTGACGACATAAAAAAAAATCTGAATATCGCTGTCAGTCAACAACTTATTCTGCAACAAAGATGCGAGTTCCCGGTTTTTGTTTGTCAGCCCGCATACCGCCGCCGCAGCCGACCTTTTCACACTCTTGTTTATGATTAAAACCAGATTTATTGTGCTCGTTATAAACACTTATAGCATCATCCCAGTAGGGTAAGGCAGAGGTGTACTTTTGTATATGTATACTCACATTTCGCCGACAGTAAAAAAACCAATAAGAAATATGTTTACTTATACTTCAGATAATATTAATATAAGGATAATCTATACATATAAATAAAATTGGAGTGTCTGTTTGTAATATTGAAATAACCGTTTTTTACTACATGCATATGAATATATATACGGTACACCAAAATATTTTTTTATAAAATTTTTGTCTGTCTGTCTGTTTGTATAGGCTAATCTCTGAAATGGCTGGACCGATTTTGACGGGACTTTTATTGGCAGGTAGCTGATGTAATAAGGAGTAACTTAGGCTACTTTTATTTTAGAAAAATTCTTTTATTTTAGAAAAAAATAGGGTTAAGTGCATTTGGTCTCACTAAAAAATAAATCGTTAAGTTCGGACATCCACGCGAACGAAGTCGCGGGCACGGCTAGTTTAGTAATATTTTTCTAATTAGGTACTTATCATATTTGCGAAAAAAAAAAAAACTTTTTACTGCTAAGCATGGTGAAGACAGGGTTGCCCGCAGCATATTATTTTCACAGCTACAGAAGAATGGAAATTATTTAGTAATATTTTAATAAGTTAATAGGGATGTAAGTCTATTATTAGAACTTTTCATGATTATATAAAAACACTGTAGGCCTATCACAACTCATTAATTCCAAAACCTACGTTATCTGAAAAGCGTCTCAAAAACAATATGATTATCGCAGTTCAATCATTTGAATGCCAAAGAATACTTATTAACATTACATGACGTCTATCGCCGCTGAAAGGGTTAAACATCCATCAACATTCGCACATTACGGCTTAATCCATCTGTCAACATTCTCAGTGACATTTTAAAGAAATTACAGCCTTCAATACTTTGAAAAGGATTATATATCGTAGGGCACTCTAATTTTCGTATTATAAATTAAATGGACACATTACAGTTCTACGGTAAATGTGCCCCGGGCAGGAGCCAGTACAAAGGGGCCGACCGGGCTCTATTATTGAAAAAGGGGTGATCAAAGCCAAACGATACGTTTTTCATATATTGTAGTCCTTTTTCTATTTCTGTTTGTACAGGTGTATTTCGAGTACGTTCAGAGACGTAACGTTATTAGACTGATGTGCTCGTTCGTTTATGTTGTCGGCAAAATAAACTGGGTTTTAAAAAGTACGAATACGTCATTGTTTGGTATTCGCTGTGAAAACATTGTTTGTTTCGGGGGAAACAGTGTTGTTCTAACTTTTTTGTGCAACATTATTACTTAATAGAACCTCTACAGTAAGCTGTTGTATCTCGCGTAAGCCTTACCTAGCCAAAGGCTGTACTTAATGTAATGTATAAAATAAATGGCGCAGAAAATATTATGTTTGCTGCATTAATAAATAGGTCAACTTTACATTTATTTCTCTGAATGTTTACTAGTTCGAATTGGCTGAAATCAACCCGTTAATCTCTTGAAAGCATGAATAATATTAATGGATGTTACAATAATGCATTAAATGGTATTATGAATGTAACATGAATATTAGTAAAATGCATGAAATACATGGAATACATGTAGGGTAAATGGAATACATATTCCAGTTAAAATATAAAACACCCGCGAGCCTATGAGCGTGCCTCAAGTCATAAGCGAGTAGATATTATTCAAAAGAATATTTTTTATCTGTGCCTCTGTCACAGTTGGAGAACGAGAACGCGAACGCAGCCGCACTACCTTTAACAGGAAAT
This sequence comes from Shargacucullia verbasci, assembly GCA_947562105.1. Taxonomy (NCBI): domain Eukaryota; kingdom Metazoa; phylum Arthropoda; class Insecta; order Lepidoptera; family Noctuidae; genus Shargacucullia; species Shargacucullia verbasci. The sequence goes on along the minus strand of OX387285.1, from coordinate 10,407,018 downwards.
TTACATAACAGATGAATAGCGACTCGTGAAGTAGTGAGCGTCAGACGCATTGCAACAGCTAAGGTGTCAAAATGGAGCGAAATATTCTAGATACACAATATCTTTGGCTCACCAAAAGTGTTCAAATATAGTGGAACAACCGTCGCAAGCATAATGTCTAATAAAAAGGTGCTTGTTCATGCCGTAGTGGATAGATCAGTCAACATTGGCATAGTATCAAGGCTGACCGCCCAGGGTGGGCTAGACCATTTCAAAAGTTGTCACTCGTAGAGGCTCTTTTCTTGAACTCCCAGTATATACTAAAGTTTTGCTGTACGACAGTACGATTAGTTCTGTGTTTTGGCAATGTACATTTTAGATAGATGTCGAGGTGTACTTATCATACAAAAAGTTCCTCAAAATATACCGACTCGCTTATGAATTAACCCTGTTCACCTGCACGGCCATTGGTTTTCATATTACCGTATGCTGCAAAATAAATAAATACTATTAATATGGTGCATTCGATTTTTCTCTTGTATGACAGAGAAATATTACACGGAGTATACAAGCCTCGTTATTCAGAAAGCCTTCCCGTGGATCCAATTAATTTGATTTTTATAACTGTTGTAATGCAATTAAGGGAATATTTTAACAAGTTTTTGTACCGAAAAATATCGTTCGAGATTCAAATTTTCAACTTAAATTGTTGTGGTAATAAAATAACGACTGTTTTTTTTTTCAAATATTAATGAAACCCTCAAAGATTTTAATGTGTTTTTAACCAAGATATATTCTTATTCAGGCTGACTTATTATTGTGTAATTTAATAACTTTCTATACTAAATCTTCCAAACACCAGTCCGTTTTAAATCCGTTATTGCCTCAATACACGTATCTATTATAATACGTTAATACTCAAGGATTAGGCTGAAATCCAATACAAAGTACATATGTACCTATTGCTTGAAGACGCATACGTCGGTAGTAGGCATTCACTAAGCCGCTACATCCTTAAAGGTATATGATACTGTGATTTGCGAAACTACACTCATAGCATTTAATAAAATCAATTATTGTTAGACAGTTCCTGTCCACTGTCTAGTGTTCTGAATGAAGTTGTTCAGACTGTAAAATTATACTTCCATTATACATCACTATTTTACTGCCTTATTGGTCTCGCTGTTACTGACGGGACTGGTGAGCGTTAAGATCAGGCAAAATGTTATTTTGTACAGAAATACTTATTTTTCTTAGACTAATATCGATTTTCGAGCTTGAAGTGGAACTGGGCTGGTCACATCTGCCACACGTCCGATGAGTTGTGGGCAAAACACACTTTGTGGAGCACATAAGGCGTTAGACGACGTTGCGGCAAGCCCAGAAGATGGCGGGACGAGCTAGACACCTGCTGTAATTGGCCGCTGAAATCTTTAAAACGAGATGAGTGGAACAGAGGTAGGGAGGCCTATGCTCTGCAGTAGGACAACCACGGCTGAAAATAATAATAATATCGATTTTGACGAAATATAATTCCAACAAAAATAATTTTCCGACTGTTTCGAAAACTACACGTGAAATATCTACAATATACTCCATCTACCTATGTATGTTTCTCTTTAATTCTGTGTTCGGCGTTACACTGTGATTTCAGTCAATATAGAACAAAAGGTGGTACCGAAATTGTTTCGTATTTATTCGCTCCGAGCGTACTGTCTGTTACTGACTGACTATGTTATTAATAGCTTCATATATTGGATGTATTTCTGTTTAAAATAGTTGTTTCTGTTAATATTTATTAAGGTTTAGGTACCGTTATCCCGTGACCAAAGATCATTTATTATACTGAAGAATCATAATACACTACCCAAAGGCCGCATACCCTTCAATAGGTTATGACCCGTAATGGTATTTGTAAGTGCAAAAGACTACACTATCATAATAAAAACTTAACATTTTTCCATGTAACAAAACTTCGAAATTTCACCTTACTATGAAATCCAGCAGAACTTTATGGCAAATGAAGAAAAATTGTGAAAAGCGCCGAAGGTCGTGTCCTCGACGAAAATAGGGGAGTAAACTTATAGGAGCCACTACATCACATTCTTTCTGACGGCGAATATTCACTTTGTTTTATAATAAAATGCTTTTCCTCTAAAGGTAAAATTTATAGAACCTCTTACAGAAATACCAACGTTTCTTTTTAAAATTTTGTGGCTGCATAGATCTTAAATCAAGATGTCAAGATGGGAGATGGTATCCTCCATTAAGCTAATATAATGACTTACCTACTGAGATTATCAATTGGTTTTCTAACGATTGTGCCCTGAAGTTAGTATATTAATGTAGGCCTTTTTCTAGAAACTGATGTATTCGGCTTGATATTTCGCCAAAGCCGTTATTGAGTCCTATTACTGGGCAAAGTTTTTAATTAATTGCTGCTACTGAGAATTTTCATACCGAAAAAATAACATAACACTTAGCCCGACCCGCAGCCTTATTACGTAAAAAAAGCGATAGCAACGCGACAGCCACGCGACAGCAATCTCACTGTCAGCCAATACACTATATGACACAAAAATGACGTATGACAGAAGGTATTGCGCGATCTACCCCTGTCGCTACATCGGTAATTAGGCTGCCGGGAATAAATCTCAGAACCTGACTCTCAACAATTTCCTTTACAACCATAAGACGAATAAGTTTGTAATTATTTTTGATATTTATTTACTGTAACGAGAGATATAAAAGCATAACAAGCATATTGAACAAACGGAACACCTCATAACATAGCCATAGCCATAGATCGATCCATCAAACAACAATGGAAACTGCCAAAACACAAACAATATACAAACTCAAGAAGTTACCTCTCAATAACGTTAAAAATGAGTTCTCAAATAGCAAGGAAATTGTTTTTCAACCCAACATCGGTACATCGGCAAAATGAAAAGTTTCCCTATCAGCCCACTGACACATCGATTGGCGTTTACATCTTTGTTGGAGAAATTGTTCGAGATCATGCAAAGCAACATAGACCTTAAGTCGTCGACGGAGCCTAAAGACGTCTTTAAAGTCGCTTTTTCTGTGTTGATGGAGTAGACGTTTGCGAGCTGCCATCCGGCTATTGGTAAGCAATCCATCATTCGGGAGTGTGAAAGGAACAAAAGCTATATAGGATAATATCACATCTAAATATGAGATAATATTAAAGCCCGTTCTCACAAGGTATTATTTACAGTTTTTACAAAATAGTCATAAAATGGGTTATAAGGGATTCTTTAAAATTAGATACTATGCCTGTACATTTCCGCTGTTGAAAATGAACCTCTCATTCAATTGAAGGGCCATATCATAGAATATGGGATATCTACGTTTGATCTGGTGATAACTCACTGCTATATGTTATTATTATTAACACAGAAACACAGTGCTGCCTATTTTTTACTATGAACCACAGTGGCTAGTATCATATGAGTCAGTAGTCAATCAACTTTTATGATAAACTCGGGGAGTGGAACTGGTCAATTCTTAGGCGAGAATCACATGAATATCACGATGTTAATACGCTACCGATAAAAAGACGTGCAAAATATACTCGCATATCACGTTAGTAGTGATTATTTTTAAATGACGGCGAATAATGACCTTTATTTACTTTTAAGTGAGATGAAGCATTAGAGAATCGATTAAATCATAATCGATTACAATGATGGCTAGGTATGAGGCGTAATAGGTGGCATGGCTCGTAGGTGTGGTGTGCAAGTAATTGCTTTCATTGACATGCCGGACCAGGAGCCACGCGGAGAATGCCTATGCAATTAATCGGATACAACCGGGAACGGGTTTATGGAGCGCTACACCATGCAGCGCAGTGTTGACGTTCCTTCCTCATCATTGTGTCTTGATGAGTTCCGAGCGTCGGATCGCCAGAACATCGAGGGATATGCTTCTAAATTTCAGACGCGTTAAGCCAACATTTGTTTCATGTATATTTCTGCACGAGACGGCTGGGATGGATTATGTGTGGAAGACAGCCTCCATTGGATCACATTAATCTGAGTTGACATAAAATCTGGTATCTAAATCGCTCTGCGTAATAATAAAGAACAGGTTCCGACAGACTATTTTTACGAATAACGTCTACATAGTTAGAAGGTGTTGTAGGCTAACCTGTGGTTTATGAAGTATTAAAGATGTCAATATTTCTCAGCGCTTACGGGAGTTTCATGGATAATTTGTTTTTCTTTGATTTTATGATCGGGGAATGTTTTTTTTTGTGTTATTCAAAGAACACTTCAGAACACTTTCAAAATAATATTTTATTCATATAGTTTATGAATTTGTGAAATAAAAATGTCCATTCTAAAGGAATGCTTGTAAGCATTGTTTCATATTTAGGCTTTACTTTGAAATCTAGTTACTTTATACAAAAATCTGAGTGATATAAAATATTCATTTATGTAAAGTTGTGTAGCCTTTTATTCAGAGCATTCTAAAGTGAAAAAGAGTGAATATCAAAATGTACTTTTTATATGACAATTTTATGGTTGAAGTGTCGAATCTAGAGCTCTGTCTGCTCAGTTTCAGACGAACTAATATATGTTTAATCAGAATTTTTGATATCCGACTGATAGTAAAATTTTATATCCAATACATAAAAGTACCTTGATTTACTCGTAGCTCGGCAATTTCATTTAAACATTTTCATTCACACAAAGCAGTGACAGCTTTTACTTGCGCTAGGTTTATCTTCATCTCGCGCCTGACCAGATAAAATACGTATGGATGATCTGGTCTCGAGATCTTGGCGCATGCAGTGCAGAGTTTGAAACGATACAAAAGTGAAGTGAGCATATTATGTATGTTAGCCTCTGTCAACGCTTCAATAAAAGTGTAAGAGGCGCTGTACCGCCTCCTCAAATGGAACTCTATAATTATGTATTGTAGGTTCACCGTAGGGCATCGAATGACAGAATTACCTGATATAGCATCACGCAGAGGTGTACTATTGAAGTCCCATGTAATAGAGATCGAGCCTATTGCCATCTACCGGGCACAGTTCCAGACTCCGTGTTGCTACTGAGAATTTCAATACAGAAAGACCCAATAATACCTTGACAGGATTCAAAATTTAAAATTCATACCTTAAACTCTTTTTCATATACGCAAATAAAGATTATTTAAGCAAGGAAATGTATAGAAAAAACGTGTTTGCTTCTGAACCTTAACGGTCAAACGAAATAAGCTGAAACGGGTTGAAGAAATGTTATACAATATAAGTATTTGTGTTGTGGTAGCCCCTTTGTCTAGTGTACGTCCAGCAGTCGTAAAGACGGATACAAAACTGACGCGAGCGTATGATGCACCTATATCCTGTCAATCTTTCCGTTCAAGCCAAACTGACGGAATTCGACCGCACATATGACGGCCTTTACAACAAAGCAGATACATTAAGTTTAGATTACAGTTGCAGCGTAACTTGTCAAGTATTAGGTCCTGGATATACGTACAATGCTCGGTATAGGTTACATTCCAATGTCCATTGGTTGATTACGATTGTACTTTGATGGGCCTTTTGTATACAAATGAAGCTTTGGACGTTTGATAGCCTGCGTGTGCATTGTATTCAGAATCTAATACCGATGAGGTACAAATTAATTGGCAGTTGCATTCGATACCCACTGTTGCAGATAGTGTTACTAGATTCGTCTGTGGCATCCGCGGCGAACGCGTATGGACGTACCATTAAAGATTTTAGTTTTCCAGTCCGAAAAAAATCGTTTCGACTATTTTACTTCTATACCTACCGTATTTTTTTTCCAAGCTTTGTATTTGTTTAACTTTTATGCTTTCAATTATGTCGACTCCCTCATAGGTTTTGTGGTCGCAAGTGCGTCTGTTGAGCGTGGGCAAAATATTTTTCAGTAGCAGCACGGAATCTGGAACTGTGCTCGGTAGATAGCACTGGGCTCGCTTACTATTACTTGGCACTCAATAATGACATCGCCGAAACGTGGGTGTACAATAGTACTCCTCTGCCTAACCCTTTGGGGAACACAGGCATGATCATATTTTTTTAATTACTAAATAAGGGTGCGTAAAGAGAGCCTCCCCGAGTAACGTACCTACTGAGGCATTGTACGTTCGGCGCACTGGGCAATCGCCGAGCATCGTTACACCACTAAGAAGAAAATAAAAAGAATGAATAAATTGTATTCTGCCACGAACATTCTTTTCGTATCGCAACACCTTGCATAAACCTGTTAGAACAAGATATCTGCCATGTTCTAGGCTAAATGTCAGGCTAAAAATAAACCAACGAGCTATCGACACATATTCCAGAATTTATGACTCCAGGATTATGAGTTAGATGCGCCTGGGGACAGCCCTGGAGTGGTCACGACCCGTTTGTCATGTGAGATGCTAAAGTACCGAGCATGTTTAATAAAAAAGAAAAAATATTTCGGGCTGGCGATAATATTTCTGTTAAATGTTCATGTCCGCTCCGAATTGAATATAGTATACATGTATGTGACATTATATTTTGTTACTACCATAAAAAACATGGTTTATAAGCAACGCAGAAACGACCGTAGTTTAGGTACTCCTTAGAGTGTTCTAAAGTATTCTGTTTAGTTAGTAACTTTGGAAAGATTCGGCTGTCAGAAACAATTCATTTCATAACATAACATAGCATCGCGCCTACATCGCCCGATAGTTTAAGCAAAGGCAAAGAACCGGACACTACAAAACTACAGGGTGCTACTGAAAATCTTCGAACAGAAAAACTCACTAACACTGTCGACGACTAGACCAAAAAGATTAGCCTAGTAACCGACCGACGCGACAGGCGTAGATTCGTCATTTTTGTGTCACATATGTATTGCCCGACAGTGAGGCTGCTGTCGTGTGGCTGTTGCTATTTCTAGGTAATTAGGTGGCACAATTAATAATATGAAATGTTCATATTGTGTTCAAAACTAAGTACTTTAGTCAGTGGAAACATTTATGACTATTTATATGCTCATCTTGTTCAATTGAATATGAATTGCAATACTAAGTTGCGAACTGTTGCTGTTGACTCAGTTTAGTGAGATGCCTGGCTCAGTTTGCGGAGCATACTTGCCCTCAGGGCAAATGTTGGTCTAAAACTCAATGTCGTCATAAGCCGGGGTAATGTTAGTTTTCCGTTTGTCTTCCTCACTACAGTTCACGTAAGCTCAAACTGGTAAGTTATATACGTTTTGGAATCTATGCAACTCATCTTCTGTTTGTCTTTGAGATAAAGAATAGCTTAGGTTGTTTCGAGGAGACGATTTAGTTTGTCTCGTATCTTTTGAAGTTGAAGTGTGGGGCAACGTTTTTTTTTTTTTTTTTTTTTTTTTTAAAAAAGAAAAGAAAGGTAGATTTATTTTTCATTGCATGATTTAAGTCTACATGTCACTTGATATCTATGTGTCTGAAAATATTTCTGATGTTTTAAATTTATGTAGTTGTGTGGATAGTCTGAGTTTTTTTTACTACGCTATCGGTGTGAACCACTGTGCAAAATATAATTATGAAATAACAAATCTCGACTCGACTCGCACCTCTTTAGTTCTTTTGCCGATCAGAATTTTATTATATATTTATTTTATCTGTAAAAGAATACGTCGAGTGGAAACCTGAACAGCTAAGAGAGCTCCAAAAGGTTCTCATTGGTGTGTGCAGTCCGCGAACCTGCACAAGGTGAATTAAGGCTTATTTATCGCTTTTCAATCTGAGATGAGACCCAAGCCCAGCTCTGAAACATTAATGAGTTGATTTATTATAGTGTGCTATATAATAATAAACATAGAACTAGTTTTATGACATCTTTATTTAAAACAAACAAAAACTACGGCATAAATATATTCTCGAATTCTTGTTCGATTTCAGAAAACACATAATTCTTATGATCCGTTAAGAATACATAAACTAGTTTCGACACAATAAAAAAAAACAATATAAATATCAGAAGGGTGTGTCATATACAGAGGGTATTCAAATTGAAAAGCTTTTGACATCGGAGGTTGGTTACATTACACCGCAATCTAACTTGCCAAATTAATTTATGACAACACAATGGCAATTTGGGGAAAGAATGTCTGTTGCAACTGTGGAAGAGTTTGAACTTTTATTTCATTATAAATTAATCCAATATATGAAAGATAGTCTTGTCTTCTTTAGAAAAAAACATGTTATAAATCACATTACTATCGATAAAGAACTGTTTGTGAGTTAGATGATGCGCTGATTTGGCTGCTGGAAACTAGACGTTTTCCAAGGAAATTTAAGATTTTTTTCTTTTCTTTATTAAAGAAACCAAAGACCTTATATTTCAATATTTATATTAAAATTCATAGTAGGTACGTAAGTAAATGTAAACTCCTATTTTCTAAACGATTCATAAAGTCCACCCTTTATCACATTAAATCACGAACAAATCCTTCTGAGTTCACAGCTAAAATCAAACCGACTCATCTTCATTAACCCACTGGTAGGACAGAATCTGTTACCAAAGCAACATCTTACTCTGTGACATTGTTTTTGTTTCAAGATTCTCGACTTGCCCGATAAACTTTTAATGCGTTTTTCACTTCGTTATGAAATATTTCAATCGTTTTAATTAGGTCCAACAGCGGCAAATATCTCGTTACAGAAGAATATTTGTAAGATATAATTAGCAGATTTATTAAACTAATTATGTGAATACTTTAAGTCGTAACTTTTAGTATGCACCTAATTTCGCCAGTGTAGCTGAGATTATGGGTCATTATTGCTTTATAGGTATAGAATGAAAAGGGTTTGTTTGTATTTCTATGCATTTTATAAATACAGTCTACCATAAAAAAGTTGAACATGATTTAGCGTTTTCGTAGGTAGACATATTTAGACTAATCGCGCATACAAAACGTTTTTTTTTTGTATGAAGGTAAATTAGACCTAATTCTGTGCAAATATTGCGTCACATTGGTGTTCTCCATATTTTTTGGTTTACTGCAATACTCATAATTTGCTCATACGTGGAGACAAGGTCACGGGCCTTTACCACTTCTATAACAAATTCGAAAAACAAGGACAACTCACTACATCAGTATTCAATAACCCAACTATCTTGTTTCGTTATACATAATATATTAGTTATGTATTTAATTTCAATGAATATCTCATTATAATGTAATTATATTCATGTCATTACACATTTAATCAGGGTGCGCACTGGGCAAGTATTGATATTAATTTGTAATTAAATATGAAGTGTTAAATATCCAACGATATTGTTAATCGCTTGGAAAATACAACTCAAACCGACAACACAAATAATTATAAGTTATATTTTTAAGTTGAGTCGCTACACTTAGGTATATATACGGTCGTCGCTATATACTTCCCTCACTAAAGTGAACATGTTATATGTTTACCTATTTATAAAAAAATCCGGTGTGCGTTTGGTGCGTGTTCTAAATTCTTCTTCTACGGCTTGATCAATTTTTCTATTACTGTATCAGAGACATTTTTTTTACTCTTGATAAGCACTCGTTTGACCACTATCTCAACTGATGGTAAGCTATGATGTGGTCTAAGATGTAGCACGCTTGCCTAGAAGTAACTTATACCTATTACTGTATCAGAGAGAAAAACATCCTGTAAACAAAGAGGTGTGAAAAGTATATACTATAACTATTCTGTAAGTAAGAAAGAAGGGTAAGTAAGTAAGAAGGAAGATTAGTATGATAAGGATATTCTAATATTGTAAGCGACGACATTTTAAATTCTAAGAACTGAAGCAAGTCTCGCTTCAAAAGACAGTAATGAGACTGAGAAATAGAGAGACTCTTAGAAATATCGTCTCCTCATGTAAATTGAATATGTTAACAAACATGCAACATAATTGCAGAAACTTATTGAAACAACAAACGGAACTTGGCTTTGAATTGACTTGCACAATACAACTTGCCATCCGGTTGTTTACCGTAACTTAGTACAGTACTGCACCGCCGTGATTGCAACTTAATCGCCAACTTAGCGCTTAGAACAAGTTTTAATTCTTAAGGTATTGTACAAACTTATTATTTGTTCGCAATAGCAGGCATTGTTAGTCGTAGCTGCACAATTAGTCGCGGTCTGTGCAATTTGCCTTATCAGTGGAGTTATGTGCGAGATTAAAGAAAGTTATTCGTGTGTAACGTAGGAGATATTGTTGGAATCTTTTTCTTAGATGTTCCGACTAGAATGACTGAGGTACCTACTAAGAATGGTGGAACACTAAGAGAATTTTATTTTACAGACTTACATTTGAGAAAAATCTAAAAAGTAAGTCTGTAAATTAAAATCCTTTGTCTTTAGTCTTGTGGTCCCAAACGTGACTGCTGATCGTCCTGGGTTCGATTCCGTGTTATTGGGTTAAACTGCATTGAAATTTTCAGTAGCAGCACGGAGTCTGAAACTGCCCGGTAGATGGCAATAGGCTCGCCGCCTATTACATGGGACTTAATAATGGCATCGGCGAAATGTGGGTGTACAAATACACCTCTGCTTAATCCTTCGGGGAAAACAGGTGTAATGCTCTGTATGTATGTATGTACGTAAACTTTCTGTTATTTTCTACACAGTTGTAAGATTCTTGAAAAAGCTATTGGTATACACGACTTGAAGCTACCGCTTGAAATGTACGATGTTACCTGCAAACCTGTACCAATGTACGTTATTACATATAGATAGAGCGATATATATATAGATGTGTTTATTGCAGCACTTCTATAATAAATACAATTTCGTTAATGTGCATACCTGTTAGATAAAAAACCGCAAACAGAAAATACATTTTTAATTATTCACTCTGTTTAAGCTCTTCAAGAGTCAACACTCGTTATATATCAAATTCATCTATCTTTTCAGTGTTGCAGAGTATGACGTTGCACGCATACATTTTTTTTGTACTCAACAGCTGAACTGGAAGTCTACTACCATTTCTCCTCGATTCTCGACCATACTTAATAGCAGCCAAAAATGTATGAAAATATTGTTCACGCGTTTACAATAGTTCACTCTAATGCGCGCGCACGATTTTTTCACACATTTCTGGCTTAACGGTAACTACGATCGAGTTCGAGGTAAACCCGTACTAGGGGTGCTGCCGTCAGCGGTGACGTCATACCACAGGTTCACGTCATTTCCCCTAAAAATAATAACTGTACATAATTCAAGAGAGTTTGCAAGCGAGCGCTTTGCAGACTTTGTGCTTCACCGTGAATTATGGTTAAGAAAAGCTGTAATAAATTAACAACAATTCTACGTCTCGTGGATGTAAGGAAATTATATTGTGCGCCCACGCTTACTTATGTCTGCATGTCAGGATGGATGGGAAACACATGCATAACGTGTTATTTCGGTATGATTATAAGTATGGTTTTAGAAGTTCTAGTTTTCAGGAATTAACGCTCTAAGTATTGTTAATAGATTCTGAATAATCTAATATAAATATTGCGATGGCTAAAAATGAATTTGACTAAGAAATAAACTGTCAAAATATTATATTTCGAATCTAATAAATTTACATCCCGTTGCATATGCGCAGGTAAAGATTTCTCATTGTAGTCTATTTGTAGGAACGTCAACGGAACGGATCGGTTGGAAACCATACATTTTATTGGTTATTAATCAACCATGAGATTGACAGGCTGCTATCTTTGAGAAATCATGTTACTACACTCAATGGCAATGTAAAGGAGACTTTAAACCACAGTGTTAATAACAACTAGTAACACTGTTAGTAACAATTTAAATAACATTTTACATAACAAAATAAAATGTTTTATACACTGGACATTGTAATTTAATTATGCGTTTGTTGCATGACTAATTTTACGAGAGTTTTTTTAATGTCATTTTAACGGCAAATCATGTTGGAAACACTAACCACGAATTGATTTTACAAACTGGTATTACCACGGAACGCTAGAGGTCGTGGATTCAAATCTTGCTCGTTTCAATAATTTTTCTTTTTTTTCTGTAATTGTTATTGGTAATTCTTGTGTAAAGGCTCCATTAGACGCGTAGAGTGCATGACATGAGAGACATATTAGTAGCGATAGTAAAATAGTAACGAGAATGCTCTACTTCCCTGTTCGTACTTGTATAAAGACTTCTCTGAAGTCCTTTATATTTTATTTAATACAGTTTTTATTATAACGACAACAAAAAAAAAACACTGTGAAAACTGCCATAGAAGGGAGTGTTCCTTATAAAACCGTGCAAATTACTTACAGAATGTCGTTCCCACAGATTTTCCGGGTAAGTCTAATTTACTAACAAACCAGTTAACATTGAAGTAATACCATGAATCATCACATTTCTCCCCCTCTTTATTTACGATAAACTTCATAAACTTCAGTCATGTTAATCATACTGTTATGATCTAACTGCCATTATAATTTAGGCAAGAAACTTTGTTCGCCACTCGAAAGAATAAATTTGGCGGAGCCGAGATGATTTAATTATACCAATAGTTAATTAATTAATTTCGGGTATCCAGCGTTCGGGAAGGAGCGATAAAATAATTGGATCCGTCAAAATTATAGAAAGCCAATCGCTCCCTACCGAATTGATTATATATTTAAGAAAGGGACGTTTTATAAATTCATTTTTTATGCTCAATGCCGCGCTCATTGTGAAATAGTTAAGCGGCTGTATTTAATGTTGAAACAGTTATACATAATTAAATCGTACATGTTTATCGTTGTTAAATATAAAAGAAGTGTGTGAAGGTTTATTTTTTATTTATTTACCCAAATAAATGAAGCATGCTGGGGTCAAAGTAAGGGCTTCTTCAGCTATTGTGTAGGCTTCACCGCATGATCTCACACATGGAAATTGCTCATGCGATGAAGCTTTGCTATTTCTAACTCACTGTGATTTACAGTTTCGATATTCAAAACTTGTAAGAGGCTGCCAGTAATTTCGTTCACCTTCTCGAGCACGTTTAACGAATTCTTTGACTATCGGAACCCGTTCACTAAACACTTAAATAGAGATTACAAATTCTGGGAAACATATAAAAATAAACTTGAAACAACCCTCTTTTTAATGTCAACAGAGCTAGTTCACCAGCCTAAGTAGGTATAATTTTTATCCTAGTAAAAAGGATTTCACCTCGCTTGTCAGCCCGCGGCATAGTTAACCAACTCTATATTAATGCATTCATTAATGTAATTAATGGAGTTAGGTAACTGTCATAATAACAACTTGCCCCGACTCCTGAATAGTTGAAGAGCGCGGTTTTCCTCCGTGGAAATATAATACGGTCAATGCACGGACGGTATTTACCGTTATTTATCAAAGACATTGGTATTTTATCAGAAGATGCAAGTTTTTATATGATAATTTGTTATTGTAAGAAATAAAGCGTAGAATATTGATAGTTTGCAATCATATTTCTTTGTAATTGTAAAATGTTTAGGACAGACAATTGTTTTTTTTATAGTCAATGTTTTTTTATTTATTTAAATTGCCTCTTTCATTACGTCCAGAATGTAGGTGCAAGGTCTCAAAATTGGGTTGGTCATATGGAGAAGAAACAGGAAAAAAACCCCATGTATAGATACTCTTTTCATGGTTTATAATAAATCTTTAGTTTTACGTTTTGTGCTATAGGAATAAAAAAAAGGTCGTATAAAAATAAGACATTGTATATAATGGAGGGTTAACCTCCACTATGTACAATGTTTCTATTGTGTACATAGACGTAATACATAATTTTAGTATTGCTGTGCTATTTTTATCAATTAATTACAAGTTTAGAGTTTCTTACATATTTATTCTTATTACCATTGGGCGTGAAAACACAGCCTTTGAGCCAAATAAGAAGCTAACTAGAATATGATGTAGCTAAATAAAACAATATAAACGATAAAATGGTAATTCGCTTGCGACTATCTGTAATAACTGATTCCCTTTCTCAAAATCACTTATAATTAATATTACACCAGTCTTCTTGGAAAATTCAAAACTATCAGATAAACAATTGTCTATTGATTAGGCCTTTATTATCAAAAGCAGGTCTCGCAGTTAATTCGTTTTGTGTCATGCAATTAGTATATTTAATTAATTTATTGTAACGAGACATCCCTAGGGATCGGCCGATACAGCCGCTCGACATTTCGATTAAAACTTGGTGTACTTCCCGATTCATATTAACATTGTACCGATTGTTTGATTTTGTTTAGATATTTTACAAAATTGCCAATCTCTATTATGAGGTTTAGTGGTTCTGGTGAAAGCTCGGCTATACAATTTCGTTGATAACTTTTTAGGGTTGTCAATTCTTTCTGAATTATTGAATTAATTTACATGATACGTTATTATGGTGTCATGTGTTCTATTTGCATCTTTCTACATAAATCTAACAATCAAAATCAGGGGTCTGTTCAGCCTAAATATCACTATCAATATCACCGATATAACTTCTAGCCTTTACCTTGCTGTTTTGGAATCTGCTTACGCCTGAAACATATTATGTGCCTGAGTATCACACACCTGAAACGTATTATGTACCTGAGTCCACAACGTAGCAAAAACGACTAGGACATATACTGTATGATTTATTCGAGTCTGGTGGTTGCAAGTGCGGCGGCTATGCATAAAGTTCTGAGGAGCCCGTAGCTCAGTATTGTGCTTGGTATATGACAATAGGCTCAGCCCCTTCGGACTTAATATCGGCATCGATGGAATGTGGGTGTACAAGAATATACCTCCACCTATCTTACCCTTCACTAAAAAACGTATTGGTTTCATAAAAAAATCATTAAGCTGTTTTCAATAATACGTGTTTCTTCGAAGGACAGTATATTGAAATATCGGGGCGGATTCGATTCGCATTGTTTAGGGTTAAATTGACATATCAATACACTTTGAATAAGCCTGCGTTGGATTCCGTTGACTCCGTATACAAATATATTGTGAAAGTGATTGAGGACTAACCTATGATATTCAATTTATGATTAGATATTTCCATTTAAATTTGTTACCAGAGATGAAAATATTTTAAGAAAAATGACGTCCAGCCAAAGTTTTTTTCTCCATTCAAGCAGCTGCCTATTGTTTTACTGAAAAGCTCATGTACAAATCATATACAATACTATGATATATAATATAACCTTTAATCAATTAACTAGAACCAAAACGACTTTGACTAGACAAATAATCAAACAAATGTTGTCCCGAACACCGAACGACATTTCCATAAAATATGATTGTATCGCGGCTGTCCGTTTGTTCGACGCTTATATTTGTCACGGTACAAGCCGTATTGAGTCGTAATGCGGACTGATCTCCCGCGACCGGCCGTGCATTCGCGCCCATATATTATTCATACCATTTTCAACGGACCCACCGTCCCACACGGAATATTAGAGAGGCATATCTACCGAGTTTATCCGGGCTTTCCGAATTCATCGCTAACTAAATTGTTTTGGGCTTCGTATCGATGCAGACCTACGATGCGAAATTGTGATACAGATTCCTAAATGATCCTAGCAGCTGTTGGCGATTAAAATTGTCGTAAACTTTTTTTGACGGTTTCCTTAATCGTGGTAGATGTAGGAAATACATTAAATGCTTAATTTCATGTTGGGCTAGACATGAGATTGTTTTGTTTTGAACTATTTTTAACTCTGGTTACATTAAACGAATCAAATATTCTGTAGATACCATCATTTAGGGTAGTTGTACATCTAGTAATCCTACACCGATTCCCAGTATGAATATCAGTAAGTAGGAACTGATTGAGTATAAAGAATATTATTTATTCCCAATGTTTGATCAAAGATTTATTTTACGTATCATTTTTATCCAATTTTGTCCAATTTTTGTTCAAATGTTGGCCATAAATACTAAAGCGAGTCGTTTTTCCGCAGGTTGGCGCAGCTATGATGTCCTGTCCTCTTCCACTGCCGCTCCTGCCGGCATTACATCCGCAACCAGCGTTGGCCTCAGACTTCCCCATTCACATTGGAATAAAGGTAATGTTCTCTTTGAACTTTTGAAGGGTTACCAATGAGCTGTCGGAATTTCAGCTTGTAAACTTTAGAATATGCTAATTAGTCAGAATAGCATGCTTTTAGCTCATCTACCTTTTTAATTGGTTGACCGCGTTTTTTTGTTTCTTTGTTCTGTTTATATTCCTTAGTTTAGCAGACTGCAATAATCCCGTAGTTTACTTTCGCTGTTTTGTTTTTCGTCTTTCTTATCTTAGATTGCATCATATTACCTGATAGATAAGTTAAAAAGATACATATAATGTATTGATGTGTCTTTTTAGGTTAGGTACGTATTCTTAGGTAATGAGAATGATACCGAATTTTAAATGTGTTAATTTTATGAAGGGCTTATAAGCGTATTTCTAAATACATTCGAATGTTTCAAACACTCCTAGATCCAGCTGAAAAACAAGAACAACCCGAGTATCAAAACATAAATCCAGATTTTCGGAAACCCGACTTCATTCTTTACTTTGTTTAACCTCCCTGTTTACAGTATAAAGTCGTTTGCTTTCGTTGGTAAGTAGGAAAAAATATGTAATTTAATCTGAGCGCTCTCCGACGACTTTCAGGCAACTTAAATTGCGAATATATCAAAGCTAAATAATATAAAGTAAGCGAAAGAATATAAGGTAACTTTGAGAGTCGACGCTTGCTTCATAAGGGTATGTACACATGCACGCTTGATTTTTTTGTGTGGCTTTTTTGTCACTTTGTAAATAAACCATTTACATGTCCAGGTACACACACATACTTTGTGTACCTTTACTAAGGGGCTGCTAACCTTCTGGCTGTTTCTTGTAACCTTTGTGTTATAACATTGCTGTAAGTATATCTAGCAAGTATGCTTATCTTTGGAGTAAATCATTCGACAAGTGAACTAACAATAACAAAACAATCAATATAAATAATCGTTAATTATAAATAAATAATATACATCAATAAATAATAAAAGATGCGCTTGCACAACACAACAAACCGTTCAATATTCAAACTTCCATTCACAAACAAACCAACAATATTAAACTCTCGTTAAAATTATGTGACTGCAATCATTAATACACGAACTGGACAAATAAATGAGTTATATTTGATAACTGTCCGTAATTGGCTTATGGCAACACCTGAACAAAAACAAACTATTACCCTAATTAATGCGCATCGAAACGTTTCGAGATTAACAATAAAATAAATTGTTGCGACATGACATTGAACAAACAAATTAACTTTAATTTTATGGCGAACTAGCTTCCGCTCGCGGCTTCGCCCGCGTGGTTTACGAACCCGTAAATTTACCCGAGATAAAAAGTAGCCTGTGTGCTATTACAGACTATAATCTATCTCTGAGCCAAATTTCATCCAGATCCTTTTAGTAGTTTTTGCGTGAAAAAGTAACAAAGATCCATCCTCACAAACTTTCATATTTATAATATTAGTAGGATTAGTAGGAAGTAGGATTAGTAGGATTATTGGGTTGTCATTAACGAATTCGTAAAACATAAAGTGTTTCTTTTTGCTTTGCACCACACATTTCTTTTTATAATAGGTACATGAAAAATGAAAAAAAAAAAAATAGGTAAAATAAAAAAATGCAAATGTTTAATTGAACCTATGAGATCAAAAAAAGCTTATAGAATTTGTACATTTTTTTATGAGTTGAGCTCAGTAGTTATTAAACGTGGTCCCCACTAGGCATGCCTGTATCGTGGGGTCCTAGAAATACGAGTTCAGATTCACATAATGACTTGGTTTTGCTTGCATCCAGGTTAGGTTCTTTGAATTCATTTTTCTGTGATTTATGCAATAATCCTATCATAATGGAGAGTGTAACCTAAATGAAAGAATTATTGTTCACATTAAGAAAAACAAAATAAAAAAACAGATTAAGTCATGGCTTCAAAAACTGAAAGTAAAACTTTATTAATTAATTATAAATATCCAAGATAAACTTAATATATTTTAAGAACTCATAAGAAGTTTTCCAAAGAAAATCCACTTCGAAACGTAAGATTTTCCGCGAATTGATTAACTATAAATATTGAGAGTAATTTCGCCGTCTTAATGGATAATTACTGACTAACTAACTCATTAATTATCTTGATAAGGTTTGTCCATTTATATTAACGCTCGTAATCAACTGAAGTGCTGGATAGGTACAGATTGCTTCAGGTACCCAGTTCTTTGCTGGACTCAAACCCAAAACTCAAACCTAGTGATCATAAAAACCCACTTCCAAATCCTTATACTGGTATATAGCTGCGATTTAACGGTTGGCGCAGTGGCTAAGCGGTTAGCTTTCTGTACTAGGTGTCACGGGTTCGATTCCCGCACGGAACAAATATTTGTATGATCTACAGATAGTTGTTTCGGGTCTGGTTGAGTGTATATGTGACATGTATGTTTGTAGACTGTACCCACGACACAGGAGAAATCCTAGTGCGAGGCCATGTTTTAATGTATAAGTCTTAGTTAGGAAAGTGAAACTCGTAGTCACAAAACATAACAAGCTAGCTTAATCCCTTATTCAACGCTCTAACAATAAATCAATCAAAGAACGACACTGAATATTTTTTTTAGCGACATTTTCATGGTTCTATCGGCTCGTTTAATTCTAAAAACTTTCAAAACGACTTGATTCATTGTTCAATGTTAATACAAAGAATGAATGAACGGGGACAATTCGCCGTTAACAATTCACTCCAGACGAATAACGATGAGTCGGGGAGTGTAAACCGTGCCTTAAAGAATTACTGTCTCAGCTCTGCCGTCATTCCAGTATCAATATTTGAGATGAACTTTTGCCCAATTACCTTTGCAAGTTAAACCGTCTTAATTTATAAGTATTGATTCGTGCCGTGCCGAGTTTAATTAGTTTCCAGCTTTGAGACACTCGCCTCATTTATTATCTGTTAGATTTGTTGTTTCAGTTGAATTGTATACTTGTTAGAATATATTATTTATTGATGGAGATAAATGTTTCTTTGTCTATAAAAACGTCCTGTCTTAACAGCTAAGTATTACATTCGTTACGTTTATTAAGTATATTTACAAAAAACACTTGTAAGAAGAATGCCGTTTGATATCCTCCCGATTTGTACAAAACAGTGAAGTAGCTGTGCAGTAGTATCGCATTACCAAATAAAATTTAACAAACAAAACGGTTTACGGAAAGTTCAAAGTATTTTATACCGTCTCGAGCACGCTCAATTTTCCACCGGGCGAAGTCATCAAAAAACTATTAAGCTGCAACTTTTAACACATGTGCACTTTTCTAAACGTGCATTATCACAAAAAAAAAACTAAGATTAGCGCACGGTACGATGCATAAGTTTACTCATTAAACACCAATTTCCCCAAACGTCAGGAGAGCAAAATATGAAAAATTTGTTGTTCGCAGTTCGCTAGCTGGAAGGCGAAGTTTATGAAGAATACTTTGAATAATGCCACGAGAGCACTTTCTTAAGTTACGCTTCTTATTCAAACTAAAAGAGTTTATATTTCAAACACTATTACGCGCCTGTCAACTTAATTTACCCTGTTGATTCAATTTTCGTCCACGAGTGCCATATTTCAGTAGTCGTGGAGATTTCAATTCATACATATTTGAATAAATAAATATGCATGAAACCAATTTATAGAGGCCGCCTGAGTCGGCCGCCCGCGCCGGCTGAGCGGTACAATATCAGTGCCCTCATTAGATGTATCCCGCTGCTACGGTGTAGTCGCCTACGAGTTTTGCTACGGAAGCACCACGTAGACCGCTACGATACAGCTTTGTCGTTTATTGTCTCATATTCGCGGCGCGGGCGGCCTTATTATGTGGTTTGTTTTGTAATACCCCACTTTTTTTTTTACTTAAATTTAACACAGTTTTGCGGGAAACATTTTATTTTTTTATTCAACAGTTTTATGAAAATCCTATTCAGTAGTCAAATGAACGTGGAATTGAATATTTTCAATAGTTAGTACTGGATTATGATTGCTGGAGATTACATGCGCTGAAAACTGAAAACCAATATTAAATTAAAATATTTCACATATTAATCAGTTGAACTAATTTCATTTTAATGTATGTATTAATTTGCTGATCATTAATAAATCGATACAATGCAAATGATAAATATTGTAATTAAATGTTCGCAAAAGATGAATTCACGAATTTAATAACATGGCATCACGCCTGTATTCCCCGAAGGGTTAGGCAGAGGTATACTATTGTATACCCACATTTCGCCGATTCGACCGATCACATTTATTGCGTCACATGTAATAGGGGGCGAGCCCATTGCCATTCACCGGGCACAGTTCCAGACCCCGCGCTGCTACTGAGAATGTCCATATAGAAAACCCAATAACACCTTGCCTGACCCGGGAATCCAACCCAGGAACTCACGCTTAGCAGTCGCGTTTGCGACCAATAGACCAAGAAGCAGTCTGAGAATTTAATTTCAACTGAATAATCCAATACATCAAAGTAAGACTTATATATAGCTTAATGATAGGACTTTCAATGACGACACGATTGACGCAGTGGCTAAGCGATTAGCTTTCTGCGCTACGTGTCGCGGGTTCGATCCCCGAACGGAACAAATATTAGTAAGATCTACAGATAGTTGTTTCGGGTCTGGTTGTTTGTGCATGTGACATGAATGTTTGTAAACTGTACCCACGATACAGGAGAAATCCTAGTGAGGGGCAATGTTTTTTAAAAAACAAACAAACAAAACTATGTATATTCATTGTTTGGACACTAGATTCTCAAAGATAAACCTGAAAATGACATAACATTGGCTCATATTAATATAATAACTTTGTGACGTTAAATTTGGCGTCCATGATATATTTCATGCCAATTCCATGACTATGATAACTTTGCTCGTCTGTTTTAGAGAGATTACAGACATATTTTGAGTCTGTTTTATTTGACTAAAAGGAAATTTCTTTTGAAGTGCCAATATGATGTCATTATTAACACGTAGTCAGAAAGCTTTCTAAAGGAGCAGACAGCCCGGAATCGTCACTCGACGAGGCTCTTTCGGGGCACCCGTTATTGTACTTGATTGAATTGTATATTGCTCTAGAGGTCGCTTGACGCGGCTACTGACCATGAGGTCCAGTTTTCGATTTTCCGGTCGGAAAAAGAGATTGTTGTTTTTTTCTGTTAGAAAAATATATATATTTGCGGCTCGTTTGAAATTGTGCCCACTAGATGGCAATAGAAACGCCCCGATTAATCAGGACTTAATAACACCATCGGTGACGTGGGTGTACAGTGCATCTCTGCCTAGCCTGTCGGGGAATTCAGGCGTGATGTTATGTTATGTAAAACCTGTCACTAAAATCATTCGTCTGCGATCTTCTTTGTGCACTCTTTGATGCTGCATATAGAGACATGATTTGATCTGTATGTAACGAGATTTCCTCGCTCGTGTTATAATCTTTCACTTTGTCGTCGCAAATAACTTTAATGATGTCTTTGTTGTAATATTTGCTTTGTTGTTATATAGGAAGTTATGAATATATTTTGCTGTTAGTTGTGTTGCCAATTAGAGGGATAAGCGATGTGGGTATGAAGAATCTTTACTCTCAAAAAGAACAATACAGTTCACTTCTGAGTTTACATTTTGCTTAAAGAGTAATTTTACATTGTTTTCTAAAGTAGTGATGCAATTCATATGGTTATAAATAAAATAATAAGTAATCAAGCCTCCTACGGCTAAACGTGTTGGGCACACGTTTGGCTTCTCAGAATATGGAAGGTTTTAAAGCCTTAGTCCAACACGCTGATTTAGTGCAGGTTGGCGGACTTCACAGTCCATCGAGATCTATATAGAGGATGAAGTGTGCAGGTTTTCTCGCTAACATTATATGCAGCCACGTATGACACACACAGTAGGATTTCTCCTGTATCGTGGGTACAGTTTACAAACATACATGTCACATGCAAACACAACCAGACCCGAAACAACTATCTGTAGATCATAAAAATATTTACCGTGCGGGGTTCGAACCCGCGACACGTAGCACAGAAAGCTAATCACTTAGCCACTGCGCCAACCGTGTCGTCAGATTTGCCAGGGCCATGTTGCTTATCTACTAGTTCTATTGAAGCTCACTATAACTTGAAGGAAATTAAATCAGATGTATTATGCAAGTTAACGAGAGTTATAAAGTTATAACTTTTAACTAATACCTGTAAGTGAGCAATGTATTACTTACCTATTGCACTTGCAATCTTTGCCAATAGTTTATTTCAATGCCTGTTGCTTGATGCGAGATTATTTCTACTCAGCTGGTAATTTATCAGCTGTTCTTTTCATTTTATTTTGTTTCTTATAAAGATCATCAAGTCCACTGTTGAAAAAATAAAAATAGCATATCGGGATCTGCTATTTTTATTTTTTCAACAGTAGTCAAGTACTACCAGTACTGCCAAGTAACACTTAAGTCTTTTGTAGTACGCCACCGTGTCATACTACGACGGTATCACACAAAAAATATTTTAAAATTATTTTATGAGTCAGTAGACCGTTCCGGCACCAGCCGGTGCTCATAGCACGCTATGACCGCACCGGCGTTTCGACAACAAATAAAAATCTATTTTATGTAGATGCTTAAAGAGTTCAATATCCGTCGTGTACGAGCTGATTAGTAGATGATCGTTTTTTCCTGACATGCTCCTGTTACCGTCATGGTGTATTACGTAAACATACCGAAAGTCAAAGATTGGCTAAGCTTCCTTTATCAGCAGCAAGTTGCGCCATACATCATAAATAATCTCTCTACAACATACTTCTGTCCAAAACACTTATTAAAGAATATACCTATAAAATACTGCAATACGTATGTGCATGTAATTGATATCCTTTGAAAACAAGAAGTAACATCAAAAGCGACTAGACGTGAATATACTGTATGTACTCGGAACAGCTACTTCTTTCGAGCACCTCTAAACCTTGCATGCAATGCAAATTTTTCAATGCCAAGATATTGAACAAGACAGTTACGATAATATATAGTGTGGAAACTGCGAAAAGTCATCGAGAAAACCCGCACGTTGAAATATGTTTTAAAACTAAGAATATTGCTAAAGTCGCATGTGGATAGTCGTGTCGGAATCGCGATTGTGGACTTAAAGACACTGCGTTTGATACCCAAGTGATGTATTAACTAAGGTTTCCTGTTAGAAAAAGGTTTAAGATTATTATTTTTTCATATTTTTTTAATATCACTTATTTTTTTTTTTTTTTTTTTTTTTTTTTTTTTTTTTTTTTTTTTTTTTTAATAATATCTCATCTATTATACTTTACCCTTAGACATCACGTATTTAGTCATTAATTGCTAGAACCACACAAAAGTTACCCTTTTAGGCATCTCTCATCAATATCTCCCTAATGTATCGCGAAGATTATTCGACCGGTGGAAGTGGTAAGCGACAAAAAGGAACGATGGATCGGTTTCCAACTAAATGACAATTTCAGTCAAATAAGGTGTGGCTTTCATCTCCTTTGACATGAATTAACATCCTTACTCTTTCTTGGATACATGGCGTTGATTTAAGCCATAATTATGGACACTGACTATCCAGTATGACGGCCAATATAAGAGGTTTCTCAACAAATCTGGATCTGTCATCTGAGTGCATTTGAGATATATGTCTGCAAGAAAATTGTACCCATAAGATAAATACTAGAGGCACGATTCACATCCAAATAAGAACAGGTTCAGCATCCACGCACAAAGAGTTTCTCATATTTTATATGTTTTTATTGATCTCTACATTTGCACATAATCCAAACCAAAATACAACGTCAATAAACAGTATTTTATTATCAAAGGTTGTGATAAAATGCATAGCATTAGGGAAATGTAGTTAGTATTTTCTTGAAGATACTCGGAGATTCTTACTAGAATCAATAACTACTAACTGTAATTGGCAAATAAGGTAGGGTTTCGTATTTATTTACAAAAGTAAGTGGGGCGTCGTTCGAGCAATCGTCGTCTTTCCAATGTTGTTTCTCTAATGCTTCTTTCTTACAGGTACAGTTTTTCTTATTATCTTATTTCTTATAGTGAGTAGTTCAAAAGAAACTGCATTTATTAAATTTACTAGACATAGGAGGCGACAGAAAAAGAAGGCGGCTAGAAACAATAGATTTTCTATAGTGTCTATTTATTTGAAAGTTTAGTTTCTAGTCATGTCAGTTTTACGGTTCACTAGAAGAGAATTTACTCGCTATAGAGTTAAACTGCATATGGATCCTCACCATTAAACGGAGATATAGCATATGCCCGTAGATTATTTTTGCTTGTCTGATTAACTGGTCTACAATTAATGTTCTGTAAATGACAATTATTATCATTTGCATGTCCTTGCAAAATACCTTGATAATACCGATTATTTTTCGGTCGGCATATGAGTTTTCATACGGAATATTTTCAAGACGTACCTATTAGAAGATTAGCAAAGTTCGTAATGAGGGTGACAGCTCAGATTGCCCTGGGCGCACTGAGGTATCGCCACTCGGGCTCTATCTGTGAACGATTAAATTTGAATATCGGGTTTAACAAAATTTAAAGTAGGTACGGCGTCCAGTGGTAGAATCTAGTCCTACAACTGGACGACGTACTTTAAAATTTGAAATAACACCTCTGCTATATGTAAAGTAGTCAAAGAGTAATATTATTGAGAGGTTGTTAAAACATGTATTTTTTTTTTCAGTTCTTTTAGATAAAAGAACTGCAAAAAATAACATGTTTAGACAAACTTAGATAAGTTTCTTTTTTTACATTCATCATCTTCAGAATACCATCGAATAAATTGGGTAAACATTATTAAGCAAAAGTAAATATTATAGACAATGAAACTAGTTTAATTGAGTGCGATGAAACGACTCGTGTTACCTAGTCTTAGGCCTTAAGCTAGATAAGACAGGGTTTAACGAAATCCTAACTGTAAGTAAGCGATGAAATACGAGAGTTTCGAGTTACTTAGCGTTTAGTTGAAAGTTAATTCTACAGAGTATCGGAAAGTTGATGATGCGGCTCGTAGGACCAATTTTATTACCGGATTCACTTTTAGCTACTATACTGACGCTGTTTTTTTTTTTTTATATAAATTTTTCGAATCCGAAATGTTTTAAAAAAATGCTTCATTTGTTTGCATCTACCTTTTTCGT
This sequence comes from Shargacucullia verbasci, assembly GCA_947562105.1. NCBI lineage: Eukaryota > Metazoa > Arthropoda > Insecta > Lepidoptera > Noctuidae > Shargacucullia > Shargacucullia verbasci. Next base: position 10,381,799 of record OX387285.1, on the reverse strand, counting down.
ATACTTTCGTATCAATGGTTAAACACTATATTGTTTTTAAGCCAGCTGAATCTACCTACACCTTCATTTAATTATTCAAATGTAACAAAAAAAAATATATATTGAACGCGGGTGACCTGATAGTCACTATTATATGATTGCATGTTATTTTATAGCATCACGCCACTATTCCCCGAAGGGTTAAGCGGAGGTGTACTATTGTACACCCACATTTCGTCGATGCCGTTATTGAGTCCCATTTAATAGAGGGCGAGCCTATTGATATTATTTTATATTATATTTATAATTATGTAATATATAAATTACTAGGGATGTTACGGAGCTTCGACTCCGAATCCGATATGTAGGCTCCGGTTCCGATATATCAAAACCGAGGTATATATCGGAGTTACAAGTTATGACTTGCTATCGCTGCAGCGCTACCGAGCGCTTTCTACGTGACACTGACTACTGACGGAGTATATGTGTTCTGTGCAACTGATGAACGAAGAGTGAACGAGTTGCGACAAGTTTCTTCTTTCTTATTTATTTACATTTTACATTCGTAGATTTACTCCGATTCCGATTCACCTCCGATTCCGCGGAGCGACCTACAAGAATCTCCGACTCCGATTCCGCCTCCGATAAATCCCCCTCCGTAACATCTCTATAAATTACCTTCAATTCACCTCATGCTTTTTATTAATTCATAGTCTCTAATAGTAACTCTGCGAAACTTTTGCTAGTTTAGCCCCTAATTATAAAACGAGGCACTAAAAAGTCTACAACCCTTTCGTAAAGTTGGATTTATAAAACTCTGTTTTATACACCTACTAGAATATTCTATGAGGCAAATCTAATTACTAAAAGCACATAATAAAGCGAAATCCATTACAAAAGACGTTTAAATAAAACCATTATTGCACCTTCCTAAAAAACCTTCATAACCTCAAATAATGATGTTGGGAAGCCGACCACCCGATCCTTTGTATTTGTAAGCTGTATTATGATGTACGCAATGTCACGCGCACACGCGCGCGCATACCAGGGCGCCAGCCGTGCTCTCGGAATCAGTGTTAGTGTGCGTAAGACTCACGACCGTATACAATGAAGACGCACACTCCCGAGAGCATGGTAGGGCGCGTATGCGCTGTGGGTGTAAGGCGTCTGCGCGTGTGCGTGTGCGTATGATAAAGATATATAGGAAGAGCCGGAAGTGGGCGGTCAATACATAGCGTGTTTTGGCAATTCCTGACCAAATATGGTAGCGAAACACGCTCTGTGCTTGTGATTGGCCGCTCACGACGGAATATTCCGCTATACTTAGCGGAACGAAGAAAGCGCGGGTGACAGGGGTGAGTGACGCCTGCGCGCCTAAAAGGCGATTGGTCGTAGGCGATCACCTGAGGGATGCCTCGCCCTCTTCACCCTTTCACCCGCGGTAGGGTTTATAAGCCCCTGCTTGGGACGGAGCAGTCAGTTGTCGTCGTAATTCTCGTCATTGTCATAGTCGTCGTTAAGTCACCGTCCAAATTATTGTAATAATCTATAGGAAATTAATTTAGGGCAGTTGTAATAAGTCGTTGTGTCTTTATTTAAAGTAAAATTATAGTAAAAATATAATCAAGTTACCGTGTCAAAGATTTTCCTGTAAATTGTGTATTTTGGTAAAAGTGAAATTAAAAACATTGTGTGCGTCAAAATTACACTGGCTCGTTTTATCAATACTACCTTGATTCCTCCGCTTACCCGAAGAACAATTCCGGCGTCGTGTCCTAGGCAGGCAGAGTGGCCCGCCGACGACACTACCTAGAAAACGCACACCCCCCAAAGAAAATACAGTCCACTGCCGTCCCGACGCCCGCAACCACGAGTACCGGCGACTTGCGTCGCAGGCAAAAGCGGCAGGCGCCGCGCGGTGATTGCGAACAAGGGCGTAGGCAGAGTAGTCCAAAACTACTACTCGCCGCACGAAGAATTAGCGCGCTGCACGTCGTCGTCGTCGTCTACGGAGACATACAGGCGACGCGCAAAGTAGACTCCTCTCTAAAGTGAGCTGAGTTGTCTACATTCTGGTCCTTCGAGCCGGATCCGGTTCGCCCAGGCGCGAGTAAGGGTTAAGGACAGTAAAAATGAGCCAAGGAAGCAGCATTAAGACACGCAGTCAAACAAGAAAAATGGCTGAAAAGGTAACTGACACGACTATTACAGACTCAGGATTGCAATCAGAAAGAATGCCAGGATCGCCATCGGTAGCGCCGACTATGTCGTCAACGCCAGCGCCTGTCATTCCGCTAGCGGGTGGTAGATTGATTGATCACACCAGGCGCAGTACGTTAGCGGAAACAAGGACGGCGCCGGAGGCGGCGAGTAGACAACTTATGACCGCATCCAGCCGAGCATCGACGAGGCGAAGCCGCAGAAGCGCGGAATACCTCAGGAAAAAGGTCGAGTATGAGGCGGAGCTGGAAATAGTGCGTATGAAGGAAAATCTAGTCAAGAAGAGACTAGAAGCCGACCTAGCACAGATAGACGTAGACGACGACGACGACTCCTGCTCAGAAAATGACGGCACGGCAACAGCACGCCGTGTCGAGGATTGGGTCGCGGAAGTAACCCCTATGAACAAGGGTGACCGCGCAGGTGAGCAGAAAAACGGGATAAGTGAAAAGTTGATTGAAAACAGTGAAATGAGTGCGCAGCCGATATCGGGGAACAACGTGCCGGACACCTATATGGATGCTCCGCACGCGTCAACAAGTAGGGTGTCAGTGAAACAAACGGACTTCCGTCCGCCAGACGGTTATGCGAGGAAAGCACCTTCGGTCGCAGAGTGGCGACACGAAAACGAAGGGGCCGACCAACCAATGTGTCGTGAGCCGCCGGGTGAGCAAGGAGACGGGGTGCTGAGTAAGCTGGCAGACGCGTTGCGGGGGATGACACGCCCGAGACCCATTCCGCGGCAGGCGTACGAATTGCCACAGTTCAACGGAGATCCCGCTGAGTGGATATCGTACCGGAACATGTACTGGGATACCGCTCATTTGTACGAGTTCCGTCCACACGAGAACATAGCGAGGCTAAAAACGTCGCTGCACGGTGAAGCGAAGATCGCCGTAGAGGACTTACTACGTACCTCCCGGGACCCAGCTGAGATAATAGCGGCTCTCGAGGAGGAGTATGGTCACCCTACACTTATACTACGGTGTGCACTTAAGAAAATAAGAGATTTGCCTAAAGTGAGTGAGAGTGGACATGAATTCAGAAAATTCGCCACGACGGTGAGAAATTGTGTATCGTTATTGAAGAATGTGCGCGCGGAGGGGTATGTAAACAACCCACAGCTAGTGAACGAGTTATTACAGAAACTCACACCTGTACAACGATCGCAGTACGGGGAATACGCGATGCGACTGGACCAGACGCGGGGTGTCGATCTCCGCATATGTCCTAATCTACAAATGTTATCAGAATACCTAGCGCATCAAGCTCGCGTATCATCATACCACGTGGGCTTCGACACAACGACAAATACGACACCAGTGTCAACAAACAAAAGCAACAAGAACGCGCCGCCACAGATACACAATAAATTCAAACCGACCACTAGAACAATAACGACTCAACGCGTACACGTGCATCAAGATAACACGGGTACTGATAAGGAAGAAATAGAACAAAAGTGCGCGATGTGTCAGGCAAAACACACCCTAGTGAAATGTGAAAAGTTTTTAGGCGAACAAGTGGACAAGAGATGGGAACTGGTCAAAGAAAACAGATTGTGTTTTAAGTGTTTAGAGTGTAAACACGCGAAGAAATTCTGTAAAGCGCCGCGGTGCGAGAAGTGCGACTACGCGCATCACGTGCTACTACACGCCGATAAAAAACGTGCTAACCCAGAACGCGTAACGAGTGTGGGTGCGGGACATACGTCAGCACTACTCAAAGTGTTACCAGTGACAATCGAAACCAAAGACAAGAGTGTAAAGTGTTACGCGCTTCTGGACGACGGCGCGACAGTGTCACTAATTGACAACCAAGTGTCAACGGGCATGGACGGGCCTAACGAGCCCCTGGTTTTGCGCACCGCACGCGGGCACGACGTGTCTGACTTACAATCGCGCGTCGTGTCGGTGAACGTGACGGGCCCAAGCGGGGTGGGTCATTCTATAAAGTGTCACACGATTAAAGATCTCAACTTACCACCACAGACCATCGATGCTGCGGTCATCCGTGACAACGCGCACCTGCGGGACCTGGGATGCGAGGAGATGGGGGCTGCGAGACCGCTGCTGCTGATCGGCCAGGACAACTGGGAGCTGCTGGTCAGCCGGGAGATTCGCCGAGGACGATCCGGTAAGCCAGTCGCCTCTAATACTACCTTAGGGTGGGTCATCCACGGCCCACATAGTAAGTTTATCCACAGTAAAGATAGTATCAACAGTGTTGCGATATCCCTCCCCGACTTGCATGGGTTAGTTAAATCACAGTTTGAGTTAGAGGCAATAGGCATTACGCATCAACCCAGGCGGCATCATGAGGTGGACAGGGCTGTGAGAATACTCGATGACACCAGTCAGCGCATCGAGGACGGTAAGCGTTGGGAAGTGGGCCTCCTGTGGAAACGGGACGACACAGAGCTGCCTGACAACTATGGTCAGGCGCTGCAAAGGTTAGCCGGTATAGAGCGCCGCATGAAGCGGGAGCCGGCCTTTGCAGAGGCCTACAAGGCACAAATAGATAGACTTCTAAAGGAAGGCTACGCCCGTAAAGTCTGCAACTCTGACCGAGCAGTTGGGACAACTTGGTACCTGCCACACTTCGGAGTGGTAAACCCAAACAAGCCTGGCAAGCTTCGTTTGGTGTTCGATGCAGCAGCATCATATCAAGGTAAGTGTTTAAACGACAGTCTACTTACCGGCCCGGATCTACTCAACCCGTTGTTGGGAGTATTATTGAAATTTAGGATTGGCAAGGTGGGGTTCTCCGGGGACATTGCAGATATGTTCCTGAGAATAAAGGTACGACCCGAGGATCAAGGCGTTCAAAGGTTTCTGTGGCGAGACACAGAAGGGTCAGAGAGACCCAGCATGTACGTAATGACCTCAATGATCTTCGGGGCAGCATCGTCACCTACCACGGCCATATACATCCTAAACAGAAATGCGGGTGAGTACGAGGACTCTAGTCCTAGGGCAGTGAAGGCCATCAAGTCAAAGCACTACATGGATGACTACCTTGACAGTGCAGACACAGAAGGAGAGGCCGCCAGCCTAATAGAGGAGGTGACACGCATCCACGCCTCGGGTGGATTTAATATACGGGGGTGGGTCACCAACTCAAGTTCATTGAGGGAGCAGCTGCAGCTCACGATGCCAGAGCGAGTGGCGCTGGAGAAGGGCGAGGACGCTACAGAGCGCACCCTAGGACTCATATGGGCCCCAGGCACAGACACTCTGGCATTCGATTTGTCGTTTAAGAGGTTACCAACTGAAATAAGTTCAGGTGAGTCGGTGCCAACTAAAAGGCAATTTTTAAGTTTTATTATGTCCATATTCGACCCACTAGGATTCTTATATCCCTGCATAATCCAGTCAAGAATGTTGATGCAGAGAATCTGGAAAGCCAGAACCCAGTGGGACGAGCCACTTAAAGAAAAAGATGCAAAGTTGTGGTTTGAATGGTTAAATAATTTACATAAGCTAAACGACATCAAGGTACCCCGATGGTACGGGGTAGTAGATGAAGAGGTTGAGCTGCACGTGTTTGGCGACGCCAGTGAGCTGGCATACGCAGCTGTCGCCTACATAGTAGGAAAAAATGCGGTCGGGGGAAGGGAGGTAGCCATACTCATGGGGAAAGCTAGGGTGGCGCCTCAGAAAGTCATTTCAATCCCTCGATTAGAATTACAAGCCGCAGTCTTAGCGAGTAGACTAGGAGAGACAGTTACAAAGGAATTAGGGTTGCGAATAAGTAAAAAACATTTTTGGACTGATAGCAAGACAGTTTTAATGTGGATAAATTCGCAGGCCTACGAATTTCAGAAATTCGTGTCGCATAGGTTATCAGAAATAGACAGATTAACTGATAGGGGCGACTGGCGCTGGGTCCCCTCGGGGGAGAACCCGGCGGATAAGGCAACCCGGCTGGAATGGCCGAGCAATTGTAGTGAGTGGATTTCTGGCCCTTTGTTTCTGCGCTTTCCAGAGAACCAGTGGCCGACGTGTCGGAAGGCCGAGGCTTCGGAACACACGGAGTCACCCGAAGCGGCCAGCGAGCGAGTGCAACGGGTCCACACCACGGCATCAACAGGCGCCACTGCGAGCTCACCGCTGCTACAGCACGAGCGGCAGTCTACGTGGACGCTGACGCTGCGCACCATGGCGCGCGTGCTGGCGTTCGCAGAGCGCTGCCGCCGCCGCCGCACCACCGCGCAACTGCACGCGCAGGATTTGCGCGACGCTGAGTTACACCTGCTGCGCATGATGCAGGCGGACAGCTTCGCGGAGGAGCTGCGCACCATTGGCGCAGGGCTGGCCTTACCCAAGGGCAGCAGACTGCGCAGCGTCGACCCTATGGTGACATCCGACGGGCTGCTACGCGTGAGAGGCCGGCTTGCGGCCTGCGAAGAAATCCCCTTCGACGCACGGCACCCCGTCATCCTGGATGGACGTCACCCGCTCACCGTGAAAATGATAAAGAGATATCACGCCGCCGCACTACACGCCAACCACGAGACCGTGGTGAACAACGTGCGCGAACGATTCTGGGTACTGCATCTGCGACCAACAGTGATCAAAGTAGCTGCTTCGTGTCAAACATGCAGGGTACGCAGAGCAAAGCCGATATACCCAAAGATGGGAGACCTCCCCGCTGCGCGCCTCACAAGCTCGAGGCGCGCGTTCGTGCACGTCGGAGTAGATTACTTTGGACCGATGGAAGTGGCTATTGGAAGACGCCGAGAGAAGAGGTGGGGCGCACTATTCACGTGTCTCACAACACGCGCCGTGCATTTGGAACTAGCGTCCTCTCTTAGTTCAGACTCGGCGATCTTAGCCCTGCGACGCCTGATCGCGCGCCGCGGGCAACCCGCACATATCTACTCCGACCGAGGAACAAATTTCGTAGGCGCTAACAACGAGTTGCGGGCAGCGCTACGAACGATGGATAAAGAAACACTGAAGGACGAAGCCACAGCAAAAGGCATAGAGTGGCATTTCAACCCGCCCGCTGCGCCACACATGGGGGGATGCTGGGAGCGTTTGGTGCGCTCCGTGAAGGTCGCCCTGCACGCTACATTACGAGAACGAGCGCCGCGTGAGGAAGTCCTGTACACCCTCCTCACAGAAGCAGAGTTAGTCATCAACAGCAGGCCGTTGTACTATGTGGCAAGTAACGCCGAGCAAACGGTCATCACGCCCAATCATCTGCTACTTGGGACAGCATCAGGCGACACGCCGTACGTGGAACCCCGAGAGTGCGACGCGGACGGGAGAAGCCAATGGCGCAAGGTAAACGCCTTGGCAGATGTCTTCTGGCGGAGGTGGCAAAGGGAGTATTTGCCCACTCTGCAGCAGCGGCAGAAGTGGACGAGCGGCGAGAGCAACCTCAAGGAAGGGGACGTCGTCGTCGTCATCGACGAGCTGCGGCCGCGCAACAAATGGGCCAAGGGCATAGTACAGAAGGTACACTACGGCGCCGATAACATAGTGCGTGTAATAGATGTAAGGACGGCAACTGGGGTCCTGCGTCGGCCCGTGGTGAAGGTGGTCGTGCTTCCTACAGATCCTGTGATGTAAGCGGTGGAACCCTTTTACAGGGGGTGGAATGTTGGGAAGCCGACCACCCGATCCTTTGTATTTGTAAGCTGTATTATGATGTACGCAATGTCACGCGCACACGCGCGCGCATACCAGGGCGCCAGCCGTGCTCTCGGAATCAGTGTTAGTGTGCGTAAGACTCACGACCGTATACAATGAAGACGCACACTCCCGAGAGCATGGTAGGGCGCGTATGCGCTGTGGGTGTAAGGCGTCTGCGCGTGTGCGTGTGCGTATGATAAAGATATATAGGAAGAGCCGGAAGTGGGCGGTCAATACATAGCGTGTTTTGGCAATTCCTGACCAAATATGGTAGCGAAACACGCTCTGTGCTTGTGATTGGCCGCTCACGACGGAATATTCCGCTATACTTAGCGGAACGAAGAAAGCGCGGGTGACAGGGGTGAGTGACGCCTGCGCGCCTAAAAGGCGATTGGTCGTAGGCGATCACCTGAGGGATGCCTCGCCCTCTTCACCCTTTCACCCGCGGTAGGGTTTATAAGCCCCTGCTTGGGACGGAGCAGTCAGTTGTCGTCGTAATTCTCGTCATTGTCATAGTCGTCGTTAAGTCACCGTCCAAATTATTGTAATAATCTATAGGAAATTAATTTAGGGCAGTTGTAATAAGTCGTTGTGTCTTTATTTAAAGTAAAATTATAGTAAAAATATAATCAAGTTACCGTGTCAAAGATTTTCCTGTAAATTGTGTATTTTGGTAAAAGTGAAATTAAAAACATTGTGTGCGTCAAAATTACACTGGCTCGTTTTATCAATACTACCTTGATTCCTCCGCTTACCCGAAGAACAATTCCGGCGTCGTGTCCTAGGCAGGCAGAGTGGCCCGCCGACGACACTACCTAGAAAACGCACACCCCCCAAAGAAAATACAGTCCACTGCCGTCCCGACGCCCGCAACCACGAGTACCGGCGACTTGCGTCGCAGGCAAAAGCGGCAGGCGCCGCGCGGTGATTGCGAACAAGGGCGTAGGCAGAGTAGTCCAAAACTACTACTCGCCGCACGAAGAATTAGCGCGCTGCACGTCGTCGTCGTCGTCTACGGAGACATACAGGCGACGCGCAAAGTAGACTCCTCTCTAAAGTGAGCTGAGTTGTCTACAAATGACAAAAATTATAAAAAAGGGGGCTCGTTTCAATGTAAATGATACAGCGGTACATCAGGTCTCTTTAACGAGAAGGGACGTCCGCGAACAAAAAACGGCCGAATATTAGTGTTGCGCTAAATAACAGGGCTTTATCTAAGGAACAATATAAACGTCGCGCGCAACGCAATAAGTGTTCACTGCTTAATGGCCGTCCGTCCGTCATCTTCCGTGCTTCGCCTTGCCTTTGTCGATATCGATATTTATATTTATCGACAAACTGAAATACTGTTCACGTTCGTCTCGTCGGCTGTTTGAAGTCGTGGCTGTGAAGACGAAGGCAATAAAATGTAATGATGCTATGAAAGCGGTGAAACACTATGTTTGGTAGCTTGAGTCTGGGTTTGTGTTAATTTTGTGAGACTACATCCTGGCCTTTATATTATATGTATATATTTATAACATATGTATATATATGAAATACGTCTCTATTTTGTATTCCATGATAGGCCAAAACGTCTTGTTTCTGTATCCTTAACACGTCTTAAATGTACCTATATTATTATTGTACGTAGCCCTGAGTGTGCCATTGTTGGGCAAAAACATCCCCCTGAGTCTTCCACTGATCTATATATAAAATAAAAATTATGTCCGCTATGTAGCGCAAACAATAAGTGAATATAATTTTTATTTCTTAAGTCGCCATAGAAATTAATCCTATTTCTAATATAAGTTCCGCGGTCTTCCTGAGACACGACACTATGTCTAGCCTTATGAGAATTTTCTTTATAACTTTACCTACCTACCTACTACAGAATACCAGCCTCCATAACTTTTAATATAGCCCTAACCGTAGTAACAATTTGTGCCTACCTTTACTTCTCTCTTTCATTGGTTTTGTTCTCGGACTTGCTCAAAAAATGACATCTGTCAAAGCTCCATTCGATCAAGAAATATATACGTGAATAAATTCGTGCACGTTAGTAAATGTCCATATAATGTGTCGTACCTATTTTATTTATTACCTTTTTGTAAAGCAAATATGATAGTTTGCGATTCCTTTGGCAATCAATGCGATTGATTAATCAAAGCGCACAGAGTAAATAATATATTTGCACATGCGGCTTTTTAATACAGCGTTTCGATATTTTAACTGTACGTTCGGTTTTTGCTTTGTAAAATAAACAAGAACGGTAAAACGATACCATGATGCTTTCCTGTTAATTTTGTTATTATTTCCATGTATGTCGGACGTCGAATGTACCTTGTTTGTTTTCGAATAGTTATTTTATTATGGAGCATCTCAATTACAGCTTTTCCGGAACAACGTTATTGTTTTTTTTAAAGTCCAGTATGAAATCGAAATTTCTATTCGTATACAGTAAAACTGGGTTGTATATAGACGAATAGATTTATTTTTGCACAGCATTGCCCAATTCGGTACGTTTTTATGTACTCCGAATGTGAACGCGATTTAAATTCTAATTACAATGTCAAAAATTGATTTTCTTTTAACATTTCGCTTTATTACATTTTAATGACCATTGTTTGTTGAAAAGTTTCCATTGTTTCAAACATTTTTCTAAGCCTAACGAAGACAGAAAAGAGGATAATCTGTTTGGAGAACCACAGTTCTCTGTCTGTCTTCAACCAGCAGATATTCCCAGCGGTCAGTTAAGACGCTCTGCACCGTATGAAGAAGCTAATGGTTTCAAGAACTTACAGTAGTATTAGTTGTTTAGAGAGTGAAAAACAGTTTTGATCCTTTTGAACTGAACTCTTGTCAAGCTTTTGATATTTGTATGCTTAAATAAAGTCTGTGAAACGAATATCCGAAAATGAAAGAAAATTAAATATTTCCGTGGAAGGAATAATTAAATGGTTCATTTCATTTTATAGGTATTTTAACTAAATTTTCAATAAACATTTTTCTATTTTATTTTATTCACAAGCTGTGCCCGCGACTTCTGGTGTTGAATATACAAAAATTCTTTTTATCAAATGTCAAATTTCAAGTTTGTGGGGTTTTGATTTGTATGGCTAGCATACATAGCATCACGCCTGTATTCCCCAAAGGGTTAGGCAGAAGTGTACTATTCTACACCCAAAATGCGCTGATGCCACTATTGAGTCCCATGTAATGGGGGCGAGCCTATTGCCATCAACCGGGCACAGTTCCCAGACTCCGTGCTGCTACTGAGAATTTACATACAGAAAAACCTAATTAAACTTTGTGCTACCCGTTGTGTAGCTCACTCAATTGTATTTTCAACACAAATGTCTTTTGTTATGAAATAAATTACTTATGACCTAAAATACAAAAAAAAAAAAAAACTTAACAAATGTCAAATTTCAAGTTTTGTGAGGTTAACTGACTAATTATAAAATCTTAAGAATTATATCCCGATATTTTGTCATTAGTAAGTGACAGAGTTGTATTTCACTTCCAAAAATATTGAATATTCTGAAGAACGGGGTCCGAACTAAGTTTTATTATAATATCAACGTTACGAAACTGTTTTGCGAAATGTAGGTATCCCCAGCATTGTAACCATATAAACAGACCACTAAAATTAACCTCTCGTTCAGTAAACGTATCAATATAGTTAGTGAAATCATATACTATATTGACAGATTAATTTATCAGCTTCAATTGTAATTTGAAACACTCCGTTTGTGGTTATCATGTCCAATGTCAAACACCTCCAATCTCCACTAAAATGATCTAATTTTCGAGGAGGCTGGGATCTTAATTGCTGGATATCGAATTTATGATCAAGCAGTTAGCTTTGAACAGATTCTTGGCTTACAAACAAGGTAGAATATTATCTACAAAATGTAGATGTATATATATGTAAATGTATCAATCTGATTTTATTATTTTATGAACGACTAAGAAATCAACTGACTGCCTCCATTGGTCTCGTATTCGCAAGCGCGACTGATGATGGTGAGGTCCTAGTTTTGATCCTTGGGTTGAGCAAAGTGTTATTGGGTGTAATTTTCTAACAGATAATGTTAGAAAATTCTCATTACCTCAAAATCCTGAAAGCTCGCCGCCATTTATTTGAGACTTAATAACGGCATAAGTGAAATATGGATATAAAAGAGCAGGTAATCTTTTTTACGGAAAAATGGCCTCGCGCAACCGTTTGATTTGAACTCAGATTCACAAAAGCGTTAGCAGTCAACAAACAAACTTTTTACTCCTAGGCCAAAAAGTAAAGTCCTGCCTAACTACCAGGTGTACAAACTACAGTTTACGCCAATCGAACCGGCACTAAGCTTCGTTTATAGTGACCTATCGTTAACTTTAATCCTCTTGTTTGTCCGACCGTTATGTCTTATTTGTACCACGTACCGTCGCTTTATTTTTCCATGCCTTGTATAACGGATAAAAGTTTTCTAATAAAGGGCTCTCCCAATAGGTAAGTTCGTGTCGTTCCCTCTTATTGCCTACAGGTGACAATTGATGGCGATAGCTCTTTTTAACTGACTTCGCCGTGAAAGTTTTTTCTAACCTAACAACACTTAACGAGAAGATGTTACGATATAATATCTCTGAAACATTTGTGGGGAGAGCTTACCTACAGTTTAGTAGGATTACGTTTGACCTGAAACGGTAAAACGAACAAGCTTTTGCTGTGAGTTAAACTCCTTTTTGTTTAGAGTTTTTAAAGTGAATCAAGTTTGAAAGAAAACAGTTGGCATGTTTGCTTTTTGGTGCTCAGATAAAATAAGCAAGTTTATAGTTCAAAAATGTTTCAATATTTTTCAAATGTAAAAAAAATATTATACTATAGTACCTAAAGCAATATTAATAAAAATCTTTATTCCAATTAACAATGACTCATAAAGGTAAGTACCTTATTCTACTAAAAACTACGTTATTCGATAATCTATGTGGTTATTACATACATATATCACCAAATGTCATACAGCTTTGAGCTATCAACAATCCGATAGCAAAGCTTGTCAATTATACCAATTGAAATGTATCTGCCATGTTCAAGAGCGACACAATTCAAAATTATTGAAACGTAATTTGTTACTCCAATCCTTTGACCTAATTATTTCTGTCTCTCCAACAGTTAACATGCTAAAATAACATAATGTAACTAAAACACTGACGTAACACGATAGCCGTATTAAACGCCTGGATACACGACATAAATCAAAACTATCCTAACCTAACTCGTCATTTTATAAATGACGGTAATCCATTTCTGTTTTGATTCTAATAGTTGGGTAACATGTTGGGTAAAAAGCGCAATATATAACGTTTGACGTGTTATCGTTGTAAAGGGGCGAGGTAATATATAAATTAATTTTTAACACTACGCTCCTTATAATTGGGTGTTCGCGTGTCACGAACGTTTCACGCACAATTCGTACGCGCCTTTTTCGAGGTGCCCAGTGCTTCGGGTGTGTGAATTCAGACAAAACAAATGAACAAGCCCCACGGTATTACTGTCGGGGCCAATTAATATTTTCGTTTTTTCTCCAACGTCGCGGAAAAATGTTTTATTGCCTGTAATGTCACGTAAAATTTTACAATACGTCATATTAACCTTAAAATCCCGTGGCGATGATTTATTCACGCGATTCAATTAAACAGTTCTAACTTCTGTATAGTGTTGCTATCGTAAAAAATATTAATTGAAACTGCAGACCTCTTTCTGGTTTTATATTATGTTAGGAAAATAGTTGTAAACGGATTTTACAAAATTTTCTTAAGTAAGTCATATAACTAAGTGGAATTAATTCACATCTGAATCACATACACGATCTAACTTAGATAAATATATTGTATTATGTATTATTTGTCAAAGGCTCTTTATTTTTCTACTGAAAAGACGTTGCTGATCAAATGCAGGGCACTGTTGCGGTTCGGAAGCGGCTCGGCGGCAAGACATCCGGCAATTCTAACTACGGCCATTGCGGACGGCAAGTTTCCGGCAACCGGAATGGCTTAATCCCCCGTGTTTAACTACAAAGATTGTCAGCGATAAAACTGTTTGTTCAGTTTTATCGGTAAAACGATCTATCAAGACACCGGATAATTAATTTTATGAACCTGTATGTATCATGCTATCACTTTCAGTTTGGAGTGAATAGTAGCGACAGAATTACAGTTGAGACTATCAAATGAAATATGCGTTTGAATTCGGTGGTTTGGGAATAGAACAATAAAGGTGTCCTTGAAACAATGAATCTTAAAATAATTGAAGACACGATGGATCTGTCTTATTTTCTTGACAACTAAGTAACGTTTATCCTTAAAACAAAAGAATATCTGCCAACAAACAATCCAGCTAAAATGCTTGTCACGCTTCAGTCCGCTTTCTCGCCATTCCGGGCCGTTCTGGAAGTCTTCCGGCAATTGTGACTAAAACCAGCACGGGCGGTTTCCGGGTCAAGACGACTTAATCCCTCCCTGATTAAGTACACTGGCGGAAAAATTGTCGGCGATAAATATTCTGTAAGACTCGTTTATTCGTTGATTTTCGTTCGTTTGGAATCTATGAAATTGTATTGCAATTTTGTGATATTTTTAATTTGCTGTCTCTTCTCAAATTATTAATATTTTTTTGTGAAATTTCAAATGGATTTCATTTCGCTTACTGCAGAATCGGTAGACTAAACAATGGAAAAATTTAATTCACTTTTCACAAAAAAGAAAACGAGAGGAAATTCTAATATCTTTTAATATTTCACATCCAAGTACAAAGTACAATCAAGAGGGGAAGTCTCACATTTGTGAGTGTTGCCATCTACCTTTACTTAACTAACTACACAGTTCTCGTCCCCACATCCGCCAAGTTTTACATTTTTAATGTAACAACTTCCTTCAAACTTTCTCCAGTGCGAAAATTGTGTTGACGTATCCATAATACGCTTTGCTGTAATCATATATTTCAGCGAAACCTTGTGTTTTACTAATTTAAATTCTTTACAAGTTGTCTCGGGTTTGACGTCTTCGTCAAGAACTTAGAATTGAGGAAAATCGCGTGTTTATCTAGTTTCTTCCTACGTTTACTTTCGTATGAATGTATTTCAGCGTAGTCGTTGCGTTAAAATTTGAATTGCACCTCCGGAACAACAGGGCAATTGTAACAAGAATTATTACAAAACAAAATCTCACATGAATACGCCGAAGTGTTAGGCGGAGGCGAGCCTATTGCCATTAACCGGGTACATCTCAAACTCCTGATTGCTACTTAGAATTTCCACGCATTAAATCCTAATAACACTGCCCGACCCAGAGATCGACCCTAGGACCTTACAGCTGCCCTTGCGACCACTTGAGGCATGTTACTGTTAGAGTATAATTAAGTTACAGTAATACGTTACGTAAACTTACGTGATAGGTGAGATAGTAGATGGTAGATCAAACGCGTTCGGCGCTCCGATTGGTGGAGACGACGAAACGGACCAATTGGAGCGCCGAACGCGTTCGATGTAGTAAATCGAATTTGTCAAAAGAAACTTACACTGAGCGATTATCGCGTAAGTCGGGGTATAATTAAGCTATAATTTAATTTGCTTAGTGAAGCTTCCTAAGCTAAGCTAATTATAGCTAACGTGTACATTAGCGGAACAATAATGAGGAGGGAGTGAGTAATCGAGTTGTGTGAGTGCACTCAAAAGACGAATCGACGAGTGTGATTTGAAAATCGCGTAACTCCAGGTTTGCGTAAGTCGAGGTATTACTGTACTGTATTTTGAATTTTGCATTCGTGAATATAATCTTGCAATCACCTTTACAGTATCCACGCGGTTAAGTTGAAGTTAGTTTGGTGTACAAGATACTTGTAACAGATCAAATCAAACTGCAATTCTATGTATAAGCTTTTGCTTCTCTTCTCTTTTAGTATACCTACAGTGTTTAAATTCGCACCACATTAACATCTGCAAATGGAAACGAATTAAAATGACAGACACATCTAGTTTGAATAGTCTAAGTACCGTCTTTGTGGCGTACACAAAACGCCATTGTCCTGTGCTTTCACGTACCGAAATACATAATCAACTTAGTATTCCCTTTTATGAAGAACACATTATGCCGACAATGTAGAAAGTCAACAAACATAACATACCGCGGAGACTTCATTCTATTAAATTTTCACAAGTTCAAACAAGATGGTGATAAAAAATTTAAGAGACAAGGAGTCTCTACGTTTTCTCAAACCTTTGTATTAAACGTATGAAGTATAATTACTGGTCTTTCGTAACATGTTTTTCAAAGGAATATTAGACAACAAGGTGTCCCTAATGACGTCGTGGACGATACAAAGACGCAGACTGATATATTGTTATATTAAGCAAAGAAATTAGTTTTCAAACAGGTACATTTTAAATGTTTTCGGTGTACTCAAGTAAATACACAACTTGATAAATAACGGCGCTTACATTTAATATAGGCACAAATATTAGAATCAAAAGACCAAGAATTGTCATTGACTGTTATTAAAATTGTAGGAGCGATAGTGTATTTATTTTAGGACTAGCTTCTGCTCGTGGCTCCGCCCGCGTTTTCCCGGGATAAAATGTAGCCCCTGTGGTATTCCAGACTATAATCTATCTCTGTACCAAATTTCATCCAGATCCGTTCAGCCGTTCTGGCGTGAAAGAGTAACAAAGATCCATCCATCCATCCCTCCATCCATCCATCCATCCCTCCATCCATCCATCCATCCCTCCATCCATCCATCCATCCATCCTCACAAACTTTCACATTTATAATATTAGTAGGATATAAAGAAAATCCGTATTATCATCTTGGTACATACTTACCTACAATGTAGGTACGTGTGTAGATGACTTTGTATGACCTTAATTTCATCACAGGATTTTTCATTCTCCGTACCTGCGCTTTACTTTTGGGCTCCACCTACCTTCTACTGATTACTGACTTAACATTTTAGTTGTTTTAGTAATGAAAAACTTTGGAAATTAAGTTGGTGTCGTATGCACATTCTCAAGTACACACACACACATTCTAAAGTTTTTCATTACTTACTGAACTGTTATGTTGTTGATCAGTCGGCATTTTTCAACACAGTTTGTGGTTTCCCAATGGTATACAATTTAACGACGTCATTTTTTTTTACAAATAATCTATTTATATGCAATATTTCTGTTTAAAACGTGCCTACCTATTAATAGTTACTCGATACGGGCCTGTCGATCATTAATTAAAAGAGCTTTTAAGTTGTAAAAATATTTATTTTGCTTTTCATATCAATATGAAATTTTCATGAATTTTTATTTTATATTTTCAGGCTACGTGGATTATATGAGATTTTCAAAATTACAGAGTACTATAGTAGAGTAGCTATATTAAATTCCACATAAAATTATAGTGCTTCTCAAAAGATGTTATATGATTTTGGATAGAACTTGCTGTGCTCTTGCTATTTGCTTCATAAATAAATAAATCTAAGAATAGATACATACATAACCTTAGACTTAACTGGAATGGACGGAACAGTCATCACACGTGACACATAACATCGCCAGGCGTCTCAGCACGTAAGCAAGAGCGATTCTCATATAATAGTTAGTGCTGACACGTGACAAGTGACGTAACATGAGATCACCTGGCGCCTGGGCAATCAGCGTATCAATATCAGCAATATCACCATTTCTGAATGACTTCAGACTTTCCGGTGAGCGATTCGTATCATATGAGAGCTCGTGCCGGCTCGACAGAAGATCATAATCGTTTGCTTATATCTAATGCATGAATATGCTTTTCTCATAAACTATTGAAGAAAATATGCTACTTAAACCAGAAGTGATTGCGGGTATTGTTTATTTTTTGTTACATAGGTCCCTATGTTAAGTTGTGAGCTATTATAGAATATTAATTTAACTGTCTCACTCTAACGTGATGTCGTTATGTCCTGCAATAAGAATATTGTGCTGAATAATGTTTATTATATTTGCATTTACAACTGGGAAGTTATTAACCTACATTTGTGAGTCCACTTTTCCTAATGAAAAGTGGACTTTGTCTTTTGTGCCGAGTCTTGAAGCCATCAAAGCAATTCATTTGTAAATGAAGCCCATATCTGGCCAGTAAATCTAGGAGACTGCAATACTGGGAGTCTTTAACGAAAACTCGTTATTAAAACTATATTTATTTGAGTAAATGAAGCTGAAAATCAGATTTATGTTAGTTTTCAATTAACGTTTTTACAAACAACGTTTTAATTATTCCTCGAATCGCTATTGGTTAACAATTTTTGGTATTGCTGTTTTTAACTGATAGATATTTCGGAGACTTTCAGATTAATTCAGGTTAATACTGGCTGGATATTTTTTATATTAAATACATATACATGATTTGTATTAACACAGGCTTAACTATAACAGCATCATCCCTATATTACATATGAAGATAAATTAAGCTTTTATTTATTATGTCAATATCAATTATTATAATCATTATTTACAATAGTTCATGTTCATGAGGGTCTAAATTTTATTCTGGGACTTACACACACACAACTCCCATAAACATTTTATACCTAGTAATGATCTGTGGGGACACGCGGGTAGTTGGTCCTTTATTGGGTCAGTGTGCTTCCCACTAAATGACGTCAAATTCATTATCACCACATACACACAGACTACGCAAGATTTTAAAAGTATTTGTTACATTTGTATAGTTCACATAGACTCCGCTTTACTTTAATAGCTTACATTTTTCACTTACTAATAAAGGATGGTTGATACTAAAGGTAGTCCAACGCGCTTATTAAATGTCCATACTGCAGTACAAAAAAGTTTTTGAAAAGAGTATCCATGGAGTTTCTTGCCGGTCTCTTCTCCATAGGACCAATCCACTTTTGGAACCGCGCAACTAGAATCATAACGTTTTAAAAGCGCCCCTAAAGGCCCAGTTGAAATAAAAACATTTGACTTTGAAAATCTAAATCAACCTAATTCCATTAATTGTAACGCGAATTGTATCTTCCTTGAAACGCCATGACACCAATAAAAAGAAAACCGAGAATTATAAAATGGAAAAAGCAGGTTGATTACTCGCTACCGTTGCTTAACTTCTTTAAAGGAATATCCGATCAAACGGCGATGTAAACTAATTCCGATGAGCAAACTCAAAACTCGTTTAAAAAAGAAAAAAATATGGTTCCTAGCATCCACAGCGGGCCAACTAAATTGGTTACCTATTACACTGTCGATTTAACGTGACGACGTTTAAACTCGCAAAGAGTGCACTTACAACTTCATAATGTACAGATAGTGCAATATTATTCGTACGTTAGTGACCAACTTTGACGTTATTCGTTGGTACTATTCGAGTGATATTCGTTACTGTGAAACAGTTTTTGGTATTGGATGAAGTAATTGACGGTTCTTGGGACCATTAGAATTAAACTTTCATTCTCAGAAAATTAATAAATGAGTAGTATTTCAAGGGTCTCTTCCCAAAACGAGAAAGGTTAGGCTTTAGTCCACTTTACTGGTCCGGTGCGGGTTGGTGGACTACACACACCATCAAGAACTTTATGCAGCCCTCTCAGGTGTGCAAGTTTCCTCAAAATATTTTCCCCGTAAACGCAGGTGAAAATCAAATTCTGATCCACACATGATTCCGAAAAGTCAGAGGTGCGAGTCGGGTTTAAACTCAGACCGTCCTGCATGGAAGGCAAGCGATCAACCACTAGGCTATCACGGCTTCTAAAGAACATTAATATGATACTAAAATACTTAAACATTTAAAATTCACAAAGTTGATATAAAATTTCATTCTTCAAACATTTTTTTAGCATAATGAGTTAGCTCACTGATATCAAAAGATAATCGTGTACACAAAGTTAAATTACTTAAACACCTAAACTTAGTGAAAGTTTATGCGTGCTGCATCTGAGATTCAAATAAAATTAATTCTCCCAAACAGTTGTGACAGCTGAGACAAACATTTCGCTTTCATAACTCCATGTAAACATTAAAGTTGATTAGTTTAGATACTAACGTTTGGAATTAATTTTCAGGACCCGCTATTATCCTGAACACCGCTCGAAGACAATAGAAAGACGATAATAGGATAGTGTAAATAAAATTAAAGTGCCTAAAGTATAAGTGTGCGTTCGGACGTGGCGTCTTCCTGTGCGAGCGACTGACGGTCGCATTACGTGAAATGGTCAAGGTAATACCAAAATATATATGAATTATTCACCGCTCTCAATTTACGCCACGCTAACCCTTTCGTGTGTTTGGGGCTTCACTTTGTAAATACATTTCTAAATCACTCACTCACTGCCCGCAAAACAAAATCAAATATACGGTTTAGGTGCGTAGAATGTATGAATTTTTGTTTAGAATTTCAAATTGTGTGTCGCACTTTTTTACTCACTCCTGTTGCCTTCTCACATCTAAGCGTAGCGCAAGCCACGGGAATGCGTTTTGTTACATTTATTTAGTTAATTTTATATAACATAGCACTTATTCATTCTACCACCACCATTCGCGCGTTTGATGTTCTATCTTTGCTTAAATCAAGCAAAAACAATATTTTGTGTTATGTGTTTATTTAAACAAGCACTAAACGAATTTTCCATATCAAACCTATGGCCTATTTGAAGGTTCCAGGTATCTCTAGATACTTAAATTATCTGCAAACATTTGTTGGTTTTGTGGATCTCAGATTATAGTGAACATAGAGGAAAAGCGGTTTCCGACAACGCAACACTTTCAAAATATATTTCTGTGTATGAAATTACACAAAAGTGTAGCATTCCCGCTAGCTCGCTCTACGCCAAACTCAGTGTGTAGTCAGGTTTCTCGATGTTTAACATTTCACATAACATACATTGTGTTCTGCCTAGTTTTGTTCAAGTTTGAGTAAATATTTCAATTCTCTGATTGTTCTGCTCCGGTATGTGCCAACTGTAGAATATTAGCTGTTTCATTTTTCCCTTTGTTACCTACCTCGTTTTCGAATATGGAATGTTACTCCAAGGCACTAATTAACTCTGTTTTCCTAGTGTGTGTTGTTTTTTTAATAATAATTGTGTATTTTGTGATCGTTTTGTTCAAATATTATTCAGTAACACTACTGGAAAATTAGTTTTCAGAAATAAAATTTACTAATAATTTACGACCGACCACCTATTTGTTCTCTCTATTTATAATTTTCTGTTAGTTTATAATCACTTTATTAAATTACAATGGAAGATTTTTAACATGAACATTGTTCCAATCACAGCGAATATCAATAATTATATTATTTTTGGCGATAATTAAATATTTGGGTCAGCATACTGAGGGTAGGTTCACATTTTAATTTCATATTAAATGAACATTTTGTGGTGAGTATTGTTATCCGGTTTGATATTAATTCTGCACTATGTAAAAGCTCATTACAAATGAGGTCGGTGGACGTGCGGTGTGTTTTGTGTCTTATTTTAATCCACTGCGTTTGACAGGTTTAATTTAATGTGGTCGGCAAATAATTTTAGTAACTGTGTAAGTTTTATTAATACTTACCAACGTTTTGGTTTACTATATGACGTAGTTTGGGCGGACTTCGAATTAGGTCAGAACATATTGGCGGTTCAAGCTATGAGTAGATTTTACTACGGTAATATTTAAATATTGTTTTACTCAATATTTGGTTGTAAATAAAAGTTCAGTCTAAATTCCTAAATCTAATCTTAGGGCATTTTGAAGGAAAACCTGCATCTATAACACACTACGTATATTATTTCAATTTACGAATACACCTTCACGATTCAATGGCTGAAGTGTACAAAACACTTTTACGGAATTCAATATTCACGCATTGCAAGTACAGGCAACATAACTCAAACAAAAGATTTATATTCAAAAGTAACACATCATTGGCTGTTACGATTTTTTTCTCTGGCGCCTCCCTCCACTCCCCCCACTTCCACCTCGTATCACTTCTCGCAAACGCGTTCTTTATCCAATTATCCGAAGATAAATCTCACCTGCGACTGCAGAGGAAATAACGTAGGAAAACGTTGTGTTAGGGGAAAGTTATATTTTCACAAATCCAAGCTTTTTTCTCAACGCTCGACTTACAGCGTCTACGTCACGTTCCGTTTGGTTCGGCTTTTGTTTTGAATTTAATTACCGTTACGTGTTCATATTTGTTCGGAGATGCAGTGATGAATTGAATTGTATACAAATGTTGTTGTGCATACGGACTGTATATTAAAAAACATGTATGTTATCATCGTTGTTGCGGTTGTGATTGGCGCAGGAGTTGGCAATCGTGAACGGTCGATTACACTATGCAGTATGATGTAGGTATTACGGAATACTAATTAGCGTCGATTTTAATTCCACAGACCGTTAGCAGGTCAAGTTATTTTCCATAAAACCAGTACATACTCATTTGAAAATTCTTATCAGAGTGAAAACAGTAGGAAATGCAAGATGTAAATAATTATTCAGCTAAATACCTATTAATCAGGGAAGCAATATCTTTCGGCCTATCAAATTTATGAGTGGATCGTTTTTCATTGACAATTTTGATGACAATCTTTCATCGTTTAAGTGCCTATCAAGCGTTGCCTGCATCATTACGGAGTATGCCACCCGGCTAATATTTGGCAACACCCTTTATTTCTGGCGATGAAAATTAACCCTTTGAGCGCCATGTCAGTGTCCCGTGAATACAATCAATAGATTTTCTATTGTGCCCGCTTCGTGGCAGTCGATTTGTGGAACTTTATCGATAGGATGAGCACACTAGTATTAAATATTGATTATATATATTAATGTGATCTTTTAACCAATCAACCTACCGAACGTACCAATTTGTTTTTAATGCCAGTGTCCCCGTTTTCTTCAAATTATATCCAATGTCTTGACGCAGTTGTAATGTCTCAGAAAATTCACAGTATTATCGAAAACCATCTTCAGTGAAGCGAACCGATTAAATTTCATATGCTTCCACGATTCGGCAAATTAGATCGGCACTCGAAACGGTCAAAAGTCGACACCGGGCTCTCCACGATGATATGACGCTATCCGTCCTCTTTACAATCACGAGGAAATTTAAAAAGTAAGCCAGTCGAGTAATCTGTTGGTTTGAGTTGGTTCTGCACTTGATAATGTTATTAAGATCAACAGTGTTTGAACAAGTAAGGATGATTTTTTTCATTTGGCTTTGGTTATTTACATTTTGAATTTGTTGGCTTTCGCAGTTTATTTTTTGCATAGAGTCCATATCTAACCGGCAGCCTAATTACCGATGTAGCGACAGGCGTAGATCGCGCGATAACTTCTGTCAAATATCATTTTTGTGACATATAATGTATTGGCTGACAGTGAGATTGCTGTCGCGTGGCTATCGCGTTGCTGTCGATTTTTTACGTAATAAGGCTGCGGGTTCACAAACGAAACCAAATTCAATTTTAATTCAATTTGAAAACCCTCTTGAAAAATTTCTTCCACCTTTCTCTTTACATGATTGTATTGAATATAACATCGATAGAAACCTACATACATATTATAAATCTGTTTTGTTCGAAGGGACACGGCTTACCGACAGGTAAATATTGAACCAAGATTAATAGGGTTTTGAAACTGCCCGCGGTACCCAGAAAACGGGAAGGAGATTTTCTCCCTTTCGCGGATCGGAAGCAGATCCTATTTCCTCCGACAACATCAAAGTGAGATAGCAATCGGTTTTTTATTCGAATCAGCAATATTTTGAACGACGTCAACTAGTTAGTGGCTTGTTGCCTGATCGGGTTCCTTCGATAGGTAAATACTCCGCTCCCACCCTCGGGGACTCAATTTGCATCGAGTCTTATTGGGAGAACGTTTATGTTTATTGCCCGACTACGCAGGATTACTTTCTACACTAGGGTTTATGCCTGATTTTGTAGGAAGCGCCAATTAGGTGCGGTTAGTATGGTAATCTAGTCAATACCTCTTTTTGGTTTAGTTTTTGATTTCACTTTTATTTTTTTGACTTGTTGGGTTTATCAATTTATTAGTGGGAAATATTGTCTAAGAACTCTGTTCTTATTCTTATTCATTATTCTTAGTTCATGTTTTGAAGTTATTTATATACGCAGCTGACTCTAAAGCTGGATCTTCTAATTAGCACAATATGAGAGAGGTGGCTTGTCTGTTTCTACTACCTTACTAGCACCGAGCTCGTAACCGTCTTTTCTTACTGATAACGAATTGTTACTCAGATCAGACTTAGCTTAATCTATTTTCACTCCCGAAATCGTTAGAGCCGTTTTAGAGAACGCGATTACAAACAAACAGATCTATAATTATTTAAATATTGCTCTTATATAAATAGTATAGGATTTTATTTACAAAAAAGCCCTTTCAGTCAAGAATGAAGCTGTTTTACATAAGCATTAATCAAAACCAAGAAGATATTTTTAATTTAACATTTACAACAAATTCTTTTCAGCAACATTTATATAAAAGAAATCATTTTTGTCCACCCGCTCATGTAATTGGGGAAGTTGATTGCTGCCCTCAATCGGCCGCCAACAAGTAAATTCAATTGACTTTTAATGACGAATTTTTTTGAATGTCATTAAGAGACATGTCGTCATGTCGTTTCGTGTTGATCAAAAGCATTGTTTAATCAACACCAGCGTGAATTTTACATGTTCACGTGCTTATTATGCAAGTTGATTTAATTGGTAAGACTATGCAGGATTTGGGATAAGGCTTGTGAAATTAGGATAATTATTTTTCATTTCAGTGTGTGAAAATTAGATAAAAATGTCACAATAGCTTAAAAAATTTTATAATAAAGAAATTGTTAGGTTAACTCAAAACTTATCGACATCCTATTGGTAATGGTCAGTAAAACAAAATCTGCATACAAGCTAAAAATGAAATAAATTCAGTTATCATTTCGATAACAAAAACAAACAAAAAATCCAATACGTTTAAAATATTCCAAACTACCATCTCACCTGGTAAATTATCCGTCAATACCCAAGGGTTTGGTGTAAAGTTTACATTTAATAGCGTCTGTACGCATGCGCGGGGTTCGTCTCGGGTGACTAAGTGATGTATGGGCCCGGGGTGCCTGGCTATGCGCCGGAGCGGAACGACTCACACGACCCGCAGGATAAATCCTACTGTTACACTCAGACTCGCTCTTGCCGTCATTTTTATCTTGCGAAGATGGGTTATAATAATTCTGCCTTATTCTACCACTAACTTTAATGGATTGAGATTCCTTTTGAACAATAATTTAAGCTTAATAAAGACTGTCTTCAAAAGCCCGTCTTAGTTAGCTTTTGTGAGTCTTCCGTACCTAATCATATCTTTCAAAGTATTTCCGCATAGATCCAAGATTATGGGAAAATGCATTTTGTCTGTTCGTTGCCGACAAGAAACCGATAATGTTATTCATTCAATGAATAAATTGCTGTATTTTACTGTTATTTTGTCAATGAATAATGCTTTGTAGGGATTGGAATGTTGGGCCGCAAAAGGGATGGATGAAAGGCAGCGGAGATGGGACTTTAAGAGGGATGTGAGGCGTAACAAGAAGACTCAGAATCAGATATTAGAAGTATGGAAGAGCCACAATACAAAAAAGTTAAAAAGTAATCATTAGTCGTGTAATTTGTAACATGTTAGGAAGATCAACATTTTACATATAGATTTTTAAGTATGTATGTTGATGTGACAAGAGGACAGACAGACCAACGAAAAGAAGGCTTGTGTGAAACATGACTTGAATGTGAAAATAAGTGAACTTGGAAATGCATTTTGATAGATATGAATGGAAGAAAAAAGCGTATTGCGGCGACCCCAAATAAAATGGAATAAGAACAGAATAATAATTTTGTCAATGAACTAACCAACCATTGATAACGTGACGTGGCTTTCGCCTTTCAGGACATAAAGTAGGTTTAAACATAAAGTGAGATATACATTCCTTTGTAGCTATCAACGATAATAACTCTTGAACCATCTTGACACCAGACAAAATTCTTAATACCTACGTTGTACTACGTAAATTGATGAGAAAATTTGCATAGTCGTTTGGATAGAAATGTAACAGCTGTTTACATCATTTCGCTAGTTGTAAGGGTGGTGACACACTGGGCAGCCAGGCAACCGCTTACCGCGAACTAACCAACTGTGGATGCGGTACGTTCCGCTTCGTTAGCCTTACCTGTCTAGTGGGTTAAATGATAAACTAAAGTCAGTAACGCTTTTAACAGTCTGCAGCTTGGCATTTCTTCTCCATGTAGCTGGATATGGTATTCATTGTATAGGTAAAGATCATACCCATATTCATAGTCGTGACATAAATCTCGAATAACGAAATTGAATTTAGAATCTGGTGTAATATTTTTTTATTTATATTAAAGTGACATCTGCACACCTGAGAGGGCTCCAAAAAGTTCTCAATGGCGTGTGTAGTTCGTCAACGCACACCGGCAGTCTAATTACGTAAAACAGCGACAGCAACGCGATAGCCACGCGACATCAATCATACTGTCAGCCAATACATTATATGTCACAAAAATGACGTTTGACAGAAGTTATCGCCTACGCCTGTCGCTACATCGGTAGTTAGGCTGCGGGCCAGCGTAGTGGACTGAGGCCTGACCCTTCTCATTCTGAGAACAGGCTTTTGTCCAGCAGTGGGACAGTAAGAGTCTAAAATGTATTTTATGAAAGTGACAATAACAAATATACTATAGTTTAAGAATTAAATTAAACTAATTATAGAATGACAGTTTGTATGGTAAGGAGGTTTATTCTTTACGTGACTTGTTTCAACGTGAGCTGCAACATTAAATAATAAATATCTCTTAAAGTAAAGAATATAAAATACCCATTACGTTAATATAAGTTTACATTGATTTATTAAAAGCCACTGTTATTATCATAGTTAAAAACACTACTCAAACATTTCCAATTAGGTACTGTAGCTACTAAATCGAAGAGTTTTCAATAAAAAAATCTAGCTTGTATTATACATAGATTAGCGGTGCAGCGGTGTAAGAAACAGCGTAGATCTTGAATGGGCTCAACAAGAAAAAAATATGGTTTTCGTAGGCAACTGACTTTTATATATACTTAACATAATTTCGCACTCAAACAACGCTATTCATTTTTTCTTTAACTTTGCACGTTTCCCTATCGTTGCATAATAAGATCATCGTTACCTTGAGTCGCACTCTCTTTTTTACTTTTGATGGTATACAGCAGGTACACGTTATATAAAAATATACTACGTAAATATAAGAACTGATCTTCTCTGATATATACGAATCGAGTACCTATATTATGACAATACCATTTCAAGTTTTTTCTCTATTTAATATTTTGAAAAGGATTTCTATTTTTACAAAAAATATATCTGCCTCAGGTTTTTTTTAACAACATTTCCCCACTCTAGGATTTCTTCTGTGTCGTGGGTACAGTTTGTATACGAGTACTAGAGGTTCTATAAATGTAAATATAATTTATACTAAAATATTTTATAAGTTTTTGCTGCACGTGTTTGTAATAAACGCGATATATTTCCCTAAGATTATTTGTAATAAATTGACTCTCATATTTACTTTTTGTTACGGTTTCAGATTCAAATTCCTCAATAAACGAGTTTAATTAGAAGGTTAACCGGATTTTAACTGATGGTCTTAATGTAAAATTAAATTACTGCTTCAGCGGATCCCAAAATTAGTTTGACCTAGACAATGGTGGCCCAGTGAGGGGCTTGTTCAAATATTTGTAGATGTAGTGGTACGGCCGTCGTAAACCAAAGATATTGCCTTAGTATTGTCTCAAAGAGATTAGTTTCCTTACGTTTCTGTGTTGTTGGTAATGTTTGAAATTTGATATTTATGAACTGTTCGGGTTAAGTTTGATTGAAAGTTCTTATACTAAAAATATTGTAGAATTAATTTATGAAATGCAGTATGCACACTGCCCATCTTTATAATTTCGAGTTTTGTTATTTCTGAAATATTGTATTTCACCTTGCAGCGATTACAATTAAGAAATGAAATATTGCATACAACAGAATATTTGTTTTGTCGTCGAATACTGTCCTTGGTTAATATCCATTATCGATATTAGATATTCCTTCTACTTATAGGTTCGCGTGATTAGTATTTAATTTGTCGAAATACTGAAGAATGTGATTGTTATAACATAGTTTTGTTTCCGAGAGAAAAAAAAATTACGTTGTGCACAACTGAAACAAAATATTTTTCAAAAACAATTTACACCTAGTCTTTAGTTAATTAACCAACCAACGATTTAAAGCTCTAAAACAAAACTGTTTTGTGTACACGTAATTAATTTAGTAGGTACACAGATGACAAGGCCGGCCACAATACCTTTCGTCGCAATTCGAACATAGCAGCGACATCGCTGTCAAACACCCGCATCGTAATACAAGTTCGCGTTGATTAAAGATAGCTATATCAGTTTCGTGAACCTTTCATTAGGAACGGCACAAAGGCAAACGCAATTACATCTACGGTGACATCTGGCGGTCTTATCGTGAAAGGGCTGCATCTTAAGTTGCCGAATTGGACGGTGAAGTCGTGGTACAGACGGCTGAAGATACGGATCTGAGATGTGTATTTATATTTTATGTAGACTGTCTGTACCTGTCTTTGTAAAGTTGCGGTTGGATTAATGTACAAAGATTTGTGGATAAGAATAAAATTGGTTCTGAATGGTGTCTGGATGGATGAAGCAACCAATCGAGTTGCGAGAGTTTGCAGCATTATGAGGATACTAAGAATTGTAAAGACAAAAAAAAGGATGGTTATTAATGTTTCTTTTTCTTATTACTAAAGCTTTAAGTGAAGCGTTACAGAGAGCTAACTAAGCTAACTTTTTTATAAGCTTGTTGAGAACCTGTCGTACGCCATCCTCCGCGTGAAAGACGGCGGGAAGGCGTGTTGAACTCTAGTTTACTAATCCTACCAAGGTAATCCACCTCGAAACTATATGGTAGGCATCTCATCTTAGTATACCTAATGTCTTCCGGCCACCCTGGTCAAACAGCCTCCATACAAATCTTGCAGACTGCGCAATCATTCCGCTGTGGAATGAGCAATTGCCGACGTGACAGTTGTACACATGTCGTTCTGGAGTTAATGAATGGGAAAAAGAGGAGAGTGATTAATTTATTCAAACTTCGTGCGTTCTAATTCGGGCCAAAATTAGCCTTTCCCAATAAGTAGGTATCTAAATATTTGAAGCCCCAAACCTATTTAAATAAGGTGATATTACCCATTCCAAAGGTCATGAAATTTTTACTGTGATAACCTATCATACATGTATGTATATACTTCTAGATATAGGTAAGTTATGCATATTAAGATATAGGATCATTGTTCACCGTAATCACAATTATAGTACAAATAAGAATTCTGATCCTAAACCAATATTGGTGGAGCAAATATAAGATTTTGAGTCCTAAGCTCAATCCTAACCTAACAACGTTTTGTTGATCTTTGATCATATGTACCTACGCAGATTTTTATCTTTAGAAAGAGGTGGTATTACAGTTTGTAAACCTTCAACAGTATTAGTAGTTCTATAGATCTTGTTTATTTATTTACACAGATCCGACACAACTAATATACTAGCTTTTGTCCGCAGCTTCGCCCGCGTAGAGGTCGGAAAATGACCCTAAAATAACACACGAATGATTATCAGGATAAAAAAAACTGTTAATCCAGAACATGGTTTATCTGTGTGCCAAGTTTCATCCAAATTCGTTCAATGGTTTACGCGTGATTGAGTGGCAAACATCCAAACATAGTAGGATGGTGGTAGATGGTAGGGTCATAATTCATACAAATATTTGTTCAGTGCAGGGATCGAACCCGCGACACATACCGTAGAAAGTCAATCGCCTGCCTATTTCACTATTAGGAAACACGGATACTATAAGGTTAGACTGGTTGTCAGACTTTTTTGGGCTGCTACTTATAACGACTGCCATAGGCATAGGCAATTTAGAAGCAAGAACGAGCTTTCGGAGGTGACTCAATGTGTGATGGTCACCCATATAAGGACCGATCACAGCAACGCTGCTAAACCTCGCAGATCGACTGATTTGCGCAGTAACTAGGTAGCTAGTCGTACGAGCTACTTTTGTAAAAATATTTACAAATACATATATATATCATCATATTGTTAGTAATCGTACATAGACACCGCTTAACCCATATTCCATATTTCTATAGTATTGTATGCCAACAATAGGTTTTAATAAATGGAAAGGAATATTTGCAAAAATATTTCTACGTATTGTCGAAATACGTGGAAAGCTTGTCCTTTTATTATTAAGGTTTTTCAGGATTTAACTGGTATGGTATGACGGACTATACCTATGTTGTACATCTATGGATACGTACCTATATGTAAATGTTTTATATAATTTCATATATTTTTCTTAGATTCCTCATTGGTGTATTGGTGGCAAGCGCAATCCCCGAGTTCGATTTCCGGGTCGTTCAGGGTTTATTCTGTTACAAATTTTCTCAGTAGCAACAGTCTTGTGCCCAGTAGATAGCTATAGGCTCGCCCCACATTAAGCGTGAGGAAATAAAAAAAACTTAGTATTTTAAAATTGATTTATTTTTTCTTTCTATATTACACCAAATAATGTCTATGTATTTTCTTGTATCTCATTTAACATAAATATTGAGATAAATGGATGTTGACAATGCCTTTAAGTAAATAGAAAATATACTTTTAAGTACTCACTAATATACTTTCAAAATATCTTTAAATGATCATGCCAGAACAAGTTCTTCTAAGTTTTATTTGTGGACAAAATTCTGTTTGGCGTTTACTCAGTACATATCAGTTAGTAGGTGATCAAATAAATTCGTTGTCCTAAGGACTCGTTTATACACGCTTCTCCCAATTAACTTTTACTGAAATACAAATATATTCTTCTTAAAGTTATAAAGGAAATTTAAAAAACAACTAAAGTCATAAGTTTTCTGCCGTTTTAGCCAGCTATCTTAATAACATTTCTCAGAATTATAAATAATTATTTTACAATTAATTATTTCACTTGCCAAATTATACAAAGCAAACAGAACGCACCCATTGAAATAACCCGAAATAGACATCAAGATTCAAAACGATAATTTGTAGAAAATCAAATTCTGTCTCAAAGCATCGTCGTCTGTTTTGCATTACGTGAAGACAAAGCCTTAATCTTTCCCCCGGAGCAGGATCTCTTGTTTAAATGTTAGTATAAAAGCCCCGCTGTTAGCTCTCGCCGCAGCGCAAACAGTGTGTGCTACGCCGAATATTGACGGCGACTCGTTTGCTAAGATAAAGATTTGTTTTTCTTACAAAGATACTTGTGAGTATGTATCGTCACGGATTTCTTTAGCGTTAAATTTTGGCGAAATGATGCGAGTGAAGCGTTTTGGTAAAAGCCTTTTTGTGCTTCATTCTGGTATCATGAAGTTACTTAGTCTCAAACCATGCTGATATGTTGGAAAAGTAACTAGTGTTGCAATGATCAAAATATTAGTTTTCTTAAGCAATAGAAAGACTAAACAATAGCAATAAGTTAGAAATTATTTATCTTGTGTACTTTCACAAAGCTATGTTTGCACATAAACCCAGAACCAAACATTGCTTCGTTCGAAATCGCGACGCATTACGAAAAAAACAGGTTCTTCGCAATCGTGTTAAAATTTTTCATATTGCAAAGACATCTGTCAAGCAGTCTATCCTAGGGATAGCTAGTTAAAACTCATAGTTTTAGGCAATAACAGTCGATAGTCTATGGTTTTGGCTACAGATACCTTTTAAACGCTTATATGTACAACCAAAACATAACATCTAAATACTTGTATACCTATGTATTTGCAAATGTGGTTCGACTTTTGCTCTAAATCAAAATACGCACGTTTTGATGGTTATTTTAGAATGAAATAATTGCTATCAATTATGAAAATGCACCCGGTATAAACCACAAAACAGTTTGGACAAAATAATTATTATGTTCAAATTTGATAACAAAATTAGTTTGCCATATTGTATGCATAATTTGGATATGAAATTTGTCTATAAGTGCTCATTCGGGTTAGGACATAGCGACTCGATATGGGTCATTGTTCGACAGTTTTTAAAATCGTATTCGACAAAGCTCCGGATCGCTCAATTAATTGGTTCACTGTCATGTTCAGTGAGTGTCGCCGAGCCATAATTGGTCTAAAATTGTCGACGTTATAGTTCTTTTTCATGCATGCAATTATTCGACTCGCCTTCTTCGTAACCTTTGACGCTTAAAAACGTATTGTAATATCCTGCGATGATATTCTGAAACGATGAAATTCACGAGACACTCATTTTTACTTTTTCACTGATTTGTAATATGTTTACTTATGTTATATTTAATATACCTGTGTGTGTATTAATATTCTACACCTATGTTTTTTTGTTTTTTACTAAACTGATATTAATGAATTTCTTTCATTTTATTCACCAATTGCTGTGTTGTGCACTTATTAATGTATTGAAAGTAATGGTAAGTATAACAATATACTTGTAAGAGTAACTATACTAATTACTGTAAAATAATATTAAACCTATTTAAGTATAAATATGTATGTTCTTCTTCTGTCGAGTCGGGACGAGCTATCACATGGGAATCGTTCAAGCTTTAGTGTAAAGATTAGCCAGTCAGCAGTAGTGAAACGAATGCTAGTGGTATCGAGGCTGATCATAATTTCATACAAAAACCGAAAATAGCATCGCCTAAGTTTCCTGTTGGTCTTTGTGATTTCTATCCTGCATGCCTTGCAATAACTTATTTTTCTGACAAATCCAGCTGTGGACTGCAATACCCTAAATAAATTTTGATATGATGATTATGAAACTTTTAATTTTCCGCCTTAACAGATTATCTTAAGAATTAATATCCCCAAAATAGTTGCAGCTAAAATGTAGGTTCCTTATGTAGTCTTCACTGAATAACACAATATCCAGTTTCCTGAAAATGGAAAATGAAAAGCGTATTGTTCTAATTAAAATTTTGTTCATATTTACGATGTGTATTTCCAACTAAATGCTTGTTGGTTCTAGTGTTTTTAAACTTTACCTTACATTTGTTGCAGGTAAGCTGGAGTTGAATTTGTTCAGGTAATGAATGTGGGGCTATTTAAATATTGCGTACTATTAACCGTGTAAATACTGCATCGCATCAGGACGGAACTTTCTCGCAGTTGTACACCGGCCTTTGAATCGTGAAACCTGGACCTGTGTATCCGTTAACAGTATGTTTATTCGTGTAAGTAAAAAAAAACAGACAATGGGTGACGGATTTGGTGCTAGAATTATAGCTATTTTGTATAATATCTACAGTGTCTCTAAGACTACTTTAATCTTAGTGGTAATAGGTATATACGACATACTTGAAATGTTAACTTTTCGGTAAGGAAAGAAAATTAACCAGAGATTAGTTTTTGTAGAAAAAATCCAAAGAAATCCGCCCTAAAACATTGTCATACTTTTCTTTAGGTCAAAATATTAATACTCGGGTGATACATTTTGCACTTACATAATTATATCATTAATTTAATAGCTAACCTACAAAGTGTTCCTAATTAAATATTTCTCGTACCAATAAATTATTCTTTGATAATTAGTCCGCTGAACACACCGTACGCTTATTCCGTTGCGTACGGCACGTTCGATAAATAATTAACCAATTTTAGTTTTCGCTTAATCGGCTTTTTAGAAAACTCATTTGACTGGCAAATTGTTTTACGTGTCCAAGCTAAATGAATATTCACGGCTAATGTTTGAGCGGTGGCCACTCTATTATCTTGTCGGCCATGTTTTTTTAGGTAGCCTGAAAGCAAACAGTTACATCGATAACGTATATTTTATATAAGTACCGTAGTACTCAATTTTGGTTGAATATTATAAATAAAGATTTTGGATGCAAATATTTTATTAGCAGCTTTTTTTTTAGTTTAGGTATTTGTTCACGTTTCGCCGTTAACTTGATTGTTTTTTCTAGATGAAATACAGGTAAAATAAAATAGCGGACTAAAAACAAAAAAAAAAGTCAAACGCTCATAATATAGGGTGTTTTATTCCTATTCAATCAGTAATTAATTAGTGGTTAATTAAATACATCGTTCACTCAACCGCGACCCGGAAAATACATCGTGGGTCTCCTCTACCAGGCAGGCTGATGGCCTTTTGGTTAGCTTTAGATGCAAACCTACGAACTTATATCTAGGGTTACGTCAACTCTATGGATATCTTTCGGTTAGTGCTACGAATAATTCAAAACTTGTGGACGCTTCTGATGTACCTTTCTTGAAATACAGGTGGTATAAAGAAGCAAATTCTTCCTAGTAATATTAAATAGGCGTTGTTTTTTTTTTCTCTAACACTATTAATACTAGTTATATTTCTTGCAGTACCTTTTGACTCTATTTCTTAGTTTTTATATCCTCGACGATAGTGATCCTAAATAAGGCTATTATGAGTTCTGGGAATGGGCCTCCTTAGTTATTATAGACTAGCTTCCGCCCGCGGCTTGGCCCGCATTGATTACGAACCAGTATGTTTTTCGGGTCACACGTAGCGCCATCTATCGTCCTAAAGTGATTGTGACCATCGAAAGTTATTGTTTTTCCCTCGGAAACTGTACTTTTTTAATGGATGAAAGGTACCCTATGTCCTTTTCTGTACCCCTGCAACGTATATGCAAAATTTAATGATGATCGGTTCAGTAGTTTAGGCGTGAAAAGGTAATAAACAAACAAATAAACTTATTTCCACATTTATAATATTACTAGCTGTTGCCCGCAGTTTCACCCGCATCCTAGGGGAAATATTTCATGTATTCGAATAAATAGTATCTAATGTACTAATCCAGGACATGGTCTGTCTGCGTGCCAAGTTTCATCCAAATCCGTTCAGTAGTTTTTGCGTGAAAGAGTAACAAACATCCATTCATCCATCCATCCATCCATCCCCACAAACTTTCGCATTTATAATAGTAGTAGGATAGTTAGGATTAGATTTAGATTAGATTAGGATGTTCACTTTTTAAATGAACAATCTGTGTAGGCACAGCTCCACCATCTCACAACATTAGACGACTGGTATTCTGAAAGTCATACATGTAAATTAATAGCTATAATCGTCTGGACAATTAACGCAGATGTACATAAACCACAGCTCAGGCAGTAATAGCGTATGTATTAAATTTGTGAGCTGAGTTTAGATTTAGACTTAGCCCATTTACTGAACATACCTGGCTAGAGTTACCAATTACAGAACACTGGCTTAGGCCTAGTCAGGTATATGCACGGTAAGCCGCGTGAAACTCGAATACACGTCTGAGGAGAGCTACAGATTAGTATTGATGGGCTTTCAAGGGTGTCTACACTGTCTATATTCAATTTAATAAAAAAATTGATAAAAGTGGCTTACCCAAGTACGATTTTTTTTCCCAACCATTTCGTTGAGTTCAGTTTCAGATCATCTTGATTGACTGTTAAGGTTGTGTTATTTCCGACACGTTCCATGATTTCATTTTATCGCTAGAGATTTCACGAAATCCGTGGTTTCGTTATTTTCCTGCCACATATAAACTATTACTCAATGCACGTTTTTATTGCTGTAACGGGTAGAGCTTTCACTCATATCTTTTGTATGTTTGTGTATTAATGCAAGCCTTATTAGCTCACCGGCGATCGATAAATAATAGATATTCTATTGTGTCTATGTAATGTCAAAATCTCTCCTCGTTCATATCATTCAATTGCCATGCAATTTACCCTCAGTCCCATACCTTTATTTTACTCCTTTGTTTTAGTATTCAGCGTATTGCAGATTCATTTCTGGACACAGACCTCTTCTTTAAATGAGAAATTTCAGGCCTTCATCCACCGCTCTGGCCTGATGCAGGTCGGTTCCTACACACATCGTCGAGAACTTTATGAAGCCCTCTTAGATAGATATGCAATTTTCCTCATGACATTTTCGTTCAACCTTAACGCAAGTAATAATCACATTCTGATAGCAACAACAATATTAGATTTATCAAATAACACAGTTAATTAGTTTCTCCGGCTGTCAGTTACAGATCTAAAGTTGAAAATTGATTTACAATAGACGCGTGTTAGACATTATGATTAATATTTCAGCAATTTTCATTACGTATAGCCTTGAACTATCAAATAGATATTATAAAGGGAAAAACAGTCGAAAATCAATATTTTGGAACTGGTCTCATTTGAAAAGGGGCTCGTAACTACATGGTTACCGCGCTGATCGGTCGATTTACGAGGTTAAGCAGCGCTTGCCGTAGTCATTGGATGGGTGACCATTTTTCAAGCATTTTTAGTAAACTAGTTGGCCCCCGGTGTCATATGAAGACTTATGACAGTCATTACGGGAGTCAGGAGCCAAAAAAAGTCTGACAACCAGTTTAACCTTAGAGTATCAGGGTCTCCCAGTAATTGGGTGGTTGAGGTCAGATGGTAGTCGCTCCGTGTAAGATACTGATAGTCAACTGCAACCGGTTAGACTGCAAGCCGACCCCAATGTAGTTGGGAAAAGGGCAGGCAGATGATGAATCTGTCATTTGAAAGTTAAATAATGGCTGTTGTCACGCACAAGTCCTTAACGTTGAGAGATTCTTAATATTATAATTCAAGCATTACTAGTAATACATTTGTGAGTTAAGAGGACTCTTAACAAACAATCTAAAGGTTGCCTAGATTATGGTCCTTCAAGAGTTTTTAATGCTAGGATTTCGAGTAATAGTCTCTTCTAAACCTTGTATCGAGAACCGATACAACGATAAATTGGTTTTATAAACACGTGTAGCCATTTTAAGCATAAACTTTTAAATATAAGTAAAAAATAAATAGTTTAAAGAAAATTTGTTTTTTTTGACACAATATCTTATGTGGATGAAGGTTTCGGAGACAAGGTTCGCTGGTGACTTCGACATCTGCTAGTGTCAATAATGTTTGTTTGTAGTATTTTCACAGCAAAAAAATGTCTCAACTCCAAACTGACGCGAAACCAAACTAAAAATCCAATTCTGAAAGTCGTCGGTATGTACTATATTATATATATTAAACCTTAGTCTGAGCATTAAATGCATCCTTAGAAAATAAGCGACTACAATACGGTATTACATGAGATGTTGGAAAAATGCTCGTTCACAGAATTGAATTTCACTTTGAAACCGGTTCTTTGTTAGGAGAAGGTAAGAAAACAAAGTACTCGTAAATAAGCTGATATTTTACTATTCTGTCTTTACGGTTTGTCTGACTGAACGTGCGATTTTTTTTTATTTTTACTTAATGTTGTCTATTCATAACGCTATTTCTTTGTGTGCTTTGGCCGTTTATAAATACAGAGAAGGAAATAAATTCAACTGCAAATTTTAGAAAGTATTGTGTTGTATAGAAAACGTTGAAGATGAAAGGTGAAATAAGAAGGTTCTCAAATGTTGCTTTATAACAGAAAATATTTTTGATTCAAAATGATTTTAAATAGAGCAATGAACACAGCATTATGCATTCAATACTTTGGTTGTAACTATAAAAGAAACTTCACTCAAAATATTTGGAACATTCCAGAATAAAAGTTATATCCAAAAACAACTAAACGATAACCCAAATGAACAACAAGTACTTTTCGTAGGACCTTAAACACATTAATTTAGATAAGAAATTTTCTACTTACAATTAACGAAACAAGAGGGTGTCTCAATCCAATTTACGCTATAATTATGACGTCATCGGAGAAGGATTTAATTAAAGACCTTTAAGAGGCCTCCGAGGTAATTGGTGTTCAATGAGTCTTTCGTAGTCCGAGCCTCCGAGCCTCCAAACACCGTCTGAGGGATTATGTTACAGTGTATTTAAAATCCTTGTTTCACTCATTGAGTTTATTTGTAAGTACTGCTTCAAAGATTCTATTCTGTTTCTCTAAAACAAAATGTGTTTTTTAAAGCAAGTGTTAGGCAGAGTTGCACCATTGTGCACCCAAATTTCGCTGATGCCGTTATGAAATCCCATGTAATAAAGCGATAATCGGGCACAGCTCCAATCTCCGTGCTGCTACAGAGGATTTCTAAACAGAAAAGCCTAATAACACTTTGCCCGACCTGAGAGTTGAACCCCGGAACCTCAGGCTAAGCAGTTGTGCTTGCGACAACTAGAACAATGATGCATTCAAAAAATAACTACCTGTATATTGATAAACGTAGATACCGTTAATTTGGCAGTTGCGGTATAGTTATTAATCTACAGCATCTGAAAAGAGCCGTTCTTTATAGTGTCTGGATCTACTATTAATTTGATAATTATATGAGGATTTAATGAACATGTACGTAATATTTAATTGCAGATTTCTGAATTAATACGGACGTTATTTAGAGTAAAATACATAACACAGTAATGTTTTGTAGACGAGTATTTATAGACCACAATATAAGCAATGAACTTTCAAATTGCTTCTTTCTATAGAACCTATATGCTAGAGGTTAAAGGTCGGGACCTATGTTTCGCTTTGATAAAAATTCTAAAATTAAATATTTAAAAATAAAAGCATTTAAAAAGCTAACGTTGTATTAAAAAAGTTTTTGGAAAAGTTTGTTTTTATTAAATCATGCATCGTATGACTTTATATTAAGTAACTGTCAGACAACTTGTGCTGACAAGTTCTCAGCCCTATAGTCAGCGTATAAATACGTACAACGAAGTGTAAGTACTATAAGTAGATAATTCTTAGCCTCTTTCTGAGAGGACTTTGTCTAATTGACTGTCATATTTCTAGCTTTGTGAAACAGCCGTCGCCAGAATCATCAAAATCATTTATAGTGGTGGAAATTCAAAATTCAAAACATAAATAGTAGTGATTTTTGAATGTCAAAATATATCAAAGACAGAACTAATTCGTTCGCCCTTGACCGCTTTCTATGTGTTTTAGCTTGAGAGGAAGAAACGGCAAAACTCCCCAGTAACACTTTTGTCTGTAATGAATTAATGATACATTAGTTGTCATCGTGTTAAACGCAGGACAATTCCAAATTATATAATGAGCATGACATGACGTTTATTGTTCTCTTTTGATTTTTTTTTTTATTTTGTGCTTTATTTATTAATTTTTAATCCTTTATTTGAATTACTGACATAGATATTTTATTAATTAATGACAATCATATCAATTGTACATTTTGTATGTTTTGTTTTTAGTTTGTTTTATTATTTTTTTTATTTTATTTTTTTGTTCCCCTGTCATTGTCATTATTTTGATTCAGAGGCTTGGAGGTCTAATGCAGTTAACTGGTGATCATTGCAATTTCTATATTATTTTATTTTTATGCAATTCTCAGGTAGCAAATTCGTCATGCTCCCTTTGATGTCATTGCATGCGGTGGCGTCATGGGTCGGGTCACCTGCTTCCCTCTAAAATGGCGAGGCAGGTGATGGCTGATCTTTGCGTCATACTCGTGAACGGGTGCTGCTTGTGGTGACTGGTCGACTTGCTGGCTGAGATTAATGAATTTATAATTTATTCATTTACATACATGCATTTGCCTTGCATTTAATGGATCCTAGTTCTGCATGCGTGAGCCGTAAAGCCCTTATGACTGCTATTCCAAAGCGATTGCAGGTGTGGGTGGGCGCGCTGTTCACACTTAGGTGTATGACATCTTTAAGACAACGGAGGCTATATTGCCTTATACCTTTTGGTGAAATGGTGTGCGCTAGCTCACATGTGGAAACGTTTTTGCTAAGCTTTAATTATTGTAATAGCATTCTTTAATTATATTTTTTTTTTATATTATTGTATAATGACAGACATGGGAGTGTTGCTGGGGAGTTTGTTGGGCCGTTTCTTCTCCCCAAGCTAAAACACATAGGAAGCGGTTAAGGGCGGGCGTATTAGTTCTGTCCATAATGTGTTTGACGTTCAAAAAGCACTAGTAGTAGTCTATTTTGAATAAATGAATTTTGAATTTTTTTTTTTTTTTTTTTTTTTTAAAAGAAAAATACTTATTATAACAACGACACTACAAAAATTGAAGTTGAACGTTGCTACATGCGAGCTAGCACACATCATTTCACGAAGTAGACGAATAAAATAAAAAAGCCTTTATGCCTAGTTTAACAGAGCAAAAATAAAATATAAAGCTAATTATAACTTATCACGGAATCTAATTCAAATATCGTGGGGATAACATTTGTCAGGGTGTAGTGGTTGACGCAAAACGAAACATATATACATAGGTGTTGGTATTCGTTGCCTGTATACTTTCCGACGATACGGCAAGTAGAGCAAAACAGTACTAACTCGAGTTGGGATGATAGTGCTTAAGCTATCCGGCAACAATGTATCGTAATGATCACTATGCCACAAGTAGTGACTACCTGCGAGCGTAGGTTAACCGACATCTCGCTCATTTTATGCGATCCATTGTAAGTTTTTGCAAATTCTGTTGTTAATACATTATAATATAATATGAAGTTAATAACTACTTCAAATTTCACGTACCTTTTTTAAACCCTATTATTCAAAACAATCTACTAAAGTATTATGCCACAACATGAAAATAGTTTTCTCACAGATTCACTTTCCACACAATTAGTTCACTATATTCTGAAAATCACTATTCAAATTCAAAAATATTTTTATTCATGTAAACCATTTACAGGCACTTATGAATAGTCAGGTTCTAATTGCCACGTTCCAAAGTGTTGATTTGCAATGGAGAAGAACGGGCAAGAAACTCCATGGTTACTCTTTTTAACTCGGAAAATATTCAATATTAATAATTTATACATTGATCTCGAACAACAATTATGTGAGTACAATGTAGCTTAAAAGAGTCTAACTTATGTAAGTCTGAAACTCAAGCCTGATAGTTATGAAGAATATATTTACTTTTGATAAAATTGCCATGGCAGCTATGAGCTGACCAGTTCCAATAGAGGGCACCCGTTCACGAGTATAACGCGTGAATCAGCATCGCTTTGCTCAACCATATTGCAGGGAACCCAACGACCCGATGCACAACGCCACCATCATCAGGACATTTAAGTGACTATATTCTGAATGTCTGTATATTGCTCCATGGAAGGAACAAAGCATTTACAGAGAAAATCTTTAAATTAAAGCGTAATTATAGAAAAACCTATATAATATTTGACAGACTAAAGACAGACAAATTTAAATCCAATTACGAATCTCCCATCCTGTATTCGCTCCACAAATCATCAATATAAAAAAAAACATACTTAAAACAAAAGCACGCCAGTAGAATAACTTAATTAAACATGCACCAATATGCGAAACGTCTCTTTAAACGCAAACAACGGGTGTCAATACTAAAATATTAATTAACGGTTCCGCCATTCATACGTCTACCTTTAATGCAGTAGACGCAGATTTTTTATTACGAAGTGGAAAACGTTGCACGGCCAGTCATTTGCCGGGCAAACATTCCCTTTCTTAGCCCCGAGCACAAAGGAGATGTGCACTTGAAAGTTAATTAAATTTAAATATGTGTAAGCGAACGCGATACAGCTTGTTCGCTTTGTATTTATCTCGCTTAGTACGCTCAGATTAAATACCTTCTAGATTTTTCTAAGTCTGTGAGTGAAGTTTAGTTGTACTAGGTTGTGATGTTAGAGAACAGATTATTATTATCTCTATGATGTCATCATCATCATCAGCATACTACATTTCAAACATACTTTAAAAAGGTAGGCAGAATAATCAGGTTTTTTTTATTATTATTTTTAAATACATTTAAGCAAGAAAAATGAATAAAATTTTGCTTACCAAAAACACGAAAATAAAACATTTACTGTTATAAAAAAATTATAGGACAAAACTGATTCCTTCGCTTTCTATTTCATAGTAGGATGAAAAGGTGGCATACTGATGATGATGATGACATAATGGTGATGTATCGGTTCCCTAACATCTTGGTGGTACGGTTATTGTGTGCTTAAATCCTGATGCTAGTAATACCTACGAACGCATTGTTTCCCATTCTATATCTTACATAGCTCTGCAGTATGATTGTTTAGTTATAAAGGAATGTTGGATGAGCGAGACCTAATTAAAGTAATCCGATACAAACAATATTCAATTATCGGCTTATACTGCGCTTTACAGTATGTTATTTAAACAGGCATTCTTTTGTATTGTAAAATGAATAACAAAACCTTCCGGCTACAACTCCCTCCATACAGTTTCATTGTAGTCGTATTATCGAATGATTTTCATTAAGGAATCTGAATGTAGATGAATCTATATACTACAGTTCGATATACTAGGCCGGTGATGAACAGTGACGTCGGCAGTACGGAAGGACTGCGATGACGTCTAACATCACTATAAGGAGAGGTACCCAGTAAGCACTGATAACCTTGTTGACTTTACGAATTCATATAGTGAAATGAAACAGAGCTGTTAATCTGAGAGGGCTCTTAAAATTTCTCGACGGTGAGTGCAATCCGCCAACCGCATTAGGACAGCGTGGTAGACTAAAGCTTTAACCCTTCTCATTCTGAGAAGACCTCTCTCGACAATCTCGATCTCGTGCCCAAGAAATTCTTAAAAGAATGCTCGTGTTTTCTACAACTAAAAATATTGAAAATTTAATAGATGCTTGAACCTTACCATCAGCCCATAAATGTATTAAACGCGCGAAAATTTTTGTGAACTTTTATTGAACAACTACACTGTTTTCATACATTTTTGTTGATGAACGATGAAAACTCGCACTTGGGGTAGATTAAAAGGGAAATCATCACACAATATCCTATACTTTGTAGGTTGTGTAGTACAATGAACTCCTAAAAATAACACCCTTTCCAATGTTAATTTAGTTCAGTCCGGGTTTAGAAAAACATCGAAAGGTTTGTAGTGAAATACTCTACAAAGGTGGTAAAGTAAAATTTACATTGAGTCGTTGTTGCATAGTGAAGCGGTTCGGCTTTGAGTAGCTGTCACTCGGATGGAAAATGGTATACCTATGTAACTTATATACACTCATATAGCTTTCGTAACATATGTGTTGTCAGGTAGGAAAGTGTATTTAATAAAAAGAGTATGAATGAGACCAGGTACACAATAGTGTGTTTGGACTCTTGCTTGACTCTTGACAGTCAATTTTTAAGCATCTCGAAATTATTTTGGTTTTAATGTGTAAACCTCATGTTAGCTGTATAGGCGGCTATAGAGTGTTCCGTATTTCATAATTATGGTACAGTCAACGACGTAAATAAGTAGATGAACGTTACTTAATTTTAAAATTAAATTTTGCAATGTTATTTTATTTATTGTCACCATTACCGCTATTCTAAAATAATTAGTTACTGTAAAACATACTACAAATATGATATATTTATACGTATATTACCTATATCTATAGGCTTGTCTTCTTGATACTTCTAATTAAATACATATTTATGAGTTTTCTTTGATGTGTGTCCGACAATCGCCACCAGGCAAGGGTTGCACACCCTTCTCGTTCCGAGAAGAAGCTTATGTCAAAAAGATTTCGGAACCCATACCTCTACAAAGAAAGACGGAGACAGTAATTGTTCTATGAAGCCATAATAATCTAGGCAACTTAGTACAAGTTCTTAGAAAACTTAGTTCCAATCAGTACCTAAATGCACTTCTACACAAAAGTCAGTGCTTTGAAAATACGTTGTCCCTAATGAAAAAAGTGACTCCGCCAGTGTTCCATGAAGCTCTTTAGTTGAATTGTAAACAAATATATAAAATAAGTTGTCATAGCAATAAAACAAGTTGCTACTCCCTTACAGGGTCTATGTGTGTTTATGTTAGCTTAATTGTTTTTCTGTAACAACATAGTGCAATAAATAAATAAACAATAAAGTTGTTTACTAGAAAAAAATCAGAGAAACTGTATTAGTGTTTCTACTACAATAGTAAGATTTAAGTTTCAGCGTCTTGGAAATGATATTGTAGATGAAAGGATATTTTTTATTATTTTATATATTTTGCCCCCGACGTCGTCTGTGTGTGTTTTGTATTTGAAATCTAATTAGTGTTTTGGTGCAATAGTAAAAATAAACATGTCCTTCATTAGGGTCCAGGCTACTTCTTTGTAAAATTTCATAACGATTGGTTCAATGGTTTAATCGTGATGAGGTAATCAAACAGAGCATTTTTCGGATCTCTAATAGTGTGGATGATATCTTCTAAGTGAACCAAGTTTGCACATTTGGTGGTAAGCGACACCCTTCGCCAATGAACATCCGCAATCTACTTACTGATTACTGATGCGTTACCGACCTTTAAGCATGCACGGTATAAATTATTTGTGTCACATATATTTGTATTACCTATTTTTTTTACCATATACAATAGTACGTACTGTTTTATTGAAAGTAGCTGAATCTTGGAATCAGCTAATATAAAATACCTACCGTTAAAAGACAGGCCAAAGATTTAACTTGGCAATTTATAGCCGTCGTGATCGACTGACATTTACGATATGATTGATAAAATATTTCACACCATCTGACCCTTTTGAATTAACAAAGTCGTTTCATTTAATTTATTCTATTGTTAGGACAGGCAAAAATTTATAGGCTATAAAATTTTGTCGAAAAATTAACTTTAACAAGCTGAATTTTACAACTACCCGTTGAGCAAGCGAGTGAACTAACTATATTTTAATTAAAACAATTAAATTCGATAGTTTTCCGGTTTATTGACTTTTTACGGTTACATATTGTAAATAAAGTTCATTCGAGCGCTGTGTACCGAAAGAGCATCGAACGGTTATAAGCTC
The DNA here is from genome assembly GCA_947562105.1 of Shargacucullia verbasci. Taxonomy (NCBI): domain Eukaryota; kingdom Metazoa; phylum Arthropoda; class Insecta; order Lepidoptera; family Noctuidae; genus Shargacucullia; species Shargacucullia verbasci. The sequence continues at coordinate 10,337,064 of OX387285.1, read as the reverse complement.
CACCGCAATTAAACAGCCGGGCCCAGTGTTGTTCGATAAAAAGCAATTATTGAAAATTCAAGTGTAATCTAGCGTTAATTACTACGCTATAATTAATTTTGTCAAACAATTAAATTGAACAATTGATTTTAACTGATTATAGGATTGTTAACAAATGACGATGTAGGGTTTCGATGAGTGTAACTCATATTGGTATATCTATTAAATAACATGTTATGACTAATTCATAAACATGTTGCGAGTTTAACAGTAAATTGTACTGATTGACAATTTCAAATGTCATTGTGTACCTAATGTTTGGTAATAATTTGGTGAACTTTTTCATTAAAAAGTCATAGATTTAATATAGTTACTTTCGAAAAGATCTCGATAGGTACAGGTATTCCTTTTTATACATGAGATTTTGTCTGGAATTTAAAATAGATCCCCTAAGTTTGTTTCGGCGTTTCTTCTCAGAGATACCTAAACAACATAGGAAATGCCGGTGCCACAAAGTATACAAAAAATATTCGTGTAAAAGGGATTGAAAAATTCTAATTGCAAAAAAAAAATCATTTCATGTTATTTAATTTCATTTGAAAGTATGTACAGTTTAACTTACATAATCTAAATAATATTAATGGACAATAATTTAATAAAGTCCAAAAGACATTGCCAACCGTGCCGAAACATTTAGATTGCGAAGTTCCTGAGGTAACAAACATTGGACCTGAAACCTAAACCTAGGTAAAGCTCAGTTCAGATAGCAAATCGAGCGTTCATCTGAGACGATTCATAAGAAGGGGACTGCGTCGCGTCGTCGCTTATGAAGATGCAGTAAAACAACGCATCGAATTATCTGAACCTACCTTTAAGCTTCCTCACAGTTATCTGTGTCTCATAATCCCAAGTATTTTAACAGGAATCGCAATATTACTAAACTATTAAACTACTGTTAAACTCAGTTTTGTTGCATAGACTGATATTCAGATCAATTTGAGGTTTCCTATCTATTCATTTTCTCTGAAATCAAATAGCATTGATTTTCGACGAGATATTGTAGTGGAGTAATTGTTACAGTGTAGGCAATTGCACTAACCACCGGACTCCGATAACGGAAATTGCTGGCAACTACGCAAGACTCAAATTCGGTACGTGCATGCTCCACTAGAACTCTCGAACAGATCAGATCATGTTCGGGAGATATTGATATTATAATGATACAGGTAACTGGCTTGAAACCAAGAAGTTAGAGGTAGTTAGGTTATAGATATGAAGGGTGAATCATGTCGCGACAGTCATCAGAATCTTCTAAAGGTTTTTTTTTTTTAAGAAAAGCCTCCTTTGTCTTATTCAATTGATGACGGTACGATTGGTGCAGGCCATTGACTTGCATAGAGAAAATGATAAATATTTTTAATCCAGCTTTCCGCTTTATAACAGCATAAAACCAATTCAAATCAGGTCAGGTTTTCATGTGCAAACAGAACAATCACACAAGAAACGTATAATTGAAACTTTTGTTTCGGCTTCTACTAACATTGTCACGGGAAAATATATTATATACATAAAATAAAAAGAAGGTACGTAATGTAATTATTCTATACAAGACTACCGTAGATTATAGGATTAAAATCTCCAATAAAATTAACGCCATTTATTTGTCATATTCTACGTCTATCCTTTACATAATTTATATTATAAAGAAGCGCAGGGTGGTCCTTTTAATAAAAACAAAAGACCAGCCAAGTTCTAAAGGTAAATTAATTAAGTTGGCGCTGAAGCTTGCATGTTATTCCACTAAAAAGGTACCACGTCGTCTTTCGTGTAAATATTACAGAAGCATAATTTATATTAAAGTTATTAAACTCTTGTCTAATACTCTGAGATTAGTTGGAGATTTTTATTATTTGCACAAAGACTTGTTAGAGGTAAAGAAAAAGCGTTTGAACGAAGATTTTTTATTAACTCCTGTTTTGTCTAAATGCTTTTTAATATGACTTTTTGAGAAGTTTAAATTTTTAAAAGGTCTTTATAGGGTCAAGCATCATAGACATTGATCACTTGGTCAACCGCGCAACGCGCTTGATAATAGAAATCCACTCTGGCAATAATTTAAGAGCTTTAAGTTTGAACCAACACGTTTTTTTTTTCTGATAGTGATAATCACTCCTGTCAATCACCAGGTATTTTTTATTAACTTAAGTTTTTTAATTTCATCTTCCACTTCATATCCAGAATGGACATTCATTACCACTGGCGTTACGCCGTATACCCGAAGCTTACTTCCAGTTCTACAATTGGTAAACTCTCCAAGTAATGAATGAATGAAAAGAAAAGCGTTTAAACAAATCATCTACATCTTAATAATATCGGCCAAATCTTACATCGTCTAGTTCGTAATAAAGCAAGTTAATCACGAATGTAACCGAAATCCCTCGATTTATCGCAATCCTACCCTAAATTTGGCATAAGAAGGCATGCGCGTAATTTGGCCGCCGCAAAATCGGCCTATCTCCTATTGGTTTCATCCTTAATTTAATTCTAAAGAGACGTATTGGCGTGGCCAACGAACCACAAAGACGTATGTAGTCGTAAGAAAGACCCCAGCATATTGATAGAAGCCATTCTAATGGCATGCCCCATTGGTTGTGGGTGAGACCGTTCCATTTTATTATGTAACGAATTGGATAATTTTGTTGAGAACTCCTTTTGTGATTTTGATTGGTGTTTTCTTCGTGGTCATGTAGGGTGTCAAATATGTGAAATGTCTCAATATATAGGGTTTATCTAGAATTCATGGAATCGAACCAACAGAATTTGTGTAAGATAGCCTTTCAGGCTGATAAGACCAAGCAATATGAACGAGTGACATCGATTATTAAATATTGGATCTGCTCAGACCACTTCTTTCAAATAATACCAATTTAATAATTCATTCCATTGATGAGATCTAGAATGACAAAATAAGAATAACAAACAAACAACATCACCAAATTCGTCTCACATACGAAATTCAAATCGAATACAAACAGAAGTGCAGCCAACAAAAATATATTAACGTTCAGAAACCCAGTTAAGATACAAAGGAAACAATATTTCTACTTGATTACATTACAAAGTAATGTTGGCTACTGCCTGTTTGAGACAAAAAGCCTTGGAACCAATTTTGCATAATAACTTAACGTGACAAACGTAATTGGATTCTGTGTTTTCTATTTCGTCCGCTCTTTTATCCTGTACGAAAATGTGGAAATGCAAAAAATCAACAAGTATTTAGGGACATACATATTGTTTGTTTGATTATAATTCTCTTTTATCCATAAGTGCTTTTATAATCCATTCTTTAAAGGACCTTATTGCCAGTTTACTTTTTACTTATGTACTTCCAAGCGTAGAACAAGACTTTACAAGATAACTTTTAATGTTCACGGGAAAGGGACACCATTTAAAAAATACCGATTTTTTTTTGCTTTGTAGGATTTGTTTCTACTCTAGCTTATGAAATGTTATTAATTATTGAAATTGTCCTAGAAAATTTCTGTATTAACTTTGTATTAGGTATGCTCATCGATATAATCGCATGATAACAAAGTTTTGGTCAGTTTCTAAGTAGGTACTTATATATATACATACTGTACTGTATTAACTTTTACTGTACATACATATACAGATTTACATAAAACTATCTAACCTATACTATCTAACCACAATATTTATAAAATTTTACATAAACAAATTAAATTGCAACACCCTTTTTACAAATGAGTACAAATTATTTTGATGTTAATAAAATTACAGCTACACTGTACACTAAGACCAGTTGCACGAAGTTCACTGGAATATATTTAATTTTCTTTTTATTCGGAAATGCTCGTCGGTTACCGTGGTACACTGAAGTTAAGTAAGTACCTTGCCAACGACATCACGAAGCCAAGCTTAGTCTTCGCCAAGACTTGGACAAGTCTCCAGTGGGTACAGCGAAAGCTATTGTTGCTTTCGCGAACGTTGAAATAATAATTCGTTGTTATTGAACCGTGAATTATTGATGTTTTGTTGTTTTTGTGGTGCTGGAATTTTGTTTTGCGATGGGCAGTAGTATCGTGGGTGTTAGGTACTCGTTGCAAAAATGCAATTATGTTGGAATTTAAATATGTCGAGGAGCGAGAGTTGGAAGACACGGTTAGCGGATAGACCGATCAACGGCTGTGCTACGTGTCCAAGTTCGATGCCGGCACGGTACATTATATGTTATGACCTACAGATTTGTGAACACGCCTACGACTCAGGAATGTTTCTTCGTTTGGGGTAGTGTTTTTTTTATATAAGCCATCAATTTTTATGGCATTGCGTTAAAATATTTATTCTAAATAAAGAAGAATCTTTGATTCCTGCGTCACATTTAAGAGCGTAATGCTTTTGAATAGGAAATGTTTTTAGTCAATCGACATTTCCTACTGGCAGCTGTCCCAATTTACAGTTATTCTAGCAAATTAGCATTGTTATAGACTTCTTTGCAATAAAAAAAGTCTTCATTATAGTTCCTCTGAAATCAACCTTTTTGAACACCCTTCTGTATCTTTTATCGTCTTTACAAAGGATTTTCAGACCTCTATAACCAAAGAGAAAATTAGTTTATGCAAGATTACCTATTTAAAGCGAAAATTTCCATTTAAGAACTAGCCTATCCTTTGTTGTTCTCCTTCATTCAATACAAAATTATATTCATGATTAAGCTAAAAGCAACCGCCATTATCCGGTTTGTTAAATTTTTAATTAGAATCGGAAGTTATAACTTGTAAACCTGACATAGGTACCGGTTCAAAGTTCAACCGTAAACTTCTCATTGTTTATACAACTTGGAGTTTGGAAAGCAGGTAAGTTTTAGAACATTGCGGTTTTAATGATCTAATATTAAACGAACGTTGAAGGTATTAATTAAGGATTCCGTGGTGTAGTAGCGATAGCGAAATTATAGGCGCGCTGTTAACGTGATGCTGCGTTATGGGCGTTACGGCTCCGCGCGATGCAACTTTTGTGTTAAATTTTAATAAGGCTTTGGATATATTAACGCGGTTTGATGTTACAATGTGTGAGCCATCATTGTGGTGGTTGTTTTAATACAATATTTACTAGAATTAGATGGAAATTTGCAAACTAAAAAGATTATTATTGCATCAGACATCCAAAAGGACACAATGTTATAAATTTATTTATTTAACTTATATGAAAGACTTGTAAATATACAAAACAGACTAAAAATAGTCAGTGTAACTGACAGCCAATTACAAGTCACTTCAAAAATATAGTGTAGTAATAAAAAAAATGGAAACAACATAGTAGTGTACACAAAAAATAACAATAGTAACACCAATGAAAAATGAAAAACACACACCAACATATTACACGCACCCTTAGAATGAAAGTGATCTAACTCAAAATTCCTGAACGACCAAAACTGACCTTAAAAAGCATACTTTTTTGAAGACTTTCTTGCTAGTTTCCCACGAATTACATTTTTGAATTTGATCACTTTCGTTCTGAGGGTGCGATATATGCCAACTACTATAATTGGAAAGCTATATATATATTGTTAAAATATAACTAATTTCCCGAAAACTTTTGAGTCTGTATATATATCGGAACAAATTTTCAAAACCAGTTGGAATTGTTTGAAGCTTTTGCCAGATCAAACCCATCCACGTCATCCTTGGCAGTTCGTATACACCAAAATTGTTTCAAAAACTAAACGAACAAGCCGTCGCAGTTAAAATCAAAATTGTAAACGTAGAAAATGTAAGCGTTTTTTTTTTCGTTGACAAGTGTCAGATATTATTGACGCGTTGCCACCGACTAAGCCTATTTCACGGAGGCTGCAAACTCGGAATTTCCCTAGAAGTGACTGGCAAACGGAATTATTAATATCTCAAGTTCTTGGTACAGACTACTATCCTATCCTACTAATATTATAAATGCGAAAGTTTGTGAGGATGGATGGATGGATCTTTGTTACTCTTTCACGCCAGAACGGCTGAACGGATCTGGATGAAACTTGGGACAAAGATAGATTATAGTCTGGAATAGCACATTTTATCCTACTTTTTATCCCGGGAAAATGCACGCGGGCGAAGCCGCGAGCGGAAGCTAGTATTTGAATGAATGGTCGTCAGAGCTCGATTTGAGATGCTGTAAATCTGAACTAATTCTCGCGGTCTGAATAGTTTAAATGTAAAAGATTTTTTTTTTCAATATAAATATTGAACAGCAATCTAAGCCACTTTTTGTCTTTTGTGTTAAAATAGTCTTTCTTTACGTACTCGTCGTTTCATGTAACACTTAAAACTTGTTGTGAAATTGATAGGGCTTTCTCTTAGTAAAATAATTAACTATACTTTTTTATTCCTGCATAAAATAATGTGGTAAAAAGCTTGCTAATGAATACTTAGATACCCTTGCCAAGCAAATAGGGATTATATGATGAACGGAACTAAAATTAAAAATATACGTCTTCCAGTGAATAATGTATCTGTTCGGAGAATCGTCATTTATTTGCTGACACGGCACCGTTCAGTTAATCCTACTATGTCAGCTTCGCGACCTCTTTAATCCTTCTTCCCTTTTTGGCAAAGCCAAGCCAGCGTGGCACACTTTATTCAGATTGAACATTTTTCTTATATTTAACTTGAGATTTTCGGCCTGTTCGGATAACTACGAGTGGTTTTGAATCCGGTTTAGTAAAAATGTGTGTGTTTAGTCTTCAACAAAAATATTACCCATTAATTGAGGTACTGAAACACGAGCGAAATTCGTGTGTATATCAGTAAATGTTTCCATTATATTTTAATTTAGTATCCAAATTGATATGATGTTCTAAAGTGTAATATCAGCTAACTACCTAAACTGAGAACAGACACCAACACACGATCAATAGGTCTTTTCATCAGATTAATAACGTCACTTAACTAACTAGAGCCCGAACGGCCCCGGACTTGCATACTTACCATACATAAGAGCCATTCTCGGGTATCCCCAAGTTATTTGGCGCGAAACTTGTAAGCAGCTTACATTTCGTGCCCCTCCACGGGTAATATTCGCAAAATTACTCGTCTAGTCACTCTCTGTACGTAGTTATTTGAATAATTGATGCGGTTCTCGTGAGCTCCGGCAAACATTTGCGATCCGCAATCAAGGTCCAACTTGCCTCTGTTACCTCAAAGCTTTCACTCGCTTGCATTTTGATGGGAGATACTGAAAGTGTTTTGTGTGCTATACAAATTTAGCCTTTAATCTTATACGTAATGGATTATTTATTTGCCCTGCCCTTACCTTGGACTTGATGTTAGGAAACACAGGACCTTTATTTTTGTTTTAATCATTTTTAAGTAAACATTTGCGTATTTTTTATTTTGAACTTTTTATGATTCATTTTTTTAATACATAGTAAAAGGTGAGACGATGTTTTAACTGTCAAACTAATTCCGAATAAAAAACACTTATTTTGATTTGGTATTAAACTGAGACCTGCGAGAAGAAAAATACCTTTTCGTTGCGTATGAGTTAAAGCTACATAGAAACGTTCATATTTCATCATACCAATCGCAAAATAATTACAGAGTTTCATTTCAACAAACCATATAAATAAACCGTATACGTAATTGGGAACACAACTCGATATAGCGAAATTGTCTCCATACAAATGTTACTGAACTGTTCTATGCTTGAATGTTTGCTCTAAATGCTCATTTCGTTTGCTCAATTTCGGATCGGACTCGCCTTCGTTCGCACGCAACTGGTTAATAAAGCCTTATTCGAACTGAAAATGAAACCGTGGACCGTAGATCGATAGAAAAGGCGATCTGTGCTAACACAGAGTATATTATTACAGAATGACTGTTATCTTGAAATATGGTTCTATTTATTACCTACTTACTGAGAGAAAAGTCTTCAATCTCGTTCTATAAAAATACTCTATAAGCTTCAAGATACCTTCTGCTAACCTCATCAAAACCGACGGATGAGTTTGGTAGACTCCGATAAAAACAGAAACAAAAACAAAAGAAGAGACTAGTAGATAAATATAGGCTACTTCACAAACAATTTTATTTTCTAATATTTGAGCGGATCCAAGTACCTACGAGTATATGTGACGCATCTTTGTTATGTTAAATATAAGTTACCTTAATTTATTAATGTCATACAGTTCAACTTTATAATTGACTGTAATGTTGAAACAGGGAATAACAATTCATGTGGAATAATTTAGTCTACTCTGATACATTTTAGGTAATTCGTTATAGAGTTACGAATATGAACAAGAGAAAAACGCTTTTCAGAACTTTTATTTAGTTAAACGTTCGTGTTGGTATTTTTAAGTTTAACTTTTTACGATTTTTATATTACTTAACTTAAAAAAAAATAGTTATTTAGGTATATTGTCACCTAGTTTATGAAGTACCTACTCTAAAGATATTTGCGATTTTCGGGCGTTTAATTATGAATTGAAAACTTGCAGCACTGCAACACAACTTGTATGACTTCATGATTATAGCTTTTAAAGAAATTTATATTTACCTGTGTACGTCTGCCGTATTCGTAGCTCTACGTTGACGTCCATATCACCGTGACGTCACATCGACGCTAGTCATGAGCACAACTAGTAACTACAGTTTATTAGCAACGGACTACATGTGGGATTACTGTACATTGTTGCACTATTTACTGCTAGTTAGTTTGTAAACGTTGCTCTTTTATTTTAATTCAAGTCGATTCAAACTTGGAAGGTATGGTAAGAAACAGTAACGAAGGAGAAGCCGAACTTTGACAGAGTAGAAATGAAGCGTAGGATGTACACCAGCGCGATCGTTGGACGATGTGAGGAAAATGCAGGAAAATGACATAAGCGATGAGGCGATGATGACCTACGCAGCAGTGGGCAGTTTCATGCTGTGAATGATGATTGTCAGAGTGTCGATACTGAAATATTAATGGCATAATATAACATAACATAACGGCAGCATAGAGGCTGACTACCCAGTGTACACCCGATATTTATGGCTCATGGTGTTAATTCCCATACATTTTGGGACTTTTCTCCTATTGATAGTGAATATAGATCGCTTCTTGTCTACGCGTAGTGTTTCGTAAGTTCGCTTTTCAAAAAATACCTCCATATAAATTATACCTTCCACTTCTCACTTTACTTAGCAAACCCAATAGAATTTAAATCGGTGGAAATAAATGCGGAGTACGACAGACGTTCCTAAACAGTGTTTAGAGGAAGTCGAGACGTCGGGAGCGTGTGACGCATACCAGATTCGAGCAACAAGTGACGACGGCTTTTTATCTGACGGTCTCGGAAAATCATCCGTCTTGGGAAAAAGGCAGTGGAACTGTTTATACGGTGTAATTGAAATTTTTGACGAATATTCGGTTTTAGTAGTGTGTCGTGAAGGTAAATGCGATTTTATTACATCAACACTGTAACATAATAAATAAAATATTTATATGTGAGATCAAATCATATTTTAGAGTTAGTTAAGCAAAATAAAAATATATGGATTAATACAAGACCTCTGCATCGCAATTATATCGTGATATCCTAAGATCAGACATGTTGTCGCATTTGCTGATGTCTGACTACCTATAACAACTGGGAACAGCGAATCCAAGTGCTTCCGGAGACATGAAGAGATTTGTTGAGGAAAATATTGTCACCCATTTAAAGCATAACCGAGGCGAGCGGAATTTAACCTCGCAGATCGATCAATTCGCGCCATTAAGCAAAGCCTTTCTCGATTTCATTTCCTAGAAAACATTTATTTAGCTGGATATTTATTTTTGTCCCATATGTCGACTGCCGGGGAAGTTTCCTAGAAATTAATTTACCTAATTCAAATACTACAACTAAAAGTAATAACAAATCTAAGTCTCTCTCCAGAGTGGCCATTGGCAAAAATCCACCAATGGAATTAAAATGAATACCAGCATGGCCCACTGTGTACATCATCCCTAAAACTTACACGAAAACGACAGATATTAGCATTCTAAAAGGCAAACGATATCAAGACGTCTCAAATATAACTGAGCATCTAATGCGTTGCAGTCTAATGCTTCAGACTGTACGATGCATCGCGATTATTCCGCCATTTAAGCAACGGTGTCATAGATAGCGGGCTGTGAGGGATATCAGAGCGATTTTTTATCTTGTGATCCTCTCTAGCCTTACGGTGAGCTTCTATCTGTCAAACTCTTTAAAAATCTGAATGTTCGTAAAAGTTCTAATTCGTGTCGCCCGCTCCGCGTTCTGTATGACCCGCGGTTACTCCTCAAAACATTCGGAGAACACTCCGTTCCTCGTTAGGACGGACATACCTGCCATGTCTTTCAGCCGCCATGATAAATACGTTTTTAAACTTATTATTAATGTTACTTTTCCAATTCAAAATTGTGTACAATTTATCTTGGTCGTTTTAAAGTTGTCGATGTTTTGAATGGAGATTGGAATTGAGTATTTCAATGAGTTGAAAACTTCTTCGTGGACTATTATTGTCATTTATTTTACTGACATATTGTAGAGCTAGATACAGTAGGTAAAACAGAGCTACAACTAATTGCGCTAGCTTAAAGATTGTATTGTACTACAGTACTAATAAACATTCGTTCAATTTTGTATTATTCGTTCATTTTTTAAATTAACTCATTTCGGATGGGATCGGTTTTACGAATTTAGCCAATGCAATTTCTAAGTTGTGTCACAGTGTACGCAATATTGTGGCACAAAATAAAATAGTGACGGGCAGCAGCATCACTGCTCGGTGCGAAAGGGTTGACTCTAACCCTTTGTCCTGTGCGATGACGCCGGATTAGGCCGGGGGATACGGAAATAAAATATAGACTATAACATAGAATATAGATTTCAAAGCTTGACTGAACGTATTTTTGCTCCATTTTGCATAAATATTCGTTAGTTGTCTATGTACTTAATTATACTGTTTTGTCGTATGTACTTCTACTTAAACTCATATATATAAACGCATACTCACTTATCTAACAATTTCTGTCGTCCATAACGTTATTTGAAAACTTCCTGCTCACTTCACTCAGTCACTTAATACATCGTTAAATTAATTAAAGTCATAAAACATCTTTTTTCCCCTCTAAAATCAGCATGGGGGAAGTCTTACAAGTTTTATTTTTACATCATAATGAGGGCCCCATTTGAATGTAAAGTAACGAGTTTGTCAGCCGTAGTTTCCACAAGATTCAGTGTTCCTTCATTTAAATTTGTGTTGACCTGTTTTACATTTGGACTGAAAACTTTCCAAATCCACATCTTCTGTGGATTTATTCGGAAGAGCATTGTTTATATCGTCAAAATGTTCTTTTTTTTTCTCTTAAATAAACAAGTAATTTATTGATGTAGAAATATGCTAGTGTTGCGGATAAGGCCTATTTACACCATTCGTGTTCATTGGCCTGATGATAATAATTTATAAAAAGAAGCAAGAATACTTCGTGCTTCATAGCGGTATTTTATTCAGTGCGTTTTATTACATATAATATACATTTCTAGGTATTTTAATAACCAGCTAGAACTGTATTAACGTCACAGTTATCTACGTCCTTAGTGGTTTAAATTCAATGTTATTTAGTCTCTCGTTAAATTTTTGAGATTTCGAAGAATATTAATTAATACACTTACATACATACATAGCTTATACTAGTACTTATTGTAAAAAATAATATTAAAATGTAATGTAATATAATCTTACTTACGTCACATTGTAAAAAACTAAGAAATACATATTATAATACTTTAACAGATGTTATAAGGAAACAATTGAAAACAATTAAGTATTGTTATTACAAAATGCTGCCAGGAGTGACGAAATCTGAGATCGCCCTGCGCACTCCGCTCAGTCAATCCCGATACCACATCGCTGACTGACAAATCTTTTCAGTACCGACTTTTCATCCAATCAAACATAAGATATATAAAAAGGTCGTTATTTAAAATATGCACGTATAGGAGTATATTTACCTAAAAACATGGCCAATCTATTGATGCCTTTATATCAGTAAATTCAGTATTCGTGTTATCAAAATACTGCCCAGTAATCCTAGTGAATTCGAACTGCGTTTTGCATTTCTAGGAAAGTCCGAGGCAGGAAAGCTAGGCCTGCGACATGCTTGCAACGGAAGGCTTTATTTAGTCGATCGAAAATACAAATTTCCCGGAATAGTTCTTTGATTCCGAAGAGATTTTCGTCGACTTACGGTGTGCCAGTACTCCGTATTTGTCATTAGCTTAATTGAATGAATAAAAACATGTAAAAATGAACCAGAATATTGTAAAAGAAAATATGTTTATTTGAGGTATTGTTCCTGAAAGTATTTTTAATTAACATTTACACAGTATTGCACACATACAGGGAGATTTCATTTCCTTAATTGATAAAACCCTATATGAACAGGGTTTTTCAGTAAAAGTGCGGATTTTTCGTGCAGAGATATGTGAGCACCGCTAATGTTATTCTTTTGACTTTCAACATTATTTACACTACAGTATAATTAAATTATTTATCAATCAATAACAATAACTAGTAAAATGTTAAAAATTGTGATTTTATTCTAAGATCAGTGAAATCGTTGGGACGTGATTTGACATTGTGTTAGTAAGAGTATTTTTATCCTATTAATGATCGAGCGCGAAAATACTCTAAAGAAATAAAGTATCATAAAACAATTTTTAAAACTAAAATATTCTAGTTTTTCCATAAAGTGTCACACTGAGCCCGCACAAATTGTCAAATTAGACTATAAAATATTAAGGGAAAATTGACTTAAAACCTTAGCACTACCTGAGTTAAAGCTTCTTTACATCAAACGGCATAACAAATTCATACATAATGTATAAACGGCTTAATGTAGCTGGCATGAGGTCAGGCCGACTTGGCATTAAGAGCTTTCGGAAGGGACTGCGGTGCGGAGGGGAGGGATCCACCAAAGTGAATATTACAACAGCGATGTTCTTGTTTTCCACCTGCCATGCACAGTTGCCTTTGGTACAGTACGTTTTGGTAACAGTTCACTGGACACTGTTTAACCTTGTTAGAATCATGGGTTATCGTGCACATTACAACTCTATTGGCTGTTAGTAAACCGTTTTGTGTTTCTTATTGTGTTTGACCTGTCCTGTTCCTGAATATCGTCTTAATAGCTGCTAATATTATACAGAGGATAAAATTATATTGGATAACATTTCCTAAATATTTCGCTAAGTATTGTTATGTTAAATGTGTACAAGAAAATTAATATTCCGAACCCTGTTTTAGAAGTCAATTAAAAATAACCTCCTGCTTTCTTAAAATTTTACTAACAGAATATTATAGAAAGATTCATTTTAATCCTCTTTTAAACTTTTCATTTTAAAGTGTCTGCGTAACCTTTCCTAACACTATCTTAGCTTTCTGAAACCATCAAAAGTACAGTTTCTTGCTTGTCTGGTATAAAGCTTGCATTCGGTGTATGTGTATGAAATTAATTTGAACTGTCACAATAGAGTCGAGGTGTTAGTAAGAATGGTGCGGGATGGGAAACACATTTGCATAAGTTTGGCGGGTACACCACGCGACTTAGATACCTCATCCTCCAGTCATGGAACAAAAAAATATTGATGTTACATATTTGGTAGATCTTTTAAAATCCAAATGTATTGATAATCTATGGATTATGATGGCTCTTACACTGTTAAATAAACTGTAATGTATTAATTACAACCACAACGCTATCTTCATCTATTTCATAATGAGATATCAATTTAAATAATTAATTCAAATTAAAATCTCAGCCGCTTATAAATCGTAATAATTCTTAAACAAACATTTCTCTTCGTTAATTACATACAAATAATGAATTAATTCGACATTGCTAATATTTTTATAGTGATTAAATGTACACTTAACCACGTTTTAGTGGTTAAGGCTCGGCCTGTATTTGGCAAACTTCAAAGCTTTTAACGTGGGATCTAAAAAACACATGGGACTCAAAACAGATGAACAAAGTCTATTACCGAAGTCACTAAGGTCAAAACTAATTCTTAAGTCGCGGGGTAAGAGACGCCATTTTACAAATTGACTGCGCGAGTGTTTTAGTCAACTGGAACGTGAGGCGATGTTATTTTACTTATCATTTTGATTAAGGTCCTAAAAAAGCTAAGATTGACCAATTAAATCAAAAGTACATTTGCATAGATCACGTACTTTCATTTTGCAAAAGCAGAAGTAAACAAAAGAAAAAAAATATCTCAATAAAATGCCAAATGAAACATCTTAAATTAGGTCTCAGAAAATACTAAAAGATCTAAGTAACCGACTTAACCGACTTCTTATTTTGTGACTACATCTTTTTATTATTTTGCCTTTGCCTTATATTTTCAGCATCGTTCACTAATAATAACAGACACCCCAACCTAGCACATTCTAGTAATCCTAAGCCCTTGTACTCACCCACCGTCAATTAATCAGTAGTCGACATATGTACATATAGGTTTAATCAATTATTACAAACACTCCCTCTTGTTTAATGAGAGGCGCGATTGTGAGAGCCTTATCTGCACTTAACTGGGAACAAACATACTGTCATTAATCCTGAGCGTGTCAAAATGTACCTCGTGTTACCTATAATAACTGGCGATGTCTAATTACAGGATAGGTTTCATTTAAACTTTAACAAAATGTCTTCATTGAAGCCGCATAATGTCGGGAGAATAATTTTTGGTCGCGCATCACGCTCCTTTTTTTTCATGTACAGAACCTGTCTGAAACAGAAGTCGATATTATTATTTATAAGTATTCGATAGCTGAATATTTAAAACGCATAATATGAAACATATTTAATAAATCGAACGTTCATAATATCCCGCAAAATCCTTATAAAGTTGCAGTTAAATTTCGAACGGAACCGAGCTCTGAGAAGGGTCTTATACATGCGTTACTAAACTTTTTAAGATACACACAGTACTTACAAGTAATTTATTAACAATGTCGTCATTCCGCCAGAGGACATTAACAAGTCACAAAGCAAATACGTTTTCGTATTCATTCTCCAAGTAGGCCGACCAAAACAGGCCCGAGGACACAACCTAAGTAAACCTATTCTTGATACTTACAAACCGCCACAAAGTCATAAAGAACCCGTGGCTCGGACCTTCGGAACATTCTGTTGACGGGGCCAGACAAATATTCATATTTAATTCCTTGTTGAGGCTTTGAACCCATTAATATTAAATATCAAAGGACTCATTTTACATGCTAAGACCAAATATTCTGACAAGATTTTTTGCGTGATTTACGTACATATGGCAGAAGCGCGTTCTACGAACTTTTCATAAAGTTTGTCACTTCGGTCTCCGTTCTACCCAAACTATCAATTGCCATCGTTTTGAAATCCACACGGATTCGAGTATCTTGTAACATGAAACTCATTTCGTATTTCGCTCTAAAACGTATTCTGCAATACACGGATTACGTATTTTTTTTTTCAGTTGTGCTCTTAAACCTAAAATGTATTTATCAATATAAGAATATCACTGGAAAATGTTTCAGTGGGTTTCCATTTTCACTAAGCTCTCCTGTAAAACTGCATGGTAATCCCTGAATATTATACTCATAAATGAAAGAGGTAAAATATTTTTATTGAAAACATAAAACCATATTCTAATATTAAATTGAATATTTTGTAACATAAAATAAATAAAAGCACGAAACTGTGCCATAAAAAGATCAGAGGAAACTATTTTTAATCATAAGGCATGATTAATCATACGTCTCATAATATTAATGGCATGTATTATTAACATAACATGGTAGGTAAGTCACGGTTTTATGACATAGCTATCTGTTATAAAGCTGTCACAACAATTTTACGACAGTATTGATTAACCTAAAAATTTAAATAAAGCGCCTAAAGTTATGTAAATTAATACAAACCTAAGGTTAATTATGATGTTTTACGCGCGAAACTAATTATCCTTTCTACGTGGACTATTCCAGAATTGCGTTCATCCCTTCACAGTGTTAATCTAAATATCCTATTCTGTTTGTACCTGCAAATTTGGTTGCAAAAACACGGTGTGCGGTCAGGCCGTCCCACCCGGCGCTACTGAACACAGTATTGCATTAAATAATTAATGATACTTATAATAAATTCTGTTTTTAATTTGATCTGGACCTGACGCCAAAGAGCGGCGTTCGAGCTAGGGAGGAGCTGTCTGGATGTCGATAAGTTGTGCATGACTTGCGCATGATGTGCGTGCGCGTTTGATAAGTGGAAAACAGTTTTAGTTTTAATAACTGTTTAATAATGCATCGCTGGAAAAAGTAAAAACCAAAAAAAAAAACTTTCTACATTTTAATTCTACTCATATTCTGCGACACACAAGTTGAGTATAATTCTATTTTTTGTGAACAGGCAAGTCATTTTGTTCAGAAATATAATTAATTTTAGCTTACTTCACACAAGCCTACCTTTTTGTGTAATTTATTGAAACATATTGGATGCGGGCAGTATTTACAGGACCGGTCGATGTGGCGATGCTTGGGGGAGACCTATGTCTAGCAGTGGACGTCTATCAGCTGAGATGATGATTAAAATATACGATCAATGTGTCTCGCCAGTAATCCTGAAAGAATTTAATGTAGATATTTTTTTACGAATACTCGACATATCTTAAGGCACAACACTAAAAACCACACAGCCCTTTTCCCAAAGCTTCACAAAGAATATTCTGAGCCTGCCTATGAGTGCCACAGTGAATTATATCTACGCTCACATAATGTTCGTCTAAACTCATTATGTACTTAGAATACACGTTATTTTGTTAAGAAATGACCTTACCTTTTAATGTGAGTTAAAAATCTAATAGCCTCTTCTCCAAAACTTCTTAGAATTGTTTGTTTATTTGAGATTTTCTTTTCGCATTATTTTCGGTTTATTTAAGCTCGTTATACATTGAAGGGTAACGTGTTTTCTGTGGTGTCATTTATTATTCTAGTAATCTTGGAAACGTCAACTTTTTTGGCCGTACTAGAACCCCTAAAATCTTGGTGTGAAATTGTGAATACATTAGCACTGTAGCCTACAACGGCTTATTCAAAAGTGAGCCTCAACTATGGTATTTAATTACGAAACATCTATTTTGCTCTATCTATCGCTATATAGGGTTAGATTGAATTTTCAATATTAGCATTTGCTCAAATAGGTAGGGAAATTTTACATTTCCATTTTCCATCAAACATGAAGATTTCACCTGTAATGTTTCGCAGATCATTATTATTGCGTGTAACATGATTGTATGCATTCAACAATGGTGCATTTCGAAATAAACACGGTATTACCAAGAATTTGAGTTTCAGAATTGATAATTAGTATTGTTGTTCGGTTTATTCAGTTGAAATTTTGTTTTCGCTTTAGTGTTTCGCATTACATGCTCTAATGGAGTCCGCAAAATGGGAACTGGATTAACGCATAGTGGCTGTGCTTTCATTAATTATAATGATTTTGGCCGAAGCATCATCAACATTTTGGTCTAATTTGAGCGTGCTTCAATATAAAACAAACGTACGTACCACCTGTGTTTGATGCTAACGTAAATCTAACATGTTTATGCACTCATAAGAGATTTATTAGGGCTGTTACAGCATATGTGTTCGACCTTTAATAGATACCTTTCTTCAGATTTCATTGCTATATTTAGACTGTCATTATTGGAACTCGAAACCTTGGAGTCTTTTTAACGCAAAATACAATTAACGTGGCTCCCGGTCTCTGTTAAACGGACCCATAATTTTACTTTGTATGTAACAGAACAAATATTTAGTCGGTGCACGACTCTGTATTTTATGGGTCTCATTTCTTTTGGAATCAAAATGAATCATTCAGTTTATTTACTAGTTGAAACAATGACTTATTCTGTGTCATTGTAAAATGTGGACGTCCTTGAGCCGGTCGGTGCATGGCTATTTTTGTTTCTACAGTAACCTTAGCAAGGCTTGATGCTCGTTTATTATCAGTCTACGGCTCCCTAAAGAGATAGTAAGTTCGCATATTAAGAATGATTTTATCTGAATTTCTTCTGTTTTGGCTTATTTGTTACTATTTTTGTTTTTCTAAGTAGAAAATTAACAGTCTCGGGTTTGTTTTAAAGCTATTGCAACATTATAAATGGATTCAGATTATTGCTATGTTAGCGGACTACACACACACCATCGCGAATGTTATGGAGCTCTCAGGAGAGTAGATTTCGTCACGATGATTTCCCTCACCGTTAACGCAAGTGATAATCAAATTCTACACCGCACATTAATTAGAAAAGACTGAATTTGGGTTTGAACTCATACCTTCCTGCATGGAAAGCAAGCGCTCCACCGCTAGGCTATTACTATATTTTTCATTTGGGTAAATAATTCACTACGAACACTTCTTAAAACCTAAGCAATATCATAGTTATTCATATGCCTATCTAAAGTTAAAGTGTCTTAAACACCTGATCTCATTTCAATTCAGTCGAACTAACTTGTGAGCACTACCTTTGCAGTGTTGCGTGAACATTAACTTATGTACAAGTGTTCGTTATACATAATTAACGTCACACCTGCGTCACCAACAATTACTTGAACTTTGCATCTAAGAGGTTCAGCTAAGCGCATCCGTACCGGTGTCTGCCGTAACTGTACTAATAGCAAATTACTGTGTATGCAGTGCATGCCGCGGCAAAAACCAGCTCGGTGCCGATACAAAAAGTGCATTTCAAGCGCACCATGTACGGTATCCAACAAAGCGTAAATGCCATGGTCACCCATCGTAACGGCGGCGTGATCGAACCGATTTTTTTGTCGTAATTTATGCCTTATTAAAACAATTTATTCGGTTTTGTTCTCGGATTCCACGGACGATTTACTTGCATTACGATGCGCCTGCTTAATGTTTTCTTTTCTGCGTCCGTTATTTTTTTTTTCGCTTGTATTGCCGGTGCGTATTCGGTGTCGTTTCACTATTGGTCATGTTGTTATGATAGCCGCTGATTACATGTTCCAGTATAAATAGTCTCTCGTGATACTTATCGGAGATGTCTTATAATTATACAGTTGGTGTACTGACAAATTATTATTCTTATTTATCAATCTACAAGTATCCACTACTGGACACATTTAGTCGTTCATTCTCACTGCATACTAATATAGGCATGGTTAGAACGTAAAAAGATGGAAATGCAATTTTATTATAATTACACCCCTTGTTTGCGTCTATTTATTTATTACTATGCAGAAAGCATTAAGGGGCCAATATGTCCTCCAGTAAATGATATCTGACCCATGGAAAATAGGTAAGTATTATAGCACATGGTGCTCTGTTGTTTTACCCCCGTGGGTAAATGGTTAAGACTGTTAAGTGTGTAAACGGGCGTGATACACGGTTGCGGTAAACAAAATACCTACTAGCCTAGATCTTAAAAAAAATGATAACGATTCTACTGCCTTAATTATACTTTTAAATATTTGGTAGGTAAACTAGCTGCTAAATTAGGTCTTGTATTAATTCTGAAGGTTGCGTCCAATTGCTGTTGGCCTAGCTGAAATAATTACTCTAATTTATTCTCGGTCACAAATGACAAATGGAAAATGCTAAATTTACATAGAAATGTCATTTAAATTTACTAATTAGTCGTTTTATTGAATTTCCTATGGAGACGACTTTATTTTGTGCGTTCGTTCGAAAAATCTAATAACTTTGCGATATAATTATGGCCATGCGTACCCATAGCAGGGCTTAAATAATAAAATTTAGAATATGACGTTTTCTGTTTTACTATATCAACCTAAAAAAAAACGATACTAGAAAATTTTATATTGTAAGCAAATGGCCAGTTTAATTTAATGAGTTAGGTAGGTAGGTACGACACGAAGTTTCCCATCCCACATTTACGCATCGCATTCTTTTGTATTCACGTCACATCTAAAAATAATCTGCACCTGTAGTTTAAACTTAACACCTACACCATAAACGTTAAAACGGATCACAATCAACACTTGAATAAGGTTTCGTTCTCACAGCCCAATGTTAAGGTCACGTTACATAACACCGCTCGTAGACGGCTTGGCGGCGTGCGCGCAGGGTCAATGACCGGGGCCCGCACGGGCGCACAGCCTAACTTTGATCTGCGGAATTTGCACTCACATGCCTTCTAGTTACACACATACATACATACCCAGTGATTCATACACACGAGGCGCGAGTGGGGATAAATATTTAGGCTGCTAGAAACGTAGTGTGTGTTGTACGCGGAAACTTTGATTAGTTGAGAATATAGGTATGTTTTACTGTAATGGTAGGGGCGTATTTAAATTGAATTGTGATGAAAACTACAACACCAGTTATTTTTTTTGGTTTATTACATCGTTTCACCTTATTATTATTAATAGCCCGTAATGTTCTACTGCAGGGCAAAGGCTTCCCTACTCTCCTTCCACTTCTCTCTATCAAGCGCTAATTCGGACGAGTCTTTCCTAAAGGAGTCAAGTTCATCCCGCCATCTCCGTCTGGGACGTACTCTTCTCATAATTATATTTAAGTGATTTTTTGATAATCTTTAGTCCTCTAACGAATTTATATACCTTTCATATTGATTGCTGTATTGTAACTGAGGTCAGAGATATAAAACCTTATGGCAACTGAAAAATCCTATCCTATACTACTAATATTATAAATGTGAAAGTTTGTGAAGATGGATGAATCGATGGATGGATGGACCTTTGTTACTCTTTCACGCCAGAACGGCTGAACGAATCTGGATGAAATTTGACACAACGATAGATTATAGTCTGGAATAGCACACAGGCTACTTTTTATCCCGGAAAATGTACGGATTCGTAAACCACGCGGGTGAAGCCGTGGGCGGAAGCTAGTCTTAAATATACTTGAAGTTGTATCAACCGCAGTTCTATAATAATATTAATAATTATTCATATGTTATTTATTATACGTAGGTATTCCGCAATAATCATGACAAACAACGACTATATTTCATCCTAGATACGTTAATCTCATTATACGTCACGTAAGTACAGATCTCCCGCGACCAGACTCCACAATCACTCTGTATTATAATTATATCTGTCTTCAAAAACTTGTCAAGTTACCACATTCTCTAATTACCTAAGCTTATGCCAGTGATCAGAATTAATTAATAGTATCGAAAACAGGTGCTTTTGAAGTATAGCCCTTTGTAGTTAGAACTTGCTAATCGAATATTCGATCCTTCACGATCGAGTTACAATGGCAATGACACATGATGCTACAAATTTGGGTAGTACTGTAGGGTCCGGGAATAAAAGTGCTGTTAAAATATTAAACTAATAAATATTAATTCAAATAATAAGGCCCATCATTTCATTTTGTCACACATTGACGTCCTTTTTTAAATATTTGTTCTTTTATTGCTCACCAGCATCTTTACTAAAGATTGTATCCTTTTATATAAAACCTCTACAGTACCCTCATTATGTTATGACCATGAACAACTGCATGACATTATATTCAAATATTTAAAATTGGAAAAAGAATTCTTTTTTTTTTTTTTAGTAAAAATGTGTGAATTGTTTTTGACCTTTCTGGTATTGAATTGACGAAATAACGTAGAATTGGGATAATTGACTATCTAAATTAAGTTTCGCGGATTCGATTCTCGCACGGCACAAGAATTTGTATGCCCTACAATATTGTTTTTCCGGGTTTGGGAGATACTGATGTGAGGTGTATGTTGTTATAAGTATACAGACCCCAGGATAGAGGAGAAATATAAAAAAATGTAAACTGAGAGTTTTCTCTTCTATTCACTCTTCTAACCTTTGCCCGTACGCACACCTTTGCAATGTCATCTAACCAAAAGCAGATAACTAGAATTCCTTAATATGACGTCAATTGTAGGTCCTAATTTAAAGAAATAACTTTATTATGCTTCTTAATTTATAGGAGACACAATAATCCAGAATGTCGTCCCAAACCGACTGCTGATTATGAATAGCGATATATATTTAAATACATAGAGCCAACCCATTTTATATAAATGACGTAACTTACGAATGCATCCAATATTTCATATTTCGAGGATTTCATTTACCTGTGCCGCCATTTCGATCTTTTCAATATAATTTCCATTCCATTCGTCATTCAGTGCCTACTCGAATTCCCGTATCTTTAATTAGTAACTTGAAAAGTAGGTCATCAATAATTAAAATAAATGAGTATGTGACACAGCTGAGGGACAAAGATCATCGTTTGTAGCACCTATTTACGTTTTTATACACTAAAAAGTACCTACATACTATACATGTACATGATATCTAGAAATGCGGTGTAAAAATATATATTCCTTTATGAATAAGCGGCGTGCATAGAGTTTTTATACAGTGTAGGCAAAACATTTTAAAAGCGTACTTACCAATAATACCTACTGCATATTGGTATAGGTTCGTCGTCTTGTCGATTAAATAATGATGTATGTGATTTGCCACCTCAAATATCTTATAATAAATATTTACCTGAATTATGTAGGGTAGACAGTGTTTTTTTGTCTTTATGACACCGCACGCCACTGTGTATAAGGACCAATAAAAGTAGAAATCTATTTATTCTTCTTCCGTCCACTCAGCATGCGCTACTTGGGAATCGCTCATTGTCAACGGTAAGATTAGCCAGTCAGCAACGGTAGTATCGTGGGACCAAACGATCTCAGGTTTCGTTACTAGTGGAGGGTCTTGAATATGTAACAATTCATCACATATATGTACGCCTATTTGACATAGAACGGTGTCTTAAGATAAAGAAAACTTGTCATGATTGTACTTGAACAGATACCAATTTCAGAGTGACATATATGACCGCAAACTCGGCATTAAAATTGCTCGCAGCTAGGTAGGACGTTATGGGTACCTACGGGGTACTGTGATATCTGTTGGCACCCTTATCGACTTAGTTTGCAATCCATGCTAGAATGGGTGGTGCATATAACATTTACACTAATATAGCGCACTTTCAGTAAGTAGTTACCTAAGTACATATTTTTAAAGTAAAAGATTTAGAACATGGTTTGTTTTTGGAAAAGCCTAGGCATATATTTGCCTAATAATATCACGTATACATTTAAGACACGAATCACATACCTAACAACCGTGCGAACATCATGTGTGTACGCACAAATCCGTATCCTGTTTACTCATTGGCCACTAACGAGAATGTAATCTGTGTCCCGAAGAAAAGATCCTAAGAGTAAATAGTGTTCGACGTTAAAAGGTGCCTAATCCCCTGTAAGCGTGTACAACAGGCTTACACCGTGCCTCTTCAGATGTCTTCCAGCGAAAGCCGGACCTCCAAGATCAATGCGATTTATCCCGGTTATCCTGCTAGAGATTTCCGCAAGATAATGCCTCCTTATTTGCGAGTCTTCGAGTCGCCAATTTATTTTATTACGCTCATTTTCTTCATAATACTAGAATAGAGGCTCTATTTAGGTTTATCTAAACGATTACGGCTAGTATTTTTTTTTTTCAACATCACAATATTTTGTGTGAGAAATATGTGCTACAGGCATATTTAGTTAAAGAAATACGAAAAATTATGAAAATTAAAAATTTTCACTTATTTACTACATAGTTCAGTTTTCATATCAACTGTATTCAGTAACATCTTCGAACTTCCAGGTAAAATGACCAAAGCTTATCAATATTGTTACGATCAGAAGTTGCAACATAATGACGGCTGATACTTTGATAATGCAATGTTAGTGTTCGAAAGAGTATCGTTGATGTGTCGGTGTCGGTGTGTGTACCGCGGAGGCTGAGCTCGCGCGGCGCAGGCGCCCAGGTGAATCAGGTGGGCCCGCCCCCAGCGCCCTCCGCGCGACGCCGCGCACCTGCCTCGCCGCTCAGTCCACCGCCACACGCCGGCCTGGCGACTTGTGCTCCGTGCACGACGCCACTCTCTCCACACTCTCGCGAGCCCTGCGCGACGTTTCTCGCTTCTCCCGTACGCTCAGTTTCCCGCTCCCTCGCGGCGACCCGGCCCTCTCCCAACTAAAACAACTTGAGTTTCGACACTTTCCAACGTACTTCGCGCCATCCTCGAGAACTTGTGGAGTTCCCGCGTTAAGTTGAAATTAATTTCGAAGCGACCGCTTCGGACAAGTCGGCTACTCGGGCACCTCGGTCGTGTCGGGAAGTCGGCGGCGCGCGAGCCGTCGAGTGGTAGAGGTCGGCCGCGGATGCGGTCGTGAGAGACGTGTGCGAGGCCTCGAGGAGGCCGCCGGCACGCTGTTCCCGCCGCAGCTCGGGTGCGTGTCCTACGTGACGCCGTGCGCCTGCTGCCCGCCGCTGATCCTACAGCCGGCACCGCACCCGCACCCGCTCCCGCTGCCACTGCCTCTCCCGTTGCCTCTGGCTCTTCCGCTCCAAGCTTTAGATCCCCAAGTCGCTAAACACCAACGTCTGCTGCTCTCTAATATGGTAAGTCCACGCTCACACCGTTTCCCGCTTATCTGCCAGCGCGCCTCCGTGAGCACTCGACCGATAAGTTTCTACGAGTAGAGAGCACAAAGCTGGCAAAGTTGCAAACAAACGGATCTGATAATAACTCTCTCGGGCCGCCGACTAATGTATAGCGATACAATCGCGCCCTCCATGCCATGAATGCGGCACGAGTATCGCACTGATCAAAACTTCACACGACAAATAAATAACAATTATATTTATTGCGTAACATTGTCTAAGTGAGATACTTTCAGATAGGCAGACTAACTACAACTTAACTTCGATCGTAACTATAGGGAAGTTGAAGTTCGCACGCATAAGTTAGGTAAGCATATTAACGTCTCCGCTGTGACTTTAACTTGGGCTTTATTGATCCTTTGGGAATATTGAAATTAATTTATCTAGTTTTAGCATTTGAAAATGTTATTCTCATAGAAGTCTTTAAACTTTAATTAGTGTTTTATTTCACACTTGCGAGTGCTGTTTGAGTTGAACAAGTAACGCAATAAAGTCTTCAACACTGGAGAAGTAACACAAGTTTAATACACTTCAAGTGTAGGTGCGAAATAATTTATGACTGGGTTATTCTTGTCGGATTACTCTGAAGAACTCGTGATCTTTTAATTTGTGTTAACAGTAAGCAGGAAATCTTAAAAGCGTTTTTCCTTCATCTGATCTGAGTTTGTTGTTCTAAACCAAAACATTGTTTTAACTCGTGCCGGCAACGAACTTAGTCAATGTAAACTTTTAACACAATTTCGAATGCAATCCCAACAGAAGTTAGGAAAGGCGGAAATCGAACAGAGCGGCTGTCTACAGTCAATAACAAAATCAAGTTTTGTTTACGTTCTGATTGAGATTTCTTATCTTGTTTCCGAGGCTGCGCCAGTGGCCGCGCCCAGCCTAGGAAAGTAAACGCTGATGACTGAAGTTTGACTTAAATGGAAGTCGTATCAAACTTTTCTCATTAAGACCACCCGTCAAAGGTGTGTTTATGTTATTTTAATACTTGCGCGGAAATCTGATTCCCTCACTCCTCAGACGACTTGATCTTGAATTTTCTTTGATTTTTTATTTATCCAACCCTTTGATCAATATTAATAGCAGTTTTTTTTTTTCTCAGAGGACTCGCTATTTTGCTTAAGGCAAAAATAATTAGCAAGTCCGCCAAAATGCCAATAAAATGTCTTAAACTTTTAAAGTAGATTTAATATTAGCGGAATTCCAAGTGCAACTTTCCAAGCAAACTAATAATACTGCAAATTTCCAAGTGCGTATGTCATATGAACTGCGGGATATAGGTCGTCAAATCGATACTAATATTCATTTGAATAAAATCGTTTGAATTTCCATCACGTGCGCCAATATTCAGAGGCGCGACTATATAAGTAACGGTCGCAAATGTTTCCGAAGAATCAGACACCATTACCATGCTAAATTTCTTCAACGAAGTCTGGGTCTAGATAACGGTATACGCCATATACGAATACCTAGGTCCACTTGCCTGAATTTTGGTTCAGACAAAACTATAAAACTACAAAACTAACGGTTTTTGTAAATAAAAGCAGTCTCAAAAGCGTTTGTCAATTGTATTTCCTCTTATTGTGCACAACATTAAAAAAGACATTAAGATCTTTCGAAATTTCTATCTATGTCCAAAAATGACAAAAAAAAAAGTAAAAAGTAAAGTCTACTTTCGAAAGTTCTGTCTACCAGCTTAGAAGATAATGTTCAAATCTGTACTTCAAAGCAGTCTCGAATAACTCCTACATCTTGTGTGGGAAGTAATCCTACGTTTACTGTAACCAATACATTTAACGATAGATTAAAACTAATAATTCAGCTTCACCCGCACAAAATCTTGTAAGTAACACCAACACCTATTTATCGTTTATGTTCCTCACATTTAAATAAACTTCTTACTTCAATCTTTAATGTGTCGATTATGTTTACAATGTCGTTATCTTTAAATAGAAAACATCGTAATCTTAGAGAAAGCATAGAGAATATTCTCTGTACGTAAATTCAAGCTTAGGTATATAAAATAATCCTATACTGTAGTTTATAACAACGCAGCTTACTAAATATTCCAATAGTGGAGTCAGAATCTATCTATGTTATCTATGATGTTGCAAACGAAATATATTCAAATAAAACATGTCTGTATTGCCAGTAAAAGACAGATTTCCACCTGAACAGAACTGACGCATGATATCGCGTTTTAATTTGTTTCTAAACTTTAAACATCAATATGTACAGGATAAAAGCAGACGAGCACATACTAATATGCAATACCTATAATTATTTCTAATAAATATCTATTAATCAATTTGGTATGTAAAATAAATAGCGTGCAATAGAATCTGAGAAATTTTGTGTAATTACAAATTATTCCTAAAATTAGGAAGACTCATACATGAAAACCGTTGAACACATAAAAGACAAATACTTGTAATCAATTACAAGGATATTGCTGTAAATAATAAATCATGCTAAAAGTACGTGCGGCCGCATCGCGTGGTTCGCCCGCACCATTATATCAGTTTCTCCGTAATTTCGTTTGAAAGTCGCTCGTTGGTGCGACCGCGCGAAACGGTATTCGCCACACAACTATGCACCTAATTGCATTCATACATCTAATGAGTGTATTAATTCCAATTCAACAATCAATTAGTGATGCAAAGAACGGATTCTGTCACGTAATGTGATGTGATTTAACGTTGTGTGACCGTCTGAAATCCGAGTTTCACCCGCACTATGTGTTCGTCGTACGATTTTCTCCTGATGTTTTACAATAACAAATTAGTAGTTCGCATGCTCCTGACGACGTTGACGCGCCGAAGTAGTAGCTATAATGGCTTTGAAATTAATTAATGATTTTCAGGTGTTTCGTGAGCAAAAATGCAATAATGTCGTGTAGCGAAATATCTCCTGCGATCCGTGACGTGCTTTTCTTTTGAAACAGCTATTAAAACATTCGTGCGGGGTCGCCGACGGAATTATCAGTCATAATGAAATTTCCACATTTGGCGTGTTTATATCATGCATAAAGTTGAAATAGGCGTAATAATACAGACTATGGCCACCGCGTAATGCTAAAACATAGCTTTTTACGCCAAATGATATAATAATAAAAATATTTGTTTCGCTGATGGCGGTTTTTCATGGCAGATTTTACATTGTTACGGACATTTCCCCGTTAATGGTGTACGTATCACACAAATAGAAATAAAAAACTTTAACGCAGAGTTAACATTTTAATCTTTAAAATACCAGAGAACTAAAAAACTCAGAGGACCGAAACAATGTTGATAACGACATCGAAATGATCGTTTCTTTTAATTATATGAGCTAAAATGCATTTTTTTTTAAACAAATGAGTATAAAGTAAGCCAGACGCATTAAACAATAGCACCGAACTATTTACAGATAGGGCGGTCTGTGGGCGTATTTGTTATTCTTTTCCGGCGCGTGCGTGCCGGCGCGTTCGTTAAGCCTGCTCATAAACACTTTTTAAAAGCGATGAAACTAGTTTTGCACTTTCGAGGCACTTTTGTGTTCACTGTGAATTTTCCACCCTGCTCGGTACCAATTAAACCTACGAGGAAATTACTTTGGTCACTTGCGATATTTTACACAGTCCAATTAGTCAAATTAACTCATTTTGCCGAAAGACTCGTATTTTACGCTAATAAATATATTTTTGTTGTACTTAATCAAAAGTCGGGATTTATTTGTTTCGAAGATATGTTCTGGTAGACGTTGATTTAAAATACTTCACTAACTGCTGTATTGTGAAGTTTTTGTGAAGAACTCATTAAAAACAATCAATTAACTCGCCAGTGTTTTAATTTTAAATATTTTATTTTCTTCAGCAAAATAACGTACGCGGAACTAAACAACGGTACGGTTATAATTTTTTTTAGTTACATACATTGCATCAATGACTGATAGAAAGCATAACAGAGCCCAATAGGCTTGAATCATTAAAAAAAACGCGACATTAGTAAAAAGCGGCGACGAAATACGCCTTGACTGAAGATGCATACATTACGCATTCTCCAACTACAAATAAAAGTGTTAAAAATTCTTTCATTCACTATTTTACCTCAGTATAGTGAACGGACCATGTCTTAACAGTAAATAATATCTCTTTTTGGGGCCTCGGACTGGTCATTTTATGGGCATACATAAAAACTGCCCGTACGATCTGAGGGGCCCCGTTGCGTCACCATGAGTGTTGAGAAAATTTGTATAATAATTACACCTTGTTCAGATCAAAAGCGATTAGCGATTATGGATAATAGGTATGTTATCTGGGTTTAAAACGGTCGTTTATAATGCTAACTGTATTTCAGATTGTAAGCCACTCATGACTTACACTTTCACAGAATATAGTTTTATATTATAGGTTTGTGTATTAGGAAATTTCAGATGGTTCTGACACTGTCCACGAAAAACCATACAAATATTTTTCTTTAAAGTTCCGTGGCAATTTTTAATTAAATTAATAATAGTAGCCTCTTGATTAATCTCATCAAGCTTAGTTCTAATTGTAACTATCCCAACTCAAGTAAATTTTAAACAGGATAAAAATAAATCCGCTGTGATTACAAGCTTACAAAGTAATACCTTATTTGGTTCTGATAATATCCTCTATAAGCGGCGGATTCATTCCGATTATGCCAGTTAAACACAAAACAAAAAGAATCGCATAAGAACACTTTAAAGATATAATGTTCTATTTTCTGAATTATTATTTATACATTATAGAATAGAATATAATTGTTTTTATTTTAAATAAACCTAACACAGGCACTTTTGAACAGGCGTTAAAACACTCTAGTTGCACGGTTCCAAAAAGTTGGTCCTATGGGGAAGAAACGGATCGGAAGACCATTCAATTAAAATAATAATTAAAATTATATTTTAAGTTTTTTAATACCTTATTTGACACTTTCTAACACTATCCTTCCATTATATTAATTGTATGTTGATGAGAAAGCAGAATATAGTATTTCGCGCTCCAATTTGGTTCATCATTAGGTGCCATTCATGTGTGCATTGCCATTGAACCATGCAAGTAATTGGATAATGTTAGCAAATGTGTTTCAATGTTTGAACAGGCCGAAAAGCTCTGCAACTGTATTCGAATAAATAGCGCTTGTAAATATGGGTCTCCGTATACAGCTACGTTGATAGAATCTAAATTACTTATATTTCGATTTATTTTAATATTTTATTTAGTATATTAGTTGAGACATGTGTTACTGCCGTCGGTAAAAAGAGTGGTGATTACTTACGGCAGTATTCCCTCTCGCTCTAGTCATTAATTGCTGAACATGGGTTTATACGGCCGCTCTAAGCAGCAGTGAATGTTATCGATCTGATGTTAAAAGTTGATAAGTGTCAAAAAGTAAAAAAAATAATAAATACAAAAACAAAAGAACACTAATATCGAGAAGTAGTAAAGTTCATTTATCGCTACCGCCCTCATTTGGGCCACTCTATAAATAATATAAGGTCATCGTGCCGACTTACAAACCGGAACGGCCATAGATTCAAGTGTCTACACTAAAAAACTAGTCTCCTCTATTCATAGACACTTGTCATTAGTATCCATACGTTTGTATTGCCTATGGTTTACAGGCTATGTAGCCAAATATCTGTTGGTAATTGGCGATACAATTATCCTACCACATAAATTTAGCTCGGATAACGCCAATTAAATACTAAGTAATTAACTATTAGTTCGATTTCGCTTTGGATTTTAATTGTTGTAATATTCTACGAAATCGTAGTACAGAGGTATTATTTTAGTATAATCTTAGATTAGCTAAAATATAGGTAGTAAAAGAACTATGGCTGATACTTTTACATTACCCCGGGAAGTGGTCAGATTTTGATTGTAGTCAAAACCACAACAAAACCTTTTGTTAACCTATTCCTTCCGAATTATAATAAAAACCGTGTATTAATAGCTTTATTAAAAAGTGCACCACATAGTATTAAAACGCTGCAGCAAATCTCGCAACGACTTTTTAAAAATATTTCACCACAAAACTGAAACACTGTACTAGACGTCAGGGTAACGAATTTTTCTCCCTAATTACTTGGTGTCAGGGCGATTGTGCAGGAAATGCCCCGGCGCCGGACAAAGGAGTCCGGGACGTTCATTAATAGGATCTTTCTAACTGCAATTTCGCTGAATAAAACCCTCGTCCTCGTCGGAAATATTAATATCGGGCAATATTCAACCCGCCGCGTTAATAGTTATAATTTGTTTGTTTTTGCCGTGGGAACTCCGATACGCTGATACAATCTTGTTCATGAATGTTTTGTTCTGTCTACGTTCTTTATGACGGTGTAAATACAGTCGGCAACAAAGCTTTGAAGCTTACACTTTGTTTGCAAAGCAATATGTCAAAATCGTACGCGGCATTACGTACCGTCGTTACGTAAATACCTACTGTAAAGTTTGCTCAGCGCCATGCTGAGACGGAATTCTTTTAGTTTCGATGCCACGGCTCCTGGATTTGTATATAATGTCTTCTGGGACCAAACTGAAGCTGTCGAACTAGAAATCTTACAAGTTGCACCAAACAAACAAACATTGCGACAAAATATCACGTACATAGTGAAACACTTAGTTTACGTCCGTGCTGAATATGGAACTTGGTAAAAGCGCCGCCACGACCCAGGGTAATAGAAATTATAATATGATCATGGCTAATTAGCGACCCTGTTATCAGAATACTAGAACAACAACCCGATATATTGTTCCTTTAGTAAAATTTAACAACACCGGCACAGAGTAGACACAGTTTTCAGGCAACGCGATAAACCGAAAAATGTACTGTAAAGAACATAAAAGTAACTTAACATGTCAAATTTAAAATTCCTACTTAAGGGAGACAATAAGTTCTTGCTTTTCCAAGACAAAAAGCTTTTTTCATTTAACAATTGTTTCTGATACTGTAACAAAAGACCGGAGCTAGGACCATTATGATGTCTTTAAAATAAAAAGAAATACGACACTAGACAAGAAAGGAGGAACTGAAAAAAATCCTCTTTACGATGCAGGTAATGAAAAGAAATGGGAGGCCAACATGAAGAAAGGGTTGTAGGTAAATAAGCTTATTAACTCTTTTTTTGTTTCCTACCTGAATATATATAATTTCATTATTGTCCTTCTTGAATAAAGAAAAATTTAGCCTTTTTGTAACGCCCTCAAACATGGCTAGTGAAAGAAGGGGGGAAGAATCATTAGAAGTGTTATAAGACCCTTGTAAATTAAAGATGAAAAAATAACGGAAATAAAGCGGTAAGTTTCAAAAAAGTCAAAAACCTTATTCCGTCCAAGAATTAGTTTGAAACCTCCCAAGTTTAGTGAGGAAAGCAGATAAAGTATTTTAAAAATCACACCTTTAATCGAAGAGGAAGAACTCGTTTCAGTAGAACTCGTCAGAACCAAAAACAGTGACTCTCCCAGTCAACAACCCTTTTTATGATTCGAAGCGGTTAACAAGAGCGTAATGGTTTAGAACCAAATCAAAGCCCGCTGTCTGATTATGAAATTTGGGAAGTATTCATTGTTGCACTAAGAAAAAGAAAAAAAGGAAAAAAGAATTGCTCCTTACAAGACAAATTTTCTAAATATTGATACAAAATTTTGTTAAAATATTCACTTGTTATGTTAAAGTTCAATGTATTTTCCATTTTCTTTATACGTACGTTATAATAACTATGACTTCTCCATTAGAATACGATGGAAAGGAATTCCTAAGGGTAAAAGTATACAATGAACCCTGTTTCTTAAACATATAATAAAGGATTGAAAGTTTTTGTCCGAAGGGAGTCTGAAGTTCCTAAGAACTCGTTGCTGCTAAAACAATAGTTCGTACTTTTAACATTATGAATTAGGATCAGTTTTGAAGAATAAACATGTTTTCATAAAAGATTTACTTAAAAAAAAAAAATTCAGTTGTAATACGTAATTCACACTCCAGAATAAAATATTTTGTACAAGATTAGGTCCTTTAGTGGTGTAGTCTCAAATCGATACAACAAATAGGATGAAATTGACTTCATTTAAAAGTAGATGAAACATTTATAGTTGTTATAGTCTGCATGAATAAGAAAAGTATAAACACAAGAAAATTTACAGTACATGTTGAAGTTTAGCCATAATATCTGAAGGTTATTCCAATCTAATCGCCAAGATAACCTGAACAAAAATCTCATAACGTATCGATTCCAAGAAATTCCCGGTACAATATCAAGGAAAAACCTGTGTAAACATTCAAATGTTCGGCCATTAACGGCAATATTGGTTTACGGTGGAGCAATAACGATCTCGATATGGAAACTATCGGCCGCTATTGAATCGCAAGGAACGCCGAGTAAAATTTGCGTACGTATTGGTAGCAATATTTCGGAATTTTTGAGTTGTATCGCTTTTGTGGTTCGTTTTATTTTTGGTGAGAGTAATTATTGGGACGATGTGTTTGCTATGAATCCCTTTGATTCGTAACAAACTATATAATAGTTTTATAGTTTTGTTGGTCGTAGTTTTGCGAGTGACTTATGATTTATATTTTATTTTAGTGTGTGTATCCTTTAGACATAATTTGTGGATTTTTGTGTTATGGCTGAATAGGAGGAGGAACTAAGGAGATATTTGCCGGGAATTCTTAGGTAACAATCTTAGAAAAATTTTTTTTTTTTTATTACTACAATTTGTTATTTTCGGGATTTGTCAAGGAATTGAAGAACTATATATAACTATACTATAGAGATTACTGATATATTTTGGGACGCTTTGACTTTGGACTTAGAATTTTATTAATACCTAGACGACGACTATACTACCACTGTTTGTTTAATTTTTCATCTTTACAAAACGTTGTTAAAATATTGGCTATAACAGTTACGACTTTATTAAAATATTTCGTTTGAGACAAAGTTCCTTTAGTTGACTTAAAGTTCCTAATAATCTTCTTAGATAAAAATATATAACAATGTTTTCTCATGAAGACGTGCTTCAGTTTTGTGCACCAAGCTAGCCTGTGCAAAGTTCTTTAAAAAGTTTATTTTTTATTTTTTTATAAAGGTCCTTCTACCTTCTAGACTAGACTTTAAAATTCTATAATTCACAAGGTGTTATGAATTGGGCTATGATTAATCGGTTCTTAATATAATAATTCTTAATATCATGATAAACGAAGCTAGAGTGAGCTATCGTATATGAGAGCAAGAACAAACCATTTATTTTCCTTCCATTATCATAACCAAATGTTATTTTAAATCTAAACATCTCACGGAATTGCGGTCAAACACTTATTCGTAACAGTTACGTGAAGCGCATACTCGAGCGTAGCGTGCGGAAGGCATGGCGCGAAATACTTTGAAAATTTCCCGACCAATTTCATATAAATCGTCCAAAACATAAAATATTGGTTTGGTACAATATTTTAACTTTCATTTTCTCGTGTGAAGCGATAGTTTTGTTGTTTAACCTTCTCGTGAGCGGCCATAACTCTTGGAACAATGGCGGCGCGGGCTGTCCAGAAATAGCCGCGGAAAACAAACATACGGCTTACGGACACCGCACTCCTTGCGTATACCACCATGCTAACGTTATATTATAATCTTTCCTATAGTAAAAGAGAGAAGATGGAAAAGGGATGTTATTTTTTCTTACTCCCGGCTCAGGCAAATAAATTAGAAAAATATCCAAAAAAATAAAATGAACGTGAAATCGTTCTTTGAAACGGTTAATTAATTACTTTGTACAAATTAACGACCCAAAAGGTTAACAAAACCGCTTGTTAAGAAATAGACGTTCGCTCATATATTGCTTTTATTTCGCTCGCTCTAATTTACTGTGAGTACCTAACCGTTCAGTTTCAACGTTAAAAATAAAATTCACACATAGTTACGAAAAGAGTCGGAACTATGTTCGGCGATTGTTTCTAAAAACAATTTAATACCCGGCTGAGCTGCACAAACTGCTACAATACTGCCACATTTCGAACTGTAACTGAATCAGTTTCAACTTCATAGCTGACTGCGCTTCGAATCAATAGTCCACAATGTAAATGCATGAGAGACGTAATAATAAAAAATATGAAATACGAATTACAGCACAAAAATTCTTGGCTTTCATCGCGTAGCCCAATGGCGAAACGGGGCATGTCCTAATGTAAGCAAATTGCCGTCACAGCCTTTCAGCGTCCGGCCGCGGCTATCATTCCCAAGATAAGCGCTTAAAAGCCTCATGGAAAACGCTTTCAGCAGGCGGACTATTACCGGGTGTTTCCATACTTTTTGCTTTGCGACTGGCCGGACTGAGTATCTTATATCGAGCGCGTTTCGTATGACCGTTTTGAATGTACGATTGAAATATACGTAAGTTTGTTAGCTCTCGTACAGTTTTAATTCCACTCTTGACTCCGCCATTTGTATCGTGATGTCATAAAATGTGATAAATTCTCAACCCGAAATAGAATTTAGCGAATGATGTTATAACATGTACCGAACATAAAGTAAATGTTAGCACAAGACAGTCGCTGTACATAAAAGACCGGTAAATTTTAAAGGAATAAGATGATGTCAGAACAACCTAATAATCTTAATGCATTAGATTACAAAGGGCTTACTCGGAGAAGGCGAGTAACGGGCGGGGGAGTCCTTTTATTTTTCTTCATAATATTAGATTTTATGATTATTTTAAAAGGGGCAAGGGCTCTTTGCTACTATACATCAAAAGATGATGCCATTGATCAGACATCTTTATTGAATTACGTGATTGCGTATACAAAACGACGGATGCTTTGGAGTTCCTTTGTGTTCGTTTCTTGTTGGTAACCTAGGCGGGTGAGTGCGGGGGTGCGGCGCGGCGGCGCGCGGGAGGCACAGTATGTACTTGCAGCGTAATGCCGCTGCACTTGCCCTGGTCAGGAAGCGCGGCGGAATGCAGTCAGTCGCGTTAGTACCACCGCGTGGGGAGGGGTGCGGGGCTGCGCGAGGGCAATGCACGCGGCGCCGGCGCACCTCGCTGCCTCCCATTCAGTACATCTCACTGATGCTGCATTTATTTACTATTCTTAACGTCCAGCTTTTTCAACCGCGAAGTTAGCTCCGAGCCCAAGAAAAGGGCACAAACTAACAAAGCGAGTCACTTTAAATCGCCGCTGTAGTTGGTGAAAGTTGTGAATTGCACCCGCCATTTCGTTCAAGGAGCTCGTGTGAATTTGAGACTCGGTTGCATAGTTAGCATTGGCTATAAAACTTGGATGGAAGTCGTGGCGGATTATCGATAGTCTTGTAAATCAGAGGTCCTAACAGATAATTGTAGACTCCATTTTTCCTGCACAACATTTCGGTACATTATCATTATTCATTGTCAACATGCGAATTTACAAAGAAGACAATGTTTGCAAACAGTCGTATTAGTATACATCACTGCCACGCAAACACTGCCTACTGATGCACATCATGCAATGATACGGCCCCGTCATCGCTTTGAGCCGGCGAGTGCCGCAATTTCACTGTATGCCGTGCGTTCGGAACGCGGCACGGGTTGGAATGCACTCGTTATATGCACACCACTCGAAAGGATTACCCACTAGTTGGCGGCGATTAACTGGCGCGCTCGTGGTTCGCCAGCGCCCCGCTATTGGTTTGTTTCCGAACGTAGCTAACGTTTGAATTTCGAATGTTATTTCGGTTTTCGAATAACTTTAATTAAATTCGTCTTTCTAAACTTTTTTTGCTTAAATTACACCTAGTATGGTTTATGTCAATCGTTTTCGTCGCTCATTAAAAGAAAATTGCAAAAATACATAATTGATAAACATATATATTTTGTTGCAGGTACGTGGGTGTTGTTAGAGAAAGTTCACGTAGATTTCATTCATTTACAACTGCGTAAGTAGCAGATTTGTTTTTATTTTGCTTACTGTTTTTTTGTTTTTCCGTCTGACGTCACAAATGCATCATAAGCTAGAGCAGCAGTTCTCGAGTGCAACAATTCCCAATGTCTGAAAATATATAATAGTCTGCTCTAGTTCTTACTTGAACACCTTAATGACTATCTGGGCAACCACACTTCAGTAGATAAGTGTGCAAACTTCAGGGAACGTCAAAAAACTTAAACAGCTATTTTTCAATGTCTTTGAAATAACAGTATCTTAGTTGGAGTAAAGTAGTTCATTAATATTGTAGTTCAAGATGTAGTCTTACTGTCTTAGTGTCATCCATTGCATTTGAATGTCTCGAACTCGCGATTATACGGGAGCTGTGAACCGGCTTGTACAAACAGAAAGGCTTTTAGAAACTCCTTTAGGTCTCAGGTAGAGTGCGGATCAATTGCTGCCGATTTGGAAAACGCGTCTCTGTGTTATGTCTTTGCCTTAGGCTAAGTTCGAAGCTGTTGACGCGCGTTTAGGTTCTTTAATACGGACTGTTTAGAGGGCGCTCACGTAGCTACGTACATATTTACAGTGGTCTTTTGAAGCGTCTACGCAATGAAGTCTTGATGTAGGTACACAGAACTAGTATAAACATTTTTCTTATGATAGCTTTGCCTCCTTTTAGGGTTTCCCCTGTCTCGTGGGTACGGTTTACTTACATAAATCCCACATGCACACAAACATTATATTTAGTCTTACAAATATTTGTGCCATGCGGTAATCGATATGTAGAGCAGTTAGCCAATTGCTAAGCCACTTTGCTAACCGGAATCGAGATGATGTTATTAAGTCAAACGTAAACTTTAGTCTTAATAAAAAGTAAAAAAAGTGACGAGAAATAAGTTTATATCCGATTTAAAACTTTTTGAAAATTTTTAGCAAATCGTCAATTTTTTTATTTTTTTTTAAACTTTGCCCCACACTAGGATTTCTCCTGTGTCGTGGGTACAGTTTACAAACATACATGTCACATACACACACAACCAGACCCGAAACAACTATCTGTAGATCATACAAATATTTGTTCCGTGCGGGGATCGAACCCGCGACACATAGCGCAGAAAGCTAATCGCTTAACCACTGCGCCAACCGTGTCGTCAAATTCAAATTCAATAAAAAAAAAAAAACTGAAATAACATTTTCGTTTAATTAAAAAAGAGACTATGGGTAGGTAGGTATAATGTGCTTCAATGAAACATTTGTGCTACATATAAATTTGTAGTATAAGTCTATAGCAAATTGCTTTTACACGAAAATACAAAATCATTGACTGCTTCGGTCGCAAGCGCGACTGCTGAGCATGAGGTCCTGGGTTCGATTCCCGGATCGGGCAAAGTGTTATTGGGTTTTTCTATATGGAAATTCTCAGTAGCAGCAGGGAGTCTGGAACTCTGCCCGTTAGATGGCAATAGGCTCGCACCCTATTACATGGGACTCAATAAAGGCATCGGCGGAATGTGAGTGTTAAATAGTACACCTCTGCCTAACCCTTCGGGGAATACAGGCGTGATGTTATGTTATGTTACAAAATCAGACTTATGTACAACATAATAAATTAAAATAAGTATAAAGTTGTCATAAAATTACGCTGCTATCGGGTATTAGTGTAAATTAAAATATATAATCGGTTCGTCACATTTTGCTTGAATTCAACCATTGGACACACATGTTGACGTAATTATGTGAATGGTATATAACACTCAACTACATTACAAAATACATAGGTACCCACTATATGTATATTCTACCAATAATGATAAAAAAATACATACAGATTTTTACTGTAGGTAAGGTATTAGTAATGTTTCAATATGTCTGTTTCAAAAACGCTCTCAAAAAAGGATGAAATCTATTTGAATAGAAATAATTTAGTTGCGCTCAGTTAAAATCGAAATTAAGTTGAAAGTGACCTTAACAATGAACGAAATACATTAACTGAAAGGGATAAGGCAACGGTGTATTAAAATACTCGATCCCAACGTTCATACACACAACACATGCACACACCGAAATCCAAATTGAAATATTGCCTTCACAGCCCAAAGTCGAAATTTACATTTTGCCGGGCAGTTTATTCCGGTAGTAAAATATCGAGTAGTATGTCGCGGTCCCCAGGTGTTGTTCAAACGACGCAAGTTTCGCTAATGTGCGGCTTAAATGATGACAGTGTTGCGGGACTTAGCCGGCCCACCTGTGAGGACCGCACTTTTTGGTGGTGAAAAATGGGAGTCCTGATTATTTATGAAAGCCTGGTTAAAGATTAATGAGAAGGTTGTGTCGCAAGGATTAGTTAAAAGGAGATGTAAATGAGAAACGTTTAAGTGTTATTTCTGTCTGTGTCTGTCCATTATTGTTTTTAGAAAGGGTTTGTAAATACCTATGTAAAACAATTGCCCGCAACATTTTTTAAGAGAAATGTTTCAAGCTTTGGCATCAACAGCCTAATGGATCACACATAATTAAGAACGTATCGTTAAAGAACACTAGAATTGGAAAATTTCGGGCCTATTTTCCCGTGTAATCAAATTCGATTCCCTGTAGGATTCTTACAAATCACCGGTTGCTTATAAATCGTTCGTCTCGCCAGAGATTTATTCCTCTCTCTCTCTCGTCCGAATCCGAGTCCCAAAATGTTCGTCGGTTGTAAACCGCACTTGGCGTAAATTACACACGTAGGTATTTGGCAACAGTGTTTAAATAGGGGGCGCTTAAATTTGTACCCTTAAGTAGGGGGTAATAGAGGAAGTTTGCGCGTCTTACGTAATCGAACCCCGGAGTTGGGACTGAACAAACTAAGTTTTTATCTGTTAACTTTAGAGTATGTTACGAGTGAGTGAGGATAGATTTATTGACAACAAAACGGGCTTATGCGAGACTTTGGGGTGTACGATGATTTATTTATGGAGTCTTTGAATTCGTATACGAGATTTTATTTGACAGCGATATGGATTGTGGCATTTGTGGTATTTTGATTGGCGGTTAAACGCATGCTTTAAAATATTTATGTGTAATGTACGAGACCTCCTTCAATGCTCCTTTAATATGACTTCTCATATTTAAGTAGTAATTGAACTCCGTTTTACTAGGTACTAAAATGTGTTACGCTAAAAAGTTTGGAGTCGCTCTTTATGATATAATGAAGGCAGATAGTCGTGTGTGCAGGTGGCACGATCTTCAATTACAATTCACACAGTTACTGCGGGCCCGCCAGGGAACTTAACTTAGTGATCTAATTGCTTGATGTTTAATCGATTGTGACTCGTGTTGACTTCACATTGTACCTGTCGTTACAACTAATGTTGGTAAAGGTGCTAATCATCAGCTCTTGGGTAAATCGATGTATTATTAGGCCCAACTTCACTGACAATATAAAAAAGGTTTAAGAGAAAAACAACCGTTTAACTTGGATTAACAGCCACGTTCTTTTCATTCAGTTCATCAGTGAATATGTAAAAAGATAAAACTTACTTTATCACTAAAATTCTTAATAATCTACATATACTGTAACTGTGCGGGACATGTAATTTATATTTAACTAGCTGTGCCCGCGACTTCGTTCGCGTGGATGTCGGAACTTAACAATGTATTTTTTTGTGCGAAACGCCATTTAAAAAAATATATATTATAAATGTTACGTGAAGTTAAGAAGACCAAATGCACTTAACCCTATTTTTTTCTAAAATAAAAGTAGCCTAAGTTACTCCTTATTACATCAGCTACCTATCAATAAAAGTCCCGTCAAAATCGCTCCAGCCATTTCAGAGATTAGCCTATACAAACAGACAGACAGACAAAAATTGTAAAAATGTTATTTTGGTGTATGTACCGTATATATATTCATATGCATGTAGTAAAAAACGGTTATTTCAATATTAAAAACAGACACTCCAATTTTATTTATATGTATAGATGTATAGATAAAATCTAATAGTCCATATGCTCTGAGAGGCAAGCTTTTAGTATAGTCTATTCGATATTTTTTTAATTTCATTAAACGAACATATTCTTTTCATAACTTATTCTTAAATCGAAAAAAAAAATAAAGTAAAAATTTTGCTTTGCATTCAGTTCATACAAAGGAATACAAATACACAGAAACGTAGAATCAAAAACAACACTACCCTTATCACCGCGCAAATAAAATAAATTTCAAACAACGCAAGTCCATAAAGCGGCCGGTCGCACCCCCATCACTTAACATGTGCACAAACAAACGAATACCAATTCATACAGGAGAGTATATCGGGCGAGTAATGAAAGTGGCGTGGTCTGAACCCGCCATTAATTGTCACAGGTGTCGATTACCGACAATACTTTTTCTATCGATAGTTTTTTACGATTGCCTGTTACAGTTTTCATGACTGTTTCGATGGTATTAATATAAATATGGGTTTTAAAATAAATCGCGTATTTTAA
Organism: Shargacucullia verbasci; assembly: GCA_947562105.1. Lineage (NCBI taxonomy): Eukaryota > Metazoa > Arthropoda > Insecta > Lepidoptera > Noctuidae > Shargacucullia > Shargacucullia verbasci. Next base: position 10,296,113 of record OX387285.1, on the reverse strand, counting down.
CATGCGATATTTTCAATGGTTATAAGCTATGTTATGTATATTTAGAAAGATAAATAAACCAAATATAACGTTAGTATTATAACACAAATATTTGTGGTCCTACATATTATTTTAGAGAGAGAAAAAAAAAGAGAGAAAGTGTGACTTCAAATCTATTCTATATATATAGTTCTATAAAGTCTGCGATGGTGTGTGAAATCCGCCAACCCGCACTAAGCTAGCGTGGTGGACCTAAGGCCTAACCCTTCTCACCTGAGAAGAGGCCCTAGCTCAGTGGGACAGTGATGGGCTGAAATTATTTTATTTATTATTTTAGAAATCGGTATATATGAAAAACCATGCAAGAATCGTCTTCTACGCCTCTGGCGTTTGCGTTTAGTTTGGATATATTAGCAATGTATATTGGCATAAAAACCTAGCATAAATCTAGGTATGAGTAGGTAATAGACGTTTTTAAAAAAGCTAGATTCACAGCCATTTGAAAGTTTATTTATTTCTGTTCTCCCCTATTCGCTTTTAACCCTTATTTTCATTTCGGCGTGTGTACAGTCAGTAAAAATAAGTACATTAAGAATCCCCGCAATCGCAAAATGTTCCTGCAACCTTTTAAGGTCAGCTATGCGCGTCTAAATAGGACAAATAAACGTATATTTAAATTTGTTCCTACATTAACGGCGGCTATTAAAACTTTTTTTTTGAAAATTGCTGTTTTTTGTGTAACTTGTGCCTTCAACATTAAATTAAGTGTGTTTGGGGATGTCGCATGTGTATAAAAATCGCGGTTAAATCAAGTTACTGTTATTATGAATATAACAATTTTCTAGGAAATATTTTATAGAACTGGAAAAGCCGCTTACATATTTTACTGTCAAATTTATTGTTCCAGTAAAACCTATTAAAAAAAACTATAAAATAACAAAAAAAAAAGCATATACATAATGTCACGCCTTTTTCCTATGTGGTTAGGCAGAAACTACAGACAGCCACGTGCTTTGTTTTATACTTATACGTACACTAGCGACCGCTCCGGCTTCGCACGGGCTGCAGAGCATATACGCCTTCATTTTTTTTCTGTTGTAGTGTCGTATCAGCCTGTTACGTCGAGCATTTACTCGGCACACGGTAAAGCTCCCAGTCGGCATGATTTTTTCCGACATCTTCAACTATCATCCTCATATTTCAATCAATTTACATATAACCTTAACGAATTATACACCTAAAACTTCCTCACGAATTACTCTGTATATTGGTGAAAACCGCATGAAAATCCGCTCAGTAGTTTTTGTGTTTATCGCGTTCAGACAGACAGACGCGGCGGGGAACTTTGTTTTATAATATGTAGTGATACACTCCTTTTGATTTACCAACCTACATAACAAAGTTATTTCTGTCATCACATTCCTTTTCAATTTACACCAAAATATAAAGCTTAAAATCATGAATAGAATTATCCCTCGAGATCAATCGCGTGTTTTGAATACCAACCTTTAAGATTAACCCTCTCAATGTAGCCCAGATGTTTGACAAATAAATTAAGCTTAATATTTGGTAGGTTCGTTTATTAGTCCGTAACATTATCAAGGACGAAACATGCAGCAGAAATGATAAAATATAGCGATAAACGGTGACCGAATACATAAAAACTATTGATTTTACTTTTTGTAACATTTTGTAGATACGGCTGTTATCAATTGATTAATGTTTCAGCTGGGTAGATAGAGCCTTTATGTGGAACGAGTTGGATTGCTAATTGATAGCTCGTCCTGTTTTGTTTAGTTGTTTCGTTTACCGTAAATAGGAAATTATCTGTTAAGTATTGTTTGTTTTGTATTGATTTTTTCTGTAGATCATCTTAGGTTTCATCTTCGTCTGTTTGAAAAGCTTTCCAAAAGGTGAAAAAAAATGAATCCTACAATTTAACTTACCTTTCCGTTACTTAAAATATTGCCCTAGCAGCTTATATTTCGTGTTTTTCATCCAAAATAAGTTAACAACATCAAATAAAGTAGCTCTAAGTATTGTTTAAACAGAACGTTAACATCCTCTTGTTCACGATGTAAGCACTCTATAACTCTATAAAACCAACAATACTACGTGACACAAATAATTTTCACTTAGACCCAAGTGTTGCGAACACCAAGAATTAAGTAGGAGTACATAAATCGGTGTACAAGTTGCAGGTACAAGAGATACTGTGTTGTGTAAGCTGTGTTTAAACACGCGAGCGAGTACAACAAACTTAAATCCTCACGACCTGTACCGCAAAATAAGCACAGCACAGATGGGACGCTGTGCTACTTAATATGCTTTACAACTTAATTCTCAAGACAAATGTGAAGTTTGATATTTTTAGATAGTTTCTATTGTTTTCCTTACTGACACGTTTGTATTTTGGATTGCCATCGTGGTGAAAGGATTTGCCAATATGCGGGGGAAAACTCGCTAATTGCCCAGGGTGCGCCTAACGTACAATAGCTCAGTGGGTACGTTACACGGGGAGGCTCCTTTCAGGCACCCCAATGATAGCCACTGATAACGCAGTCCTAGTAGCTAACTTCTGGGCTGGAACTATCTAGATTGCCATCGACTCGCTAAGAAGAAGACTGACAGGTTTCTCGGTGGGGCTTTGTTAAATTGTGTTTAGTTAGAACTTTAATAGAATATATCTTTGTATCTTCTTTTAAAAAAAAATTCTACTCTGTACTAAAATATTTATGTACGAGTAATAAAGGTTGTGGCCAAAATAACAATCTGGTTTGTTATCTTGACTACTACGTTAAACACAGGCCTTTAATAAACAACGAAAGACGTTTAAAATAACGAATATCCCTAAACATTACCACTCTCTCATAAACAATCCTTAAACAAAGATAACGGTAATCATGTTAAGATACGAGTACTTAACCCTAACACTAATCGTAAGTTCTTTGCGGGTATTCGCATGCTTGCAACTTAGTTATCGGCGCCCGCCAATTGTTTGGTTAGGTAATAGACGGCACCGGGACTTAACGGACCCCGGGCAGACATTACACGGTTACATTTAGAAACGTTAATTACCTATTAAATTTCACGCATAAACGATTATCTTAATTAATTTGTGTAAGCTCTGCGGTTGGTGATGTGTTAGATTGTAAATAATGTATTTATTTCGGTATTTCATCTTTTGGTTCAGAAAACTTTACCTTACCGAGGACCATTGATGGTGGTTTCACTAATTCAATGAAACTTGTTCACGAGTGGAGTTACAGAAGCGTTTCCTATGAGAATTCCAACTACTAGCCGGTTTAGTATTTTCTTTGATACCTGAGAATGAAGTGTTGTACACTGAAATGGAACTTGACTCAATTGACCCCACGCGTACGCATACCATATTCATTTACTTTTGTTGATTTTTACTACATGCGTGAGCTAGTATTACTATCTATTAGGTACTTATTTTTGTAGACTGGTCATCTGCTGAACGTTGGCCTCTCAGTGTACCACAACATCATCATCATCATCAGCCAGAAGACGTCCACTGCTGAACGAAGGCCTCCCCCAAGGGGGGGGGGGGGGGGGTGCCATAATCCCCACGCTTGGCAAGCGGCTTGGGGATCGCAGTGGTTCACCGATTAGTGAGAGGACGCTTGTACCACAGTTACTGGAAATTGCAAAGGTCGGACATGATTTAGAATTAGTTGGGATATTTTAATCAAGCCACTAGCTGATTCACTAAGTCGAACTAGGTATAAATTACTTTGTTCTCTTGCAGAAATTTACGACGATATTTTTATCATTGTTTTAATAAGATAATTGTGTCCACGGCCTTAGTATAAAAAAAAAAACAAAAGTATATAAAACTGAGTATTCGCGACCTGCCTCAATATAAACACGCGGTGCCAACAATATGTGTAGAGCACTTTAAATAATAAATCCATATAGAGTTGGTTTTACGAGCGCATTCCGAACCGAACACCTGTCTGTAATAACGCCCTGTGTGTTGCGTACCAAATAATTTGTATACCAGGTTTATACTGCGCACATCACTACGCACAGTGATCGCTTCTAGTTTCAATTTAGAGAATGGACAAAACGTTTTGTTTTCTTTTTGCAGTTTTATCATCTCTATCGGCTTCAAAATATGATTCATAAAGTGGTTTTTGCTTCTACAAAAAAATTGCAAAAATGGAAATCCATCCATCTCGTTGTTTCAATGAAATTTTTATTAAAATTTATTGTTTTTATATCACTCGATATTGCATTGAACCTTATAAAATCCACCCTATTATTATCGGTTTTCTAGCGTATCAATTCAGAAAGATGAACGTACTACTGAATTATATTTCCCAAAGTTCACTTTTTTAGCTGGTTCTGAAAATGTTCTATTTGTATTTGAAGGATCCATTATACTTTTTCTTGTCAGACTGCTGACACATTACTATTCAAGTCAATCTTTCATATATTCTTGGACCTATTCCTAAAACTATTTAGGGCAGAAAAGATTTACTCCGGTATTAAAAATAATGGCATTTAAATTCATCAGCAACCTCTTACATAATTACTTATTCATTATAACAATATGATATCAAACCAATCCCGCAGGATGTAGTAAATATTCCATCATTTAAAAAACTCTCCTGAGTAGTTATTTTAAATAATAAAATGCCTTTTATCTGCCTCCCATCGCTCCAGTTATATTAAAAATAATTGGAAACCAGAATACGAATGGAAATTTTAAAGAATCACCGTTTCGCTTTTCAGATACAATTTAAAATATAAATTTTATGAACGGCCGACTTCCGTTATTGACCCGTTGCCGGGAAAATTCGCATTGAAAGGTTATCATTAAACAATCTCGGTCCCTTAAGTTGTTTAAACAGCGTTTCTTAGAGGCTTAGGCCCGTCAATACATTCGGTTAAGCTTTCGTTACCCAATTAATTAGCTGTTATGAAGATCAAAGACGCACCAGTTTGCAATCTCTGTGCTAAGCCTTCGACCCATTCAACTTGGTAACGAGGCTGACAGTTTAAGTTTGCTCCAATCCCTCTAATACAATGTACAGCGTGACTTCTGTCAATCAACTGCGTATCTCAGTTTGCACCAACACCGCAGATTTGCGCCTGCCATTATCAAATTTAACACCTATTTTCATATGGTTAGAGTGGTTAACACCATGCAGTATTCAATCACTTACGTCTTTGTGCATGACAACGAAAGTTTATCCGTTTTATTAGCGATCCACACTGAATAAATTTACGTGGACTTTGTTATAGTGTTTAGTAAGGCTTAAGCGTTAAGGTTTGACTCGTCCAAAGTCTGCAGTTCGGTCGCGTTCGATAGATAATATTGGCGTTAATCTGTTAGCGCCTGAGGAGGGAACGTTAAATAGATATTCGGATTACTCCAATATTTGTATTGCGAAGTTGATCGGGGACGGTATTACCGGGATACGTGTTATTAGCTCTCTGATGGATCGCGGAATGAAACACTTGATACTTCAGTTTTTGTTATTCTTGAAAACTTTGCACTTTATGCTCTTAATTTAAATGTCGTTTAAGTAAGTAAGTTCAGTCTAACATTATCTTAGAAAATTTCTAGCATTATCTTAGAAAATCCAAGATTAGTTTTTAGTACAAGCAAAAGATCAATATAGTAGAATCAGTCGAGATTATTGTTTTACCTGAAGAAATACGACGTTTAGCATCTCCAGTATATTTCAACGGACAAGTAGTTAATGATCGAGTTGTGTTTGTAGATGAAAGGAGGCTGACTCGCTTCGACAAATATTTCCTTTGAAAACAACCAACCAGTGCGCTTACGAACCCATCTCTATTTGTATTTATTTTATATGATATTAGCTCTTTAATAAGATATTTGAGAACTAATTAGACTCCAAAGATAAACATCAAGCTTCTTTAAAACAAACCTCTTCTTAAATTCCTACAAAGTAACAGACAAAACTGACAATTTCTCGCACTCTCTTATCTCAACAGTGTACTAAACATGATTATAAGATCGATTTATTTTAAAAGAATTTCCATGAACTTTTTCGCCGGTTCTTCTTCCTAGGACCTACTATTTGGAACCGTGCGCCTAGAGTCTCGACTCTCATAAGTACCTGAACTTGGTTTACATGAAATAAAGATATATTCTATTCCATTCGATAGTTTCAGAATATACCTACCTATTTGATTTTTTCGAGAAATTTAATTTCAGAATTCCGTATCGTTACAAATATTTGTATGCGTGTAATGTACTAATATATCGTAAAAAGTGAATAGAGTTTGAAAAATGAAAGAGGAAAATAGTATAGATATAATTATGTATAAAACCAACAAACATTTTAAATTTATACAATATCCAACGAAATACGGAAATAAAGCTGCAGCTAAAGATAGAAAGGGACATAACTATCTTCATAGTGTACCTACAATTAAAGAAAGTCTGCTGGAAAAGACAGTCTAGCTTGTCTGTTAAAAGATTTCTTAATTTTATTTGTTAGGAAATTCACAGGATTTTGTTGTCTGAAAAATCTGTTTAAATAAATGAAATCAATACTAGTAAACTAATTGTAACAAGTAAAGCTTTAAGACGAGTACAATCAACATCAGAAGTATTGCAGTTATATGATGACCAGTCATTGCACATTAACATTAATTAAAAAAAATATTTTGAAAATAGAATCCTCTTCGGTAACTTTTGATATTGACTATACAATACACGCACACAAAGATAAATTCCCTAATCGTATTGGCTTCAAGGAAAGCAACCATTAGGTACACGAACGATACATATATAATTTGCCCTCACATTCGTAAGACGTGTCAATTTACTAAACAGCTTGTGTTTTAATATGAGGAAATGTACATAACAGCACGAAATGTGTTTAAAATGTTTTTCACGTACCGATATCCAACGGTCAGGCGATCACTAACCAATTGAATGGAAACTCTCGAATTTTTCTACACGTTTTAGACTTCCGGTGTGGAAGAAATTTAAAGCGGTATAAGCGTTCATGGCGAGCACTCGCGATTTTAGCAAGACTGAAACGCGACTCTAACAGAATAGATAAATGTTTTGGGCAATATTTTAAGTTTCATTCAAAAAACAAAACAATGTTACTGTAGGTGGGTACATGGGGCCAGTCAAGACTGCCACATGAATGATACAGAACATACTTTTTTCCATTTTCCTTTTTTACTTTTGCATCCCCACCTAGGATTAGTCCTGTATCGTGGGTACATTTTACGAAAATACACAACACATGTACACACAACCAGGCCCGCAACAACTATCTATCTATACTATATGTAGATTATACAAATATTTGTACCGTGCGGGAATCGAACCCGCGCCACAAAGTTCAGAAATATAGTCACTTAGCCAATGCGGCAGCCATATCGTCTACTTAGAACGAGACTTCTAATATACTAAATTGTATTACGTAAATGTTTAGCTGTTTCAAGAGAAAAAGTCTAATAGACGTCTACTGGGTATATGTTTTTATAAGACTATTCTGACTTAATACATCTTGACTATGTTGAGCACACGCTCTAAAAGCAAGCTTTCGATTTCGAACTTCGAACAGTAAAAAGTCCACGAATACAGTCCTTCCGTTTTCGAGCTTGCCGCAAACATAAACAAAAGCACATCAACACTTCCTTTTATCAACGCATTTCCATTTGAAACTGCATTAAAAAAACATACGTTTGCAGAATAGCCCCAAAGCCCGTTCGTCGGCTGGTCCCGGATATTGAAGCACGTAATCTGACTACAGTATGTCTCCATAGCAATTTATTGAACGATGAATGGCCCGCCCATTATTTCCAACCCTTAACCTTTCAGCTTATTAATATCTACATAATTTATTGTAAATTGCATTCTGCAGTGAAGCCGTGCGTGAATAGGTGTGTATTGAATCTTAAAAATGTAGGCCTAGTATAATTTTAGCCTTTCTCTTGTAGCAGTGACCACAAATTCAACTGCTAATGTTCTATCAAAAATTGTGGAATGGATGGCAAAATAAAAATACCGGATCAGAATAAAATAATCAGTTATTACTTTATAAGTAAATTAAATCTTGACTCCCACAACCACTTTAATAGACTCCATGAAACAAGGCATTGTAGAATCAAAACGCTTTCACACAAAATAAGATAATAATATGTACGGTTTTCGTTAATCAAAAGATGCGCTTGTGAACAACTAATTAAAGCTTTCTTCAACCACCTCTCCAATTAAATCATAATAAATAATATTACAGGTTGCATTCGCGGAACAAGATGAAGATTTTCTCCGGTATCCTTTACAAATAAATTAAGCTTTTCCTCTAATGGTTTTGCTCAAGGATTGAAATTCGTAAGCAAACATAGACGCAAACATTTACTTAGTAAATTGAGGTAAAATGTTTAAGATTTATTGACAAGTATCGGAACTTTAATCATGAAGAGTGTTTTCAGCAATTACCACGGTCATTTGTCATGCGCATTAGATGAATAATTTAGTGAAATATGTCCCCTTTTTCTACATTATAACGTCATGCTTTTCGGGGTTTTGAACTGGACATCATTTGTAAATAAATAATACCGGGTTCTCACTGTGGGGCGTTCCAAGCGGCGCTAATGTTGCTTTAGAATAAAACCTGCTTAGTGTCGGACCACGTATTAAGTGAAGTTCCGTAAATAATCTATTGTTTAAATTTAATAAGTACAAAAAATTCTTACATGTCGGTAACGCATCATCGACTGTTATAATATTGTGGAAGTTCATAGGCGGAGTTGATATCTTAGCATCACGTGACCAGGATGCTCGTTTGTCCTCTAAAATCATTAAAAAATCATAGGAAAATCAGCCAATTTTGTGGATATGCGATAATATTGGTAATTCGATACATTCGTCTTAAAATAATTTTTTATTTATTTGTATGTATCAGAGTCGAATTCAATTAATATAATATTTTATTTAAATTACACCAAGTTCCAATAAAGTTGTTAAAAACAATATAAGGCTTCGAATTTTGTCAGCATTGGTGTTTTGCTCTCGTGTCGGTGATGTATTTCGGCTGAGAAAATCCGTGCGCATTGTGGAAAAAAAAAACTATCGATAAACGGCATACTTAAAAAAAAAAAAATATATATATATCAACAAATAAATAAACGCTTCACACTCATCCTCGTGTCTGAATCCACTCTTATTTCCAAAGAGCATCGAATACGTAATGTGTGTGCCACTGGAAAGAACATTGAGCAATAATGTAGGGCTTAATGAGTGTAGTGATGCACCATTAAGTTACCCATTTCCGTTGACTCGTGCAACTTACACTTATACATACATACATAGACTATGTTGCTATATTGTTTTCTTTTTGTGTGTATATCTAGTTTTTATATCTAAGCACACACAGTTCTACACAAACGGTTGTGTAGACCGTTGCTTATTATGGATGACTTATATTGTAAAAAGTTAATTAGTAAATGAGCTAAGTTTATACTAGAACACTTATAAAAAATAAACATACCTTACAGCATAAAAGAAAAATAATTAAAAATAAACAAATTATTTTGTGATATAATAATAAAAAATTGAAATAATATGTACAAAGTTTTTCTAAAAACCAAAGCATAATTTTTCCTTTAAAATCTCATGTGTAATACCTACACTTGGAGCACATACATATTACTAGTCTATTCTATAAAAAAAATTTAGTCACAATCATTTTTTAAGCGGAGAGACAGATTATACTCAGTGTAGATCAGTAAAGGCCAGTCCAGTAGTGTAAGTTTCTTTTGACAAATTCGATTTACTACATCGAACGCCTTCTCTTCACGCGTGCTCTCCACCAATCGGAGCGCCGGACGCCTTCGATTTAGTACATCGAAATGTCAAAAGAAAACTTACACTAGGGCCTCAGACTCACGTATGTAACGTGTAACTTAACACGAATAGCGTGAAATTAGTAGTTTCACTCAGTTTTAACGAACATTTTACTAATTACCTCACTACTTATACTTACATTCATGCAGTTTTAGTTTCCTGTAAGTAATACAACCTACTGGGTAGTTACCTTCTCATAGAATATTCGTGGAGTAATTTCGCAGTATTTAAATAGTCGCTTTCAAAAATAAATTTTCTAGCAGATACGAGTGCAGTGATTTACTATGATAGCTATCGGCGAGTGAGAGAAAACAGACGTATGGAAGGTGCGCGGTTTTATATTGTACTTTAACAAGCGCTAAGAAAATTTAGTGTTAAAATTAAATTTTCTTGTGTACATGGAGTTTTGTGAGTATATTTCGGATCTGATGTGTCACGGAATTTTTGGATGATGGTATATGATTAATCAGCCTTAAAAGATACACTAAGTACGAAGCGAAATTCACTTATTCTAGGATGTGTATATATTATTAAATTACTATGTATTTGCAGATAGTACGTGTAAAATTTAACACACAATTGCAATCACTATTTAGAAATTCACTTTTGAATTTCGTTAAGTGTATTTACTTGAATAAATTTAGTGCTTTTTAAGTTATGTCTTTAGTATTTATCATCTACCTAACATTGTTTTTATACATCATTGTAATATATCATCAAAGAATATTAGCGCTCGAAGAGTTTGCATAGTTTACTCAGAATCAGTCTGTCCGTCTAAATATATCTCAGTGCGCACATATTCTTAATGATGTTTGGAAATCTATTATATATAAGTAAGTACAAGGTAGTTATATAAGCAGTTAGGTAATTTATTTACTGTTGTTTGTGACGAGAAAATTTATAAACTAACTTACGAGTCAGTAACTTGTATGTAAAGGTATGACTTTAAATATATTTGACAGAATGGGGAGCAGCGTCGTTGTCAAGACAACAGACTGCAATCACCAACCTGCCTCTTATGCGTGGTGGTTAAGGCAGTATGACCGTTCATTACATACCTACATAACATCACGCGTTTTGCTCATGGACGTAAGCAGAAACTTCGGTACCCCACGTGCTTCAATCGTGGCGATTATACTAGGAACATGTTCAACTGTGGACGGGCGATTTAGTTACCTACAGGTGAACATATATATCGGAAAAAAAAACTATCTACAACCGTAAGCAAAACCTTCTCCTTTTTTTTTAAGTTGTTTAAAAGTTAACGTGGCCACGGACCCTAGTTCAAGCCAGTCTCGGACTGACATTTTAAAATTCCGTTAAGAAAACAACAAAGGCGCCGCCGCAACATTTCGCACATGACATCACAGGTCTCACAGAACATTGTAATGCTAGGCGCATGCGTCGCGCGTTGCATAATGCATCTAATGACGCGACCCGTTGCCCTTCCGTTTCCTGCACGGCATTAATTAGCTTTTACACAGATTGCGTTTACCTTAAGGTGTTTCCATGACTGTATTGTTTCGGGCGTAAAGGGAAATGAGGAAGTTAAGAGAATTTTACGCTTATGAGATATACTTAAAAATTACCTAGGTACTAGCTTCTCTCGTGACCCCGGCTGCGTAGAAAAATTCATACAAACTTAGCACCTCGATTTTAACTTTTTATAGGGGTTGGATTAAGGAAATTTATCCGTCTAATTTCAAATTTGTAAAATATATACCTACATAGTTCCTTAGATTTTATGATTAGTTAGTGTTAGTTAGTTATTATACAGAATCTCGGTGTGCCCGCGACTCGCCTCTATATTCTTGGATCATGCGATGTGTTTTATAAGGAAATTAATTCGGCAGTATTGCACTTAAAAAAAGACGTAATTTAAAGCAAGATATTCAAATTCAAATGTAGATAAAGTTAAAAAAATGAACAGTAAACTTCCTCTCAAATAACACAGGACATTAAATAGCCTTAACGAACAGTTAAAGTTAAGATTTTATAACCAATGTTTAGTTATAATCCGAAACGACACCCGACTAGAAAATTGCGTCATCACCTTTCTCTTGCACGCAAACAAACACGCACACAAACAAAACTACTCTGTGCAGATAGTAAATTATATGTGTGATGAAACCATTTGCGCCTAGCTCATAATATATCCGTTTCCGTGTAAAATTAATTGGCCCGTAACGCACGGAAGGATGTATGACTGTCACAACTCATGTAAATTGCTGGTGTCTTAGAGTCTACGCTAAGTAAGATTATGTTTATATTTAATAATTTTAAGGTCTAAATATGTATCTTAAAATTAATTTAAATAATAAATAGTGATGGCAGACTGAACGTTATAGATATAACAACGAAACAACCCAACACTAGCAATAATAACGATTATGATCAATATTTTCATTGCATAGAAACCGCGTGACGCACCCAAATCTGTTTTTATATAACATCTGCGTAGCATTGTTGGATACTAATCTAATTAACCTTAGACACGAGTCCAAATGTGTTAACGGGCGGCTCGGGAAGCCGGATCGGGCCGTTAACCACGCCAATCCAACGCTTATTGTGTACGCAGTACGTACCGTATTCGGGTGCGTACTCTCCTCATTAGCATTCATCGTGCGCTCGCGGCCGCGCGCTCCCGAATAAAGCATCTGTTAAATGTCTCGTGCTAGCTAAAACTTACCCGTAATTATCTGTTAACATTCCCAAGTTTGACCTCGCGAAAATCTTGCGAATATTCCCAAACTCCGGTCCGGCCCACCGGAGGCGTTTTACTTCCCTAATAATCGGGCGCATGGAGATTTTTAATGAAAAAGATTGTTCGCCGTTATTTAGAAAGTTTGTAAAAGGGATCCAGTCTGAAGTTTGTTTTGATTTAGTGTTGCCCACCCAACGTTGATTGTGTTCTTCTATGCGGTTTTGTATCGGATTAGGCGTAATTATAAAAAAACGTGGGGCGCTGTTAATAATTACTTCCTATTCTTTGGGATCAGTGACACGACTCAAATTTTTCATTTTAAATTTTATATATTTCTGAAATTCTAATCGCGTGTGACTATGTATTTTCCTTTGGAAAGTTAATTTAATGATTCCATTTCACATCCGACCCGTATCGCGCGGCTTTTGTGAAAGACAGCCATTCATTTTATCGATGATTCAAACCGTATCCATTCGGGCCGCTAATGGTTTTCAAATAAACCAGTGCTATTAATGGTTCTGAATTTGTATAAAAAAGGGTGAAATTGAGCTAATTGATACCCTACGTGCGCCCTTTATTTGTGTTATCGATTTTTGTATATAGGTATTTGAACGTTGATACTGCAATAAATCCAACGGATAACGAACCTTACAGTAGAATGCTGGATACTAAAGTTAATTTTATGGATTTAATAATCATATACGTAATTCCTTTAGATTACTATCTAGTGAACAATATTATTATAGCTTTGCAGTGCACATGGCAATTACTGCAGTATCATAAGGTTTATCGTGCAATTTTCATCTCTTAAATTTCTATTTCACACTCGGATAAATGTTGCTATTCTGTATTAAATTAGCTCTATTTATCATTAAATCTTTGGAAGAAAAAACTGCATTATTTAATCAGAAACGTCAAGTTAATGGAAGCTATGAATCATCACCATTTAATTAGTTTAACGAACGTATTTTCTTTGGATGATACGGGATTTTTATTTTATTTGCATCGTCAGCTTTATGGCAGTGGAGTCAATAAAGCATATCATAAGTCCGCATTAATCACGACTGACGGTATAACAGTCCAACCTTATCGCTTCAAAGTGAACGTATTTTGATAGATTCGCAAAGGTATGTCCCTATATCGATTTTCAATTAATCTTTTGTTCCCTTTTGCGTTTCGGAATCATTTTTCTGTGTCGCAAAACGATGTGAGTGATATTTATTTTCATTTTCTTGTGTTTGCGGGTAGTCTGTGCGGATACTCGGATACTGGTGGATCCGCCGGTCGTCGTCTCATTCCTCTGTATGCTAAACAAACATACGTGGATACAAACATTGAAATCGTATAGCGATGTTATCATTCCTATCGATTCGCTGTCATATTTTTACTCTGCGTTTATTTACTCTGTGATGTTATTTTTATAGCGTGCAAAGTATAATAACATGCGGTCGTGCGTTTCAGAGTGATTTTTACCTGATTTATTTTATATCAGTCATTGTAAATTAAAAATAATGAAACAAGAAATGATTATAATTATTTATATTTACTTATATCAACTTTTGAATAAAGAATCGCATTTTTTACACATCATTATATGACTGTTCGAGTGTTAGATACGTAGTTTTTTTTTTTACAAAATTTTATTCTGCTTCTATCTGTTCATTACTCGGTCATGTGGATACTAGATATTTTTAAAAGAACCCTCTAAAACTTGCGTCTACTTCCCTATGAAAACACCATCGATGTTTTTTTTTTTTCAGTAAAATAGTCAGGCAGTGAAGCGATAGCAAAAAAGGCTCGATGAATAGCCGTCTGCACCGGAAAGTCGGAAAAAATCGACACAGATTCTCGCCTGTCCGTTTTATGGTCGATATGTTAATAAACAGTCGACGTGCTTTGAATGGATGAGATTACGGTACCTCGAAAATGCACGGCCATACAAAAGTTTAATAAAGATAAATGCTCAGAAGCCAATAAAACTACTATGTACACACGCTTGAATGCATTTATTCATGTAAGATTCATTTTTAATCTCGTTCAGATTGTATGTTCTTTTTATAGCGACCGTCAAAGGAACTTTTAACAACGCATAGGATATTAACTATTTTGCTGCAGTTATATTTTGATGCTAAGATAAATATCAAAGAAAATAATGTTGTAATTTTAGAAAATTTAATACGTGCCTATTTCCTGTTTGTTTATTTACTAGTCGCGTCATACGCATTGCATTGAACACGTGTGGTATACTCGGAACTGGCCGCGTGTTGTAATTTCACGTTCCATACAGTTATTTCGGGACTCATTTCCTTACTAGTGATGTCCGCGTTCAAATTACCTACAGCGCAGCGTTGGGTGTTGGTATTTACATTCCGTCCTAAGACATCGCGAATTAATATAAAAAAAAACTCAAAACATACCAGAATAATTCATGATAAAATAGACGTTACTTTATTAAATTTCCTGCTGCCTGCCCAGGTTGGCTCGGTAAGGCTTCTCTTTATGGCCCAATTTAAAAAATGTTTCACATTATATGGGGAGAAAATAATGCAGTGTAGTCTTACAGAGAAATTAAGGGGCTTAAATACATTTTGTACTTATATTCCTTTAAAGCGAATTATGAAATAAATAAAACCGTTTGAAGCAGAAGGAAGAAGCGTGAAACGTGTAATTTCTTTAAAAGGTTTGTGCCGAAACAAGACCCAAAAGTTTCGGTGTCGTGTGACCCGCCAATCAAAATGTTTCCTAATTTACCGTCTCAAATGGGGATCCTACTCCCATTGAAACAAAGAAAGAAGTGGTCAAACAACTCGTACGAATAAAGCCAAGTTTTTAAATTGGCGACAGAAGTCGCCAAGTATTCTGTGATCAAAGGAGAGGAGGATTGGCGCCAGTCACCGAGGGGCCTCCATTCTGAACTACCTCCAACATTTGTCTAACCTTGGAATGTCTCCTTTGAAAATGTGAAAACTAATTCGTAGCAGTTCTGTGATTACTTCCATCTGATCTTTTTGTTGTCGTGTTTAATGAAATTGAAAGTCTCTTTGTTGGGAAACTATTCGGGGGCATACCTTTGAATAAAAGTTATTTTCTCGGTCAAAGCATTTTGTCATAAAAGCTTAGGCTTACAATGTGTGTGAGTTACTGGGGAAGATAGTCGTACCTACATTTACGCATATTGCGAAGGTATGTTATTAAACATTAAACACATTGTGTATCTTAATAAGGGCGTAACTCCGCCGGTTGGTTGTTTCACTTCAAGTTTTAGAAGTTCTGACAACGCATCTTCCCGGGTATTGTTTAAAGTTTATTAAGTTTGGAACATTGCATGACGTAAGTCGACTGGGTAATGAACCGAACACGAGGTGACTCGAAGACTATTTCACGGTGTTGCTATTCGATTGCTTTGTTTCACATCATATTTGTTTGAGCGCGCTTATTGTAATTATTTTAGCATTTCGCAATGACATAGTTAGAGATGAATTCCAGAACGACAAAGTTAGTTATTTTATAAAATTAAACTTCGTTAAATATTAACATTATTTTTCATATGAGAATTTCATAAACACAGAACTTTAGGACTTTTATTCCCTCTCATATCATGTTAGCTAGCTGAGTGTTAGGACCGTTTTCACCAACAAGTCTAACGTAAAAGTACTCCTAGATGTTTTTAAAAGATTTTCTTAAGTCGTTTCAGCATGAACAAATTTGTATTTCGGTCTTTTTTTTTTTTTTTTAGAAATGCGATTTATTGTTATGCAGTTTTTAGGGCATAAGCAAAAATAATATATTTACTAACCTTAAGGTGTGTAGCTTGGCATGATGGCTACTTACCTCACAATATATTGGTCATCAGAGTCTTGTAGGTAAGCGGCAGTTGAACCCTGAATTGCGTGCAGACGATTAGCGGATCCGAGATGTTCTGAGCTTTTCAACTCAAGCCAACAACCAAAACTGTTAAGCAAGTAAAAAGTTTCACGCTTACAATATTTTCACTGACCACATACATTACATATCCAACTAAATCCGACATAACCTCAAAACTTAGCACCTATTACTTAAACTATAACGAAATTCGCAAACTTCATCTTACATTTACAAAGCAAACATGGGTTACCGACCAACCCGTAATTAGTTGAGAGACGGTTAAGTTTAAGACATGGTGCAACAAGTTCGGCTGCATTAACTTGTGATCAGCCCCGAGCATCAGTTCACGACTCCAAAATGGTGGGTGTTCCTATGTAGTTTTATGTCGGACGTACTTTCTGTAAACAGTATTATTTGAAGTATTCCAAAAGTGTTTGTGCTGAGCTGTTTTGACTGACAAAAGTCGCGTATGGTTGTTTAACATGTTTTCAAATAACTTCAATTCCCTCATTGGTTTAGTGTTCACCTGCGCGGCTGTTGAGCGTAAGATTTGGCACTTATAAACTGCCACTTATACCAAAACACGACAGGAGCTCATTGACTTCAGATTACGTAAACGGGAAGGGAAGACATTATCTTTCTGTAAACACTAAACAAAAAATTGAACGTATTCACACAATATCATCTATCAGTTTCGATTTGAACTTAGCCTCCGAGGGTGTGATTCGTTGAGCTTACCTCACGCTCGGCGTAGCACATAACTGGCGACATTTACCCCACTTATATCGCCTCAATATGACGCATTATTTCATTGACTTCTCTTTACTCTATCAAATATAATGTCTATACCTGTCTATACACTTTATTCATATACCACACTATACCTACTATTAGTGTCGATTTGAATGAAAATGTCTAATAGGTGATTTAGTTTCGATGTACTCAACCAAAACATATTATAAATTTATTACATAAGCATATTTATAATAATTGTGTATGTACAATCTCACCTTTTGTTCTCGCAATGGTAAATAGCAGTATAATATGATATATGATACGTTATTTTTAATACTTATTTAACGTTTCCATTTAAATGGTATTGAACAGTATTAAATTCCATTGATGAATTTCAAAGTACCATTATATTGTACTTCATTTTGAACACTCTATTAAAACTGTGTAATATGTATTTCCAATCAAACGATTTAAACGTAACTAAAACTTTTGCATGAAAGGAATTTGCTGTACGTATTCATACAGGGCATGTCCAAACATACATATTTTCCTATGTTTCTATCCATTGTTTGATTTCCAATAAAACTGTAGTATTCAAAACATGGGAATCTCTTTGTTTTTCCGCTTCTATTTTAAAGGGATTTGAAAATAATGTTTTATTCAGTGCATTTATGTCAGCACAACATTATTTGGACATTGTTTGGATGCTCAGTTTGATCGCGCGTTATTTAGAAATCTAATCGCCAATCTATCAAAGTGTATCGCAGCAGTTATGCGTTAATAGTACTGCTCAATAGTAAAGCGAAACAATTCTAGTGATGGCCGTTTGTCCAGTCATATTATTCCTACTATCGAGTTTCTATCCTCGGCTACATTAATAACAGAGAACCATAATCCATTCTCCATTACCGTCCTTTGTGCGCTAAACGTTTATTAGCGGAAAATCATTTTGGCCTTTAAACTGGTCCCTCGTTTGATCGACTTTCAGTTTTCGGTACAATAGCTGTTTAGATTCGGTTTAGTTTAATGACGAACTAATATGTATGTCGAAATTGAACGGCGAATGGAAACGTTTGGTAATATGTTACTGTAGGTGAACAGTTGTTTACCTCACTGTTTATGGCTGCTAATAAATCGCTGTGAAATATCATTCTACTAAATTGTATAACCAATCAACACACTACAGTAAATGATTTACTGGTATCGGTATGTAAACACAACATGTTTAAGAATGTTATTTTTAGATGACGATCAGTGTTTCGTTGTTTTATTAAAGTGCTTTTCATGCAAAGCATGTTTCAGGGATTTCTAATAGGTACCTTTTATCTTAGGGCAAACGACAGTATGGAAAAATCAAAGTAATACCGTATTAGAAGGAACAATATTTGCGAATGTACTAAGTTTGCTTTCTCCAAAGCGAAGTCTAACTGTTTTATTGGTCCAGTGATAGCAAGCGTGCGTGCAATCTTGGATTCGATGCTCGGGTTCTATAAAGTGTTGCTCGGATTTGCTGTTAAAAATCCTCATTAGCAGCAATAGGCTCACACCTTTTAAATAAATAAAATAAAATATATTTTTATTCATGTAGACCAGTTAAAGGCACTTATGAATAGTCAGACTCTAGTTGCCTCGTTCCAAAATGTTGTTTTCCTATGGAGAAAAACGGGCAAGAAACTCCATGGTTACTGTTTTAAAGTCTGATTGTTTAACATTTCATAATAATTATGATGAATACATTATCCCCTCAACGTTATGTGAGGAAAATGTAGTAGGCACTAGGTCTAGACTAGACAAACTGATAACTATAATATCTAGAAATTTCTGATAATACTGCCATAACAGTTAAGAGCTGACCAGTCCCAGCAGACGGCACCCGTTCACGAGTAACTCGTATGTGTCAGCGTCATTCAGCTCAACCATTTTGCAGGGAACCGAACGACCCGACACACACCGCCACCGCCAGGACATTTGAGTGAGCATGACAAACTCAAACTGCCAGACAGCTATCATGTCTATTAATTATCCTTATCACATGGGATTTATGGACATACAAGCTTCGGGAAATTCAAGCGTGGTGATGCGATAAAACGAAGTCTCAATCTAAATAAAATACTCGCCTCAGTCCTAAACTGATTCAATTTCCCGGACGTCTCTAGACGTAGACCAAAACATCGGAACGCATTCGCCGAATCCCCAAGAGCTTGTTTCTAGTTGATGTCTATTTGCATGACTAACCACCCCTTAAACCCGGGGCCGTGGTCAACAATAGGAACGTTTAGCAATTCGCTCTCATAATGAAGTTAAGCCGAGATTGTGGACGCCACCCCTATGAATCGGGACATTCGGAACAGAATAACGTTACGAACGTAACGGTCTTTGTAAACATAGCACCGTTTAATATACGAGGTCCCGTAATTGGTATTGCACTTGATAATTGAAAATGGTCACAATTTTGTTGGTATCGAATGTTGGGACTACGTTGCTTTAATTTTGGTTTAGTGTTTCTGTTTATTTTGTGGGGTAAAAACTTAGTATTACATGTCAACCATTCAGAGTTTAGAGCGTTAGTGTTAGATTGAAACTGCTGGAAAATTCTTAAGGTTTCTAGGGACTAGCCGACAGCTTATGTTATTTTCATGTTAATTCAGTATTATTAATGTAAGTGATGTCTATAAACATTTTGAATACGTTTAAACTTAACGATAGCCGAAAAAAAATCTTTAAAAAAATCGAAATACAAAAGGACCCAAAAAGAAAAAATCTACTATTTATGTTATGAACGATTAAATAAATCCAATCCAGTAATCCAATGTTCATTGCTAATAGAATCCCGGACGCCTACAGACGCGCCCTTGAGCAACAAAAACAAGCAAAGGATAGGAAAAACATCCGATTAGAATCAGTTCACTGAATCTGAAGACACAAGAAACGGTACAAAGGACTGGCAGCTTTTAGTTCGCAATTGCAGTGTCTGTCGTAAATTAACAAAATATTTACGGATTTGTTTAACATTATATTTTCATGGCGTTATACGTACGTTTTTAGGTAAATCATTTCATATTTTTTACGAGCATCTTTCGACCTTGGTGGATGCCTTAACCCTATATGTAACCAAGTTTTTATTCTTTATAGTACCTGAGCTGAAAAATATCTGTGCACCAAATAGCCATAGTTAAATAGTATGAAAAAATACCGTTTGAACGTCCCGCAACGTAACCTCACCGAAAAAACAGTATAATACTAACAAAGAAATTGCTTGGGATCGTGCGATTTAACCCATAGTACCCCATAGAATTCCGCGGAATCGGTGCGATTGTTTCGCGCGAAATGTACCAGGAATCGCTTTATACGAACTGACTAACAATATTTCTCTTTTGTTTTGCAGGTGAGTGAAAGTTCACTACTAGAGTGCAGCGGGCACTACACAGCGTCCGATACGGTAAGTTCATTTCAAAAGTTTTCGAGTTCACACTGGACTCAATCACATCTGTTCTAACATTCAAAACAGTTTGGAACCTCCTTGCAAGGAGAGTCCTTGAACGCGCTTTAGTTGGCAATTCTTTTAAAAGTAGAAGGGTTTGCTTGTGATAGTCATAGACATCGATGGTCATTCGACATTTGGTGAAGGTTCCAGTATAAGTGGTCCTTTGTCTAGTTGCTTGCTACCTGGATTTGATTCTTCTAAAACAAAGCTGTCATGGTTTCACTGTTTTCATCTCAACAGAACAATAAAATATGACGCTTATATCCACTTGCTAGGTCTGTTTTGAAGTTTTGCTCCATTTCAGAAAATACGTCAGCAAAACGTCCAAATGAATCGTCTATTTGTTAGCAAATTTGTTTCCCTAATATTATTTTATACGGAAAACTTGAAGGACCACGAAAGTTGTTCAAAATCGTAATAAGACGAAAAAAGTAAAAGATACGTCGAAATAAAAACTCCAAGAGCTAATCAACAAGACTTTTTCATACTTGTAGAAGTATCAAAGCGAGAGTCGTACTTCGCTAAAAGTTATCCGCGTTTTTCTGTGGACTCCTACACTTGCGTAAATATATTTTTTTTTTAATTTTTAATCCAATTTCTTTACACTTACTTTCCCGGACTAGCCTCAGTATTGCGTTAACAAGTGTTATAGTTTCTTCGAATATGATATACCGATTTCCTGAAGCGTTACGTAGCATGAGTTATTGCTGGAGAATCATTCGGAGTAGTGTTGTAAAAATATTTTATTACATTTGTTGTTTATGAGAAACAAGTCGGCAGTAAAAAAGATTAATATTAGTAAAAATGTTAATGCTTTCTTTCTGTATTGACGGAGCTTAATAACTATAAATGAAACGAGGCTTACGTAAAGGTTAGCGTACATTAGCGAGTGCGGCGCCGCACCGCATCGTTGGATTTTTTTTATTACGATACGCTGTTTGTACTGTAGGTTCGTAAAACGTATAGAAGTGATTCGTGTGGATTATCGCGCTGCAATGCGCCCAGCTGCGGCTCAGCATAATGTACTCCTGCCTTTACCATTGAGTATAATACCGAGCATTTATCCTCTAAGTAAATAACAGACATGCGCATAAGTCTATGTCCATTACAACATAAACACTGCGCAGTTCTCTAAATAAATGTTTGTTAAATCATACATCTGTAGTTATGTTAGGGATCTTTTTAAAAATGTAGGTATAAAACCTAAATGTTGCTACATATCGGTAGTTGTTTCTGATTCTCAACACGACCAAATTCAAATCATAGCAAAAATATTTCTCGTAGCCATCGAAAAACGTAATTCAGCAGTCGGAGTCGGACGCACCGGCCCTCCGTGGCCACTCAGCTCTCCCCCCGCATCTGTTCACGGTTCGGATCCAAAGACTAATTACGGCCGAGTTTTTACCACCTCACTGTAACATGTTCCCATTGCACCCGTCGGCGAAAAACTTCAAATGTAACTCCAATGAATTTAAACTCTCGCATACTGATTCAGTGTCCAATATTCCCTGCAGCCATCTCCTCATCTCCAACGTTCCGCTAAATTGAATCTTAAAAACCACCAACTAAGGTTCATGTTCCTACTTAAACATCAATCTCCAGGAAATTAAACGGCCGCAATCAAGCTATTTTAAACTCTGCTGTAAATAATATTAGGTCTAGGTTTATCTCGCTAACGATGAACCATTTTCGAGCTGGTTAAGTCTCAAGATTCGTTCGTACACCTCGAGTTTATAATTACTAATAACTGTAATTATATCATTTATAGTTTTTAGTTTCAACATCGCTTATTACTCGTATTTTATACGAAAAGTGGGTTTATGTAATTATTTAAAAATAATGTTATATTCATCATTTATAATTACAGTTTCATGTCAGTTAGTTTTACATAAACTTAACAAATCACCACCTATTTCAAACTTCTCAACGGTTATCGGATATGGAAACCGTACAGGATATAAACACAGACACTAACAGTTCTATACGAATAGGTACGATTGAAATATGACAACATTTCTGCAAATCGACATGTAGGATATGCATCGAATGAATGCTGAATAATTAAATAGCAATCAAATTCTACAACCCGTTTGGGTATTCCAAAAACCAACGTTACTGAACTACGATGTAATTGTGCTTGGGAATATATGAGTGGAAGGAATTTCATTTAAAAATAGTAGAGCTAGCTTCGGACGATAGCGCGCTATTCGTTCGCCGTATGTTTACCAATTAGCAATGAGATCGCGTTTCACGTACAACTATCCCATTCCTTTTTTACTTCCTTCCAATATTAGATTCAAGAAACCCTTCCGGTGCTGCTCTGATCTGCTCCTATGCGAATGTAACCGGAATAAGAGATGAAGTTATATTGTAACGAATCGCTCGGTTTTATTTGTAGTTACAATTTCGATACGTTTCTATTCGATTGCAGCGTACGTTTCGATAGCTGAGCTTATATTTAGGTAACCGTGTTATTCAGCGGCGCGGATTATTCCCTCGTATGTATGTACGTTGTGTAGCAGCATGCAGGCAGATAACAGTCTCAATTGCAGAGCGGCACTCGTTGGATCGCCTCACCTCGCGTACGCCGAGCCTCGACGAGTTTTTGAATTTTTAAATTACTCATTGTGCGATGGAATGTTGCCAGACGCATTCCCTCGTACGGGCAGTGCTCAGGCGATGGAATGTGCACCCAAATCCTTAGCCCTACGTCTCATAATACAGCGGCTGCCACGTCCCCGTTGGAACGTTTGGAATCACGTTAGGTGATATGCTCGCAAGCCTAGAACGACGTCCCCCTGAGTGTGATACTAACGAATGTCGTCCTAAATTTTTGATAGATAAAGTCGAAATATCAGTGACGCCCGATTGCGTACTTAACATCTCTCTCGCAGACTGAGTAGACCATTCCAGTGCTCTCCCACGTAATCCGTAACTTGACTTGGTTGTGATACTGTGCAGACGTAGTATGAAATTTAGAAAAAAATGAAGGCAACTTCGAATATAGGTACGCAGTAAATAGCTGTAATATATGATGCAGTGTGACGTCTGCCAGGTTTGTCGTCTCGACAGCTAAAGTTTGAGAACATCGTGTGCGAAGATCATTCACCTGGAATGCAACTAGATAAGCGTAACTGTATAGGGCGTTAACAAAGACAGTCGAGACGCTCTCGTAACCAAGAAAGTTATTCCACTTACGGCGACTGAATCCGCGACTGCTCAATTGCTCGTATATTCTGAAACTGCTTAGTTTATACATAGGTAATATGTTAAATTGTTGACAGTTAGCTTAAAAGTTTGCCCTTTGTATACCGGCCAATTTATATACAGCGGACTGCATATGTAAGTACAGTTTTGATGCAATGGTCAAAGACGTATGCGTTGTTTCATTATACCTTTAATTTACCGGCAATTCCAACAGCGCTTAAGAATTTTAATTATCTAAAATTACAGCGCCGCGCTGTTAATGAATGCCAACACATCTACAATTTAATATCTACCTGTATCACTGCATCTAAAACCAGCCTCTTAAACGCATACATGCTGACCATTGTCTTTCATACAAATAATCGTCGAAGTCATCGACAGAACCCGTTCCACACGGCGGCGTACCGCGTCGTAGAATGTTATTACCTCGGTACCCGGGAAGCGCGGGCGCAGCTGAGTGCGAACGAGACAACTAACGAAGAAAGTTAGGAGAGTGAAAGAGATGAACGCCGTGGGAGGAACCAAGGGGTCAGCGAAAGTGCATTGCCACGGCCGCAGTGCACCGCACCCGATGGGAAAAGTTGTTCTCAGTGCACGTAGAATATCCACCAACATGGGAAATTTTATGGGAAATATCATGATGTATGCTCAAACACCGCTATTACAGCGGTTTTGATTACAATAAACACGCGAAACAAGTTACTTTGTTCAAGTTACATAAATGCCTAAATTTTATAGCTAGTTTTGTTTCACTAAACGTAATTCCGATACTAGTTAAGATTGTTTTCGGTCAGTGATCATGTGAAAAGTGTTAAAAAATCCTGTGTCGCAAGTTTCAACAATGCTAGTATTAATCACACCGCTCACAGGTTAAGGGAATTTTAAACCAGTCTATTTAACAGAGGGGAGTTTAAAATATAAAATAATGTTCTGAAAAATCTTGTTAATTCATAATGAAGGCTGATACACGGCGCATAGAAAGAGCACCCTCGCTCCAGTTTCAATTTAAAGAAAAGGTAAAAATGAAGCGTGTCAAGTGGGGTTCCGTACTCTCGACCAGAACAGAGTGGGCCTGTTGCCTGTCGAAAACAAAGAGGGCATTTTTCGACATAACTTCTCCTTTCTTTGAGAACTTTTGAATCACCTGAGATTTGCACCCTTGACGGGGATGGTGTGTCTCATTTGTTTCTTCTTCTCGAATCATTTTTATTCAATAATCATTTTAATTCAACTGTATTTCTACAATACAACTAACTTAATTATCTACTGGTACTGGCACATATCGTAGTTACCTACTAGATATTATATTGAAAACTTAACTAAATCGATGCCTATCTTTTGCGTCTAACAAGTTGCGTCACCAATTTCTTTACTCAATAAAGTCTAGATCGTATCCCACCACAACACCATCTCAATATCGATTCCATTTAAGTTCCAAAACTCATAAGTTACTTAAGAAGCATTGAAGAGCCTCGCGAGAAGGAACCTAACGTTCAGGTAGGTCTGGATTACAGCGCTAAGGTTGTAGTTTAATATGCAACGAATTTAATAGTTAATGTTCGCGACGAGGCAAGCTCGTGTGCTCGCAAATTACTCCACACTTATTCCCTAGAGGGGGTTGTTGTAGATTTATGTTTGTGCTTCAACTTGCTGACACAGGTCGGCACTACAGAATCTGATTCGAGCCGTTTTGCATGCATCGCGAGTATAATTGGCGCGGACGAGTGCACGTAATTCTATTTTTCTTTTCGTGGATGGGTTCGTGATGTTATTTTGTTTAGGAGTGAATCAGAAATATAATTGTGTTTTTAGGTTGAATTCAAAAATTATAACAGCAACATATTATTAAGAATTTTCTAAAATAAGGCTTTTTAGAAGTGCAAACTAAACTTACTTATTTTCGGTTTGGATTAAACAGTACTCTATTCTAAGGACCAAATCAGATTGACGCGAGTCATTTCCAATTATTTTATTCATTCCCTTCAACACAACGAGGCATGTGAGTAGGTAAAAGATTTTCGCATAAATTTCCTATTTACCTCCCGCCCGTAATTCTATATTGGTTTTATTTTCCGCCGCCATGATAACCGCTACCGCAGATAGGCCTGCACTTTATTATCGTAGTAATATTCTATTTTTACCGCTATAATAAAGACCCGCACGGATTATTATATTTATGTCATTAACTCATAATACCCTGGTACCATTAAGTAGCGTTACCCAACTAAATATAAGGTTAACGGCATCTTTAAATACTTTGAAACATAATTTCTCCATTAAAATACAAATTAATTAAAGCAGAGTTCATAGTAAGGTTTTAACTTTTTATGTTGATAAAATTGTTGGGAGTAGTACTAAATTTCCAAAGCAGGTTACTTGGAAAGTATTTTTAAGTCGCGTAAAAATTTAATCGTGTTTGTTAATTGAATACGGGGGTGAAGGATCGCTTGATGTTGTTTTAGACAAGGAGCGTGTTATTTTGCAAAATAAATAATTTTCTAAAAGTATTTCTAATCAAAAATCTGGCAGACGACAAATGTTACAAGTTCAAAAATATTACTAAGTACCTAAATAGCGACGAATTATAGACCATTGCTCAACATCTACAATACTTATAATAGACATATATTTGAATTCGTAAAAAGTTCCCAAAGTAAATAATTTGGGCACAATTAACGGCCAATTATGAAATAATTAATCTAACAACAGATTACATATTCTTTGCGAATATTTCTTACAACTTTTTAATTAAAATTCTTTCGTTGAAGCCGAAATAAATCTTAACGCCCTGCTGATAATTTCAATTTCCTATTTGAAAGTATTTTTAAGTCGGGTCCACTGTTGTTACTTAAATTGTTTCTAATTTTTAATTAGTCTGTACTAGATTAACTTGAATTCCTACAAGCTTAGTCACATAAAGTAAAATAGACAAAAAGTATACAAATAAACGACTACTTAGTACAATAAGAAGAAACGAATATATTACTTGTTTGATTCATTACTATTTACTTCCGAGAACATCTTTTGAGTTTCTGTTACATAATGTCCGGGTTCTATTAGCTAATTAAGGTCGCACATATACATCCACTTCGTTACAAAATGGTGTCGCCCGCTAAGTATGAAAAACCGTGGTATTTTTTCATTTTCTATGTAACCCCGGTAGACCACTCAACGCGATTCCTTTCATAACTATGACAGTTATCATACCGGGTGGGCTTTTAAAAAAACCTATTCATTTTGACCTCAAGACGACACGGAACTTAATAACTGGGCCGAGGGAGCCGAAAACGGCGGCGAGTGGGGTTCGCATCATCATTACGATTTAATTTCAGGGTAAAGCGGCCGTGACAAAGTCTACCGTGCCATTATTCTGTTCCACCTCGCAGGATGTTTAATAAACAAATGACGTGGGCCCTCGTAATGACGCTCC
This sequence comes from Shargacucullia verbasci, assembly GCA_947562105.1. NCBI lineage: Eukaryota > Metazoa > Arthropoda > Insecta > Lepidoptera > Noctuidae > Shargacucullia > Shargacucullia verbasci. The sequence continues at coordinate 10,268,836 of OX387285.1, read as the reverse complement.
GGGTGCTACCTTGTCTCGTCTTTTAGGGCCCATTTTAAAGTTACCACCGCGGTTGACTATGTATATTTTACGGATGCGATATCGGACAAGCTAAATGACACCTTTCAGCGCCGCCAACGCTGATAAAAATTAACACTGACTATATTTTTTTCTCTCCAAATTTTAAGTGTCAGTTTGACGGTATCATACATGTACGGAATTCGGCTGGAACATTTTTGTATAAAAATGTCGTACCTTTTTTATTCAGCGCCCCCTCAAACTCTAAATTCGAATAATTACTCCAAAGATTTTGTTCCCTTGGAGCTGTAAAATCGCGAATGGAGATAACAAGCGTTTTGCCCGCTCCACAATTCCCCTCTTACTAATTTATTCGTGGAAGTTCTTGTCGTTATAGTCGTATCTAACATCATTCGTGGGCTTATACTTTATCCGTTTAATACCCCCAGCATATGGGATCGAGCTATATAATTTACTTGTGAATTTATCAATCTACTTATGGGAATTAACTTTTGTGTATATTGTTATATGAATTAAATTGGATTATAACTTTTTCAGTTGTCATTATATACATACAGACAGTCGTATGTTCTTGAATTCCGGTGTCGTGTCGGAAGTACATTGAATTTCAGAGTGAAATAAAATTCGACTTTCTTACGAGGTGTCACCGAATGTCATAAAGTCATAACATATATTGTTCACATTATTTACAAATGGGTTCGATACTTCCACAAACATTAGCACCTGTCACCGCGTCGCTGTCTTAATGACAGTATTTATAAGGAAAACTCGGCCGAACACGAAAATACAATTTGGTAAAAGGTAGAAGTTGTCACAGTAACGCGAGTGAAACATTAGGCGGGCGGGGCGACGTCACGTGACACCATGCCCGCCCTCCGCGCTTTGCCTACGATATACCACAAATTTGTAAAAAACAATGCGCACCTAATGTGTATGTTTACGGTACAAGAAATGTGATCAAATATTCAAATCACACACGTGTAATTGACGTATTTTTGGTCATTAATACTGTTTTTTTATTTTTATCATGCATATGAATGTGCTTTTTGATGTATGAGTTTTTAATTGTATATTACACATTTTCTTTCCCCCTGCTGACGTATGTTCAACGTTTAAATGTTTATGTTATCCAAAATATAATTCAGGTATTGTATATATAAGGCGGAGAAAACGAAGAGTAAGATACGGAGAGTAAGTAAGGTTTAATGTTAGATATAATAAATTTAACTCAAACAAATAATTGTTTTGAATAAAAACTGCATTCACATATTGTATTTTTAAAAGGTTTACCTGACGTAGGAACCAAACAACAGATTTAATCAGTAGTAAATACCTAATCCTTTTAGAGCACCGATAAATAGGGTCAGGTCAATATCTCTCTAACAAACATTCTGTCTTACATTTAAAGCAGAACATAAAATATGGCATTTAGAATAACTGTTTGTTATATATCAAACATATACACTTACTAATTTGACATTCATATTCGTAACTCCATTCCATGTTCCTGTTTTAATCAAAAGCTTTATGTCTATTAGGTATCAATTTTGCCTGAGTTTTCTGCTCTAATCTAGCATCGATAAAAGAGGCGATTAAACCAACAAAGGATTAATGTATGACGAACTCGCCTCGCGGGGCCCATGGCCAGCAAATCGTGGCCATCCCCACAAATATACCCACAACAAACCACCTCGTGAGAGCCGGAACGAAGATTAATCGCCGGTATTCAGGATTACGGTAGTTGCGGTGGACTCAGGTACCTACAACTGTTAACTGTGAAGCTGTTATAACCTCTAACAGTAAAGACTTACAGCACAAATTCCCTTGATGCATTTATCCCAAAATCTAGGCCCAAAGGCATTCGTTCCTTAAACTTCTATTTAACAGCATTATTTCATTATAGTTTAATGTTTTAGGTTAAGGTTCTTCAATATATCACCTAATTTTAGAGCAACATCATCATTTACTTTAGTAATAAATCGTGTGAAATAATTTCAAGTAACTTTTAGTACATCGCTTAGGCTCCACTTTCTGCCCATTAAGGAGACAAACGCGAGAAATGCGTACATTATAATTTAAAGTACGACACTAATATTGTACTATGACACTACAGAGTAATAAAAACTTCTATAAAACGAATTTGGAACGTCTTTTAGAGCAACAATAAAAAGTTTAGACATCAACTGACTAGATCTATAAAATCAAGGAAAACGAGCAGTTCCAACCCCATACGTCACGAGCAAGGGGCAACGTACGAAAAAAATAACAAAGCATCTCAGAAGAGGTCCGGATCTCATTTAGACAAATCGCTCGTAGCGGTCAGGTCAGATACCAATAACAAGGGGCCACACGTGCTATTGTAGTCGATGTCGTCATTAGGCCGCTTCCGTATAACTCAACAACTTTATTCTTGCAGCATATACCACTCTTATTTCAATGTTATACGGCGTACATTGCAATGTATCATTTAAGATTGCAGAACCCAGAGTCCCAATAACGGACGTCGTCGGTCCCTCCGACGGATCGGATACAACGGGGCCGATTTCTGTTCCCAATAAATTGTTGCTCTTTGTATATTATTATCTTTATTGTCGGTTTAATTACTGATAGTCATTATAGGCGTCTTTTAATACAAGTGTTGACACTTAAACGTATATCAAAATTCGCATTCACTCGAGTGGTATTAATTTAATGGAATAATTGATATTATGTTTTATAATTAACGATATTGACAATACGTTATAATTTGTAATGTAATCTTCAATATAATATACAATACCATTCAATTTACAGTTTAATTCGGTATTAAAACACACGACGGCACTGTTCTACAGCAAAGCAAACGGCGACTTGTTACGTTTTAAGTCAATTAGTCCACAGACTACGAATCTATAGAATATCTTTATTTTAGTAGTTAAACATATTTTGTTATATAAATAACATTTTTAACTTCTATAGCATCTACATATTAAATTATCTATTGTTTAATGTTGGTAGCCCTTAAATGTGCATTTACAGAAATCGTCAACATTTCGTCAACAGCAATTCAATTTAAATGACATTTTAAATGTATTTATAAATTTCATTGCACTCAAAACTATTTTCATTTTATGACATCAAAAAGCAATTATTAGTAAAGTTTTCATACAAATCTCCTTTCGACGAAACGAAACGTAATATAATCCTGGGTAACTCTACTTACTTAATTCAGCAGCTTCCATAATAAAACACGCGACAGTCTATCTCGAGAGCAGCGCAAACTCGGACTTGTTGCATTTAAGTTAATTAATCCAGGGGCTAGATCAGATAAAGTCTGACTCGAAGGACCAACCTCTCAGACAGCCTTATACCGTCCCCGAACCACATTATGTTTGTAGAAAACATGCCCCTTACTTTAGTTCGGTATGAAGTTTTCGACGTATGAGTTTGAATTCCTAGGAACCTATTCACAGAAAATGTGTACATTCATTTTATGGTATAAACTAGACTTCGGTAAGACTTCAATCTGAGAACTTTTAGTTAATTAATGTTTTCTAAAACTGTTGTCAGTCTCTGGTTAATTCGTTGAATAACTCTCAAGATATATAGACAAAATATAATCAATTAAAAAGTGGGTATTTTCAATCGAAATATATTTGTACCTTAATATAACACCAATTTTAGAATTCATAAGTGTGGTTGCGGTGTGTTGCCAACGAACGAATTACGATTTAGTAGCGAACGTTTCTCGAAATACCTTATTGGAACCGATCCGATTCCGGAATAATGTTTGTCCACAACAAACAATGTGTTACCATTCTTTTTAAGGAAAACCAATCTAAGGATAAATATTATATCAGTTTACGGCAATCGGTCAAAGTTTCCTTCATGATTTAGGAAATTGAACCTTTATAGTTTTAGTGGATGGAAGCGAAAATTTCGTTTTTCTCCCTATTCTCGAAGATTTTCAATAGCTATCAGCGATTTCTGTGATAGAAAAACTTTTTGACACACTCAATCTACACATAATGAATGTAAGGTGATGGCAGTGGTTGTTTTATAGGATATTTTGGAGAATATTCTTTTGATAGTATTGGAAATAAAAATCTGACAAACATATATATTTTCATTCCGCAAACATAATAAAAGTCGATAAAACAATTTATTTAAATAGAGATTGAAAGGTAGGTTCTGGTATTTCTATTCATATAAAATACCTACAAAAAATCAAGTAAATCAAAGCCAGCAACGAGTGATTTGGTTCCAAAAGAGGATTTAATCTGTAATTTTCACTTGGCAATGTCTGAAGCTGAGGTATCTGAATGCGTGCGACAAACAGCCTAATCCCTTCTTAGCTGACTCAAGGAATTGGGAGCTCATACAAGCTGCCACTTGATTCTGCCTACCTGGTATCTCGGTACAATATGAACGAAAAATTGCTGACTGACTTTTAAAATTGGGTCGATTTGGTAACCGAACCATTATCGACATGCATTTGTAACCCGTACTGTACCCGTACTAACTACGTACCCGTACATTAGTTGGTAACAAAGCTTATTATTATTTTACTAAAATGAATTTAGTGAAACTGTTCTTCCTATTATAACGGAAATTGAATCTTAATTATAAAGATATTTGGTTCAAAACTATTTTTGTACTTACTTATAACACGATACGCAAAATAAGATTATCTTTGTATCGAATAAAAAGTCATTAGATACAACAATAAGCTTAAAATATAATAAACTTTCAGTAAACTCGTTAATCGACTGAAAAATGTATCAATAGATCGCATTACACTACAAAATTAAATTCAAATTACGTAAATAAAAACTGAAATTCAACCTCTACATTCAGATTATGGAAATTTTACGCAAAATTTCGCAAACAAAGGGCCAGATAATAATTGCTTGTGTAATGTTGTCTGGGCATGGTATTATAATATCAAGGTCATTCTGCTAACGTAGTATGAATAAGCAAAATTAATTCTAAAGGTTATTTTCTGGGAAAACGAAGTTCTCTGCGTTTTCAGCTTTGTCTGATAAGTTTAGGCCTCTAGGGACATCTTCGATTTGGTAATTCGAAAGTAAAGGCTGTATAGCCGTTACTATTGTTATAGCCAAAGTGCCAGACGGAGCTAAGGGTTGAAAAAATTAAGGATATGGTCTTCGTGACGCGCATCACTTTTTTTTTTTATATATAGTAACTCCTCCAGTTCTATTTCGAAATAAGTAACAAAAATACGACTTATTTACTTCGGATGGTATTCCTCTGGGATTCGGGTTCATGAACAATCTCAAAAATCCTAATAATTTATGAATCACGTTACCGTTCTCTGTATTGTTTAACCTGTTTAAAAATGTACATCAGTACGAGTTGTGGGCCCATAAGTAAAGTTCAAATGTTTGTACAGGGGAATGAAATTCGAGTTCTAATTTATACCCACCCTTAAGAGAATATTAAGGGCAAGATGGTTCAGATTGTGACGTCATGAAACGTCCCGTCCTATGACGTATGTGAAGTAATTAGCACGCGTATAGATAGGCCAGTGCGGGTAACATAATTAGTGTTCCCGTATGCTTAAACTTATTAAGTGTCCCATTACTAAGTTTCGAAGTGTATTGTGATTTGAGAATGGAAATTACGAATATTTAGGTCAGAACTTTCAGGTAGAGTGAATTTATGTAAAATAATTTATAAACATTTTGTTTGGCAATAAAAATGTACATTGTACAGAATAAAAATTGATAACAAAGAACACAAAAAATCATTAACAACCAACTATTTAGCGCAAAAACTGCACTAAAAAAGCACTTCTAGTACACAAAATGTAACAAAAAGTATCCAACCACCCAATTAACACAATCTAACTTTGTCGTGATGTCGAGATAAAAGTGGAAAAAATGTAATGGATTGAAGTCAAACTTGCCGTGAAAAATGTTAGTCAATGGGGGAGATAATTTCCTCGGAGCAACGTCAAGAGTGTTTTATAAAATTCCAGTGAAAAATTGTCGCAGGCTCGCGGCCTAAAGGGCTCCCAATCGGCCGAAGTTGCCGCAGTAATTTAGCATCATTTGTTTGCTATGAATATTTATTAGCCGATCCGAAAACAATGACCGTATTGAAATTCAATGTTCGAATTGAATGACATGTTTGCGTTTGGGAAATACGCGTTTTATAAACTTGGTAACCGCGCGCACTTACAATTCGTATGAAGGATATATTATTTAAATATGGAAACCGGTATTGTTTTAGGGGGTACCGAATTTATTTTCGCATAGGTTACTCGCATACTTATAGTGAAAGCCTTTGAATATAATCAAAGATTTCTAGCTGTTTAGATTTAAAAAAGACTCGTTACTCATATATTTATTGTTAAAACGATATAACTATTCTCATGTATAATGTAAGCTCGTGGCGATATAAGAGAACAATACGAAGTGTGTCCAAATTAGACGTTATACTTTTCGAAATGAATGTTGAAGAAAACTTTGTTCTTATTGAAAACAGATTTTGTCACTGCTCCAGTTAAAAAAGTTAAGTCAAATCTTTACCATAGATATTTAAAAAAAAAAAAACGCCAGTTCACAAATCGACAGCAAAAATAGCTGTGCTAGTTAACAATTATAAGTTACGTAATAATAATCCAGCGGGCAAAAGTACTAGAACCTCGTAAAGCGCGATATTTAAATTCGCCGCGGCGGCAACTTCGCCGCCGGCGACAATTCAATTACAACTAATAGCCTCTGATTCATGTTTGTATTGCTAATTAGTCGCCGGCTCAAGTTTTGTCACTCCTCACTTACTGCCGCTTTCCCACCCAATATACTCGCTGTTTTGTTTAATAGATTGTTCTTTGTCGGCTGCGGCTGAACGTCAAACATCGTCCGCTTTTGTTTGCCCTCAAATTAATGCCTTTTCATCTTGTTTTAAGTTGTCGCGCTACATCAACTGTCTTTAGAAAAGATTATTTTACATGACGATGCAGTTACCGATCAAGCAAAAAATACGTAAAACTGTTTTTATTGATACCATACATAGTTATCAGATAGTTCGAAAAGGTTCCGGGTAACAATGGATATTGTACGGATAAGTTTATTCAACAGCGAATTTCCTTGTGGTAGTTGGCACAAGAAGAAAAACCACAAATCGACAAAATATCAAAGGGTTTGCGAAAGCTAACTTTGTGAAAACACGGTGCTGAAAGTTATGTAAGTCGTAGCAGACCTTAACAGAAATAAGCATTTGGACCAATAGAAGAAAACTTGTAAATCCTGTGGTGAGACCGCAAGGTATACGCGACCCGGGAATTAGGGGGCTCAGCGCGACCGTCTTTCTTGTCCTGTCTGTAAACAGCCTTAGTTAACGTACAGGTAGAGTTTACCAAGATTGTTTTGTGTGTTCTGTAGTTTTGTGTACTCGCCCTTTGAATATTTCTTGCATCGCTTGAGTTGTGCTAATCTTGGTTCTATTGTAAATCGGATTTATGGATTCACGAAATTGATAGAGCGACTTAAAACTGTATACTTAATACTGTATGTATATATGTCTGTTTGAGATGGATAGACAGAAATCTAATCATTACCATACCTTTTAGTAGTCCAGTACACACTTGCCCTGTCTAAATTAATTCCGACCACCAATAAATAAACGGAACACTTTATAAGTGCTTTTAATCAAAATATAAAATAATATCTTTAAGGCTGTGGAGTGCGTCCGATAAAACAATGGCAGCACGTGAAGTGCTCTCGATAGCGGGTAATAGAGCCAAAGAGGATAGTGATGGGCTATTGTTGCTGTTATTAGGTAGTCTCATTTATCTACTGCATTACTAAGTGTCAAGTAGTGGGTAGGTTGACGCGATAGAATACGCGGAGAAGGTAGATTTTGCACATATCATGTTAAAACTGGTGGCGTTAATGAAAGTTAGATTGTTTTTGTAAGCTGTAGGTAAAATAATATTAAGTATTCTCTGAAGGGTTAGGCAGGGGTGTACTGAATACCTACATTTCCCCAATGCCGGGCGCAATTCTAATCTCCGAGCTGAAATTTAATTTTTGTTTTTAGAAATACCGGCAGCCTAATTACGTAAAAAAGCGACAGCAACACGACAGCCACGCGACAGCAATCTCACTGTCAGCCAATACAATATATGACACAAAAATGACGTTTGACAGAAGCTACCGCGCGATCTACGCGTGTCGCTACATCGGTAATTAGGCTGCCGGTTACCTATACCTACTTTTCTCGACCTGGGAACTGGATCTTTGGAATTCCGTTCGGGTCTCATGCTAACTCGACCAATGAAACTTACTGCAAGACGAATTTGAACAAGTTTGGGTTATCTTCACCGCATTTTAGTGATATGCACTCAAACCCTCACTCCTTCCTTTCTATCACTTTCTTTCGATCTTCGTAACTTTGACTGACTGAGCGTGCAACTTTGAAACGGCCTCTTGCAATCTTGATCAACATAGGTACTCTAGTTAATGAGCCCAAAGCCCATAAAGCTTGAGCCTCCATATAAATTTCGTGCGATGAGTCGAGTTCGACAGGTAAGGTTCGAGTTAAAATGTAACCTGGTTCAGAAGCTGAATGAATGAAAACGAATTAAGCTTTAGATGAGCACCTCACACATCATATTTTAGCTGATCTACTGATACTCTTATACTGATTTCATAATCGGAAAAATCATAATGAGCTCAACAAAGCTCACTGCATTCTAAAAATAAATTCAGCACTATCTCATACAATGGCGATCAATATAGCAAACGACACACGACAAACTCGATATGATACACCATCTATCTACTAGTGCTTTACACTCGCAAGAGGTACGGAATCACAGATACACACTCATAGTTGGTACTATTGCTATTGTATTGGCAAGCGAGCGGGCCGCAGCGACCTGTTGCGCCGAACTATTTTATTAGCGTGAGTGTGTCGGCGGCCCATTCTTTACGGCTCTTTTGTTCGCGTGCCGTTTAGTCCCACATTGTGCTAGCACCGACGTGATTGGCCGGGTTTATAACGCAAACACCAGCCATATTTTCCAGTTTTGCTTAAATTCTCCGTTTTGTTTATTTGATTGTGCAATAATTTTGGTGTTATTGTCGAGAATTTGGCATAAATTTTGAATTTCACGCCGTTGCTGTAATAAACGTTCTGTGAAATCTTTAGGGTCTCAAGGACCAGTTTTATTTCAGTTTAAACACTTAACCGTTCCCAGAATCTCATCTAAAAATTAACAAAGAATTTGTTGCAAATAATTCCAAAAAAAAAGGTGAATATACCTATGAATATTCTTATAGATAATTATGGGCTAGGTACTTCAAACCCGAAAATGTTCCGCAAAAATTCAAATTCATGTTCTGTACTCTAACAAAACTGCATTGTTCATCCGCCTCCCGTATGTCAAGATTGTCATCCGGATAGACGCCAATGCGGCCCCCTGCATAAATTGAAGGCTTCCCAGCCACAACGCTGCCGGGAATTTCCCTCAGGGTTTTCAACACAGAAAAAAACTGGATTCATCTCCCACTTCCAATACTTCATCTATAATTCAATATTCGCTATTACCTCCGACGAGTATTTACAATGGTAATTTACGTGACTAATTCGCCGTACGAACACTCGAATGAATAATCGGTGATTTTCGCTGGAATATAAAATTTTCAGTGGCAATCTCGGCTCTAATGTGCTCGCATAAAATTGAGTATAGCATGCGTCTAAACTTAGGTACATTTGCATCTAAATTAGAAATCTAGCTTTGACAAAAAGTAAATAAAAGTTGGATTAGTTGGACTGCGACTTTGAAGGTTTTTTTATGCGAACGGCAATTCATTAAGCAAATTATACGATACACTCTAAAAAGGCGGATAACTTTTATTTACTTAATATTACTCAGTTTCCAGTCAAAGGAATGTAGCTGCTTATTACAGTCTCAAAGGAGTTCTAATATTTGTATCATCAATCCATATTATAACTACTGCGAAAGCGCGTCTATTTATTATTTTGAAAAAATCTCAAAATCCAGTAAAGTTCCAGCTAGACAATCTTGTAACTTTATATTAAGTTAGGAAATCGTTTAAAGACTACCACGGAGCTCAGACGTCGGGTATCGATGCTTTCTTATTTAAGCCAACTTTCCGGACTTAGAATTCAATAAAGCGGCCAGCGGAATTTACTTCTCTTTGACTAAATAGCTTAAAAGATTAATTAAGATAAACTTTCAACGGATCCGGTTAATGTTTGTAGCGTAAACAGTTTAATTTTGCTCGATATAAGTTTATGCATTAGAAAAAGTTCATAAACAAGCTCAATTTGATGTTTGTAGGAACATTCCGAGCGTGATGTGAAGTTACCAAAAATAAACATCAAAGCATTAAGTGTCCTTCCAAATTAAAATCCCTACAAGTTTTTAAATGCATCTAAAACATATGAATATCGGATGGTTATATTTTTTTCTGTGAGCACACCACAGGAAATTGTCAACGTTATCCCATTTGATCATTCATAAGGCGAAACAAAGTAAAATTCATCATGAAAAGTAAATAAACTTATCAGTCATAAGTAAGACAAAAATTAAAAAAATCTACCAACCTAACCTCGATTAGTGTCGATTATATATTGTTACGTTGTTACGTTACGTTCTATACGTTAGCGTGCTGCAAACGATTGCATTTCAGAGGTGCGGATGTAACCCTTTCTGTTGTAATATTTGAACACAATCCGTAAGAAATATGCTAAATTCCTGACTAACATTCTAGATAAAAATACTTTTTATATTAGCCAACTCGTCCTTGTACCTATAGGACTATACTAGAAGGTTCAAGAAAAACAATTTGATTTATAAGCCTGCCCTTCCATGTATTTAAATTGCACAACAATTTTCTATACAATTTTGCTTCATGCTGTAAAAATGTGACATATAAAGCATGTTACCATCAACCTATATTCTCGAGCCTAATCCTAGATCTCGTTACAAGTCGATTAGTGTGGATTATGTTGAGAGTGCAATATGTTAGCGCAGTGCACACGATTGCATTGTCATCGCATTTCAGTGGTGCGGACGTGACTCCATCTCCCTGTAATCCTTGGACACCTGCTTTTCAAATCTTCATTTCCTTTGTGGCAACATTATTTTGATGAGAAGTGTTATGTTGTTATGTTATGACGTTATCTAGTTATGAGTGAGGTTGGGTAGAATGTAGAAACTGCTTAGTCTTTGTGTGTCAGTTGAATTTTAAGTGTTTAAAAATCGTTAATCATTGGAAAATATTGCAGTATCTTGTCTAAGAAAGCGGTGCAAAACACTTTGTGAAATAATAACATTAATATTTTCTACTTCTAATTGTAAAAACTCATTTATATACTGCGGTTTTTTTGTCTTTTGATGCACGTTTTAATTGCGGATTAGAGACAAAAAATCCCAGCACTATTTTCAATTAACACGATATAAATGCATCTCAAGTGCACGGAACAAAAACAGCTAACCCAGCGGTCCGTTGAAAATATTCGCCAGAGTTATAAATAGGGGCTTTCATCCGATGAAAAAACGTGGTTTCGCACGACAAATCGCGTGACGTTGGGATGAGCGAGACGCATCGATCGTGACGCCAATGTAATCATTTTCAAGTTACTAGGTCTAAGTGAACACTGAATATCGCTAAGTGGGACATTTTTAGTGCGAGGGTTGCGTTTTGGAACAAACGGTTTTTTAGCTTTAGCTAGTAGCACTTTCGGCAGGTTTTTGTCAAGGAAAAATAGAGGGATCTCAGAATCAACAGTTTGGCCTGTACTGTAAACACGTACCCGAACGTATAAATATGTATTCGGGTTATACACCCCGATATTTATTTTTAAATTTATAATAATACCTAATTCTTAAAATGATATAAACATATGTAGATACCAATCTCTAGCAAAGAAATAATTCATCCGCATTTTCGTTTTCAAATTGGCTAGGTAATTTCCTTTCTGAATAAATATATTGCCAATTAATGAGTACCCGTAGCTAAGTAGGTTGTTATAAATGATCTATATATATTTTTGAGTTGATTTTATTGGTATACGCCAAGAAAACAAAGATGTTTACGCACGGAAAACCGTTGACTTAATAAACTTAATAAATAGCCGAAAATACTCAAGACCCGCGTATATTTCTGGATTTACGATCGTTTGTTGACCACGGTGTAGTGATGACGAAGTTCAGTCTATTATTACTTCTAAAACTCCATAAAACGGTACTATTTAGTGTACTATTATACGAGCTGAAGAATTACCCGATTTATTATTAAATTTCTCGTAATTAATAAACGGAGATGTTCCCAGAACTTCGAACACCTCGAGATTCAAGACATAACATACGTACTTTGTTTAGTCTATGCTGAATTTCAAAGAATAACCGATATGTTTTTGTCCACTGTTTAGAAACTCGTTTATTCTTGTATCCACTTTTCCATTGATATTAAAACCGTATTTTGAATATTTCCTTTCAAGTAAATGTAAACAGATGAAATGTAAAGATAATTATAATTCATTAGAGTAATTCTACGTCAATTTGAACGGAAGTAAACGGTGGACAAGTGAAATGTAATCAAAGGGTTAGATGCCTATCTGCCAACAATTTAACTGACGTTTGCTTGAACTCTGTTTAATTAAACAACACATTTTGATCTGCGTACCCTTTACACGTTTACCTTATCAATTGTTTATGTAACGGTTTGTACATACGTGTGAATTTGATGGTGATAAAATTAATTATATTATGACTGATGATCTATAGTTTTAATGAACCTGTCCTTTGCGTACTAATAAATAAATACAAAAGTAATCTTTAAAGATATGCTAAATAAAATCGAAAGTCAACGCACAAAACTAATTATCAAGCAACTGTCATGACACAACAACACTACAATCATACTAAAAGTACTCGAAGACAAACCGGGCTTACTAGATACCTTGAAATGCACGTTACGATTATGAAAGGCTCATCATTACTCAAATTCTTCAACATTCCGTAACATTGTAACGGTATAGTTTGTATCAGTTAAGCGTTAAAGTTAAGCATCGGATAGGCACGCGCGTCGAATCGCCCATCCGAGTGGACGATTCACAGGAAATGACGCAGAAAATTGCGCGCCGCCTCACGTGGACGCAATATCCTACGACGACTTCCAATTATGCAGATTATGTCGCCGACGATACACTTATTACAAAGTTAAGTAAATTCACGTTACTGTACCTGACGTATTTGCGACGGTGATGAGACAAACGTAATATATCAAGGTCTGAAATCTCGCTAGCAATATTATTTAAAAAAAATGCGTCGTCTGGTCTGATAATTTTATTCTAATAAAAATTGAGATTGAAAAGTTGTACTTAAAAAATATTTTCTTTCTATTTATTGAAGGACGTAATGAGTTAATAGTAAAAATTATGACGTAAATAATATGACGACTTATTATAGTAAAAAAAAAAAACTACTCCCACGTTCTCGATAAATCATTTACCGACCATTTATTTTTACAATATAAAGCTGACGCACAAAATATCTTAAGATGACATCACACGAACCACACGGAATATTACACACATTATTCATCAACCCTAAAGATTTAAAAGTTTCACGTTCCAGACATGCACGTTGTAAAAATGTAGATGATAGCAACACGTGGACGCATGTAAGATGTTTAGTGTACGTGCATATGCGAGTCGAGGGGCAATCTGCATAATGAGAAGTCAGAGGTTATTGTGCGGATCGGACCAAGTCGGCAATTTCCCGCCTCAATTGTTATGGAGACTGGGACGCACACATTGATTCCTATGGCCCGGTTATTTTTAGCTACACTTGCTTCAGGTAGGGTGGAGAACCTATTTTGGTCAGATTGTTGATTCTTTGCTAAGTTACGCACAAGAAAAGTATATCTATAAAGTATATCATTCGTTAAGATACGAATGAAATTATGTAGCATAAATATTTAGTTAGTTATTTATTAAGAAGAATTTATATCTATAAGTATGTGCCTATCTATCAATATTTTGTATGTGAATAGTATATAGAAGTAAATAAAAAAAAATAATCTTCTACCTTTTTTTTTTTATAAAATGTTATCTAGATATTTAAACGCGATAAATGTGATACAGATGTTTAGCGTTACATAGTGGACTCTAGTCACGTGCTTCCTCCCCAAACGCTCACATTCACCGATTGCCCACTATAGCAGTGAAGCTAGCTTTACGGGCCCTACGATCTGGGACTGTATATCGGTAAATAATATCATACGAGTACCTATTGTTTTTCGTTATTTAGGGACCTTGGCAAACAAACCGTATATTTAAAGTACCATTACACGTATAATCTGAACTCAATGCTCGATTTAGATTGTTGCCTGTTCCTAATGACTGAGCCGATTAGTTTGTCGATCTCACTTCGTGAAAATCAGGGCCTTGATCCGTAACTGCGACCTTTTTTAAATCCGTTCTGTTGTTAATAAATAATGTTCTGCGGACGTCTTTATTTCACGACACAGAAGGTAAATAGCATTCTCTATCAATCAACCCGGACGTCGTACATAATTTAGCGAAGGTACGACGGTTCTTTTTTTGAGTAACATCACTCCGTCATATTATTGCAGTGTTGTTCTTGCTCATCGAAAACTACGGTTACCTCATCTGTAACTTTGTCACCTTTTCCTCCACCTTTTGTCTGTTTTTTACGATGTTTGTTTATTCATTCATGTGTTTGGAAAGTTGAGATAGAACTACTTTAGGTATAAGAACATTCCCCAGAAAGTTTGGTAAGTATCGGTAACTCGTAAAAACTGCTCCGTGACTATTATGAGTGACGGGGCCAAGTTAGGGTTGGTTTATTAATTTATCATTTTGCTCCTTTCGATATCGTTTCGCTAAATTACGAGTACTATTATAAAATTAATAATTTTCTAATTGGAAACTTTGGCTTTAAATTATTAATTGTTATTACTTTTGAGATGCCTGCTCGTATTTCCTGGTCAATCACGATTGTTATTTTCTGTTCACTTTGTAATCATTGTTAATTCTAAGTGATTCTGACTACCATAGATTTATTAAATTGTATGCTATGAACCAACTAACTACGACAATACTCAATACTAAGTGACAATGTTCTTTTGTATAAAAATATTGTTAACATTAGCGGCATCGTTTACTCGGTTGACATGGCTCCCAATTACCTGTCGATTGATGGTAACTGCCATCAACCTTCGGCAGATCAAGTTCCGACCACTTGGCGCCCGTTTCACCCTCCGCCGTCTTTCTTATCCCCCTTCAGTCCGCCAGACGTATTTGACAGATTTGCCCCAAACCCGAAAGATTTTATTGACCGGTTATTATTTTATTTTATGGACATCCACTCATATTTCATTGGCCCTCAGACGAAGTTACAGTTTTTGTCGCTCGATTATTGGAGCAAATCTTTGGTCACATCTAACTTTTTATTGAATCGAATTCGGTGTAGATGGCTTATGGGATGATCGTGAACGATGTGTAATACGAGTTTTAGATTTGTGGCTGTAGGTACGTTAAGGAAGCAAATATGCACGCATAGTACCTATAAGACTATTGATTTGTATACTGGATAGGAGTTGTTATCCTTTCCTTATGTAAAAAGTTTTGAAACATCGTGAATACTTTGAGTGTCACCTCACGAATATTGCTTGCAACTTAAACGAATAACTTAAATAAAGCAAAATATAAACTAAAAAGAACAAACACAATACTGGGATGTGCCAAAGCGTGTCTTACAAACCGTTCAACGATATTAAATTGGATGAAAATAAAAACTGAAGTAGTGTCCTGTAGAGTTTTCGATCAAAGAAAATTACGCGAGGTGTGGAGTGAGACGGGCGCTTGGTCTTTTCTCCGGAGCCGTTGCTCTGGAGCTCTATAAAATCCCTTTCCTCGCAACATATCTTTCTTTTCTCCCCAAATTGCGGCTGTCCCGACGCGGCAGACACGTCCAGGTAATAACGCAATAAACCACTGAGAGCTTCCCCCTGGAAAAGCGATCGAGTTTTCCTTCAACCTTTCGAAAACGAGTTGTTCCTCGATTTTCGTAGATGCAGCAGTGCGAGCGTTCGAAAACTAACCTTATTTCGTGATTGTTTGTGTTGATTTTGCTCGGATTCAAGTGGTCTCGAGTGAGCGGTGTGCAATCGGTCAGGTTGCCTGACCGCGGCGGCGTTTTTCGCGGTATGCCCGCTACACTGTGGCCATCACTTTGTGTAATTGAAAACTCGATGTGCACTTGTACGGAACACCCGTTTACAAATAAATCTTTTACTGCTAAACATATACAACCGGTTGGATTAATGTTGTTTACGTATACAGTTACTTAACTAGATCTGTACCAGTTTTTGACAGTGTTGGGCGATTGATTTGTATATGAAATGTAAACCGTAATGATATGTATGTTTGAAGGATGAATACCTACGTATTCATTGTATTTGCCGACAAGTAATTAATTTTCTAGAAAATATAACAAAATGCGCACAAATATTTGGAATCTTATCGCGTGTTCTTGATGGATGAATCAATTTATAACGGAGGAACGGTATTCTAAACAATTGTATATAAATTGATTTGTGATTAAGTTAACTTGCATGCATTCGACATAAAAACAATAAACAGTACGAAACGTTTCTCTCAATGCCGCGGGCGTACTAATCCTGTTGTTGTACTTGCATTTCAGTATTTTCCGACACAAAACAAACCCTTAGGTACCCGGCTGTTTGAGTTTTTTTTGTCGTTTCACGTACAAGTCCGCGTCTGGTTTAGACCATTAAGTAATCTGCTCGCCGGCTTCGAAAGCGCCAGCTAATGCACCTCTAGCAAGTTACTGCTTTTGGATCCTTTAAAATTAAAAAAAAAAAATACCTACGAACATACAATGATTCCATAATGCGCACTGTTTAGATTTCTATTATATGCTCATGTTGGAATTCAAAAAACCGAGTATGTTTTTATTTTTTAAAATTTTGCATTATAGCTAAACTTGAAACTTTATAGCTATATATAATATTCATAATAAAGTGAGAATACATCAATAATACTTTGATATTGACAGAATGAGTTCACAAAGGGCTAGGAAATAATAAAGTATATTCGGAAAAAGGGAAAAGCGGAAGCAAATTCAAAGTTCAAAAATGGTATTTGTTGGTTATAACTGAGCAAATAAACTGAGCCACGCTAACTTGATGATCGGCTCGTAGTATTCTGTAACAAAATCGGATTTTAATTAAGGGCCGCTTTGTCAACTGCTCCTTTTAAATTTGATGAATAAAGAAAATTATTTATTTGGCGGCGTTAGCGCTTAGCGTGATTTATTCACCAAGTTATGGACATTTATAAGGCATCGCCCTCCCCAAGGAAATATCTTTTTCATAATTCTGTGAGTTTGACACCAACATTAACGTTGCTTAGAGCGGACGTAACAATGAATTTGCTGATATTTTAATGTATTATGATCGCTTTTAATCATTGCATACAAATTGAATTTAATAAACGATAATATTGTTGGTGGTTTGGGTTTCAGATTTTATGTTTATTTTCTTCTTTATTATTTTTTATTTTTGTTTCAGGTATGTACACTATTTTGTTGATTTTCAAAGCTTTTGGGTGAGTTGAAAACTAATTTCAAGTTATCGAACCTATTATTTTGTTCTGATATATTAATTTAAATATATATTATGTAGAATTTAATACAAGTTGGGAGTTAGGATTTTACAGGTCATATTAAATTGGAGTCGTGGCTTAAAATTTGGTTAACAAGGATCAACGAAACAAACAAACTTTCCCTCTTTGTAATAATAGTATAGAAACGTGAAATTTACAGATACAAAAGGATTACAACATTATTAAACTTGTAAAATTATTTTCTCGTAGAACTTACAGCGTAGCGCCGTAGCTGCGTAGCGTCCGTAGCTGCCACCCTCATCCGTAGTAAATCTTTTAATCTCTTTACAATGGTCCAATGTCATAAATTTGACATCTGCGACTTTTTTATTACGATATTCGAAAACGTGTCCCTCCCAACGGTATGATAAAATCGTGTTTTATGGACGCGGGTCCCGTCAGTTCATTATTTTATTCCATCGGATCGATTAAATTGGCTGTTTTAACATCAAATCACTACGCACGATTGAACTCAATTCAAATACTGAATATTCTCATTTCTAATAAACTCGAATTGTGAATATTCGATCTGTATTTGTTAAGCATCTGCAGTTCCTAACGAGAACATCGGAAATTGCAAAACTAAATATTACTTCAAGTTGGCAAGTACAACAGCGTCAAAAACATACAATTTCAGTTGCATCAGCTATCAAATTACACGGAGGAAAACGAATCGATTCCTGCTGTTAACAAAAGCAAGGAAATTTCAGACGTGCCATGAATAAGTAATTTCTCTTAAACGCTATTGTTAAATAAACATTTCTAAGATATTTTTAATGCATAAAAAATGTTTTCAGTGGACAAAAGCGTCAGGTTACATTGTGATTTCAATACATTTTCGTTCGCAAGTGATCCTGTTTTGTAGTCGGGAGGGCTCGGGTCTTCCGATGAATAGATAATATCCATCTAGCTAACTGTAGTCCTATCATGAATTGGCAACTTTGGAGAAAATGGTAAAACGAAATAATATTTCTTTAGTATTTTTTTGTCGTCTTGAGACGTTCTAACATGAAAGAGAAGCTTTTAATGAACATACTTGGAAGTCATTTATATCTAAAGGCTCATCACAGTCTGTTGATTTCATTAAGTATGTCTGTCTGTATTTTTACTTAAACAATTTTGAGAGAGTGTTTATAACATAGACAAAAAGAAAGACGAAATAAAGTCTATGAAGGCAAGTCTACATTAAATATTGAGATAGCTTTGATGTGCCGCAAAAATAAGATCACAGCCAGTTCATACACTTAGTGTGATTCCATCTTTATACATTTACTTGTATGCAATTAACACAGCTTTCGGTGGCCAAGTTCGGGGGATCAATTCACGTATCAGAGCAAATATTTGCTATAGGTGAACATGTTTGTTTCAAATCCGAATGTTAGTATTTAACTAATAGTAACTACACTAGAGAGCCTTGGTATCTTTGAATGTTTAACAAACGTAATCATTCTCAAATCAAACTTGCCTTTTGATGCTATTTTTTTTTTTTTTTTTTTAATAAAGCTTTTCCCCACACTAGGATTTCTCCTGTATCGTGGGTACAGTTTACAAACATACATGTCACATGCACACACGACCAGACCCGAAACATCTATCTGTAGATCATACAAATATTTGTTCCGTGCGGGGATCGAACCCGCTACACATAGCGCAGAAAGCTAATTGCTTAACCACTGCGCCAACCGTGTCGTCAATACTTGTAATACTTCAAAACATAATTTAAAACTAGAATAATTTTATTGTACTTAAATAGATAAAATCAGAGAAGTAGTTCAAATGGATTCAAGTACGTTCACAATTTTGAATAATTTGGACTTAATAAATTAATTGTTTAACCCTACCCAATTTTATTTTGTACGTAGATCGTAATAAATTTAACATATTTATCTTCTAAAATCTATTACAACGCTTTTATGAGTACTAAGTTTGATTCGAACGAGCAATTTGGAGCGTCTCCAAACAAAGTAGGCTATACGATATTACTTTTGAATAAGGCAGGCACACACTTTTATACAAGGTGTTAGGTACTTATTCCCTGACGCAAGTCATAAAACGTTATTCTTCTACCATTATGCCAACATTACCTAGTTACTCAACAACTTTGCCGTAACAAAAACACACTCCCGGTTATTGCGACACTCTTAATACTGATTTTCTTTTCTTTCCCCCAACTGGAGCATTTTTATGCTCATCCTCAGAACTTTTGCAATCCAGTTATATCAGCTGTGAAGAGCTAAGCAAATACAAAAAGTTTTTTTTTTTTTGGTTTAATCTCCGCGTTTTAAGTATATTCATTGAAATTTTACGGGTTGCTTTAAATAATCCACGGGGGCGTTATTTCGGTTTATATACGATTTTAAGTAACTTTCCACGCGTCTCGCGTACGATTTTACATGTATACAAGAGATTGAAATTTTTGTCGTAGAAAAATGAACTTGTCGTACATAAGCTTATTTGTCTCTCTTGTTTCTGTATGAATTTTCCTTAAAGTTTCTAGATAGTTTCATTACACATTGATAGTTAAATGTACACTATAGTGGTTAAATGCACTATTTTATAGTAAACTAGCTGTTGCCCCTAGCTTCGTCTGCGTGTGTTTTGTTCTCTGGATCTGGACAACATCGCCACCTTTCGTGTCCAACTAGAGCTAAGAACCATGCAGGTGACCATAAGTACAAAAAATATCATAAAAATCGATCAAGCCGTTTAGGAGAAGAATCTGGAACACACGCACATCGAAGTTTTATATATAAAGATGTACGCAACCTTTAATAAAGTCTGTGTCTAAAGAGTACTAATTAAGATTTATAAAACAAATTAGCTACACTATTTATATTTGAGTGAACATCTAATAATTGTAAAACTGTATTTTCGTGTTCGTATTTTGACAAATAGCTGAGTGGAATAATTCGTTCGTGTAACGATCCTCTCACACACAGTCAACGTCTCGGCGCGTAGGGAATTCTTATCTTACAAACGCAGCACTTTGATTATGAAGGAAAGGAATATTTAAAGAAGCTTTCGTGTGCTTTGTGTTATTCCCCGACGCATGTGCAAAATTTATGTATGAAATATGAGCGAGCATTACATTGTGAAAGTATCTTTTACGCATGTTACTACTTTTTTTATTCTTTGTGACTATTCCTTATTTTTCGTAACCCAATTTTTCTGTTGACTTGAATAGGTTTTGGTACGGTATGTTTATCATTCTTGTTTTCTTTGCGGAGAGGTACGCTACCTGTGTATTAGTCGATCGAGTTAGATAACAGTTGGACTTGGGCCGAAGTGAAACCTGCGAGAAACTTATTCCGGTCATTGAAATCGGGCCTGATTCGATCGCATCCCGGCTCATTCCTATCATTTATTCATCAGGCCATGAATACTTAAGTCAATTTACGTGTCGTAAGCTAAGCAACAGCCTCCTTCGCTTAATGATATTGCAGTAACAGTGATGTGTCTGTGTTGGTTAATAGACTATCAATTTCTAACATATCAATACGCATTCGACATCTACAAGTAAATTTACTCATAGTATGTATACTTTCATACCAGAAGTCCTTTCATATTTATGCAACCTCATTGGTATGTTGTATTATACAATTCCTCTAAGTTATGTTTTCAATAAACATAAATATATACTTTCTTATTTACTTGTGCCTATTTAAAACGACTTTATGAAAGCTAGTATTAATGTAACGTTTGTTTACTACTCAATACTACTGATACTAAATTCCAAATTTATAGCTTGTACTCTCTTATTGCAATATACTCTAAAATAACTTAAAACAAAGGTAAGTAACTCAGTACAGTAAGCGACAAAAGTAGCTGATAGTTGTACAAAGTTTCAAAAGTTTGTATAAAAATGAAAACTTGAAAATTTTATTAGTTTTGTAGTTCAATTTTTATAAAATTGCGTCACTTTAACGATTAATATATCAGTTTTACTCCATATCTGCTTAGATGAATTAATTTTAAAATTAAGAAACTTTCATCTTTTATCACTGACTGTACCAAGGTCCTAGTACGAAATTTATTTTTTAAACTGTGCACCTATTCCGCTTTTCGCAACTTTACGATTAGTGTTTTCGTTATTTATAGTAATTCTTTCGCTAATATCGATTCGAGGAAGCCTTAATCGTAAATTTTGTAACATTCACTACATTTTGGGAATTGAATGAGCGTCCAAATACTACCTATTTGGTATAGTTTCGTAAATGACCATCCACATGTATATATATTATTATTGTACGCCGTTTAAGTAAAAAGGTTGTTAGGATTCTGTTAGTTTTTATCCGGAGCCCGTGCTTCTTTATCCTTTAGGAGCGAGATTAGGAGTACCTTACGTAAACTATACATACTAATTTCAAATAATCATAGAATGCAATTTAGCTTGTTATAAGGGTCTATTCCTTAAAGAAAAACGAGCGGTAATTGAATGGGAATACACTTAGATAAGGGGGAAAGGGACCTTTATAAATGTCATTTGTTTATTCACGTCTTTTTTTTTCATGTGTTTTGAGTAATATCTAAAGGATCAGTAAATTTTATATTGTATTTATTTGATGTTCGAATCACATATGTTTCAGAAATGTTATAACTATCCAATAGAATACTGAATGATAACTTCAGACATATATTATACCTATTATGTGCGTGCTGCATACGTGTAAAAACTCGCCAACTTTTATTATTTTCGTGTATTACTTACTCACATTGTTAACTTTAATTTACCGTTCCCTGCATGTTGGAGTACCACCCGTTCATAAACCTTACGGTGTCAGATAAAATACGCAAGATCAACCAACTAACAAACCTCCGAAACTAATAGAATAGTTAATCGTAGCATTCTGTATAAAAGTTATCTTCCCAACATATTCATACGTGCAGGGACTCGCAAACTTTTTAATTTTCGTCTATGAGCCACATTGTCAACGTTCATACATTTTTACCATTCTCCCTGAGCTGTCGAAGCACCAGGCGTGCAGAAACGTTAGGGTGTCAGGTGGCTGTCTGCAGTATGCACGTGCCAGCGTTCATTAGTGGACAGATGCGTCTGCAATTGGAATCTAATCCCAGCGCTTTACTCCCGGAACGTTACGGACTATAATTGACAGCTGTTTCGAATACTTGCTCATCGTTGATGTTGATAGCGCATTGTGAAGCACCATCGTTTAAGTGAAAAAAGTGTTACGAGTTCAGATAGGAACGTTGATCTTAAGCTCTTGTAAATTATGTGTAAGAAAAGCATCTAGATCATGTTGTGTGTTCCGGGCTAACTAAAATTGTTTCGATAGCTAAATTCCAAACTAATTTATTAACACTTTCTTAGCCTCAAACATTTGACTAAGCAATTCTTTCGACCACAGACCGAAATAAATGTCCTATTAGTCAAACAATGCAATTTATCTAAACATGCCTAAACGGCTAGCTTATCGAGTTTTTGAAATCGGAACTTACAAAACAAAATTCATGGAGGATTGATTTAAAAATAAAAATAATCGTACGTTGCCTAAGGGGACGAGACGTCACCGACACTGGTACGCGGCAAAGCGGGAGGAGATCTGAGGACAGTCGCGCCGTGAAATTTGTCGTTTGACACCTCCGCTTCAGCGGGCCGCGCGCGTGCTACAACGTTTCCGCTGCGATTATTATATGTGAGCACACACCCTGCCATGTGGAAACGGCCTTAGGGAAAATACGAGTTGATCTAATATTTACGGCCGGTGCATTTTTCATAGGTATTCGATGCACGTGTTTTGCTATTTAAAGGACTTTAGAAGATTCTGAGTGAAATGGCAAAGCGCATTAATATACGTGGTAAAGCAACTTTTTTTCTGCCAAATATAAGATGTTATATGGCTGTAGTTTACATAATCTGACCACTCGATATCAATAGTGTAAGCGAAGGGATGTTATTTTCACAGCTCCCGCAGTTTTGCGCATACGCCAGTGTTCGCCATTTAAATCCCGAATATTGAATTATACCACTGGTTCCAGCCTCAGGCTATGCTTTTTAGTTAGTAGCCACTGCTACTAAAAGATGGGTTGTAGATTTAAAATAGCAGACGCTCCATGTTAAACAATATCTGTGTCAGTTTAGATTTGAAAGACGTCTGTATGCACGTTTTGTTTATAGCGAAAGAAGAGGTTGGTATAGCCCTTAACCACCATATAAAGGGTACAAGGAAACTTCTACCTGTGACTGAAAATTATTAAGCATCTTCTACACGGTGAGTGTCGAATAACACTTAGAAAATCACAAGGCTATAAGTGTTAAGTAGGTATATTATACGCCATATGAATTTATGATCTAATCCAATTCACCGAAGGTGCATTTTTGATATGAACATTCTTACTGTTTTGTTATTCAATTAGAACGGAATTTCTCGCTATATTGGTTATGCACTGTCGACGAACGAGATACCGGAGACTAATTAGTGAGTTTTGTTACTTCCAGCATATTGAGTAAATTGTTAAAAAATAATTACCTTTTAAAAAGTAAACACCGATTTAAAAAATATTTATTTATCTATAAACTTAATAATTTCTAAAGGGGGTTGTCAGGCAATTAATGTCCGTTTTAATATTTTATAATAATCTATTTGATACACACCCTTAGGTCGCTAACACAATGTGTTATTTGATTTCTAAGTGCGTAAACTATGTATCTGTGCAATGTACTCTAAGAGCTGTTGTGATAATTACCACTGATACATGCTTAATCAACTGAAGGAGTTTCATTGAAATAACAAAGCTATCTAACCAAGTATGTATTATCCATCTTTGACTATATCTATAATTTATATGCCGTAAACTACACAACTACCACTACAGTAAAAAAAAATGATTTGCATTCAACCATAGTACATATATTCTACAAAAACGATCAACAAGGTTTTATTAGAAGAAAAAAACGATGTCATCACTCTGACTCATTCTATTATTACATTTATAAAGAATAATATTCGAATTTTAAATTTTCTTGGTAGGCCAACTGGCCAAACCTAGCAGACAAAATATTTTTACTATTCTATATTCAAAATTCTATACAAAAACAATAAATAGTGACACCCAATTCATAGACAGAATAACTAAAAATATATAAACACAAAAAAAAAAACAAAAAATATGCGTCTTAAAAAGTAAACATTCGTTACATCTGTCAAATGAAGCATTGTATCTAGGCGCGTAATAATAAATTAATTGTAGAGGGTATTGTATTAAAAAGTTTAACTAAACGTCACTATCGTATCATTCTCTCTTCTGTCATGTGTTTAATTAGTTGTTTCATTTATAATTTTGCTTCTTAGTTCTCTCGTGTCTCTAAGTTTATACGAAGTTCGTTCCAGTGAAATTTATATTATCAAAATGGTGTTTAGTCTTCGTGAAATGTTATCCCGTCTGCGATACACGTATGATGAACGTGACTGCTTGCTTGATGATCAGGTGAGAAAAACGAAATATAATTACTTAAATACATTTTTAGGCTATACTTACACTAAGTTTTAGCGATTTAAAATGTTAATCCATGTATTAAATTGTGTACTACTGTTTGATCGGGAATGTTTAGACGATATTTTTCATTTTCCACCGTCATTCTACTGAAGAATTTGTACCTGCTTGTTTTTACAATCGTAGTGTATTCACCAAAAGTTCACAAATCACATTGGATGTTTGTATAATTATTGTGAGAATTGACAAAATAGTTCGTTTCTCCACTGATACAATTATTTAATCAAGGCTAATAAGTAATAACGAGGTTGTTTTAAATTGTTACAAGAATGACAACAAAACTGTAACTTTGAACACGAATACAAATAAATAATCTTTACGTACCAAGATCGTGCTATAACCGTACAGGTACAGTTACCACCACGAGTGGATCGTACGTACATGTACATTCGTTATAGGTAGGCAACTTATGGTTTTCGTTCTTCGTCGTGTCATCGCGGGAGTATTAATCATTGAATGGTTATATAGCCTGCCAGCACCTGAGAGGTTACTGTTTCCTAACAATATTAAGGACGGTAGCACTTTTGTCGAATACTGTACGTTCGAAGTTTCGTCTAGTCACCGCTGTGTTGTTGTTTTGGTTGAAACGTTACACCACTATAATTTTTAATAGGGGTGGGAAATATGGTTTTAAAACGAGTAACATTTATAATAAATATCAGTTTTGTCCAATTATATCCGTTTAATCACCATTGAAGTGCGACGGGCTATCGAAGCCTTTGTACACTTCTCCCGGACGTAATCTTTTCTTCAGCATAAAAACCCACTTTATACTTCTTACTAGGCGAATAGGTAAACAAACCGGTGACATACTGTCTGGGTATTTGAACATCATATTGCTATTTATTCAGGTATCGACTTCACACGATTTTTAATTAGTTCCGCTCCGATTACAGCCCTGATCGGTTCATTTAGATTGATTGTTAATGTCATTAAGCCAAAATAACGACATTGGAATTGAATAACGCGCCTAACTTGGCTAATAAACAAAACGATTCCTGATTCGATTCCCGATAACGATGTTTCTTTTCCTCTTTGTTATTTTGTTGAATGTAAATCCTTTTTTTGGTACAGGAAAATCTTCTTAAAATGGCTTCTTATATCATTATTACTGAATAACCTTTTGGTTCGAGCATATTACTTAATGAGTATGAAAGTAATAGTAGGTATATATTTGTTAGACATAATATTATGTTAAGCAGGATAATAATTATATTATATAGTGCCTCTGGCGTTACTTACGATAATTAACTTCTTTGATAATGTTAGATACCAGAATAGTAGAAGAGAAGAAGTAGTGAATATATATATATTGTGGAGTCTATATACATAGATATCAGTGTTTCAGTTAGTTTTACGTGTTTACATATAACCGCAACATAATATACCCTTCTATTACTTTATTTGCTTGTTAGATTGTATCTTTGCATTAATGAGGAAACAGAGGTTGACATATTCTAGTGGGACAGATTCCCACCTGCATTAATAACCAGGAACAAACTGTACTTTTGTTAAAAAAAAAGAGATAGCAAACATAAATCAAATGGCAGTGGAAGGCCGGAAATTGATACCGTTCTGACGTACCTACCCGCTGTCCCCTTCGCACATAAACTTGCTTAAAATGACGTGTATGCTGTGCTACAAAACGCGATTTTGTATTATCTGTATTAAGCAAGTAAAGAGGGGAAAAGTGCTATTTATTATATCAAGAAAATCTCTAATGTTATCTTTAACAGATTTTTATACGTTTCAGTTAAGTTATATTCTTTTAAGTATGTGTACAAAACAAAAAGTATAATCTAATTTAGTTTCATAACAGAAAAGTAATTGAAAACGTATAACTCGAAACTCATCCCGAAAATTAGTCGGGTCTCGCAATCCAGTCTAATCGCCGCAACTGTTTCGCGAACCAATTTTAAATTTTAGTGAAACTGCGGAGGGCATTAAACGTTAATGCACCAACAATATTCCCCGGGACGGGCCATCGTAAAAACTTTGCCCACTAGCCATCCCAGTTGCAGCGTAAATACGAGCGTTGTGCACTTTAACATTGTTTTAAAAAGTAAATTTCAATAACCTAAGAAGTTCCGCGACACTGGTGATGGCTTTATTTTCACGGGAATTGATGAATGGCTTTGAACATTGATCTCGTAGTTAATCGTACTAAAAGTTCACATTGCGTTGTTTTAAATCTAGTGATTGATTACAGTTATTGCATTTCAGATAATTGCTTAAAATTACAGTTAATTATCAAGAGTATTTTCTAAGTATTCATAAATAGAAAACCCACAATGTTCCAAAGAAATAAGTTCAGGGATATAGGGGTGTCCTACCCATAATGTATCGAACACCACAAGGGTAAGGAAACTGTTATTGTGCAACGTGCAAGCAGGCAATTCACGTCCCAAAGGGTTGCAAGCTTGGCAAGCGCACACATCCGCCGGGGCACAAATTTATTTTTCAACGGGTTGGCCAGTATTGAATTCGGATATTTGTTGTTAACCAACAATTTATTCTTTGTTGTACCCAAATATCTTACACGAAGAGTTTGAAAGTGTATTTACTTTTACAAAGGTTTTTTCTTGCGGTGAGTCTTTTAATCGAATTTAATAGACACGTCTTTTAATTTAAAGTATATATTTTATTACTTTAGCCGTACGAAAATATTGCTAATTTGTAACTAAGAATTTTACAGTCCATTAAGGGCCATGTTCACCAACCCTGTAACAGATGATTAAAATGAAAACGGACCTTTAGCTCATACAAAAATCCATACAAAAGGGTGATTCCTGCCTTAACCGTCTGTGATATCGTCGGTGAAATGTGGCCTTAATAGTCAGATTGTTGAATGCGTAACATAAAAATTATCAATTAAGATTCACAATTACCGCTATCCAATTAATCAAATTAATCCTGTAATTATTGCATCAATTTAAACCAAAATAACCAAATTCCAACAGTTATCAAGATACATATGTCATGCCACCACAAAATCCCACTCCATCAAAATACCGGGGAATGCTATGCACTATTTATTTGGCATAGTGTTGTTTTAAAACAAACGTTATCTATTCCACAAACAGTGATTGAACGTTCCCGTACCGCATACCTGATCTCCATTGATTCACATAGTGGTGTATTGTACGTGGTACACAAGTCGGTCGCTAACCCGAGAGCTAGGCTTCACATTCCACGTGCTCAGTAGTTACGCTAGTAGGTACCAGTAATTGGTATTCAGTGCACTGGAGGACCCTAGGACGGAACTTAAAAATGATTGTAGGCTTGCATGACAGTACATACACACAGACACGGTAATAATTTATGTAGAAGACTTAAGTACGACTGAATGAAGATGTAAAAGAATATTTAAATTGCTTCAAAGTTTCAGTAATAGTTAAAAGATATGTACGTGTAGTATTTTTAAATTATTTTAATTATTACATCACACATCCGCATTGTAGTTTGATTTACGAAACGCAGATCGATGTTAAAAATGAATCACCCGAACGAGTTACACTAATATTTAATAACTCTGGCGTGCCATTATAGTATTAATGAAGTTCAAAAAGAGCAACAAAGAATGCACCCAAAATTAACATCGACACACACAATCAACGCCCTCATAATTACTGTGTTAATATTTACATCGACTGAAAGTTTAAACATGCGAATTGCACACTTTTCCACCAATTAATGTTTTGAGTTAAAATCGACCAACAAAGGCGGCCCTGTCATCGTTCGAATAAACCCGTAAATGTTTACTCGACACATCGGCCTCTGTATGCATCAATTAAAAATATATTACTTGCCGGGTTGACTTCCGCTTGTCCGCTACGATGGATTTCGCTTCGCATCACTCTCCAATGTGCTTGCATAGGGTTGGCGACAGTGGAACTTTTGTTAAGAAATTACGTTTAGTTTATGGCCAAAGTTGTTCTACTAATTTCACATACATAAAAACACAAGATTTGCTTCTTTCTACCTATACTACATAATTCGAAAACTTAACCCAGGGAAAAGTATTTCGAATTTGCTCGTACATTTTGAGCCCATACCTTGCTGTAAACTATCGTAACGGATGAGTCCGGGCCGCTTGCACCCAAAATCGACCCTTACGAGAAGCCTGGAAGTTGTAAGCAAACCGGATTCTGGCAATAGGTAAATCAGTCGAAAAAAGGTGGATGTATAAAAATAACATATTAGTAGAAATCTTTATTCTAAAAACTCTTTTCAACCCTACAGCTGGCCACGCTAACATAGTGTGTGTTGTATTCACATTCCTATTCACCGTGCACGCTCGCATCACGTCGTCGCATCGCACACTGATAATTTTTATTCGCCCAAATGAACATATTTGCACAACTTTTATCCTCACCGTTTAACTTTCGCTGGATGCGCATTCGTTCAGTTATTTGCATATGAATTTATCGCGACATTTTTGTTCACATAGATCGTAAAACTACCGACAATCTATCAGTCAATTTCGTATATTCGGTATTTGCAACTAAATGTTCCAAATATTGGGTCTATATGAAATTTTTCAAATAGCTCGGTGTTCGCGACTATTGAATTCCGAAATTGGAATGCAGTTATCATATTTTCTGAGCGCTACATAATACAATTTTGTAGTGCTACAATACATTCTTTGTTGTATGAGATTTACTAGAAATATTGTTTATCGGGCATATATAACATTGCGCTTGTGATCGTAGACGTGGAAAGCAGATTTAGGAAGACTGCATAGCAGAAGACTGGTTTATAAATTAATATTGCTATCTGGGTATTTCTGTGCAGGAAATTCTATTGTATCATATTATATCTTTAGCTACCAAATCATAGCAGAAAACAATAACCACATTCTAAATAGCCTATTATTGATGGAACATTAGTATCGTGTTGATTCGTAACTGTTAATAGCAGGGTAATAAATAAATCTATAAGAGAAACGCATATGTATAGCCCAGATGGTCTGAACTAAGGGTCCGCACACAAACATGTCAGTGATCACCTGTGTGCCGTCTTGTCAAACTTCTTTGTGTAGGTCCGAAGGAACCATTAATATATTTCCGACAGTAGTTCCGTTACTTTTGTGCTGCTGCCGTAACTTGCCACCTAATGATGTGGGTTAACCGTTTAATATTATACCCTTGGCTAAATAAAATAACCTACTTAACTCTTTATGGGACTTATAAATAGTCATTATGGCTATTTACGGCATACTTATATTGTACGTTATCTTTAATTTATCACTTTAATGTCACATAATATTTAAACTTGACAGTAAACTAAATCTAAGATTACACTGGGAAGATATTTCCGCAAGCAAATGTAAGACTTTCGGGAATATTTCATATCTCAATACTTTATCGAACATTTCATACAGTCGTTGTATAAAATTTTAATCATATTTCAGAACGGAGGAATGTTTCAGTCGAATTATATGTATGGAGCTAACAAAGTCTTTCAATTTTCGTGAGCAGCTTAACTGATACATAAAAAAGTATCGACGAAGCCTTCTTTCCCGCAGAATATGAATACAATAATACCCGAAGATTTATCCGCAGTCGGCCGCTACACTTGTTTACACGAATTTCACGAAGCGCGGAAGGCTGCATATTTTAAACCTACCGCCCGCTCGCTTCGATATGTTTATCTTGGTCTCATCTCGATATATTTATTGGGAAAAGCCACGATCGGGATCTCTCCTTATTGGTTCCAACGGAGACCGTAATCGGTATTATCTGTTTATTGTTATTGTATTTTAATATAAATTTCTGTTTACATTTTTACCATAATTTCTCATCTAAAATTGTGTTAACTAAAGTAATATTTACACGAGTTAATTTAAGACTTCGAAGACTAGTTAATGTTTGTGTTACAGGCGAAACATTTTCTCGTCAAAGGTGTAATTTAACATGGAATTAAAACTATGTAGGTAGAAACGTGTGTGGAAACATGTAGCATGTTCTGATGTTGGCTTTTCATCAGCATGGTAATCGTGCAAAAATATTGGGTGAAACACGGCCGAAGCGCACCTGCCTAGAATTAAATAAAAATAACCCGTCGAATGAGCATCAAAATGAACGCAATGTGTAATTTATGCTCAATGTTTGTGAAACGGGACGTTTAGCATATCAGAATCGCACGTTACACGTTAGTATCTATTATATCGCGTGCGAACTTAATGATATGGCACATAGCAGACATTCAACGGTAGACACGACACCGAAAGAAATATCATTAATTTGATTGCTGTAGCATAACGATACATTACGATCCAATTAGCTAACGAACTGCGAAATGACCATTGTTTATGTCTGTATGTGTAGTTTTTGGTAGTTTCTCAGTTTTACGGCACTATATGTTAAGCGACACTCGTAAAAGTGAGGTGGTCGTGTTTTACGCCGTCCGTAAACTAGTAGAAGTGTCGTTGTATCGGAGAAAAGTTGGTCGACGTAAACGTAATCTATTCACATTGCGATCGACATGGGACACACTGATATTATAGCCAGTAAATAATTCTTGATTGAATCTGTCCTGATTTAAGATGCCGATAAAAATGAAGTTAGATTATTATTTATAGTGGTCGTAAAGTTGATACTTGGTTTAATGGTAGATATCTAACTGTTTTTGTTATTAATTGTGTAGATGCAGAGGGTGTCAAAGTGTTCTGTGGAAGGATTATCACGCTTGCGTTCTTCGCGGTGTGGGCAAATATGTATCTAGGTTACAGTACTTTATATTCAAAGTGACACGTGGCGCTTCCTATCGTCGCTCTCACACGCTTAGTTTATTATTAATGCGTGAATTTTTTGCGAAGCTTTCCTCCACTGTTCAAGTGGAAAAAAGTTAACGCGTGTTTGATAGACGTGCCTATCTATCAATACGACTCTTGTTTGACCTTTCTAAATTACAAACAACTATTTTATTTCCACATCTACCTATATTATCCTATTCTTTGTTTTTCAAAACACCTCATCCATCGATTTTTTATGATCAAAGTTATATTTATTCCGCATATCCCACTTTTCGAGTTTCGCTTAACCCCTGCACGGCCGATACCGGTCTTTCCGACACTGGCATTGGTTATAGTAGATTAACGGAAAACTATTGGCAGTAAAAACAGCATTCTAGTAACTGTGTAGCTCCACTCGCACGTCTGCAACGATTTATTGCGATACCAATGGCGTTTTCGGACTCCGCTGCGGCAGTCGGGGTGTTACTACACAAATAAATTTCGATAGGGCCGTTCTCTTAGAGACGTATATTGAAATATGTTCGATATTTTATTAGATGGTCTAGTGAATATTTAGTTAATATTTTATTTATGTGGGTGAAGTTTATCTTGAGTGGAAGATGTGTGTTTATTCCGTTATATTAATCCTTGTGGGTAAGAGTAGGGATATTATAGTTTTCTAATTCTGTTTGTAGTCTGTTTTATGTCGTTTCTTTCTGATTAAGAAAAGAATATGCCACTATCGTAACATTTCAGTAATAGATAACAGCATAATATGCTTAAATTTAATAAGGAACTTTTGAAATGAGTATAGAAGTCAAGATAATATTTTTTTTTCTTTCACATTATCATATAGTTTTTTGTTTCCTTGATTTTTTTCTATATTTTTTTTAAATATTTCTAAAATTTGAAATGTACAATAACCGCAATATATATTTTGTTACATATTTACCCAAAAATATGTAACAAAATTAAGCGTCAAATATGCGCGTTAATACCGTATACGGTGTTGGATGTACACTGTACGGCGACCCGGGATAACCG
Organism: Shargacucullia verbasci; assembly: GCA_947562105.1. NCBI lineage: Eukaryota > Metazoa > Arthropoda > Insecta > Lepidoptera > Noctuidae > Shargacucullia > Shargacucullia verbasci. Next base: position 10,235,832 of record OX387285.1, on the reverse strand, counting down.
CAGCTACCGCTGTCAACATCAGCTGGTCCAGCCTTGCCTACTTACTTGTGTTCACTGAATATTATGTTGTGTTTGTCTATACTAAGCCTATATTCAACTATTGTTCGTTTGTTTCAGGTAATTTGTTCATATTTGGAGATTGCTGAGATGGTAAAGGTGTAATAGCTAATTTTTTTATTTATTTTTGATTTGTTATCGATTCCACTTTAGGAATATATTTAAATCTATAATAGCACTAATCGGATTTCTCTTCATGATCGGTGAGCTTAGTTACTAGACATTAGGTTATTTTTAAATCTAATGAAGTTTGACAGTAGTAGCTATTTCGTGAATTTTGATCAGATTTTGTAGTTCAGAATAGCATAATCGATCCAGAACCTAAAATATGTAGGTATCATATAATTACCTATCGGTTGCACTTCTCCAAACATCAAAAGAGAAAACCGTTCCACTTCGAACAAATTCAAATAAAGTTTGTGAGTACACGCAAGGAGCATCGTATTTTATCGTGAGCAAATTTTGAACTGTGTAAAAAGTAAACCTTTTCTGAGCACATGATTTAGTGAAAATTGAATACGAAACTAAATCTCCTATAGAGTAGACGTTGACGTTGTAAAAATACGTATTTGTTCACAACGCCAGCACCCTAAATATAAGAAGTTATCTGAAATGAGCGAGAGGGTGCGCCACGTCTCACTCTCTCGCGGTGTACACGCGGTGTCTACGCATTGTAGGTGCGCGAACCTCTTTCCTTCACAAAAGCCTCCTTTATTATGCTCCTGTGTAGGATATGAGGAAATTGGCTGAATGGCTTTATATGAAAAACTCACGTAATCTTCGCGGGGTGTGGCCCACAATATCCTGCACTTGGCTCCGCGAGATGATTCTTGTTAAAACATAATTCAATTGTTACATTAACGTTTAAAAGTTATACAGTTGCGTTTCGATATTCTTAAGGGCCCAAGCATAGAAATATTATTAGTTAACAGTTTTCTACTGAGTTATGAAGTGTTTATTTAATATATTAAGTAATGAAATTATTTGTGTAAATGCACCTAATTGTAATTACCATTAAATATTTCGTAATTCGTATCAAGATAGTCCTGAATTTTGAATTGAAATACCTAAAGTTATATCTATACAAAAACAAGAAGTTATTTGTCCTACTTTGAAAGTACAATTTTCCCTTGAATGTCAATAACAAAGAATGGACGCGTTTACGTTTTACGCGCATACATGAACATGACACCTGGCGAAATAAAGCCTTTCATGTGGGCAGCGTTCATACGGGGTGTTTATTGTCATCGGAGGGCCGCACACATATTTGGCGAGGTGGGTTCGGTAGCTAATAAAGTACAGTGCTAGGATTCCCGGACGGTGACAGCGGAGCCGGCTTGCCGCTTGCCGCTCGCCGGATCACGATCGGCGTCAGGACGCGCCCCGGGATATAAATTCGGTATCTTTCACCTGGAACGCTTCAACGACCGGCGACGCCACGCGCCAGTTATGAAAATTCCAACACTGGAATTCCGACTCACACTAGAGATTTTTGCTGAGCTTTGCGGTTGTCGTCGCCCGAATTTTTTAAAGAACGGAGTCTGTTACGTTTATTTCAGTCTGCGTTTTATGGAGGCGGGAATGTGCTCCGCTTTGGTTTATTTGCGGGCCGCCTTCTCATGAAATTGCGCTGTTTCATTGCTTACGAGCCATTTTGAGGTTCTCGTTAGAGTTACATTTTTTATCGTCACGTATTATTTTTGCAAATTGTCTATCGCGGCGATGGGTCCCGTTTTTGTATATTTGAGGCGTTATAAACCTCATCCAAATATATATTATTTCACTGTCGTGTTTAATGTTGCCGTGTTGACAATAAAACAATGTTGTCTGGCCTACCAGACAACAACGCTTATGTTATCAATCGATTACCTTTCGACATACAATTAAACGTAAATCCTGAATGGATATCGAATAACAAGTGACGCGGCAAAATAGGGTTTCTGAAAGAAACCGAACATAAATTGCCAAAACCCATCAACCATTAACAATTACAAAAGAAAGGTAAGGAATGAAATGTTTTATTCATTCCGTTAACGAGAAAATTACCGAGAGGGCGTCGGCGCGCCGGATCTGATTGCAAGGACTCCACGAACCTTTGCCTTCGGGGAGAAGTGTGCCCAATGAGCACTCCAGATACCCGTAGGTACCAATTAAGGATAGCATGTTACACGAGTACTTTATCGTATAATGCTATGAATTTGAAAATGATAACACCAATAATTGTGACCAAGCGATTCGAAGACGCCGAATTTAGCAAAGAGCTTGATAGCAGTAGCATCAAAATTGTTAGCAGCAAATGGCGAGCACGCGGTGAACATCCACGCTTTACAATGTAATCACTGGTTTATGGAACGAGTCAGTATGAGGACATCAGTGAGCAACAGATCATTACATTCACTGGATCTTAGATTATTACTAATGAAGAAGATATTTATTTATTTATTTATTTATTTATTTAGAATAAGCACACCAACAGTACAATCACTTACAAATTAAAATAAACTAACATCTAAACTTGGCATTTCAGTAACCATACAAATAACAGGTATGCATGACATTGAGATAATGAATATTAGAGACAAGAAGAGAAAACAAAAAGTGTGTCAAATAGAACTAAATCCAGAATACAACAAAAACAAAATAACTTGAGCTATAAAGACGTACATAGATCGCACTGTTTATAAAGAGAACGTCTGTATGAAGCGAGACTCATAGAGAAAACATCGATAGGGTAATCCGTCAAATTGGACCTTTCATTATATAGCCTTGCCATACGTATATCTGAATGAATATACTGATTATCTTTTGATTTCTAAACTTAAGTAATCGAATAACTTCATGTATATGTTTTGTATGCTCATATAAACTCGGTGCCTACTGTACTTACTATACAATACAATAGTTTTTCATTTAAAACTGTTTACATAAAATTCTATTAAAACTGTTTAAATAAAATGTGTGTACATACCATTATATATCCATAAAATAATAGTACACTAAGCTTAATACTATTTTAAATCGTATTATGTATAGTAAATGCATTCTCCAAGCAATAATTGTCTCTAGAACGTATCTTTTGACCCAGGGGAGGTATCATTACGTCCTATTACGCAGGAATCCAAATTAAAGGTCCCTGCAAGTCAGACGTAGTCACCGCTCCGCTACATTGCTGAAGAATTTAATTAAATACTAATAACAAGCCAATCTCTGCGAGGAACAACTGATGTTATTATTACAGTTATTCCATGATTCTGTAGCGATTTTAATTTCATTAACAGAATCATAGCGCGAGCTCAAGGGTTACAGTATTTTATCCAACGAGTATGCTAAATGAAAATAAATTGCCAATATTATTTCAACTTAATTACTTCGTATCTTCTCTTCTTTCGCTTGTATTATACACCACTAAAATATAACATAAAATGATATTGCATTCCCTAGTAAGGTTCAAAACAAAGTTGGTCGCGATTACATCACGACTTCGCAAAATCTGAATCCACCCCAACAACGGGGGCTAATTACGTTAACTTCTTTCGGGTCCAGTACAAATTCCGAATGGGCTGTAAAGAGTGCGAATTTGCATCGAGAATATTTTTCGTCAACAATTAGGTTGTTGGGCTTTTGTCTGCGCTGGCCGGGGGTTGGTTTTAACGACGTTTTAAAAGATTCCAACTCGAGACCGGGGGCTTATCTTGAACGTGCTGCCTGTTTGTTACAAAAAACCCTTTATTAACTTTACGAGGCTTTTAACGAATAACAGAAATAAATATGAAGGTTTCATTTTACAACGCGGTGTTTTTATGATACCGGAAACTTTTTACAATCGTGTCGTTACCAATGCTCGAAGCCCGACCGGTAACTTATTGATATACATGTACATATTATTCACAAATCACTGAAATTGTATTGTATTATGCAGAAACTTACAAGATTAAACGTAATGTAAAATTCGTCTAGTAAATGCCGTACCGATAGCATGTCAGTTTAATATTTTCCAGGTATAATACCTGTTCATTGTGCTTCACCACAATTTCGGAACATGCATTGTGTGCCTGCCATCGCTGGCTGTTACTATCGGAAATGCAATCCGTATAGTAGGTATCGAAAAACAATACGTATGGACGTGCATACAATATTCCAGAAACGCCAAACCCGACCTTTTGAAAAACATTCATGCCACGTCGTAGGTATTTAATTTCTGTCGGCTGCAGTGAATCCGAAGCCCGGATATCGGGTTTATTATGAGATACAAAGCCTTTGCACGGTCGCTTTCTGTACCACTGTTTGATTGGTGGGACGGACGCCGCCGGCCCTCTGTGACGCACCTGAAACTACAAATACTATATAGGACGTATCATATTTACCATGTAGCTGTCCACTATTGGAAATGGATGACAGGAAAATCTAAAGGCTTATCAAAGTGATAGAAAATACGATTGGGTTTTCAAATAATATTTTTGGTAAAGGACAATGTTATGTTTGTATTTTGATGGAATAATTTTCACTGAAATATTTTCCTAAAAGAACACGACCAACGCCAGTGTCTACGGAATTGTATCACTAATCAAATCTCGAAACTATGTAATTCCAGGTTTAATTAGAAATACTGAACTATTCACATCTATAATATTTTACGTGAGACGTAACTCCGTGTCGGGATGTCAAATGAATGGCAGCATGTAGGGAATAGCTAGATAAAGGCCACAGACTAGTTACAGATCAGTTTCCAAATACCGCTTGGAAATGTATTACACTGAATCAGTTCCGTAAATGCGCAGTCCTGCCGTAATTTCGACTAAAGAGCACCTATTTCACGTTTTGAGAATATGCACGTAACCTGAACAACCAAATTTAATTACAATGACTCTTTTTTTGTGGTTGGTAAAATTAAAAAGTTTCTCCTTTTATACGTTTGCGCTGTGGCCGGGTGATAATTTATTTTTATACCGGCATTATTTTGTGAATACGTTGCTCTTATTTGAATTATAAACTAGCTTTTCCCGCCACTTTACTCGCGTGGATTCGCATTATATTAAGTTAACCGCAGATGCTTTCTGACTGCAGAAATACCGTATTACATTTTACTTGTCTATTTACTTAATACGTGTCGCGGGTTCGATTCCTGCACGGTACAAATATTTGTATGATCTACAGATAGTTGTTTCGGGTCTGGGTATTTGTGTATGTGAATATATGTGTTTGTAAATGTGTGATTGTGTGTGGGGCAACATTAAAAAAAAGAGTATAAAAAAATTTGTTATGAATTCATTTTCCGGGATCAAGACAAAGAAAAGTATTTTAATACAATACTTTGGCGAGCTCAAAACCACATTTATCTTATTGTTATCCCTCAAGGTTGCACACTATCTAACTCTTTGTTTATTTCGAGTGATAGAGGTATGAAGTCATAAAATATACCATTGAATAAATGACTGTGCATTTGACAAACGAGCATTCGCAGATATATCCGGCAATAAACGAGCAAAATGATCCTCCCCAATGTATTATATAATATAGGAATTCCGCGAGGGGCCGCGGAAACCCGGATGCTGGATTTGGCATACCTCACGCTGTTTGGTTCTGTTAAAGAAAATTGCCCCTATAACGGAATCTTCACCTGAAACAAGTATCTAATCTAATATTAAAAATAAAAAAGGAAGAAATGTCCTCATTTGTTCATAAAAAGGTAACAAGAGAAATTAGAAATAATCCTCGATAACATTCAGCTGGTCCTTTATGATATTCTCGACTTCGCAAATTAGATACTCGAATACGTTGCACAAATAGACGGCGGAGATTATAAAACAATACGGCAAGTGGGTTCCGTTTGCTATACGAGCGTGTACCGCCTCGAGTGTGGAGGCATTATAAGGAGACATTATTACTAACACAATTCTTCAGAATCACAACACAAGACAACGCGGGCCGCAACTCATACTTGTTTTTCTTAAATCTCTCCGTGAACAACTCTATTATGGGGAATCTTGTTAACATTTGAAATCATTTCTCTGCCCCGGGAATAATGAGTTCTGTGTTTTCATTTGAAACTCCGGTGACTTTTGTTTAATGGAATGATAATACAAATGCTGGCCTCTTTGTAGTGAGGGCCGAGAATATTGTTGTTTTTCCTCGGGCGGGTCACTTTAGTTCCAAGGGTAATTTCATTATTTTTCTAAAAAAATTGCTTTCACAAATGAAACTCTGGACTGTACAATCTTAATGTTGATTTATGCCCTTTGAAATCCACTTTTGTTTATGTAAAGTAATTTCGCCATTTTTTTTTGCTGTTTTCGGGTTACAGGAGATGTTCTTTTATGAAATTCTAGGTAACGATGGGAATGAGATACGAAGGAAAATATTAAAATCAAAATGAACTTATAAAAAACCCATATAATCTTAATGAAATAACTCTGTAGGTACTTACCAAAAGATATTTTAGCCAATTTAGTAACTCAAAAGTTTTTACTTTGTCTCACTTATTTAGTGAATTACGACTCTTAAACACGTAAATCTCTTAATGTTTGTATTTATAAAACTATGTAAAATATAATTTGACTTGTTACCCCCTGGGGTGTATTACCAGCAAGTTTTCGTCTCTTAACAGAATATTATGTAAACAAATTTAATTATAGCCTTGAATTAGCCACAATGGCCGGCTCCGTAGCTGAATGGAAAACTTTGGAAACCCCAACTTTGTCCAAGTAAAGTTCCCTCTGTGTGCACAGGAGCGAAAGTATTTTACAAAAAGTGGCTTGCTTATTTTCTGATAAGTGCCTGCTGTGCGGTGGGTATTTATGAATTGTTGACTTATCTTATTTGCATTAAAATATAATAATAATTCTATAGAACACAAGTTAAATGACTTGTGAATGATGACTTTTAGTAGTGTATCTTTATATCTTTAAGCAAGAAAAGCTTATGCATACTATTTTAAATTGGTTCAACAAATCCTATTCGTTTAAATTAATAAAACATGTCAAACATTATAGTTTATGGTGGTTTAAATACAAATACGGACGCACCCCTAAACTTGTACAATTTATCATAAACTATCTAATCAATTTAGAAAACGATTCGCCGTTTAATATCAAATCCACGTTTTCTCTAAGGTTAGGATTCGTGGACCAAAATTACGGCATTGTGCTAAATAAATTGTTATTAATGACCAAAACGTTCCGTACTTGGGAATAACAAAAGCCGCCCGTATTTTGTGGATAAATTTTGGATTCCTTGCATACGCTTACGACGTCGAGATTATGGATGGATATTTTTCATAGTCAATACAACAACAAGGTAATTAAAAGTTATAGTCTGTAATCAATGTAGAATTACTCAAGATATTATCGTAAAAATGGTTCGTTTAGAACTATACTGAAACTGATAAATTAAAGAAAATGATCAATCTTTGTTGTTACATAAATATACCAGCAACATGAATTATTGTCGCAATATCTTTAGTGAACATTTAACATTCAGCTCATGAAGGTACGATATGTACGTGTTACATTACCTACTGTAAATAAATTACAAGTTTTTAACAACTTCGTGAGTTTGAGGCATTTATGAGCGTGTACGCAGAAGAGCAACGGGATGCTCGTAATTATTTAGCGAGCTCACCACTAAACGTAGCCAGGTTATATTTCCTATGAACAGATAATCTGCTCTCAGCATTAAACTTGTAAAGTGCTCTGCTCCATATGTCCTCGGTAAAAGGGAGGGTTGCTCTCTATTCATACACTGTGATACTCTTTTACGGTTCAAGCAAAAACATGCCAAACGCTGGCGAAAGATAAACCTCGGGGCGGTGCGAACGTTGTTGAATTTTACGATTCCGCTAAGCCGCCTTAAAGTCGAGCCCTTCCTGAATATTTTGATTTATTTATAGGCGTGAAAGCGTAAAAGGGTGGTCCAAAAACAATATACCGCGCCGTTCAGCTGGCGTGGTACTTGGGACACTTAACATTATACGCCCTTATGAATAAACCTACATATTTACACCCTTTGTTCTGCGATACTCATTCCCGTATTTGAGACTTCGAAGGCATAACCGTAACTATGCTCACTTTACTGGGCGCGCAAATTTCTTCCAGTAATTATTAGTCTTAGTTAATTTCGCAGAAGCCCACACAAATTTGCGGCTGAAAAGTTTAATACTTAATTCATTAGTATGTGATATAATCGTGTGAGAAGACGCAGGCCGCATTAAACACTTGCCGCTCGCGAGTCGCGCTCCTAACACTTCATTGTGATGCTAATTTAGGGCAGCTCTATGAATATGGGGGCGGCACTCCCAACGCGCGCACTTTTTGCCTCACCGCGCTAAATTAATTTGAATAATACCGCCGATAGGCAACGAGCTCCGCCGAAATGTCTTTTATATGAGTTTCCGACGTGAAAACTCCGTTACCGCGCGAGCCAAATTTTTTTTTTTATCTCACGCTTAAGAATTACTTAAAGTGTGTGTTTGTGTATTTAATTATAACAGAAAAGGAAAATCGGATTTTCAGCCAGTTATCTTATTCCGCAACTTGGTATTTACTTTGGGTTATGGACTAACGTATACTTAATTTACGAGTACTTGAGTACCTCGTTCTACTGTCGAATAAATCCATTTAATCAAAAGATCCACTGCAGCGTTTTTCTTTCCATCTCTTTGAGAGTAAGCAAAACGAATGTTCCATTAGACAATGGAATACACTCTCGCTCGCATGGAGCCCGATAAAATAAATTTCACTTAGCTGTTAATCACGTCCCTAAAGCGTGTGTGTGTCCATGTACTCGTGCAGGTAATGGCGTGAGCACTAAGACAAAATTGGCTTAAGTAATCTGTCGGTGGGAGTAGATCTGCGGCGGCTGTGAGCGGCGGCGGCGGCGGCAGTCCCGGGTGGCAGCGGGCGCCCAATTCCAATGTGGAATGCACTTGAGTCACACGTACGTGTTCGTCATAGAAATTACTCAAGCAATTTTTAAGTGAGCCTTTCCCGCTGCAACACTCACGGGTATTCAAGCCTCAAGCCCGTCCCTATATGCTGGAGCACTTAAAGGAGGTAAAGCCACTCTTAAACAAATGAAAGAGCTTTCGTTCGTCGTTTTTGCCTCACGGCAATCCGCTTTACTAAAAGGCGGTGAAAATTTAATGCACGCCGAATAAAAAGTATCTATAAGTACCTATCAGATTGGGCGTTTGTTTACGCTGTGGGATGGTTTGTGTGGGCGATACCTACGTTGAATACTATCTTTAGGAGAAAACCTTTTTTGGATTTGTTAAAATAAGTTTCCAATGTGGCACTTTTATAAAAAAAACAATTTCAAGTCGCGAACATTTGGATAAACCTCAAAATATAAGTATGCGATAAATTAGACGTTACTGTGAACTTAATACCGAATTTTAAGAATTCTTAATTATTGTGACTATAGAGAATGTTTGTTTTGAAAACCGCGATCCTTTGCACTTTAATTAATTTAATTTGTTTAATACGACTCGTTTAATCTAGGCGTTAAATTCCCTCTGTCATCGGACCCCATAACTAGCGTGGCTATGTTGTTCGAATCTTACATAGAAAGCCTAAAATTATGTCAATATAAGGTTGATTATTGTGCGTGATTAGACGCAGAATGAACATCGTGCGGCGTCGCAACGTTTTGTATGGATGGGCTTTTTGGCCTACTCACAATACGCCCCCGACTCGGTAATGTAGACAATGGTAATTTGATAAATGAGTTGAGTTTTTTACGTGAAAAGACTAACGTTCTCCGTTCAAAACTGAGCTTGTTTTGACAAAACCTCTGCGGTTCCCACAACGATCCTTACGCAATGGAGCCCCAAATTACAAAATAATAAAATAAAAAGGAAAACTCTCGAATGGAAGATAATAGCAGTGATAATGGACTTCATATTGAGCATGTTTAGTGAGAAATTTCATTGGGGTATCATAATTACAATTATTTTAAACCAGCAATCTCATTTAATTTCACGCTATAAGAAAATATTTAGCCTTGCGGTTCGTTCTTGTCCAGTATAATTTTTATCAAGCTGTGATCTAGAATTATTTGTTTAACTTAACGACAGGCTTACTAAGAAAAAAATAATTTTACTGCTGTAGGCTAAGCTTGTGCATTTTAGTTTACTTACTGTGAATTATTTGTCAACAGACAAAATAATGCAGTATCCAAAACAGGTCACATGAGCATCGGATGTACAGTAATATAACTACTGAAATATGTAGTTCTACTCCTGATCTACGGACCCGTTTCACAGTCGTAGCTCGTAGCACGTCGCGTAGAGCTAAGTCTACGAGCGATCGACATGACATGGCTTAAGATTTTATCGCGATAATTTAACATGGTATTACTACTTACTTATCAGCAGATAATATATTAAATATACAAAAGTAGAGTAACTTTTTTTAGTACTAAGTTCTGAAAGGGATTGAATGAAATCTGGCAAAATTATTTTTGTGGTATTTTGTATAGGTAGGGTAGCATAACTGTTATAGTATAGTCAGTTGTAATCAAAATAAAACATTTAATTGCTAATTAATTCTAAAGATATTCATCCACTATTTACATAAATCACTTTTTTACCACGATAACAGTAACGAATTTAATCTTAATGTGTATTGGAGCATCGTATCCACTTTCTTAAGTTGCTCAAGCCAACCTTTACTCTGTAACGTTGCGGCGCAACAATATCACTAAAACTCCCACAATATTATTTTCCGTTACTCAGATGCGGCAAAAGCGTTTAATATTTAAAATAATCACAATATTGTCGGAAACGGTGTCGACAGCTAATGTTCGGTGGCAAACCGCTAAACGGCCGGGCCGCACTTTACCTATATATACCGGTATACTGCGACAACCACGACGTATGTTTGCCGCAAACTGTTTGCTCGCATACCCGTTGCTACCTATTATTTGTACACAGAATTAGACGTATCATTTTACTCAAATAAAGGTATTATTGTCTTATTGGTTCTTTGGAATGAAACGTTGACATTTGACTGGGGATTCTTCCGGCTTTGTTTAATCAATCGTATTGTTTTCTCCTTATTATAAATGTTTTACCATTTGAGCTTGCGTATTTCCAAGTAAATTTCTCTCGGTGAATTTATTTTTGCTTTAGTGTGTAATACTATAATAAATGTCTGTGTTTGGTAATTTAGGTATTGAATTTTCTTAAATTTAAAATAAGTTTAGTGTTATATTGTACGTAAAAATACGCTAGTATAGCTCAACAACTTTGAATATCGTAAAAATATTTAGCTTATATTCGATGCCTTGTATAACTTGCGCAAGTTTGCAACCATCACTACGTTTTTTTTTTAAATACAATTGTCCATTTATCCTCTCCAAAACTATTATAACTAACTAGGTCTATAAATAGAACATTATTTAACGAAGTATCTACAATTTAAATTATAAAACAAAAATCAGACTCTCGAAGTCTTAATTTTGATTATGTCGAGGACACGTAATTATTGAAATTGGTATCGTTTTAAGAGCTTCTCGAATTTCGGAGGAATGTTCGGCTCGATAAGGGCGTCATTAAAACATTCTCCAATCCCGGAATTTGTTAGTAAGTACATACATTTACTTGGTATACAGTGTCGGAAACTTTATGTCATAACTAGCTCTTCGACCAGAGTTTGCTTTGATAGGATAAATTTAAATTTGTAAATATTCTTTAAATTTTTTCCGGTCCTCTTTCAAAAGAAATTATAATTTAAACCTAAGCATTAAAGAGCAGCAGCTTTTACTGCTTGTATAGGTGCTTAACATCCACTGAAATCAACAATTCAACTACTAAATTTAGAGATTATAGTATTAGTAAACTAGGATTTAGTTTTAGCGACGATGAAAACACATTCAGTGGAGGAGGTAGAAATAAGTATGTAAAGTTAGGCATACAGGTGTTACTTTAAGTACGTGCCATATCGTTGAATAACAGTGACGTCATGAATACGGCGAATTTAACGAGATGACATTAGGAATATGTTGTGCATTGCGGAAATGCGAGCTGAGTATTATGAGCTCGCTTAAATCTCAGTCAGTCATATTAATTATTAGTTCTGCTTTGTGCAGCCGGGACAAATTGACGCTTGTTCCCCTAGCACACTCATATAATTAAATACACAAGTATTTAATCAAGGTACTGTAACACTGTAAACTCGCGTACGTAATCCTTTAGGTATGTTATTACGTTGCCAGGGTAACTGGAAGTAACCCGATGGCAACCCGACGCAACCCGACGTCAGTTGGCTTAACTGTGTCACCTACACAGCAAGAAAGCTGGGTTTAGTTGGTTGAGCCGATCTTAACCCGCAGCCGCCGCGGGCCGCGTAGGACCTGTCCTAATAACGGGTACAATAGTGGCCCTGAGCAAACAACGCTCGCTTATTGCTACTCGGCACTCCGCAATAACAGCGGTAAAAACAATAGCACGGCCAGGCTCCTTGTGATTGCGGTGGCCACATTGTTCCCATTACGCGGAGCAGCTTGTGTCAAGTTGCAGTTTAGGGTTCAATGGAATGTAAAGTATAAGTTATAATGTCGAATCTTTGTTTACAGGTAAGCTGCCCTGTTATTGGTATCGCTGATTATACATTCGTGAGTCTTAATGTAATTATATCCAACTGTAGTGAAATTTCATTCATCTTTATTTTTACTATTTCATGAAATTATAAAGCACGTGTAGACATTATTTATGTTAGATATTCTTGTAAAAATGTATCATCATTAAAAGCGTGTCATTTTAGTTATTATCAATTTTCGAAGAATCGTTTGTCCCCGAATGACCGGGCAGGGATTATCTGGAAATCAATTCGTAACGTGGTGTCATTTGTCGCATTCGCTACCGAACACTCGACAGTCGGTTTCAATTCGCTAATATCCACCTTTGATCCGGCTTTTCCCAGATTATATCGTCGTACGATAGCGTTTGTCCAATCATGTTAAAAACGACTTCGACGGATTCGGACTGCAATCAAAGTTAACGATGCTATTAACGATCAGATTATAATACAGTTTCAAATAACACGTGATTAGCCACCTATGAAGGTATATGATTAATTTAAAACAACTTATACCAAAAAGATTATTATGGAACCGCACGGCTTAGTCCTAATAACCGTAATAAACATCAACGGTAACGAGCAATAGGCAGCGATTCGTGCTGATGTTACACTGTTTTTATACACGACCGGTACATGGGAAAGCTTTCTAATTGCCGGAACAATGCTGAGCCGGTTATTTGCCGGCGGCATTGTTTTTGTCCGCGCCGGTTCATTTTACCCCACCTTCCCCCGGGTGGGAGATTAATGGAATTTGAATACGCATAGCCTTTGTGTTCGGCTTTACGCGTAATTTAAGCGTATACCAGCCCGGTGAGTCGGCGTTTTGCTGCCAATCTTACGGTTAGACTCGCAGGTGCGCGACTTCTCTTATAACTGTTATGTAAAATGACGCGTCGCCCCTACTAACCCGCCCTTGCTTCGGCGGGCTGCCTTTTCGCGAAGTCACTGTTGAGACTTACAGACGGGAAAAAATATTATTTTATTTGGCTCATATCATTTCACTAGCTCACTAAGATCGTTGACATGACCTGATTTGATTTCCAATCATATCTTCTTTTAAAAGTTTGCTTTTAATTACTATTTTAATGTAGGTTAATACATTTTTGATAACATCCCCTGCCAGTTCAATAAAAACTGTCATTATTTCGGTGGTCCCCTCTGTTGCCGTTCAATAAGCGTTGTGTGCTCAAAGCACTATCAATCATCCCCTGCGCCTAGATACGTCGAGAAATAAAATGTATTTGTTCTATTAGGGTGCTTACGTATTGATTTTGTATGAAATGAACATCAGTGTAGAGCAAATACACTTCTGTTTTGTTTTATGCTATTATTATCCTAATAATTACGTGAGCCGCTAATATAACTATAATATATGAGCCGGTTTAACGGAATCGTCATAAATGTAGACATGTGAAGCTTTAGAAACTGCATATCAATCAGCTGAAGGCCTGTTGTAAGGAGAATCCTGCAAATCCATTAACATAATTGAGCGGCTTGTATCCGGGACACTTCACGGTCCGGATCGTGGACGTCTTTGATGGCGCATCGCCGTAATGAGGAGCCGAAGCCGGCTTCATCCGCCCTAATGCATATTAACAATAAAGACGACGAATTGAGACGCTACATTTTGACAACAGACTACTGGGCTTTTTCTGGTCTATTAATTCTGCCGCGAGCACGAATTTCGGTATTTCATACTTTGTGATTCCAAATGGGTTCCATTACCTATCCTAATTCACCTCACATTCCCTGCGCTCCTTTGTGCATTACAAATGTAATGTTAAATAATGTCAAATTAACAAGTAGATTGGTGATTGATTTCGAATCGCTATTATTTAAAGGGCTCACATTTACCCAATCACCAAATGAAAGCCATTACATTATTTACTTTTACACTCAGAATTGACGAGCCACGCGTTCACAAACAAACCGCGCAAAAACAAAGTGCCTGCAAAAATAGCGTTTACCACACAACGGCGCTTTATGAAATTTTCGAAATCCCCATTTAATTGGGCGCCTGTGTCGCCACAAATTAATTAAAAGCGCTGTGGGATTTTATTAACTTATTGCAATTATATTTAAACGGTACGATTACAGGGGCGAGGCGCGGCGCGGCGCGGGTCGTGGCATCGCCGCCTAATGTCATTGCGAGGGCGCTTACACGCCGCCTCGGAATTTGATCAAACTCCTCGTAATCGGGGACAAATAAATCTCACCATTAAAATTAACGGCGACCTCGGAGGCCCGCTTCCGACCTCTTCACTAGATTTATAATCACCTTTTAGAATATCGCCACAGTGATGTTAAGCCGTTGAATAGTTATTAGTAAAATTATGCTTAATGGACGTAAGATAATGCCATGTAATCCGAATAATAAAATTATTATGGGTAGCTTTGTAACAAGAATAATTACTGCTTGGATACCTGTACGCATTGATGACAGGAAAGCATTAATTTCATAAGGACGACTACTAAACGACTAGGCTATTTAAATACTTGAAACCAGCAAAATATTCCTGGAACTTACCAATTTCTTTGGAAAGTAATTAAATGAGGACTGAAAGCAATTTACGTCAACCAGCATCTCTAGTCGCAGTGAGACGTTACGATTGATTTGGCATAATGAATCAAAAATATTCTTTAGGCTTACTGCATCTGACACATTTTAGGTAACAGATTGGTGTAGGTGAGGGTCCGCCGACCGCCGCAGACCACCGCATTGACAAACGACTCGGACCACTTCATTAATTGCGGGCCAGTCGGCCGCGCGACCGCCTCTAAATAATTCACATACGACTGCCCTCACACGCCGCAATCTACAGCGGACATGGCGAAAATTACGAGCTCGTTCCCTTGACGATTTTAATTTATTCGCCCTTATTAATTTGGATTTTTTAATACTCGAACACCAGCACCCGTGACGATGGGGTGGGTGCTCAGCCTTTATCTGAATTTTATAGACATTGATTAATTTTGAGCTTACTTTTTGCCACGTATGATCTCTGCGGCTTCCCTTTTATCGGATCATTCACGTTTTATTTCTAAATTAGTTAAATCATCATTTTTATTTCAAAGCATATCCATACTTGACAAAGATACCATTTTAATTAAAGCAATTGAATTTAATAAATAGAAATCTGTTTCTGTCAAGTTTGATACACTCCTTTGAAAACTTTACTTAAATACCTACAAACCAAATTTACATCAGAAGTATAAAATTAAAGTATCAATAAACGATTTCGAATTGTGAAATTCACAAGCGGCTTGAATGTAATTTTTAGTTGAAATCGTTCTCGTTGCGGTTAGCCCGATGATACAGTTGCGTTTAAGGTAATCCATTACCGAGTCGCCATCAGCGCACGCATGCGGTCGTCGTTAAATACACGCATGACAACAGCTACTCGTTTAAAACTATATCATGTCGCACATGCTACGTTACCAATACAGTTATCATTTCCTCTTTAGTAAATCCAAGTTTATGTTAATCAGAATCTGATCTAGAAAGGTCACTCTGCTTACTTAGCTCGTCCTATAAAACTATAATGAAAAGGTTCGATGAATACGTAATATCTTAATCTGAGGCGTCGAATATCGATTGTGCAATAACAAGAGGTTGGATGAGCAAAAAGCAGCTGCGGACCCACTCGTAATACTCGTAACTAGAGCCGTTACGCAATTCGGCAACGGCCTAATTGATTCCTCGCCCATTCGGCCAGACGGGGCGGCGCATTATCGAGCACAGGTGCCCCTACTCTCCTGTTATTTGCCTCCTCGCGACAGACGCCGACAATATCGGCCCACCTCTGACTCAAGATCCTCGACACCCGTTTCACCTTTAATTGTATATCGGAAATTCTTTTCGTGACGTGACCCGATTAGTAATAAAGTTCTGAACACGACGCTCCTAAACGGAAATGGCTTAATTTTCACCGAGTTGAGATCTCTGCATCGGCACTCGTCCATCGCGGCGCTTAGCCTCCCCCCTATTACAGAAGTGTGTAAATCGAGCGAGTGTTCGGCAAGGTGAAATATGGAGAATCGCTGGCCGATTTGTATGCGCACTGAGTTCTCTCTAAGTAATTTATCTGAACGTATTTTTGGTCGCAACCGAAGGGGTGCGAGTCGCTCGCTCACTCCTTCCTTCCAATCGCAATATGTCTCCACTCATTCAATTACATTAAAAGCTTAATTAGGAATATTAGCGAAGACTCCTCGTTTACTTCCATACTCTTTGGTAGTTGGTTTCTGTGAATTTTCTCGAGTTTGTTGAAGGTTTCTCCGGTGCGGACCGAAGTTGTGAGATGCTTAGATGAAATGCGGCTCGCAATTAGAGTAATGGACGGTAACCTTTTCGAGTGAAATTAACGCCATTCGTCTATAGCAAATGTAAAGGCACACTTGGCACAATTAAGTTGTGGAGTGGAGAGAAATTGCAACAAGTGCAACGGGCCTCGTCGCGTCCACGCTCCATTTAACCCACTCAGTTTGCGGGCCGTTCCGAAACCTCCGCCAACTCACCTTCGCATAAACACCTAGTACATATTACGTATTGTACAGTTCATCGCCCCTTTTGCTTTGATACAACATTTTGTTAGAACACTTTGTTACAGCTCTATACACTACAACATCAGAGGCGGTACTAGTGTAGTGTGCTATCGAGTTGTCGAGTTGCCGTCAACTTGAGTCTCATTCTGTTAATTGAAAACTTGTCCCGACGCCTCCAACCGCTTCTCTATTGTTTACCTCAGCTTTTCGATTTTTTCCACGAATCTCCTCTTTTCATAAGTATCTCTTTTAACGAGTCGTCTCCGTCCTTCGTTTATATCGGGCTTCTTTTGGACTCCTTACAATGAAGCGGGGATGCACAATTGGTTTTTCCCGTTTTTTCCTTTTTCTCAAAGTATTTTCTTTAGGGACGTTGTCGTTTGAAGGTGCCTTGGCTTTTAATGTCAATACTTACATAACATACTCGTATTTAACTTGAGCGCTGAGTTATTTACTCTCCAGAGATTATTCGTTTTCTCTCTTTATTTATGTTATAATATGACATACGTCCGAAAAGTGGAATGATAAACGTGTCGCGACATATTTGTACAAAATAAGAAAAATATTAGTGGCGCAATATTTTTGCTACAGTAACCAAACATAAGTGAGCCCAAACGCAATAAAACTAAGTACTTGATTCAGCATATAACTCGTTTCCTTGTCTGACGCTCCATCACTTTCTCATTGCTCCTTATACGGGCACGTATGAATTCTCTCTTCCCTAGCATGCGCACAAAATAAATTAAACTCTTTATTCTAGGGTACAAAGTTTGTATTCCCATGTGTAAATAAGATACTTGTTGCTGCCCCTAAAACGGCCGTACACCGGATCAAGCTGTCTTGCCGAACTACCGTTCTTCCTTCCCCATTTCGGGGAAAAACAAGAGAAAAGTGTTTTTGGGGCGACAATATCGCTATCTGTTCGCGGGCACATAATTTGTCGTACGAGACTTGGACACCCTCGATTTGCCTCGATGTTGCGCTTTGAAGTGACTTTGTCTCCAAGTAATATGTGCTTACGAAGTTTATTAGTATTAGTCGGTTTTCTGGAAAATCTGCTTTTATTTTGTATATTATACATATATTATGTCTTACACACTAAACACTTAAACTGTCTCTGTATTTTACACAATAAAAAACGATGTCTCCATTTCCACTGAAAGCCATATGGCTGAATATACTGTAATAGCGTAATGATAATAATATTATCTATACTTTTAATAGCATACCATTTGTAGCCTAAATTAAGCCAGATATATTTTCCTTAGCAGCCGCATAAAAAATGATATAACCTTTTTTATTTCACTTCCCGAGGTGACGTTATGGCTCATAAAAACTTCATATCTATTAACTTGCATGAATCTTGCCTCACACTTAGCTTGCCACAACACCGCGATATCTGTCTGAATACTTGAATATTTCATGATAAATTATGTGGCAGTATAGTTTGATAGTTCATCGTCTCACAATATTGTGGATTTAGATTTTATGGGAGAAAATAAAATGTCGGTGAAAATATAACATGTTTTTCTTAAATATACTTCGTCTGTTTCTTCTGTGTTACCTCAGGCCATGTCTATATATTTTGTCGTTATTTGCCATCTGCGGGATGAAATGAGTCAAACCCAAACCTAAAAATAAACTCGTACTGTGAGACAAATTACGGATATTCATCAACATTATTTTAAGCTAAGCTGAACATTTTTAATAACGTTCATATAAGTTAACATAACATAACAGTACTGTGAAAATCGCTGCTTTTCCTGCCTGTTTCACATCAAACAAGCGGTTCCCGGGTAACGCAATAATGCCTCCCGCACACCGTCGAAATTTACCTTATTAATTTCGTTAGCGCAAAATATTCACACCAGTGTCTACTGATCCTTAAAATTATTTACGTTCAATATCATACGTTGAGGTAAGTATGCGTAAGTAGGTTATAACAATAGCTGTAGCTCCTTTGTCGATAAAACAATGTATAAATATAAAATCATATAAACGTAAAAGTTAGAGATATACCTTTAATTGTTGTTGGGTTAAAACTTGGACTTCGTGATTCCGTAAGTCATCGTGACTACTGGACAAATTGATATTTATTTTACATATATATAAGTAAAATCGTCGTCCATGTTCGAACGTCTCATCTGTCAGTAAAAATATCTTTAGTAACAATTTATTCAAACAAATAAAACCCACTCATACAATATTATGGTCGCTAGTACTTCTTAGTAAAGTACCGTTGATTTCTAAGCAAACCGCAACAAAATAGGTTCTCCAGCACTGGGCTATAAATATCCAGCGGTACTTGTTCGCAAGTGCGGTCTGGTACACCCACTTATTGGAGATCCCGTTTTAACCCGACTCGTCTTATCGCGACGTGTTATCTTAATTTGCAGTTACTTAACGGAATCCCGGTAAAGGATTACCTAAGTAGTGTCTTAGTTCACGAGTTCCGAGAAATTAGTAGTGTTAATTAATCGGGGGATATCTTTGCGCCATAACTTAGTTGGTACTAAGGATTAAGAATATTACCTGTGAGGTAATTAACTTGCGTTTATGTTACTATACTAACGATCATCAGCCTGATAAACAAGGGTACGGAAGGTAATATGGCATCAGGACCTTTCAATGAGTGTATGAAAAAGATCTTGGTTTTTTGGTAGGGACAATTAATAATGTATATATAATAACCAATAAAATTAATATCATCAGTTTCTGGAACTATTAGAGTATCATAGTTTAATTATATTCAAACACTGACAGTGTGAAAGATGTACGCTTGCTCTCTATATTCCTCACAATGGCAATTAGGGAGCATTGGTGACAAAAACATGAGAAAATGTTGTCAGTTTCAATGACTATGTTATTAGATATTATCTATTATTGAATTCAGTTTCATTTCACTTACAACTAAATACATAATGGGAGGGTAGAAGAGTCGCATACTACACATGATATTAAGGTATGTTATCATCAGACTGATTATCTTTAGTAGATTAGGGTAACTACCAATCCAACAAGATTCACAAATTATAATTTATGAACATGGAGAGTTAAAAATAAAATAAACAATTTCACTTTCATACATTACATTACACGGGGTGTAAAATGCGAAAGTGAAAAGGTTATTTATTTGTATATTCGTATATTATTTTTATAATAGGTACATACAAGTGTGCAAAATCATGATAGCTAGCTAGAAGTATTAAAAGCAAATCTAGATCTAAAGCTAGACACTAAATAAAGTCTGAGTACTATGTGGATTAACCCCAAAAATTCTACCGCGCTAGATGTAAAAAGGTTTGATATAGTACGAGCTTAACCCGTGGTGTCGAGAGCAAGCGCGTTTATCCACGCAATCTAGCTTCCGTGACGTCAAGCTCTTTTTGTCTGCCACACAATCTGATCGAGCAACTTCGTCCCACTGAGTTATGGCCCAGAACTTACCATTTCACCCGACCACGTCGGAGACAACTTTAAGGTCTACGTGTCTTTATCGGTCAATTTGTTCTTACAAAAACTTGCCAATAAACTTTGTCCAAACTGACTCCATATTCATATTATTTCAATCACACCAAATTTTAACACTAGGTCTCGTTGTTATGATGAAATTTTAGTTCGTATATCGTTTAAAAGAGCGGTGTTCGTCCCTGATCCTCGGTAAATTACGTCAAAACTAAGGGTTATGACAAAGAAAACACAAAAACTTTTCCAATTACATATTCAACGACTCCGCTCAGAAGAAATTCACCACTCCTTGAACAAACGCCTCTATGAAAAGAAATCACCGAATAGGTGAGCGCGGGGGTAAACTCACGAGTAAACATTTGCGTATGTAAACTGGAATTATTCACGAAAAAACTTTTAATGGCGTCCCCGGAGTTCCCGTCAAACATTTATCAACAAAAGAACGAACGTCCCGCAGGCGATGGAACTTGAAATGTATGGAAATTACCCAGTCACGAGCGGGAGAACAATTCACTAACGTCGGCATAGGCAAATGTTTTTGTTGCAGCTTGTTTCGTTGTGTAACTTGTTCAGATTTGAAGTTACAACTACAAAACGCAGTTAGACTCTTATGACGCACATACATTCGGTGTAAAAATAAAACAAGCCAGTCTATATGGCTTTAAAAATGAAACATTCTGCGGATACAGATTCAAATCCGCGAGTGATTCGTCAGATGTTCGCCGTCGAGCGCGCGTAGCCCCTCGTTGGGCGCCAAATAACTCGGAACGGAATAATGAACCGCTTCAGATTCTTCTACAAACAATCCCTGTCATTGCTCGACTGCAGAGAGAAGATTAAAATTTCATAAATTTTACTACTAATGCTGAGATATTTAAATTTCATTTTTTATAGTTTTTTGAAGTATTTTGACCGGCCAAAAATAAGGAAATTCAATTCCGTAAGCTATATTTTTATTATTTTTTATCATATACATATAGGTGTCTAAGAAAGAGTTTTGATTTGACAGATGAGGGCGTATAAAATAAAATAACATTAGTAGTTTCATATGCACTTTTTTATTATCACCCTAATTTAGCAAATTAGCTAAAGAGGTCGGATAAAAATAAAGTAAATTTTGAACGGACACCGTTTCATTTGCATTTCAATCAGAACGATATAGCCGGTGGAAAAGAAAATCCGCTCCGTCGCCTCACTTAAAGCTTTTGAAATATTCCTATAACTTCTGATTCTACGAGAAAAAAAGCCTATTTGAATTGGAAAGATCAAAGCGTAAAAATTTATCGGTACAAAAAAAGCGCGGCAGGAACGTCCAAAAAGACGGCAGGCACTTATTATTTCAACAGAGCGAGTGTCTCGTCTCCTCTCTCATTCTATTTGTCTTTTCGATTGTTCCGGTGCATAGACTCCTCCATTACTCGGCACTGAAAGGAAAGTTTTGTATTCAATTTGGTATTATAATTCCCATTTGAAGTCGCCACGCACCATCGCGCCGACATCGGCTATGTAAATGGGCGTTTCCGGGACTTAGTCGCATTTTCGCCAAAAAATGTGAATAATTTTATGTTCAATTTTTTCTTGCTTATATCTGTGATTATGGCGTTGTAATACTATCTATTATAACCACACCAACGTGATTATATTATTAGTACCATATTTTAATGCACATCAAACATCATAATATCTTTACGAAACATTTTCCACCCCACCTCAGTTCAATCGATATGTAAGAGTAACGTTAAGGTTGAGCATTTATTTATATAACCACTTGCAACTGCTAGTAAATTCTTCAGTTGTGTAAATATTTCCGTGTGCTTACATACCTGACGTGAATTTTTATTCAGCTTCGCGCGCTCAGCCCCGTCGGGAGACAAGGAAACATTTCAGAGTTTCTCTTCAATTTAAAATGGAAACTTATCCCTCGGCTACCATAAAGTCTGTATTTACCATAGAAATCCAGCTAGCTCGCTGTGTTCGATCCTAACCGGTGTCCACACTGAATCCACCTGGATTTAGAGCGAGCACATCGGCTGAACCGGGCCTCCGATGGAAGGCTTGCATCTTCGTACAACGCGACAGGTTTTATTTTACGATATGTTTTCCGCGACCGTTTCGCAGATACTAAAATAATAAGAGTTTTACGTCGCCGCGTATTATGTAGCTTTTATGGCCCCCCCGAGCTCGGCTGAAGCGTTGTTACAGTGGCTTACGAGGGCTCTTGTGACGAAATAATTAACCCAGTGTTGCTCGTATTAGACTCCGCTTCCACCTAACATTCACTACTTATACGTTTAACATTTTATTGTGCTCTTTATACGAAATTTCCTCAGATTAGCGATGTTTTCTTTGTGCGACTTAATAAAAAATAACGATTCCCCGCTCTTTAGCTGAAGGCTATAACTCAATAAGCAGGATAATGAGGTTGTATCTTTATGTTCGCCAAAGAGTACCAGATCGTTTTTAATTAGCGAAGACAGCTGTGGCTGATATTGAATGGGATCCCTCACTCGAAATTTCCTATTATGTTATGAAATTGAAATAGCAGTAGCTTGTATTATGTTATTTCAACGTAATAATTACCCGGCATAATGTTATCTGTTTTAGGGTAGCTGATAACGACATTAACAGGGAACAATGTGTAATGAGGCACAATTATCAAAACTATGAACGGTCATGTTTACTGGTACACAATCACGATCGAGATATAGCAGCGGGCTGGACGTCTATATTCCAGCCAGAGACAAGGGACCGATAACAGATTACCCGCAAACACGTTTTAAATTCATTTCCCGACCCGAGCGCCGCCGATCGCTCCCCGATAAAATGTGGGGACGACCCAGGAAACGGGGACATATTTACTTTGTCTCCCCGCGGCTGGCTCCACCGCGGCCACTTCCCCGGTCAGGTAACGTTCCGAAGTGGCAAAATATTTGTCCTGGCTCGTTACCCGGCTGTTCCGATTTAAGAACATTAGCTACTCACAAATCTGGACTCACTTTTAAACTGGAATCACGAATGTTTTTTTCTTAATTTTATTCAGCTCGTGTACAAACGAAGTTTTGTAACAGAAAAACTTTTAAGCAAACCTATTATGCTAGCGATACTACCTACCTATTATGCTTTTCTTTAAACCAACTCGCATATAGTACGACTTAAAAGATATTATATGAAAGCGTCTTTCTACCATTTACTTTGAATTATCTTATATCTTAGAAATGCATTTTCATTTTAATAATTAAAGTAAAGCAAGCTCTAAACTTTCTTAGCTTGAAACATTTTTGACGGCAACTAATTTCCTTAATCTCTTAGACATTGCGGTGTGTTGTTGATAAGCGTTCAAAACTCGTAACATAGTTGTTGTAACGCTACAAGGCTTCCGAACTTGCACCACGGCTAAGTCCATTAACGCGTCAAGAGCTGTGGACTGTTTTGACGCCAGATATTTTGATGCACAACGCTTTTTGGCACTCGCTCGGCTTACAACACTTGCTTTATCCGGTCAATTGCTTTGTGAAAGCCTTTGTACGAAAATTACTTGTTTTTATTGGATTATGAACGGTGCTCACCGAACTTAACCGAGCTTTCGTGTTCAACAATGCAGTTTTCACGTTTCATTGTTGTTAAGTTGTTTTAAAAGGAGATTTGCTGAATTAAAGGTGCCTTTACTATGATTCTTTGCTTATTTTTATTTTTTCTAATTACAACCTAAATTAGTTGAGTCTAATTTTGTTCATGCACTACTTTATAGTAGGAGTTACAGTGCTAGGATGAAAATATAAGCGTAAAAAGTTTATGAAGTGGAACATAATAAAATTATGAACGTAAAACCAGTAAAACTAACATTACGTACGGTTCACGCTTTCAGCGCAGAATATAAGAGGTTCTCAGCTGCTGAATATCATGCTCAAAAGTGGAATTAATTATATTTAATTCAAAATTAATAGCTCTCAAAAATAAAGTACCCGAAGCTCTGAAAACAAAGCTTACTTCAACTGTGAAATATAATTATGCACGTTAAAAAAATATAAATCCAAATTAAGATTAGCCCTGCATCTGCCTGCCTAACAAAACACGCAGCGAGATACCTAAGTACAATAGAGTAACGTATAAAAATAACATTAACATTTAGTTAGTCCTGTATGCTCTGCAACTTGGTATCGGTATCGATATGGTAGTTCGGAACTGTGCGATGTTCCTCGTATTACCACCTCCGGGGTCTAATCAATAGCTGCATTGGCCAATGTTCGCAACCACACTCTAAATACACAGTATTATGTACTTACTAATTAATTAATTCACTAGTACGAACATGTTGTTACAGCTTACTGTTTCTCGCCTTTTGGCGCTGCATGAATAAAACTAAGTAAAAGGTATTTCAGTTTTTACATTTCAGCTTGGTGTGATTGAAATCTGGTCGATCTTTTCAGGACAGACAAAAAGATAATGAAAAATGTATTGGTTGTCTCGTATTTCTTTTAGATATTCTGCCGGTTCCATTTCTGTCATTTGTCTAACTTAAAGTTACTCATAGGATGATATTACATGACATTGCACAATGTATGTCATCATGCTCCCTTACTAATAAACGTGAAAAGTTAGGAAACGTATAAACTTTAAGGGTTAGTTCACGACGTAGCAATCTTGTAGTGCATTTCTGGAACTAAATATTGTACCTAAGTAATAAAAAAACCGAAAGGTTTAATCATTCCGTACCAAGAAAATTAAGGAAGTAAACTACCTACATCATAGGTCCTAGTCACACCTGTTAGTCACACCTGTTTTCTTATGATAATTAACTGTTGTCTGACGTTATAAAATATATAAAGGAGTGAGTGCTCAAAGAAAAAAATAAATAAAATAAATAATAAAAAAAGGGGGAATCCTCAAAGAGAGAAGGTGAATAATAGAAACGAAAAAGTATTTAAATCTCAGCCGTTTTTATTTATCTTTGCGAAGCGCTGCCGGCGGTTAAATATCTGAGGCTACCCGCCGCACGCCTAGAGACAAAATGTAAACACACCATTGCCTTTGAAACGAATATACGCCAGCATACCATAAATAGTTTTGACATGAAGTAAAATTGTTTGTTATGTGTGACGACGTATTCTTTTTGGACATTTTATGTCCTGTTTTTTATGTATAGGATTATTTTATTTTGTTGTTAATATGAGCAATTTTGGACCATGGCATATTTTCTACGAAGTTAAAAATAATATAATGAATATGTAGTTATTTGTATGAGTTTTCATGCATAGAAAAGAAATAATAAATGAATGAATACAGTAAAAGGTACCTTTAGAATATTGACATAGTACATTGTAAACATTCAACATAAAAGCCCAAAAGTATTTTAACCTTTCAAGGAAGAAAAGAAGAAACAAAAAGCGGTTACAAAGTCAAAAAGTTTTCACTTCGCGAAATTCCCTCAATAGCTGAACGAAACATATTTCCTTAGAGTTGTTTTAAAGATGGCATACATAATCTAGCACTGGATGCGTTTCCTCAAAGACACAGTATCAGCATAAGCTGAGAAACGGTCCTCTTTGACGCAGCGTTAGGAGACGACTAAAGGGTGTCACGTTTTGCATTCTCTCGTAGCTATCCGGTGAGTGCGATAGTTACTATCGAAAATGTGACGCGTGATATACCTTGTCATAGTTTCATTGGTCAAATAGAAAATGTAGGTATCATTATGGTCCTTTTTGTAAAATTGACTCATGCAGGTCTATATAGGTTTATGTTTGTTATAGTTTATACAGATTAATATATATCTATCGCAACACTATTATATTAATAATATTCAAGCTGAATTGTATAATACTAAACAATAATTCTACAATATTTATTTCGGAAATGATTGTCATTTATGCTCAATCTTGTCACTCAAGTATTGTGACAGCTGAAAAGTCAAGTGATTTCATATTTTGTTTAACTGATGCTTCACGTGTCGATATACTAAATCGGAGGAGCGTGAGAGGGCTTGAAATAACAAACGAAATCGTTGCCTTGTATTGGGCACGATATAACATTTGGAAGGCAAAAGGAAAATATGAAAAGGCGGAATATTGCCAGACGAAATTACGATCGCTTTAGATTCCGTACGGCCCATTGAGGGGTGAAGTGTTACCTTCGTACATTGCCATAAAGAATCTATTTGTTTTTCCTTAGTCGAGTGATATCGATTGTCTACCATATAAATGTGCTAATGCGATACAAGCGAATCCATTCATGAGCCTCTGTAGAGGTGACAGGTTCGAAATTATTTTCATGATTTTCATTCGTATCAGACAATACCTATTTTTATTTTAACTGCATTTGGAGATTTTGAAAAAGATCTATACGAGGTCATAATTATCATTTTACAAAAAAACTGTCTGGGTTTCAGCCTATCGACTAGTCTAAATGAACATTTGTAATTTCCTTTCTCATACCAAGGAGTTCTAACATGTCGGTACATTAGACTACCGGTACACGTCCAGCTAAAAGCCTAGTTAGCGGCGCGGGCGTCGCCTGGAGAATTGAATATTAGCATTAACAAGACAAATGTGCTGTTGGAGTTTGATAGTTTCTCATTAGCAGCCCGCCGGACCTGTCTCCTCACAACAGCCACCAAGCCGCTTTCGCAACTTCTTCAAGTATTGTGAATATGGGTAGTAAAAACTAAAGAAGCTTGTTTCAACTGTATGACTAACAGAAAGGTTTACCCACAAAATGTTTTGCTAAATTTAACTTAAGAATTTTAGGAAAATTTGTATTTTAGTAGTTTCTGTTTATGCATTAATTATATTATTAGTCTTCGAATACAACCCTAAAATAAATCTTACTTCCTAATAAGTGGTTCGGTTGTAACATCCACGTCAGAACGCAGAATGTATCTGTGATTACTCTTCCGCTCGCTAGCCTCGACGATAAATAACAACCATTAACACGTTTCTTATAGTGACATTAGGCTTTATTGGATCCACAGGAGTAACTCAATCTCATTGGACGAAAACAAAGTGGCCTCCATATTAATTTTTATTCAACGTAATTAGGAACAGGCAGATAGAAGTTATGAGAAATGTCGACCTCGAACTTTTCGTAAACTCTACATTACTTTTGATGATAAATGTTCCCACGTAAATTAGTTCTTTTGGACATTTTATTCAGGGTTTCATTTCAGTTGTTTATAAAATAGAGAAAGCCATAAAACACAGCAATGCGCCCACTGCACTGTATTCGTATCGTCTCGCATGCAAATGAACGTCGCCTCTAAACGCTGCCCTTTGTTTCTCTCGCTCTGTATCTGTTAACTTTTATCGAACAACTTTTCCTGAGACCAGATTAGTTTTGCTCTAACAGTATCGTAAATTGAGCAGCCATTAAGCTCAAGTTTAGTGAGCGTAATGATCCGATCTATCTTACAACTTTAACAGGTACCATTTAAAAGCAGATCAGAATACACACTGATGCTAAATAACCGTTTAATTAATATATTGTTGAAAGTAATAGAGTACAATTTGCTACATCGATCCCGGCGTTAGTCCGACATAGTTTGGCTCGAGTTAAAATGGCACGCGAGTTGCGCTCGAGCGGCGGTTACCTCCTGACGTCTCTATTCGTTACTGAAGTAACCAGGCCCCTACAAGTTTGTTCTCACAAACTCGCAGCTCCTACTTTCCCTATAAAGTAGAGTTGTGACAGGGAGTAATGTCTCCTTATATTGTTCTGGGGCTAAGAGGTTTGCCTCCTAGTTGTGATGAGAATTGTTAACTTTTACATCGTCTCGTATCTGTTTAATTTATCGCAGTCACACTTTAAATTTTTAATACACACATCTAAACTACAACGGCAAGTGCAAACGTAATAAATTATTACTGGAATTTATATTGCCGGCCAGAATCGAACAAAACATCGTTACGGCTTATTAATGACTGCGGAACGTCTTAATATCCGAGTCGGGGCAAAGAGTTTGGACGATAATCGATATTTCCGAATATCGATTATGAAGTTAGTGCGAAAATCATCAGGCGCGGGTGGGCGCTTGACAAATGTCCGTTATAAGCGCAGAACAAATT
The DNA here is from genome assembly GCA_947562105.1 of Shargacucullia verbasci. Taxonomy (NCBI): domain Eukaryota; kingdom Metazoa; phylum Arthropoda; class Insecta; order Lepidoptera; family Noctuidae; genus Shargacucullia; species Shargacucullia verbasci. The sequence goes on along the minus strand of OX387285.1, from coordinate 10,207,130 downwards.
GGTGCAATTAATTACGAGTGGAGGTTGGCAGCGCTGAGCCGACAAATATTATCAAGATCGTTAATTTCGACATCTTAGTCGAAGGCGGTCGGGCGAGATGATATTAAGCATTAGACGAATGTGCGGCGCACACGGTGCGACTCACGATGATGGGATCGAACGTGCTTAGTGCGCATCGGCTGATTTACACACAGACTTGTTAGCGAGGCGTCTGTCTTACCGTTACTCGGTTGCATTAGTGGTAACCCTCGTAATAGTTTGCCTAGTGCAAAGCTTACGTTATTTCTTAGAAACCAATTTTGTCGTCTACTTTAGAATTATGCTGCACTTATTATTTCTATAAAGTTAATATTCTAATACCAAGTAAAACAACTTATACTGTAAGGTACTACACCTTTCCAGGTAAAAGTATTTATTTTTGATTCATTTTCCTTATTATTACAGTTAACCCCTTCTTTTAATCAAGGCAAAATAAGTTAATTAACACTCTCTTGGCACGAAGGTGAAAAATTGTTCCGTTAAAAGCTAAGAACGAATGACGGAGATTAACATAAACAGTATTATTAATCATCTAAACTATATGATATAATATTGTTTGTATTGACTTCGTCGGCAACATTTGTAGCAAGCTGTTACGCAAATCCATGTATGTATTTTGTTAACGATTCAATTCCGCCGAGTTGCTTGCGCCCATAAAACACGAATATAAAATTGTGCGAGTAACGCATGACTCTTAATGAAAAGTATATTATCTCACATAAAAACATTTTACGCTCGTTTTCAACGCTGGTTATTAAATTAAATCATAATTTACACACGTCGAGTTAAATCAGACTGTAAGCTCGTGAAATCGCAATAAAAATTATTAGACTCGTTACAGCCTTTCCACGCTAGACCCTTTTATTTTTTTCATATTAGATTCATTCTCAGGAACAATGACGTCATAAATGCCGAAGCGATTTTTCATTCGCATCGTAAATGTTCGTTTTCTCTCGGTTCTCCCTATTTTATTCGGCCACAGGAACAACGTATACTCACGACATACGTGGTTTATTATATAATCTTACCCTATTTTTACTATGGTTCGATGTGAATAATATTTTTATATTTGACATCAATCGGCTTCATATTGTGATGAAACTGCAATTCTCTTGTTATATATCATTTAAACATGATCTTCTTCATACTCCAGTCTAGACATTATGATGTTGTGTTATAATTTCGACATTCGTCCATACTATAAAATCAAATGAAGTGGTTTACGATTTATTACATCGAATAGTCGTGCCGTACATATTGTTTCTGTTGATACAATATGATCTGAGAATAGTGTTAGTGGCACAAAAATATTTCATATGACATGATAATCGGCCCTTTATGTTGCTAATAAAAATCTGGCGCCACCAGTTCTAATATTATCGTTATGATACATCTCAAAATATAAAAATATATTATTTTAAACATATATAATGTGCTTTTAACACATTATTTGTTGTATAATAGATGTTGGCGAACACCCAAAGATTTATTTTCCTTTAGTAAAGCGGATGTTTGTTTATTCCGAGAAGGCACTATGAAGAATAAGGCCGTGTACCTACTGCATCATTTGTTTCTTTTAAGGAAAACAAAACACTCGCGTTGACTCACGTTTGTGGTATGTAGTTACGCAGTTGAATTCAAAAACTTTAATAGTTTTCAAACACCTATATTAATATTTACTACAATGAATCCTCACCAAATTCAATACATTATAACATTATTTTCTTTTAATAAGGAATAGTATTTCTACTTAGCACTGAGTTTTATTTTATTTCACCAAAAGTAATATTTATCCGAACAATTAGCAAAATAGATCCAAATGCCAAAAATAAGAAAATCTTTGTGTCCCATCATTCCCGCAACATTTTCAGCACATTCTAATATCACTAATACATTATCCGTATTGATTTCCGACAATGGACGATACTCGTCTTTGACCACGTAAACATATCATTCCGCGTCCTTACTATCTGTAAAAAGGGCCCGAGCTCGTTCGTCTGTTATAAGTAAACCTTTCATGTATGTTTTATTCCCGATATTTTGATATGTGGGCCCCTCGTATCACGATCATTCAAATGACATATTGGAGAAACGTTTGAGTATGTTTCATCGAGAAAAGATCCACAGTTTTCTTTCGAGAGTAAAACCAAATACCATCTTCTGAAGAACCAATCTAGGGAATTGATTTTGTGTCGTCGGTCCCATTCGTATGTACGTCCGCACATATTATATGTGGACAGATTAGATTTTTTATTAATATGTCCATTTAAAGATATAACGGGTAAGTAATGTTGTTAGTAAATAATTTTGGTTTTGCTTTAAAAACCTCGTTTTGCTTTAATTCTTCTTCAGATTTTTAGTGCTTATATGGATCTTCTTTTGAAAAGGTACAGGTTACTTTACATGTCATTAAATTGAACCCACTCAGCAATATAAGTCAGTGTTTAAATAAAGTAGGTACAGCGTTTGCGTTCCATACACAAATAACGTTAGTCCCTGTACTTATGCACAATGTCACCATTGTCTTCATCATGAAGGCATCATTCAACATCATTCTCCATTAACTTGAGAAATTGCGAAGGAAACGATAACTGCCCTCTTTCCCAACACAATCCGCTTTCCTTCCGCAAATTTTCATCCGTGCTGTTTTTTCGTTGTTGTGAAAAATGTTATTTAATTTCGGGCAATTATTACACGCGCTCTACGAAATTACTCCAAGGAATAGGACTCGCGAATGTTGGTTTTATTTCAGAAAGAACGCTCCTTTTTCTACAATGAAAGCTTTATGCTGAAAAATGAGATTCCCGCTGTTACCTTTATCTGTTATTTATAATATTAAGTAAAATGCAAATAAAGGGTCACTGTATCGCATTATGAAACTAGACTTGAAAGGTTTCTTTTTATTGCAATGTTTTCTTTAACAAAATCTGAATTTATTATTCCTCTGAAAATATTAATTTGAAATTCCACGACTCGTCTAGTTGGATAAAATAAAAAGCTCGTAGCGCGCCGCTAACAATTTGGAGGGATTACGTATGATGTTGATATTCCTAATAACAGATTACTTTCCTAATTTACATTTTCATAATCGCATATGCATGTTTACATGTCGGTACCACCTGTCATTTTCTCGTTAGGTACAATTGATGTGTTCGTCTTTATTAAGTGTCTCGTGTGAGTGATATCCAGGCGACGCGACGGCGACGTACGCCAGGTGTGAGCTTCGCGATACAAAATCCGCGGTGTTGTGTCATTTGTACGTTTTCTTTATTACGTAGCGTGATTTATACCTTGGCCCGGTGCGTTTAACTGCTGAGGTCTGTCATTTCGCCGTCTCAAATTGAGATTGATCCCGGGAAGGGCGGGTTGACGTGTGCGTTGGCGTGTCCCGGAATTGTGTTTTTGTTTTATTTTGTTACTTTTTCCCTTTGTGCCGGGGGAGATGACGTCTTCGCGCATGCATAGTCACCTGTCAATATTTTGGCAACGACACCATCTCGTTATTTGAAGCTCTATTCACAAAGTGATAATACATTAATATTGATACGTTTTCTAATGTCTATTACAATATTGACGGCACGGTTGACGCAGTGTGTTGAGAGATCGACTGCTGCGCTCGGTGTCGCGGGTTCGATTCCTGCACGGAACAAATATTTGTATGATCTACAGATTGTTGTTTCGGGTCTGGTTGTGTGTACATGTGACATGTATGTTTTTAAACTGTACCCACGACACAGGAGAAATCCTAGTGTGGGGCAATGTTTTTTTTAACGAAAAAAAGAAAAAAAAAAAAACTATTTATAATCTAGACTTTTTTTTTGTATCTATCAACGGAATTTACAAACAACTTATTCTAATTTACGCAAAAGTAACTTGTTCGTTTATCCAACAAAAATGGTTCTATAGTATAATTAAGCAAAACTGTATAATATTATAGCTAAAACCAATCTTGAAGAATTGGTTAATGGCTCTATCGTTAATTGAATTTGGAAAATATTCATTATGTCCCGCTTTTCCATGAAACGATTCACTGGTTCCACGGATCTAATAATATTTAATATTTGTTAGTCTAAGTACACATACATTTCTGTTTATTTTCCGTATCTACGTTGAATCAATTTTATCACCTAAATTATATCATAATTCAATATGCTTTTCGTGTTACTAATTTGTACAAATTTTGCTGTGTCATACTGGAGGTTCGTTACTCACAAATGCATAAATATTTTTATAACCTAAAGATATATCGGTAGAGGAATTAGCAGGTTTAATTGATGTGCGTTATCCCATGATACATGTTTATTAGTATGTATTTAATTTTTTTTTTTGTTTTTATTTGATCTGATCAACTCTGGTCTTTTAAATTAAATTCTGTTTTTCTTACGGTTTCTATAATTTAGTTCTGTATTGTCCACAGAGAGGCTCCGACGAGCTTCTTTCGCAGAGTGGCGTCACCGTCATGGCGCCCGCCGCTCCGCACCACGCCGACAATAACAACCAGGACTCAGCCGCGAAAAAGGTAAATAGTTTAATATCATCATCATTTTAGAAAGTGCAGTCATCATAATGAATAGGTTATCAAGTCTTACAAGAACAATGGATGGATGAACATGGATTGTTATATTATATTAGGTATAGCTGTATCTTCCTCTGATGTATTCTACTAGTCGCTTGTCGTCACTGTTTGTTGAAGGCGTCCACTTTCGATTGACATTAGTCTGAACTAAGTTTACAAATTAGGATTTGGCTTTTCAAAAATTGAATACAAAAAATATTTCTTCATTCAACCTTCAACTGTAACCATGTAAGAAGGTTGAAGAAAATTCTCTCAGGCACGTATCTACCTACATCTTGACAAAAATAATTACCTGCAGTCTTTGACTTAACATCTGAACGGCACTTCTTTTGCTGAAATGTGTAATTAACTGAAAAACGATTAATCGCTATAAAACGGCGGAATCGCGAAACCGTAATAAGTATTAAAATAAAAGGTCCCTCGTAAAAAGCCACCGTGCCATAAAGAGCTACCCTGAGGGTTAGGGGCAAAATTTTTATTAATCTCCACGCCTGAGTTGTCGATACCGGCATGAATTTTTACATATAGAAATTAAATCGATACGGTTAACCGGTTAACCCTTATGCCACCGGTGTGTATGGCCCTTAAAATTAAATTAAATTATACCTTTCGAATAATTTTCTGTGGATTAATTTTTAATAATTGTCAATGAATTTTTGATTAGGCTTTGTTTTAGAAGAAAAAAAAAACAGAGTTAAAAAGTAAAACATAACGTCGTCTTTTCGGCATTAAATATTTAATTGTATACGGATGCGATGTTAGAATCCTTTGTTCAATATTCATAAAACAATTTGAAGTACACGAAAAGAACTTCCATTATCCTATTTCTTTGAACATTTTCTCGTTTCACTCCTTCGCAAGATAATTTATTACGTTTGCAACGAGATGTGATATCCTATCGGCTTGTTATTATATTTGTTATTTTTTACATTTATATTCTGCATCCATTTGGGATAATTCGCAGATGAGAGATAGAATTGCTTGACTGGTTTTCGTATTAGAAATGACTTACCAAGTTTCAACACATGTTTGGCTTTAAAATCATAATATACGTAAATTATACATAAATCGATATTTAAAGAAAAAACAAAAATTGTCGACAGATTAGGCTCGCCCTTATGTTAAAGCGTAAACAATGTCTGCACCAGCACTAATCAACAAAATGCTAGCGGTGGAATGTTTTAAAAAGAACTCAACAACACACGTGGCAAAAGGTAGAAAACAATCAACACAGAAGAAAACTGTTAAAAAATAAACAAGGTCGCAGTTTTGGGTCTTTCCCGTTGCACAGTTGTTTCATCGTGTATTTACATAAATACGGGCGCGTTTTGCATGCACACTTTGTTTGGTGCTGTACAAACAGTTCTTTGTTTGTCGAGACCACTGCTGCCCGTGTGTTCCGAACAACCACCAAATGGATTGCATCATCCATTAAAACTGAAATAACGTGTTACATTCCGGTGTCAGATTATGAAACCGCGCGTTTCCTTATATTGTAGGGTTAAGAAGTGAGTAGGCTACTAAAATTAAGCACTGCTTTAAGTTTTTATAAAAATGTTGGATTTAAAGGCAGTCTTGAGACTCTAAGAACTAATTAGCTCTACTGCTTACGTTAAAGCTGTGATTCAATGTTATAAATCTCGCTTTTCGTGACTTTTTCTGATGTCACTGGTAAAGTTATATTTAAGTAAGCAAATTTAAGTCTTATTTTAAACGACATATAATAAAAATGTACATTTTATCAGTAATGTATTTCTAGCCTATTTTAGTCCTTTGCTGGAGATCGGTTTCTCCGAAGAACCGCCGCAACTCAAAATATTATTAAAATTTCGCTGATTCGATCAACGCTGATAAGTTTTCAAAATTAAATATAACAATCTACATATTATCTTACCGTAAATATTAGAACGAATAAAGACAATTAAAGGATTTTGACGAAATTATTTGCAGCCTAAATTATATGCTCGGTTGTGCTACACTGCAAACACCAATCCGCCCTACCGTAGTGGTGATATGACCGTTAATTTTGCGGTTATTATGAAGCCCATGTTTGGCTGTGCATTATATTTAACATCGCCTCAGGTATCATTTACGCAAATTAAATAGAAACGAACCGTCTCGTTGAAAAGAAACCATTTTCTTATTCTTCCCGCAGGCAGTTTATTTCCCCCGCTGTCACCGGTCATTATGTCACTGTGAAAATAAAATATCATACTGGCTGTTGCGTACAAGAGAAATGTTTTTTTTTTTTATTTCAATAAGAATTATACGCAGAACCTTTTTAATGATTCTTGTACATTTTAGATGTGTAGCTCTGAAGAACCAGTAATTTTCTTTTTATCCGGTTTAATATTTAAACGGCTATCTTTGTGATACTGTATGGTATAGAAAAAATATCTTAACTTTATTTGTTGTATTTATTTGCTACAATCTCGATAAACACGCGTGTTATACTTTTAAATAATCTTGTGCTCTTAAACGCAATATATTTCTGCAATTTGGACAACATTTAGTTTAAAAGTTTCAGGAGGGGAGAGAACATCGTAATACTAACTCTGTTTTGATGTTTCCTAAAATCTTTCGAATCTGATAACAACAATTTTAGTTCATTAAACCATTACCTACACAACTATTTCTTAAAAGACAAGAGTTCATACAAGATCCTTTAATTCGTTATCATATAATCCCAAACAAGATTCATTAAATGATTCCCTATCCCAAGCAAAACAAGCTAGCTATTTTAGTTTCGCGGTGTTTTGCCGTCCATTTACTCTCACTTGTTAGGGGCGCCCTGAAAAAACCTCGCCGCAGTAATCTTAATTACATTGTGATCTCGTTACTGCTCGGCCTTAATTCATAATTAAATAGGGACGTGTCCCAACGTTGCTTATTTATTTGCTATTTTATGGTTTTGCGATTGCCCCTCTTTTTTATGCCATGAAAATTTAGGCAGTGCCTTTTTGCGACACCCCTTCTCCTTTGTTACTCTGAATATTCATTTAGTGCCTATCGGCGGAATGGCGACTCGTTTTTAAAAGTATTTTTTTATGTTTTCTCTTTGTGTTGTACTGCAAACACTTCATGCTGTGAAAATATTGAAGGGAAGCTCCGAGCGTCTGTTTTATGTAGAATGTTTTATAAGGTGAGTTCGGGTTGTTAGTGGAAATAAAATATAATAATTTTAATATTTTTCATGTTTCAAATTTTAATGGTCGACTGACCAAGACAATTGTAATAAAGTGTTAAGTGAACTTATTTTAATTACAAATCGTTTGTGTGTCAGACCATCCGTCCTTAGAACTTACCTTATCTTTAATAATTTGACATTCACAACTTATTGTCGATGAATGATAAATTAATTTATTGAAGAGAAATATTTAAAGAGATTATAAAAACTTAAAATAAACATTTCAAGCCTTTTTAGTAGGATACCGATATTTCATCAATCTTCGTAATACTTAGAAATTATTTGAATACATAGATTTTGTATGTAGACAAAACGTGATACCCAACTGTCATATAAATATCACCGAAAATGAAATTTACTTATTAACTTTATATTCACCTTCTTCATTATAGAGATATTTTATAAGCGTTTCATAGTCAAGTCAATTAGGATTAACGTAACTGATGAACAAAATTGTGTTTGACTTCTAGGTCAATTTATGGTTTGTTTACATTGTTTTTGAGTTCTATTGACGGCAAGGAAAACACACTAATCAACCCTCGTCCTCTTTTGACCGGGTCATTAATGTCCAAATCAAGTAATTAATTATGTTGCCCATTTTTTCCTCATTTTCTTGACGTTTCCTGTAAAAACGTAGACGGTCTGCCTTGTGAAGATCAATCAAATCAGAAGATGCTGCCCAGGGACTGCGTTTACCACTACTTAAGCATTTACGAGGTTGTCTTACGGAGTTACGACTTCGCCTGCTCAGGTTGACTGCTGATCTTATTTGGAAAAGAATTTACGACCTATTCTGTCCCTTTTTCTTATTCATTGGAGTACCTAATTGTTATTTTCTTTTTAAACGGCGTAACACGCGGAAACCTTAATACTAATAAATTTTTGGTAAATTGTGATGCTTATTCCTAAATAGTAGTTTTGTTAAATAAATTAGCTAAAACAGCCTTACAAGTATCGATATATTTGTGCATCGCGAGTGCTAAATGCGTAAGCAAATAACTGGTATGTAAGTAGCTTTCTTTACCTTCGTCAGTTAGTTACTTGCTAATAAAACAATTACCATAATTATTGCTTACTAATGAAACCTCCAAAACAAACTTATTTTATTTCATCTAAGTTTCTAAGTAACTTATCAATATACTTAGCTCAGACTTAGTAACAAAACAGTTTACACAAAGTCAGTATTTATACGAGTTATTATAAGATTTAGCAAACCACTTGTCTATACCTATTTCGTTCCCAGAAAATTCAGTAATCAATCAAATGATCTCATAAAGATATTCATTGCCGGGCACTTACTATTTTACTGCTAGTTTTAGGGGCACTAAAACCATTTGGCTATCTTATTTTACGATTTCCTACCACGAACACGGCCAAAGCGTCCATTCAAACAAAAACTTACGGCACGTGTGATTTAGGGCATAGTTACAGATGAAGGGGAATGTTTACCGTATATATGGACTTGGTAATTGTCAATACATTTGTGTTTTAAACAATCAAAATGTAAACTATCCTGTGTGAATACATTTTCAATTGATTGCGTGTTCATTTAATGTATACATTTTATGTGGTTTGGACATGTATCAACGTCTATAAATGTTAGTATACATATTTGACACGAAAAAAGTGAGCAATTTAATGTGCCCCGTTTTATAGGCTAGGCACTAAAAGTGCCCGTGGCTTCATCACATTCATGTAGGAGAGAAGTAGTGTCTATCGCCTTGTGTTTTTCTTTTACACAACAGTTTGCCGCTATCATGGTTTTGATGCAGTAAACAACATTTTACCACCAACAGCCATTATAGGACCTTAAAATCAAATTGTTGAAATAGAATGCAACCAGGTCGCTTGGCATCTCTCTCGTCTTGTATTTTTTCTTTTCCGTACCTAATAAACGCCTTCAAAGTTCATGTCAAATATTTCCTACACGTACAATAAATTAAAAAAAACAAATGTTATAGAAGCACAATAACACATACTCACAGTATAAATTCATCCACTACTTAAACAGACGTCATTCCATAATCCACTTTGGCGTAGCGCTGCATAAAACCCGCCTATCTCATAACTTGCCTTCACTAACTAAGAAAATTAACTATTAGTAGTAATTAGGATTAACGGATAACAATATTTATTTCAATGAATAATGTTCTTAAGGCAAATGGCTGGAAGTTGCAAAGCGATTCAGGCCCAGCGAGGGCCACTATTAAAAGTTTGCCGGCGCAAAGTTGTCCCATTCTTATGCATGGATGAATTAGCACCCGACTAAGTAAAATATGGATGTTCGTACACCTTTTTAGGGACCTTTATATTTTAAAAATAAAAAAAGGATATACGTTAAAAGTACAAAATAAAAATAACAGCTTGATGGATCTCTTCGCATGTATAGCCTACAGGTCCTGTCCAAATGGTGTAACGGAGAAGTGAATTAAACTCCTTGGGGGGTATACCTATAATGATGATAATGAGAGTACATGCGTTATATATTATCTTGATTTTCAAAAACCTATAGTACCTATTGATTTCATGATATTTCACTAAAGGAATAAGAATTTAAACTTTAAGGATATTTTTGTTTTAATCACTACTTAAAAAACAAAAATCTTTATGTCAATAAAACCCAGGGTCCTACTGAAAGGTAGACGATAATAAACTTTATATTTGTTTCACAGTTTATAGCTTAAACTTAAAAGTTTCGAATCCCTACAGTATTTATGACGATTTTTACATGTTGACGGACTTTAGAATTTTATGAAGATTATTTCGTCAAGTTAGGGTATTTTAAACCAGTAGACAACAGCAAGTTTATCGATTTGTCTGTCATCTGCACGTACAGTATATACAAATTTACTTCACCTGATTATTACAAGTTTTACACAACATATCACCAGTATGATCCCCAAGAATTGTGTTTCAAAATATAATTAAATAATATTAGTTAATGTCCCCACCGCTATCTTTTATAATTTGTATTCAATTATAATCCACTGTACAATATCAGTATGGAACAAATTGCTTAACGTGTTTTCCGAGACTCGGCCGCTCGATGGGGCAGTAAGATTAACAAGAACAAATATCATTTCATGCTTTAATAACAAACGTAATTTGTCAGTAAAGACCACAAAATAAAAAATAGATATTTAATACTAATACTACTCCCGTGTCAATTTATTTATTCTTGAACTATAATAACTAGACCTGAGTGGCTCTCAATCTGTATCAAATAATATCATTGATGGTCGGCAATGAAATACAATATTCCACTGGACTGCCAATTAAAAGTTTCAACGGATCGACTCCAACGATTTCTGGTGTAATAATGCTCTTGAAATTTTAACTGCGGATGCAACTCGCTACTCCGGTGCAAGTCATAAGGTTCCATTACACCGCATTGTTTATTGAAACTTTAATTGCTAGGAGAGTTAGAAAACAATATCGAATGTTCAAGATTATTTTGTTTGTTTATGAACTAATGGACTTTAGTTAGTAATTTGAATTTCGTGAAAAGTTCAATTATGAGGTAGCTAATGAATTGAGATGTTTCCTGTTTAATTTTAACTTAACTTGCGTCCTAACATCCGTGTTTCTTCGCTGTCATTTTATAGCTACACTTTTTTTATAACTACACGTCCTTTGTAGAACTACTGTGTCCAAATGTCTATTAAAATCGAGGTTCGAGTGATTAAAAAATAATGATTTACATATAAAAAAAACAATTATAAATATTTACCAGCCTCCCAAAATCTTATCATTTAACTACTTAATAATACATAATTAACTACATAATATAAATATTGGCAATAAATATCGCTGCAATATAACAACTTGTCCCTCGTACCTGCGCACTCAAACTTTCATCGAGTTACTACCGAACGCGCCACTAAATCGCAATTGTTATTAGTTCAAGGGTTCCGATCGTGACTTGGAGAGATTTCTCTACGATATACATCGATAAATTTTAAGTATCGACATATTTCGAAACCACCCGTTAATACATCTCACCTTATAATTTAACCTCTAAGGCGCATCTTACATATAATGCCGGAGAAGGAGGCCGCAGAAACTATCGCATAATGACTTAGAACGAATTGGCTTGAGAAAGTTATAGAAAGAAGAGTAGAAAGATATGGAAGAGACCTTTGCCCAATAGTGGGAAATAATATGTTTCGAATAACGAAATATTTTCTAAGGAACATCGTGTATTTATAAAAAGAGAATCATCTCTATAATGTATAAATATTATCGGCAGAAATCTAAAAAAAATATAATTTGAGCAATGATTTTATAAAACGTTTGTTACCAGAATTTAAAACAATTCGCTCGGGTATCTGTTCTAAATTGAACAAACTGAAAGCCACTTAAAACTATATCATATAACTATATTATTTTATTAAACTATATACCTACGATACACGTAGAAGTTTCCACGAATGTACTTAATGATTAAGTTACACAACCTACGTTCAAGTTTCTCTGCAAAATATTTTTGTTTCGATAAAATAAATATTAGCCCGAAGTTTTCTTGTATCACGAAATCGATTCCGTCGTGAGCTCGTGAGTACCGCTCTCATATTTGCTCAGTCAGTCATTGTCTATCTACTGCAGAATACTGTTCGATTGAAACTTATGCCAAACGCCAAGTAAACACTGGCAGCATAAAAAAAACTCTTTTCATTTGAAAATTCCCTAGTAAACAATAAAAAATACGACTCTATCTAAATATAAACCATCAAATTCCAATTAGCCGTTACAGTGTAATTTAATAACAAACCATCTTAACTTTCGGATAACTTATTCATATCACATTTCCTTCACAACTTAATACGCCTTTATTATCAATTTGATGTAGTATGAAACGTTGCCCTACTACATAGGTAAGCGACGAATATTAAAAATATAATATCGCGAACTATGCTCGGAAAAGCTACTATTACTGCTTAACCTACTTAGTTTATGCAGAAATGTTCCTGAAGACTTAAATCTTAAACGGTAATATCTTGATCCCCAACAGATGTTTTAAAGCAAGGCGTAGAAGCTTGGGGTAAGTCCACCCGTTTCTCGTGGGCCTGAGATCCTGACCTGTATGCCACAAGCGGCTTACAAAATTTCGCTTCCTTAGTGACGGTGGAACCGATGTAGGGCGTTTGTCAATGTGCCAGAATACTTAGTGAGTGTTAAAGGCACATTTGACTCGTGTACGGTACTTGAAGATGCCAGTATTAGTGTTCGGTAACAAGGGCGTTACATGATAACAAATTCCGAAACCTGACTTGAGTGTTTGGGGTTTGATCCTGTTTATTTCTCTCTGAATCTATTTTTCAACGTTATAACGGTAGTATATAGTTATACTTACCCTGAGAATGATGATAATGTTGATTACATCACTGTTATGTTGATGCACCGATTGGTGCTCATACTTCAACTAATTAAAACACTTTCAATAAGTAAACAGGTTTTTTTCCTTAGCCTAACTCAGTTTCATTAACGCAAAACAAACGAAAAAATATACTAGAACAATTATTGTTATTCACATAAAATGGTTTGCAATGAAAAACATAGAAAACAAAGAGCATTTAGATGGAAAAAAGATGGGTTAAATTAAACCGTTCACGGAGTTTCTTTTGAGGAAAAATGCTTCCTATAATTAAATAGCAACTGAGAATTTTTAAATACAGCACAGACAAGTGCTGTAATTCTTTTTTAAAAAGCATGATACTGTTAAGTTGTAGGAGCGAATTTATAGCTCCATAAACACTGCAAACATGTTTGAAAACACTTCTTATAGGTGTAGTGGAAAAATCAAATTCCCTCATATTTTAACTATTTACGATAATACATTAGAAACTACGATTATGTTAGGCGATACCTGGTTTGATATCTGCAACACAATCTATGCACGTAAATATACACTACCTTTTTCATAAGTCATAAAATAATAATGAACTAGTTATTAGGTCCAACATACGATAAAATTGGTATTGATAGGTCAGAGTAGATGTCAACACGAGTGTGGACGTTGTTATAGTAAATGATATTAGCCATAGACGCGGCCAACTGAGAAATAGTGTTTCAATAAACACGGACGGCGCGATCACCGGGAAAATTGACCGATTCCGGGAAATCCTCAGAGGAAAATGTCATACGATAGCTTTTTTTTCTATCCAAAGAACCAAGCCAAGATTTAATATTTATGGATGAAATGTGAGACGAAGCGGATGATTTAAAGTGCCTGATGTGGAAATCGTTCCTCGCAGATTTTCTGACCCAGCGAAAGTAATGTCCTTCTTTACGTTTTACGTACCAGTTGTTTTCTTTCGTGAGAGGAGAAAATACCGAAATGTACCTTCGAGGTGGGCGAGCGTGTGTGACGATTTATTCCTCCCTTTACAAGTCACTTTGGAAAAATATTTTTTATTTGTTTATTTTCGGAGATTTGGCTCTTTTGATGTCGATCGTAACGAAATTCGGATTGTTCAAAAATATCATATCTGTGTACTTTTTTCTTTTATGCTTTTAGCTAGCGGTTTGTTTTTCTAAAGATCTGAAAGCTGTTGTTTTTGGTTGGTAAAAGAAATGCTAGTTTTATCTTGGTAAAATGTAAAAACGACTTATATATATTCAACCATCCTGATCTGTGATGTGATAAGTTTCAACAAATGGGATTAATTCAATATAAATCATAATTATCCCACTGTTAACCCTTCAACTGATCAAAACATGTGGACATATGTACATATCCATTAAAATTGTTACTAACTTATTTAAGAAGTACGCAATGAAGTCTAAACAAAGTTTCAATTGAGCTTCTACTTCTTAATTGAGTGCAGGTAATTAAAAAGTAGATGGCGTTGTATCAACAGTATACGGAGCTAGTAAAAGCCACAATGGAACAGTTCGCCAAGTGTTTCGACTTTTCCCTGCACTTTTGTCAGACCAGCAGCTCACTTTGTCTGAACTTAACAAGGTCGAACTAATAGGCATTAGACTCATTTGTTACACCTCCACGCTTCGCCGCCCGCCAAAGAACGTAAAAAGGGAGACGCTTAGATACCCGCAACTCCCCAAATCTTATTCGTTGTTCCAACTGAAATATCTCCTAAGATTTTCTCGTAAACATGATTATAATTGTGGAAATATTTGTTACATTGCTTTTTAAAAGTTTCAAATTGTGTGCGGCATCTACAATTTTTATTTAATATGTTTATGATTTTTTAATCATAAATTACGGCGAAGGTTGCTCTTTTCACTTCAATGAAAAGTGAAGTGTCATACAAAGCTACAATATATTCGGGACTCGGTTCGAGCCCGCCGCCGTAATCAAAAGGCTCTCTGGGGAACAATGGCGCCCACATCGGGGTTGGGCCCGATAAGCCTCGACAATTATACTACATCGACTTTTCAATTATCCAACCGGCTCTTCCCGCGAACAATGCTAGCTTTATTTATGTATATTAGAATGGTCATTTTATACGCTGTGTGCCTTTTAGAACCGCGTTCACTCTAGCTCCGCAATCGAACTCCACTTGGTTCTAGTCTCATCCAACGAATACCGTAAGCACTGTGTTAAGACATTGTTTTATCGTAGTTTTTTGTTCATTATGTTTCTGTTCATTAATTCCTTTGAGTAATATTTTTATGGGTCTTTCTTGTCTTCATCTTGGAAGATTAAAATTCTGCTAGTTCTTTATTACTTTGTATATTAATTAAGTTTTAATTAACATTTCTTTATTGTTTACTAGGTGAAACTCGAACAGAATGTTGGCAAACCGTCGAGGGTCATCCACATACGGAATATACCCAATGAGACGACAGAAGCGGAGATCATACAACTGGGCCTGCCCTTCGGGAGGGTCACTAATGTACTCGTGCTTAAAGGCAAAAATCAGGTAAGAAACAACCGTAGCTTTAATAAATTCATTTGTCTGTTTCGGTTACGATTGTTCGGGATTCTGTTGTTAGGGATTGTGTCTGACGTTATTTTGAAGATATATATATGTATGTATTAGGAAAATGAGAAATTGGACGAAGAAGGAAATTAAGATTTTTGTGCTGTCGTTTAATAAGAACATAGGCTGATTATTATTTACTTAATTTAATCTCTCATTCATAGTCCTATCGCAAGGTTCTCAAATGAAAAGATAATTTATTTCAGAATAAATCATATTGGAATCAAAATTACATTTATTGTGAAATATATACTCTCTGAAATTAAGACCTTCATTATGAGCTTTTTAAGTATGGATGGCATTCCGACGCTTTACAAACGCATTTGTGATCGCAGTACTTATCAACGCAAATGAATGAAGCTTAGAATTTATACTGAAACAAAGCTTAACTTTGGAACACCATACGTAGGCCGCAAAATAGATTAGCCAAACTTAGGCCTGGTAACTGATCAGGCCTCATTTAGCAAATGAAGTCGGCCATGTAGCCACTCTAGTTACAATGGGCGCTCGCCTCCACCGGAAGCACAACAAGTGGCAGGCACGGCTTGTCCGCAAATAGGCCGCTAACCATTGTGGCAACACCCCCTTTTATTTCAACTACATATATGAGGCGGGGGGATTTGTAAGGAAGATTTGTGGGATGCAGCACTAATGAGTATCCTGAATCTTGGTCCTTCTCGTTGTCTATAAAATGTCATACCTAAAGTATTTTTTACTTACCTAAGGAAGCTTTAAGTTCTTTTTATTAAATATAATGAAGTATCAAAATTATTCAGTCTTATAACTTCCTTTAAACATTTTCTTTCCTAACAAAAATAACAACAACAAAAAGGAAGATACACGATGAATGACGCCTTTACGTATTTTAAAACAAAATGTTAAGCTGTCGATGGAAAGCAATTTTAGTATGATCGACATCCCTACTAACCCCCGTCAAACGAGCGACGTTTATCTATTGCGGGGTCAAAATGGACGGCGAATTTGGAACAAATATTCACTCTAACATTTTTAGTCCCCTTCCTCATTTTTACCAGCTTATTTTTAAAAGAACACTTTGCGAATTGAAACCCAAGGGAGAGATTGCATCTAAAATTGTACATTGCGGAAATTAAAGGCGATGACATCTAATATAAATTTCAATTTGGGTCGAGAAGGGCTCATGAATGAATGTAGACTGAGATACATTTGCGTGATTGACCTCTTCAAATGATATTTTATGGTCTTTTATTCCATTTTGGTAACCCTTTGTGGTATGCTACGTTCAACTTTGTAATAAAACAAAAGACGTAGGCAACTTAAGTGTGCAATATACAGGAGTATAAAGTCCAGAAACAAGTTGTCGAGGTACAGTTAGTAATCCATCAAAAAGTATGTTGACATCATCACGCGAGCGCGAAGTACCAGTGAGCAGGTTATAAGGCGACATACAGCCGGTTTTACTGCGTATTTTACGTCGAAACACCCACCGGGCACGTGCAATGAGAAATTTACGATTTCCCGCTGACAAATTAAAAATGAGTTAGTTTACAACCGAGAAATAAAATAATAAAAAGAAAATCCTATTACGGCAACGCAGGAGGCAGCCGCGACAATGTTATCCCGTCTAATAAATAGCTCGTATGACATCCACCCTATATATAGCGTAGCGTGAAGGAAAACAATCTCTCTTCCAGCACGGGAAACAAGTCGAATCCCTTTTTATGAACGGTCACAGGCTCTTTACTCGCTTTTTCTTATGAAATATTCCGTGTCTTTTTCTTGCCACATTCGAGGTACAAAGTAGTGGAGAATATTCCAAAAGTTTTCATTCTCTGTATGATTTAAATGATTAAACTTTTAAAATACACGCCTCGGAAACATTATAGTTGTTATAAAAATATTAGGGATGTTTAAATTCACATTTAGTGATACCCACACGTGCAAAATCTTTTCGTTAGTTAACACATTTCTAGATTACATGAAAGTAATCAATATAAAGTACCGAACGTGGTCGGACAGTCCTTTGACGCGGAGTGGTTCATGAAAAGTATCGTTGGTAGTCGATGGTTACCGAACCTGTGAGAGTCCGGTTACAAAGGCGCCATCTGTCGAGAGGTGGGCAAACATCGGTGTGAGTGGGTGCGGACAATCGCCCCTACTCTCGGTGATTAAAGCGAAAGAGGCGTTGACACTATTTTACGATCCTCGCTCGCGTGACAGCTACGCTTCTATTAATTTGTGCCGCAACGATTTTAATCCGAAACACTTTTCGATCGGATGAAATATTTTCGTTATTTTAAAATCCGATCAATACGTCAGTTTTCTTTTAAAAATGAATTGTCATCTGTATTGAATATTATTAGATTATTCATATAAGTTATAAACAATCAATTGCATTATCTAAACAAAAACAGTCAAATTAGAACGTTGTTTATGTTATATAAATATAATTTAATATTATACGATTCACTCTGAATAATATTTAACCTCTTCGTACATAATCATTGATAAGCAAATATAATTTGCATATGATACTAGTCGATTGTTTATTTAATGAAAATATAGCAAATATACATATACTGAAAATATTGAATGTGAACATTTTAGTTTACGTTACAGCCATCTGAATTTTCCGCCGACCTCGACCGCTTTTCATAGCCGTGTATAGGAATATTTTTAATTAGCCCGGGGCAAGTATTCTATTTAATTTGCGGCGAAACACACACAAAGAGCTGTGTATTTCGTATTGTCCGATGCCAAAAGCAGGATACTGCGGTTTTGAAAGCGACGTGGAATAGATGAATTTATCCGGTGAAACGGCCATTGAAGTCATAACGCGTTTAGAGAATGATGCAGACTACGTGTAGAGATCATGCGGAGTGTGTCGACCAGGTTTATGTATGGTCGGGGGGATCGGATCCGATTAATTGGACTCCATAGGCCCGGCAAACACAAACCTCGTTGGGGTGCGCCGCATTACACTACCGCTGTTGTTAAACAATTGATTTATCTCCACGAGCTGAGCGGGTATTTGTACGTTTTAACGACCCAACAAAAGAGTTTGGAAACTATTATTCTGCGTTTTCTAATACTCAACGAAGAGATACTTTACGAATGACGTGGAAATGTTTGAGACCCATGCAGTTTATGTACGTTTGGTTACTAAGTATCTAAAAACGACCAATTAACCTTCTCATAAATACTTAAATATAAAATCTCACAGTATAAACTGATTAGTGGAGATCCTCACCATGGATCACAAGATCATGACAGATGTCCATTTCTAAGTATGTTGAAAAAGAAGAACATTGGTCAGCACAACACGTTAGTTCTTAAAACTCCCATATTCTGATTGACCGTTGTTTGTCCAGGCATTCCTCGAAATGGCGGAGGAAATATCGGCAGTGGCGATGGTGGCATACTTCGGAGGCTGCGTGGCACAGTTGCGCGGCAGAGCCGTGTACGTCCAATTCTCCAATCACAAGGAACTCAAGACCGACCAGACTCACAGCAATGCCGTAAGTACCTACAACATCTTTATCTATAATTATCCCTTAATTGCAGCATATGACTGAGCTATCTCTCTATTATTATGAGGCCTGTCCTGAGTTAGGCCTATCCTGAGTTAGGCCTGTCCTGAGGTAGTCCTGTCACTGTGGAATATGGCCCTAATATCAAATGATAACCAGGCTTGGCTGGCTGGCGTATTGGTCATAACAGTATGTTTTTATTAGCATAGGAGGATGTAACTACCAATACCTTTAGTCCTCTTTTAACAAGGATATCTCTTGAACAGAGAGCCTTACTCTTGGAAACCACACAGCTATCTTACAAGCACAAATACCCCAGGCCAGTGACACGTAACACGCAACCAACCTGCTTCAAAATTATGGTAGTACTAAGAACTACGTTCCAATTTAAAAGAGGCTTATATCTGTAACTGTAGACTGCAGTAATAGCCAATGTATGTAGATAAACACCTTTTTCAAGTTTATGTATTAACTCGGCTTCCAGCCTCAAGATTCACCAGTTGTGACTAAATATCAGTATTTAATTAAGTTTAAACGACAAAAACAAGATAGTAGCTACCCAAAAAGTAAAGAAAAATTATCGTCGTAATCTTTTTACAATTTGCTGATTGAAAGCGGCCCTAAGGGATACCGGTAATTCTCAAATGTTCTCGTAAATTATTAAATGATTGACTCGGTTTTTGATTGATCAATATTAGAAATCTCGAAAAAAATGGCTTATTGATAACAATAACATAACACTATAATCACTGTGCACTGGGTAAACCAGAACATAACCTACAAGTTCGGCTTCCTTCCTTTTCCATCCAAAACTAAAAGCCCATACCATTAATATTGTATGTAACACAACTAATTAGGATTACGCTCATGGGCTCGATGGCACAAAACGCGGGCACTCAATACGTAATAACGTAACGACAGTTCAATTAGCTCTATTACACGACAGCGGATCATCGTTCGATATGCGATCGAGCGTTAAAGCCCATGTTACAATTGGGAAACAAACCCCCAGGCCGTGGCCTGCACTCGACCTGTTAATTTAATCTTTGTTGGGGGCATCAAGAACCCACAATTTAGATAACGGCATTCAATAAACCCGCATCGCGTCGGGACATAGTCGCCGCCGTTGTTCCGATTTGATTGAGTTACTAAACTATTACTGTTCTGTCTATACATTTGAGCCGTGATACCGGCTGTGCGTGTCGTGACTACTAAATAATTTCACGAAAAGTTGCCTCGTTTATGGAGGTAAACGGTCGTAAATGGACCACAGTGCGAACTGTCGCGATTGTATTGTTCATATGGGAGACCCTTGATGAACTTAATTCATTGTTTACATTATGTTACGATGAGGATTAACCCTACCCTAAGTAATATTTAACTTTGAAATGAATCATTTCGTTTAACATACACCTACAAATTCTATGCGGGTACCATGCAAATAAAATTCTCCCAAAATTCTCTGAAAAATATTATTTATTTTCTTGAAATAATTTTAAAATGCAATCACATTAAAGAATTCTACGTCATCTTTAATAGGACATCACTCCATCAGCTGTCTAAAATTAACGTTTCCGTTTAACATCTTCAGCAATAAAAATTATGCTCAACCCTTTAGTGTCGCCGTGTCTTGTTGACTTCCTTCGAGGTGCTTATTCTATTTTTTATTGCCTTACCGATCAACTTATAATTATGAACATAGCTATTAAGAACTATAACATCCTTTATGCCCTTCAATATGCGGTTGTAATTAAATAGACGCGAAATAGATCAACCAAGTTAAACTAAAGTTACTCTGGTTAAACTGGTAAGTAACCCTTTAGGAACTTATTTGTATATACAGACAGGTTATGCCGCTGAATCTGCTCAGTAAACCGCATCAAAACGTTAGTTAGCTAGTTTCATCGTCTAGTTTGTTCCTAAAGGCGTCTCAAGTTCGGGACTTTGGTATAACTTGTTGCGAAAAATTCGGGTACTTACATCACAATTCGTCACTATAAGAATCAAGTGGCAGCGCTCACCTATTCTCACCACCCTCCATAATAAGGCTTTCGGGATAACGTTAGGTAAAAAAGGAGATAAATGCCGAACATTTGTGAGAGAACCTTTCTCACCGGAGGCTGTTCGGCAATGAGAAAGGAAATCAATATTTTCGGTAACAAAACACCCAATGGGAGGATTAATTAAAACGCTTAATTAGTTTCGTTTATCCATGAAACCTATCAAAAACAAACCCTCAACCATTTTGATGGGTGATAATATTGAGAAATTGTTCTTGCCTAAATTTGTGTTGCCGTAGTTAAGGGTGATGGCACTCGATAATATACCACGGGGAACATTTACCTATCTATTGTGTATCAATTATATTTGACACTAATAACATGCGTTACCATTTTTGCGGTAAAGGCGTCCTTGAAATATTAATATTGAACAGCAGTGCACGAAGAAAGCAAAATATTCATATAAGCAGTACTTCCTGCATTCGTTTGTGAACACATTTAGCTATTATTGCAAAATCTCAAACTATTAATTTATTCACAAGTTTGCTCTCCACAAATATACAATACATTATTATTGTAACATTAAATAGGAGCGATACATTACATTGTTTATTAAATAGTTGGTGTTTGATCTAATTGTCAGCACCGCAAACAGGCGTTTGTGTCAATACGACGGCTAATTAATGTGATGATTAAACTCAAAACGGATACATCTAGGTGTCTATTATCTATTTGCGTTAATCTCTGGTTCTGTAGTGCCGGGTAAATATTGATCTGTTGCGTCTTAACCAATTTATGGTACACTGAGAAGTTCGCGAGAAAATTTTGTTTAAGTTTCTAATTATCTATGTATGTCATAGTATTATGTTGAAGATTTTTTAAAGTTCTAGTAGTTTGTAAAATATTTAAATTACAAAGGTTATACAAAAAAAAACTTATGTAGACGCACAAGACGTTTTTCTAATTCTAATCTAATTACCGCAGTAGGAGCATAATGTTTTTGTAACTGTATTCAGAAAATGTCGCTATATAACAAATTAAAATAAAATGTTTGATCTTAAATTAATTTACTAGAGTACAAATAAGATTATCACAAACAAAAAACACGACCAAGAATTATTCAGAAATAAAGCTCTAAACCTGCCTCAAAAAGCAGCCCTGATTTAGGTGCCTAGGAAGCAGGAATATTATTTGATGTGGCGTCATCTGTTCGATACCTCATAATGATGTGACGCCGTCGTGAACTCGTTACCATTATCGACGACTTTATTTCCCGCGCATTTCTCGTGTACCTTTTAAACCTTTAATTCTGCGAGTTCTTTGTACAGGTGCATCTGAGTACGATTTTACTTCAGCTTTTTGATAGTTCTTTAGTGACAGTTCTATTATTGAAAATTTATATTACGTCTGTTCTGGAAAAGCTTTTGCCAGGGGCTTCGTCCGGATTATATTTTTCTGTTTTATCTTTGTAAAAATCTAATCCTGCTTAAAATTTATTGAGAGACTTGTAAGTAAACATAAGAAACATTAGAGAATATACAGATTTGAATCAATATTTATTGTAAATTGTAAAGTATATAAAAGACTAGAATTTTCAGAAGACAAACTCTCAAACTAAACAGCGACAATGTAGGATTATGGTCAACAGACTTAAGTGCACCATTCTTGAATAGAAGAGTCCAAGTTATTGTTCATAAAACCAGAACATAAGTGCATCATTCACTTCTATTTATATCCTACTCTACATTTTCTGAACAAAATATATCAGTTTGAGTCTTAACATAAGTAACATGACACAT
This sequence comes from Shargacucullia verbasci, assembly GCA_947562105.1. Taxonomy (NCBI): domain Eukaryota; kingdom Metazoa; phylum Arthropoda; class Insecta; order Lepidoptera; family Noctuidae; genus Shargacucullia; species Shargacucullia verbasci. Next base: position 10,184,074 of record OX387285.1, on the reverse strand, counting down.
ATAGTCTCACATATGTCTCTATAAAGATTTATCGCTATATCGTCACATTTCGGGATCTCTTTGTAGTACACTATTAAAACTTATAACGAGCTGTGCGAATATACAGACTAGGCTTTGTTATTGTGATTCATACGAAAAGACACGCTTCATATATTATTACATTACTGAGTCACGTCTGATTTAATATATTTACAGAATTGTCTTCTGTAGTCACAGAATGACGACCAACTGCATTTTAAAGTCCGTGCACTAAGCGCAAGGCTTTGATCAATCATGCGATCCAAAGGGTTTTTGTGGAGGATGAATAGAACTTTCGTAGTGCGGATGGAGTTATTTTGTCGCGTCTTGTGAACGTCTGCCAGTGGTCGCGGTGAAAGATTGCGTCCCACGTAAGACCTTTTAAATATCTTCGAAGTTCGAAGCACAAGCCGGTGACACCGAAAATATTTTTGATGGCGTCGCATTCCCGAAATACCTTTGCTGAGTGTTCGTTTTGCGAAATCATTTTTTTTTTCTTTTGCGATTTAAATATTGTCCTAAAATATGTTGACAACAAATTACTGTACTAAATCTTCGCAATGAATACCTAACAAGAATAGAGTGGTGATGATCTGTTTATACCCAAATATATATCTCTTAGCTAAATTCCTAATCCTCTAGTACATTACTGAAATTTCTCAAATTAATGTTGTCTCATATTCGGCCTACCTATATATTTATACGGGCTAGCTAGTAAAGAAATACACATTTTACTTAATAGCCGTTACATAGACATATCAAAGAATATGTAACGGCGAAAAAGAGTAGTGAGGGGGAACAAGTCAACGTGAATTTGTACCAGAGCCTTTGCCGTCGGCGGCAGGCTTACCATGACACGGTTAAAGCCTTATTTTTGTGTCTGGCCTGCCCGCTTGTCAGCCCGTCGTCGCACAAAGCCATGTGAAAATATAGGATCAAAGTGTGCCGCGCCCCTGCATGCGATCGTAACGTGTAAACAACACGCTGTATTTCACTCGTGTGTCATTACGTTTTTTATTCGTGACCTAACGTTAGATCGCGTTGGATCCTTTTATTCACGTGGATTTTGCATTTTTTAACAAGTTTCAGTTGAAATGTTTACGCTTCTTTGTTATATCGAACTATTTTAGATTTCCATTCACAAAATCGTATCTATAATTACAAAATATTAAAAAAAAATGCTACCGAAATATTACGCCCTCCTGACTCAATTTAAGCAGAATGTACATCCTGTATCCTGAAAAAAAAAAGTCATTTATATGAGCAATTTATGAATGTTATCTAACTCGCTAAGCGCTCAGAAGTGTCGCGGTCCACAATGCCCTCCGCCCCTATATAACGACGCAACAAAGTAACGAATTGTTCGCGGACGATACAAAATAAGTTTATGACGCCCTTTTGTTTGATGTGGTCAATGTTATCTGTTGGTCTTGGACACTCGAAGGTGGCTCACGCGTGAGCCAGATAACTCTCCTCTCCTCTTCTTCCTCGTATTTCGTTTCATTGTTCCCGAAATTATGAAAGCCGAGGGCTGTTGTGTGTTTACTTTTTTCTTCGCGACAATGAATGTTTTAGTTACTGAAGGACGCGGACGTCCCGAGTTTGGTTGAGTGAACTAACGTATTTTTGTAGATATGTGAATCGAGCAGTCGACATTTAGATATTGAACATTGTATATTTGTTCTTAAAATATTAGAAATAGAAAGAAAGAAGAAAGAAAGAAAAACTGTTTATTTCCGCCAAGATGTGACACATAAAATAAAACACTAAAATATACATAGTACATATTTGAAAAACAAATGAGGAAATGAAGTTGTATGTCAAGTGTTTGGTGTTTGGATGAGTTGGAGAGTAATCAAACCATTGATTACTCTCCAACTCATCCAAACACCTTACATGTTAGTATAGTTACACTGATATTTAGCTGCATCTGGTTAGAACGAAATCAACCTAAAAAATTACCCTGTATCCTGTCAAATTATTACAGACTTTCCCAGTAGTCCTTGGGCTAACTACTACTTTGGTGCACGGTTCTTGGAAATGTTGCCACAATCAATAATAACAAATCATAGCAGGTCCTTGATTTTTTCAGTATGATGGGTAAAAGTATAGAGTAAGATATGTTTACGTTCACCATAAAGCCATAAGCCCTAATTGGCAAACGGATCAGTAATCGCATTATGTTGTTATTAGCTCATGGAATATGATGCGGCCCAACCTCCTATTTCCGGAATCAAACAAGATATTCCAAATTAATTATGTCTAGATTATTTAGTTAATTAAGTAAACTTTCATATACCGGCGGCGTACACTTACCTATTATTTATAGGTAATATTTTTGCAGTCGGCATCGGCGCAGGCGGCGCTACAAGCAGCGCAAGCCATCTCCAACAGCGCTGGCGCCGCACTCGTTGCCGGCGCGGGAGCCGCTTTACAGCCCGCGAACGGAGGCACGGAAATACAGGTAAAGAATTTAACCTTTGTTTATATTTTGGATTTATTTGGGCCAAAAGAAAATCTAAAGATGAGAGATAACAGAGATTATCATAAGACCACAGGGTCTTAAAATATGTTCTATTGTGTCAATCCTCGTCTTCGACTCCGGCTATCGCAGCTTACTGCTGAAATAGATGGAGGCTAAAGGCTTCTTCTCTCAGACAGCAAAAACTGATGAGCAGAATTAACAAGAAAACCCTAGCGGAGTTATCACTAGAAAGATTGTCTTAACATTGTGTTTTTAACCGACTTCAAAAAAAAAAAGAGGAGGTTCTCAATTCGACTGTATGTTTTTTTTGTGTTTGTTACTCGATTATGTAACAAACGTTTCAAAATAACCTCGTAGATCAAAAAGCCTATATTCATATTCTAATACCCTAATGTACGTAAAATAACTATCTCCAATAAAAGTGTTTAAAATTGTACATAATTAATTTCACCTTTATCCATTAATCATCTTACCTTTCTCAATACACGACCTTCCAACATATATATAATACACCTAAGTAATACGTAACAGTGAAATTCCAATATAATTATGATCCTGTGAAACAGAGCCGATTAGAAAGACCTTAAATATTAAACTTGCTCTTCAAGGTTTGAGTATTCTCAAGGGGTTCAGTTCTAAGATACGGTGTACATGCAGATGTTCTAAGGCGATCGACAGATTGTCGCCCGGAGGGTATCCTGCAGTTGCATCGGTCAATATCAACTCAAGGTTCGGATATATTGAGAAAGATGGCGAACTTCCGTAACTGTTTTAAATTTCGTTCATTTTCATAACTAACTCATCAATACCATCTTTTTTTTTATATCTGAAAAAGAATAAGCCCGCTCGCTATCTGTTGGTTTCTTAAAAACTAATAAACACATTAAGTCAAGGGGATTGGCAGCAGCGTCGTCGGTTATACTAATAACCAATACGTTTGCTAATCCAAGTGATTCTGGAAAGTTTACAGCCTAATGCGATGAGCTAAAAATATAATATACAAAAAAATAACTAGGTATAATAATTTGAATGTTGTCTTCGTATCTTAATCGCATCTGCATACCCATTGCACTGTCTTTTTGACATCTTGCTATGCCCAACGGATTGCAAGGAATAGTTGACAAAGACATCTCAGACAATATCGCTTCACTCTCTCATTTGTCCCAACCCTTACCGGTTCCGTGTATCTTCCCGGTCACAAAGTGTCTGTGGGGACTTTAATTATTGATAAGCTTTTCTCATAAGCACAAATTAATGTTGCTACCAATTTTATGGGAAGTGGATGATTGTAATATTCTTCTTTCTTCGTAACGGATTTGGTGTACCTAACAGATATTATAAACTCTTCGTATAATTTAATTATTTAAGATACTTGTAAATATATATTATTCCTTTTGAACTCATTCCTCGTGACTTTTCACAATCTTTTGTGGCTTTTATATCCAGTTTGTGTTATATATTTAACATTACTCCTGTTGTTTTCGATCTAGGGTTCGAATCCCACATCGAGAATGACATAATTAGGGTTGTAAGTTCGGGTAGTCATATGTGACTCGTCACTGCCGAGACAGTAGATGATACAAGCGTGATGACCAATAATTAATTATAATACATTTCTTTTGTCCCCAGGGTGGCCCTAACACAGTCCTGCGCGTGATCATAGAACACATGTTATATCCTATAGTGCTCGACGTACTCTACTCCATCTTCCAACGGTACGGCAAGGTGCTCAAGATCGTCACATTCACTAAAAATAGTAAGTATATACATTCTCATTTACTTTCATTGCATAAACTTGTTTACGAAGATATTTATGACGAGGGTGAACGAAGGCAGAGATGAATATACGGAACAAAATTATGCATATGCATATTCGTAATGTTTACGTAAGACAGAAGTACCATCTTCAGTGACGAACGCAATTTTGATGGATGAGCCCCAGGTACCCGCAGCCACGTGTGAGGAGAACCGAGGAAAAAGGCGGAAAAGGGAGGAGGGACGAGGAAACATTACCGCACGCCTCACGCACCCTCAAACAATGCCTCCCAACCTCACACACACCTCAGGAGGCTTCGTTTGTTTTAGCGCAATTTTCCACAAAATCCACCTAATTAATTATGCAACCGCTCTGTAATTTGCTATCAAATATATTGTTTAATAAGCCTTTTGTCACAATCGCTTTGTGCCTATGGCAGCCCAGGATTACAGCGGCTAAAACAACTATTATTGAATCGAAACGAGGCGAGCTTTAAAATTAATTTCGGACGGACGTGTTATAGTGATAGATTTACCAAACATAACACAGGGCCGAAATCCAAGGGCGCAATCCGTTTAAAATTTAAATCGTACCCTCATGCATATCCTAAATAAATCCGGCACACAGGAGGCAGGTAGGTAGGTAGGTACATATTTGATAAGCTCCCCTGAGCCGCGGGCAGCGTGCGGCGGTAGAGTGCCGACATTACAGTTCACTCCTGGCTAATTACACAGTACCTAGATGAGAAGCTCAAATCAACTTTATTTAAAAACCCCACTGGGCAACGCCCGCGAGCGTTATAATTACGCGTTAAAACGATGTTTTAAACCAATTTCTTTATTAACTTTTTACATAATTAGTGCCAATTCAATTAAGGAAATACGACATTGATTTCTTACATGTTTTAATACAAGTTTTTTTTTCTGGGTCAAGCAAGTAAGAGGTGGCCATAAATGGCGAATTGCGAATAGATCAAGTTTGAACTCTAATCAGCGAAGATGCATTAGATACGTCACAAGTTTGGTCACATGGCAAAATTTCGTAGCTCGTAGACGACGTAGCTGTCGCCTACGAGCTACGAGCTTTTGCCCTGTCTCTACACGTTGACCGGCGAACGCCAATGAATTACGTATATTACTCTGCCACTAATATAGTCGAAGAACCGTATGTAAACCAATCGAGCGATGGCTGTAAATCTCTAGAGGCTGGTCTAGGTTGATCGGTCTATTGCAGAGAAAGTGCTACGCTGCCTTCACATGTTGGTCGGCCAACTCAGACCAACACGTAAACAGAATTACAGTTTGCGTGTTTGGCAAACTGTACCTATCTAAATTAAATCTACATAACATTGATATACCAAGAAACAAAAACGTGAAGTTATAATTATTATTTCCGTAATTCTGTATCACATCAGGGTTCTACATCAAAGGGCTGAAATTTGAAGAGTATAATCTATACATTAATACGTGAATCAAAAACTTTTTACCCCTTTTTTCGAAAATTACGCACACGGAGGAGTATGAAATTTGGCACAGTCAAAGTTTATATGGAGAAGGAGTGCAGAAAGCTAATGTTTTTATATAATATGCATTAGAAATACATTAAATTAATAAAAATAATCATAACACACACTACCATGCGTTTGACACACACACATATATCTATTTATTACTTTGAGCATATTGCGCGCATGGAGGAGTGTGAGATTTGGCATTAAAGTTTGTATGGAGGCGGAGTCCAGAAAGGTAAAATTTATATATGAGTAATATTTGTTATAAATACATTAAAACATTCATCGTAAACAACGTTCATACTGTCAATGTCAAATGTCAAATCGATGTCGCTAGTGGTACATCGCAACTGACGTCATAGAGCAAAATTAAAAATAAAATATATGCAATGACTACAGAGGTCTCTCACACTCTTTGACAAAAGAACCTCAATAATGTTCAAACGGCCACTAGGCAACCACTAGTTAAAATAATTGTATACACATAAGTTCCATAATCTTTTGGGCGAAAATCATAATTTCATAAACTTCAATAATTATGAAATACCTCTAGAGATCCGATTACTGAAATTAATGATAGAATACTCTTATAGCAATGAAATCGTAAAAATTAAAATGAGTAATTAATTTTTATCCCTCCATTAATTAAGTCGATTCGGACACCGTTTTAGCGTCAATGATTTACATTTAATTTTGGATATTAAACCATTTTCTCATAGAATAAATATTAGGTATTACTTTCAGTTCATTTTCCTTTGATTGAGACATTTTACCTTTGTACTTATTACGTTAATACTCAGTTTATCTATCGACCTACATATATTTAACAACTTTTTCTTGAGCGAAAAACTTAATACCTCTTTGTTGCTGGGATAGTAACTTGTCAACTTTTATATGCAGCTGCTATTTTAATCCGATGCTCTTTGTTCTCTGTAACCTTAGTAATACCAACATTAATACTAGGTTTATTTAAATGTCTGTTTTATTAATTTGTCCATTCACATTGTTTTTATTATGCGATACGAAAAATCATGTAAATTTACGTCCAAACATTAATACAACCTGTATTCTATACTCAAACACGTAAGGTAAACAGCATTCCCATAAAAAAGCCATCAAACTCAAATCACACAGCAATCTGCCGTTACAGTTAATCGGTTTTGCTCGCGCACAAAATCTCAATACACGTATCGTGATCACGGGCAACCGTAACAGGCAGTAAGCAGTTCAGATGCGCCCATAACTTGTCGGTATCATGACGTCACTTCTCCCTAATGCAGCGTTTCCAATTTCCGAACGTCCTTCCCAACGGCTGTTTGCTTTTTTACCACATTCATCATTGTCCAATTGTAAAAGCTTTTGTCTCCGGACAATTTCCCGGCACCTATTCTGCTCAGCTTTTGAATATTCATAACGGCACCTGACTGCGAACGTTTAACTCTTATATGTAGGTATCTATCTTAGTGATATTGTAAACAGAAATATCTACAGCATTAGAAGATACATACATATTTTTTTAAAGCAGCAATATATATTTAGATTCATGATATTTAAAAAAAAAAACTACTAGTTTTGCATTTACATGATATAATCTAGAAAGAAAACACTTCCCATTTAGAATCAGTAAAACATTAAACTTAATGGTTTTAACCCTACATAAATGACACGATACACTGTGCCAAAACCTAGAATCTATTAAAACCGTGTCGAGTACCTAGACACAAACTGAAGTAGGTTGCATATCCGAAACGTATAAATCCTTATTTCAATTATCCTGTCTCATGGGGAGAGCAAATCAACCACATAGCTATATCGCCTTCATTTTCGCTTTCAATACCCTCTATGTGTCACGCACCTGCCTAAACTCATGTAAAAGTATATATTTTACGTTACACGATTTACATAAAGCGTTTACTTTTTATTTATGCCGATGATATTCGCGCTTTTCTCTAAAATGCTTACATAATGGTTCCTAACTTCCTCTAACGCTGCAAAGTTATAATATGATGATACATTTTTTTTTTTCTATTAACATACTCAATAAGATTATCCTGAATTACTGTATAAAAGGCATCGTTTTGGTAGATTAACATTGAAGGGGTTGTCAGTCATCCTTATCACCGAGAGCACACGTGGCCCAACATGGAAAATTTAATGTTCCGCATTTATTTACGAGTATATTTACATTCACCGTCTTCGTTTGGCAAACCCACAATTTTCTTAACATTAATCGCATAGAAAAGTTCTTACCGACTTTTGATTCATGTTGTTTCATGCGTGTTACTTTCATGAGTTTCGTCAAAGTTTGTCTGATGAATATTCTGTTATGTTCCTATCGCGTTAATATTGAATGCGGCATAGATAAATGTTTATAATAGCGGTTCCGCTCTGTCGGCGCGTCGGCCAAGGGCTGACGGGAGGTTACCATCAAACGCGTTCCTAATCCCGAAACAAATCTCAATGAAGAGCGCGCGGAGTCGCCGTAATCCTACACCTCCTCCGCCCCTGAGCCCTTGCCCCACAACCTACCCCGATTGGCTTTATTAAGGTGTAGCAGACCGCTACAATTATTATGCGTCCCCTGTTTGCGGTAGGTGCCGTGTCTATGTCGTCGTTAGATTCCCTTAATTAAGGATTTGATTCGTCCACAGACATCATCTTTGCGGTGTCTTAGTTTTCGCTGTATGAAGCGTAATCACAGGAAGCTTACTTAACTTAGCTTATTTACATTCCCCGGTGCATAACAGCGCGCCACGCTACGAGTGCGACTAGCGATTTTGAGAAATAACAAATTTCTAGTAATTGTGTTCACGAATTGTAGGTAAGTGCATCGAAGCTAACGATGGTGCTGTGTAAGTATTTAGCAATTTGCAAGTAGTATCCGAGTTTCGAAGGCGAAGGTTAGATGAAAAGGCGCGTAAATTGCGAACGAGGACGCATTCAGGCTTGACAGAGCTCGCTCATTTCAGGGGAGACGTCGAGATTTAAGATATCAAATTATACTTTAATCGGTCGGCCGGCGCACCGCCCTGCCCCACCGCTTAATATTAACATAGCGGAAGCAACCTCTTTGCTACATAGCGAAACGTGGATTACGAAATTTTAATTTTACCACAACTCCCATCTTGTTTTTACGCAGACATTCACGTTTAAATATTCCATAAAGTAATTGCGCATTCGAGTTGAATTTTTAATGAAACATAATGAAGAGGCGCGTACGCTACGGATTGATTGAGATTTGAATTTCTTGCGCGCAATCGGAGCCGCAAGCAACGTTATTGAATTAGCGCTTGAATATTTCAGCTTGGATAAATAAAACAGAGTAAAGGGGACAATTATTTTGGGAAACTTCCATTTTGATTATTGCCTAAACTGCATAAAACTTTTTATTTCAACAGCAGTCGTGAATGGATTTGATTTTAATTAAAATGTGTTTATTCGTGAGCCAGTTGGAAAGCTGGAATTAATATCTGATTCATTCTAGTTATGTTTTCTTTAATGCTACTCAGTTCAATTGTTTCTTAATGTCCAGAAAAGAATAGAAAAGCGATTGAAGGAAAAGTGTATTAACTCCAAAATTGATTATAGGTATCAGTGCTCTTAAATATTTAGATATCAAAATTTAGACATTCTACATCTCCCTTTACAAATTGATACGTTATGGGCAACTTTATATATCTAATATCCTTTTACGATTATATTTATGTAAAGATCCCCCTATGTCGTTATTAGCTAATTAAAGCTTATTTACTAATAAATATATAACATCATACAAATATGGTACAGCAAAATATGAAGATGACTCACATAAGAAACATTCCTTTAGGCGAAGTTGTAATACAACCCTGTTTGTGACGTAGCGTAGATAATAATAAATGAAAAATAATATATTTGGAATAAGAAATCTGTACCTACATATTGAGCGTACTCCTTTGTTTTCTTTGCCTTGAGGATAAACAGGAGCTGAAGTGGAAATTTACATAGATTGATTAAAATGTACATAAATAGTAAATACTATTAGATTTTTTTTATAGAACCTTATTTTTATTACTAGGCTTGTGTACCAAACCTTAACTTAAACCTTATTCCTTGAGTAATCTCAGTGTAGCGCTTATACTGGCATTTTAACTTAATCTTTATATTAAAGAAGCCGGAAAGCAAATATAAAGTGAAAACATTTTTCAGAAAACTAAATAAATTTGCGCTAAATTTTTCCTTTGTTTTCAACCTCAGTGCATACGAAGTAACCAACTATTACATTCAAGTGACCGTCTTCATTGTCCCCATAAAAACTCTTTTTGCTTATTCACGAAGTAATTACATAAAAACTCCAATTTGCGGCAAGCCTTTTATGCATTCCATTTTAACGTTCCCAAATGGCTGGCCCAAAGAAAATATGGGACCTTAAACACCATTTAACTATGTATGAAGGAGACAGCACGTTACTTTTAATTTACGCTGTCGTTTCGTACCTTGAGTGGTTCTTCATTCTATATTTTATAGGTAAGGAAATTGTTAAGGTACAGGCGGGGTCCAATAACTAATGGCATTGCATACCTATGAAGGTTTTCCTGACCACTTCACTTCAGGATAAGAGACAACCCAAAAGTAACTTTTGAACTTCATAGATCGGTGCTTTAAATAGTACGATATCTACCTTACAAACTAGGCATTTCTCCGGTCTTGCTAGCCGCTATTTCTTATGCGAAAAAACACATGATTTAGATATTTCCAAAAAAATTATCTTATATTTCATTCAGGTTTGTGGTCTTTCACAACAACAGAAGCAACCCTTATAAATGATATAATAATCTCAACAGTGCCTTAACTAAACGAGAGTCTGTGTCACAGCGTCTAATGGTACGTAATGTGGCCAACGCAGGTGCTACCCGAACGATGTTTCCTAAAAATGTGAATTTATGTTCTCACCCAACGGACGGCAATGATCGCCCGGCTCATGCCTTAAATTAGGGGGTTTAACGCTTATCCTCGCAGTAAATAAACTCCGCCAACTATATTACTTGTGGGACCATTCCACTTGATAACCTCGCCCCACGTTCTAACATTGTTTACACACTTCTTTGGTGATTAATGAGATTTTTCATAATTGATTGTCTTCTGAGAATTCCGTGCTTACCTGCGACTTATAAACATTACGTTAACGTTACTACGTGTTATTTATAGTAGTCTCAGAATATGGTTCGTTTACATGCTACCGCATCAAAGTTTCAACAACAGACTCGAGTGTGAGAACTACGCGACAGGCGCAATAAATTCGTACTTTTCGGGTTTATGACGAAAGTAAAATAGGCATGAAACTTGTTTAGTGGGATATCCGCTAAAGTGTTGTACATGATAAAATAGCTGTGGTGCACCTGCGACTAACTCGCGTCACCGACGAGTTGGAGGATCGTGGGCGCCAATTTCACCTTGTTTGAACGTTCTTGTGAACAAGATATTGCCTGTCAGGAATTCCGTGAGACATCCAACACTCGAGTACTCTAGAGAAAATTGTTTTACAACTACAAAAATGGTTATATTTTATAAGACTTTTACTTTATAAAACGACTTATAGTGTATCTATGTACAAAATGAATGCGATGTTGAGAAATATTAAGTAATGGTGAAAGAGAATACGAGCGCATTACCATACTTTCAAGTTTAACGAACTAAAAACATCGCGTAGATATTTATTTTGTTTTCATCAAATAAAGATCAACAAGGTTCGCAGACTTTCTTTTTCATCACTCCAGTTCTCATTAGTCCTAATCCGAAGTCTATTTTGTTTACAGATTCATTCCAAGCTCTCATTCAGTATCCAGACACGGTATCGGCGCAAACGGCAAAAACGGTGAGTAAAACACTTCCTTGTTTTTATTTAACTGTTTGTGAAGTAAAGCCATAAAACAAAGTTCCTATTGCCGTACGTTTCATTCACTTTAATGACTCGCTCTCAAACTATCTCGAAATGAAGTGACTCTATCTTCACATCACTTGAACTACTGCAAAAGTATGAGATATATATCGACTGTATTTGGCTGTGAAACGTATGATAAAAACTGGACAAAAACAATCGATTTAAACATCCTAAAACAACTTCGAACAAACGAAAAAGTTGTCAGAAATCTGTTCATTTCATTTGGAGTGTGGAAGCCCTCAAAACATTAAACTTCCGTGTACGTTCGTTCGCTTACCTACAACAAAGCTTAACAACAGAACGTTTATGTGCATTTAATAACAATAATATCGAGAAACAACATGGCAGCCGCGAGCCCACGACAATAGTCGGCGCCCGACTCGCCGAGTGGGACATCATTTTTCTCGGCTCAACTTTTCCCATTCGCTATTCATTTGCGTTAGAAGTTGGGCGTACTGCCGCCTACTGCAGCGACTGTTTTAACTTTATTTCTGATGCAGCGTTCAGGGCAAATTAAATTTCGTTTTGCGGCTTCCGCAAACTCGCTTTACGAGTATAATTATCGAGTTTTTGTTATTTTTTTTCGTTGCCATACGGTTATGAATCGCTGAACTTAACTTTGTTTCCGACTAATGGTGACTGAGAGTTTCGCTTTTTGATTTTTATTATTCGAACAATACGTACCTACTTAAACTTTATTTTGTTATTATTCAAAAGCTTATCGTACAAGGTACATGTACGAAACAATTCATAAAAGGGATAATAACAGCCCAAAAGATAATTTTAACGTGCTCGTTACTCTATTCATTTGCCGAATTTGTCTGTAATACCTCGCGGCGTAGGTACAATTCGCTAATGAATTCTACAATAGCGAGTCGACTATCCGTCCTAATTAGTCGCTCTTTACGCCCAATTCCTGTGGAGCTTAATACGATTGGTACAAGCTGTGAACTCAAAGCGCGTTGCAGTTGAAGGGTACAGGTATATAGTAAAGAGTGCACAGCGTTCAGCTTATGACTTACGTACAAATTAATGTTGGAAAGCGGGGAAACCCCTCGTGAAATTGAGATATCACCGGCAGAGCAGAGTGGTGAAAACTTAGCAACGCTAAGTCCCATCAACTGTGTCGTGATTGGAGTCGAGCAGAGCACGGTGTTGTCGTTCCGAGTAGTGCAGGCGGATCAAATGCGGCTTTATTCTTAGCTGTAATAAACGCGGATTTACTCCTAGTTCCATTTCGTATTATGAATAAAATTGATTTTACTCTTTCACGGTTTACATTGTATTTTATACTGCGGGTGTACTGTTGAGTATCGAGTTTTATTGTTAACGTAGGTAATTGGCACTACATGAATGCATATTGAGTTTAGACAAAAACAACCATTAGATTACTTAGCAGGTCCGAACAAAATTTGATTTTCATATACAGAGGATTGAATTTTTTCAAAGACCGTTCTTCCTAAATTGAATTGCATTTTAGCAAGTAATAGGAATGAGAATGGTATACTTTAATCCCACTGTCGGCGCAATAACATTGGTTTAGTTGGTACTTTAGTTCCGACAGTGGTCGCGACGGCAATAAGTCTGCTCTCGTTAACGGATCTAAGGTCGTAACTCGCTACTCCGTAACTCCGAACCGACCTAACGAGCATACAATGTCGGCGATACTACATCTATTTTTATTGCCCGCCTGTTTATTGCAATGCTACATGCAATCGGCATGTTCTTGTTAATCAGTGTTTGTTTTATTGGGGATATAGGTACCTAATTCCTTTTTGGTGTGTTTTACGGAGGAGAGAAGGTTATACTGTTTGTTTTTTGAATGTTTATTGAGTAGTTTTATTATTTTATTAGCATTTTACATTATTCTAATGACTGGGTAATCAACTTGTCATGCAAACAGTAAACTGGCAGATGGTGGAATACACTTCCAAACTTTGTTGTTTTTTCAATAAATTGGAGTATAAATATTAAAAATGATCTTTCTTGTCATATATTTTATTTTCTATTATGTAGTACCTACTCAGCTATTTTCTTATTTGGGATAACTTTAAAACGACATCTCCCTCGAATTTCTAAGTTGAAACGACAAAATCCTTAAACGTTCAACCAGACAGAATTAGTTGCAAATCGCCCTTACAAACCGAACGTTACCGGTCGCAGTCCCGTGTAGGCACTCGTTTCGGACTCGGTTTTTTCTCGAAATGGAATTAAAACGTCCCGCGAGGTAAGTGGCAGCACAAGTAAGAGGTACAAAGTGAAGTGAAGCCGGATAGTGCTCCAGCCACAAAGGGCACAGTCGGATGTTAGGAGCTCTGAAATCCCCCGATCCCGACTCTATGATCCTTGACATAAATCTCTAACCTCGCCATCAAATCTTTTCAGGAGGCGGCTTATGCGCCCAGACACGAAATGTACGCTCTTAATGCGCTCGACTACATGTACTTACATGTAAATGTATATAAATATGTAGCCATGTACGCTTTGGGCAACCAAGCAAATTTTGGGTTGAGTTTGTGAATTTTGCGCTGTGAGATATAATGAACTTTTGATAAAAAATATTTATACACGCACAAATACATAAAATGGATATTGAAACACAGTAAAAGGATTTTACCGACACCGTTCCACCGTACCGTTCTAATCCCTACAGCTAGTCAGACAGTCATTAGAGTAGTGGTTGTTCCGTGGGCCGTTAATCAGAACCTTGGTCGCTCCATCAGTAAGTTATGATTGATAACAATGTGATTCATGCCGCCCTCCGGCCTGCCTCAGCCCCATCCATAACGTGGCCGACGCTGTCACAGACAATTCATATTAACAAGCCGAGGTGCGTACCCATCTATTGTTTGTATCGCACACGATTTTTCATCACCGTTATGTATGCATAACATAATTACATCAGGTTACATACAAATATTTTTAAATTACGGAAGTACACAATGCTTCTCCTGTAAGGTTACTCAAATGAATAAAATAAAAATCGTTTCCAATATCATAAATAATTGTCAAACATTGCATGAATTATTATCATAAAAAGTAATATGTGTCAGTAACAGGCGTCCGTATTTTTCATATATAAACGAGGTAAACTTGACAAGACTTCGTCTCCAAGGTTCAATAAGGCGAAATCCGAGATACCGTTTATGGACTCAAGGTGCGGGCTTTGTTTACATTTTAAAATTGCACTTTGCACTGCGGCAACGTCTAACCGGTGTCTTTGTGTCAACACTGGGACGTGTTCAAACAATGTAACCGTCAAAAATGTTATATCTTCGCCCTGAGCGAGTCTGTAATACTTGCGCCGAACGGCGTCTCACGAATCCAGTGCAGTAAAACTATCTACTGAAAGAGATCAATGCTCCATCAAAGGAAATTTCATTCGTTGCCTTGCAGAACTTTGCTTTATTTGAAATATTGCTATTGACATCACAGAATACAATGTATCAAAGTTCGTCTAGGTACAGGCTCGTTTGCACTGCTACAGTGACGGTCAAACTTCATAGAAATTTCACGGCTGCTAACAAACAGTTCGTCGACAACCTGCACCGGCTCCAAGTCCCGTTTAAAATTGTACGTATCATCGCCCACCCCTGTTTGGGTTCCTACAGGCTATGTTAACAACGCTTGAGCTGCACTCTGCATCACCTAGTTACGTGTCAGACATTGTTTAGCTGTTGTTTTGTTAGTGTTTTGTGGCTGGTTTGCTTACCGTAATCAAGAGAGGCGGCTGACAATCAACCTCACACGACAAGTTTTAAACTTTCGTTACTCGCATAAATTTACTCGGCCGCTTCACAATACAGCAGCCTGTAGGCTGTATTACACGTTCATTCTACATTTAACATAGGTAAAACAATGCCATTATGTTTCATGAACAATATATTGTTCATGGACAAAACCGATTCACGCCTTACCCTCGCGGCAAAAGTGGTAGAGTTCATTATTCATGATGTCACAGTGTACATACGTTTAACACCAATTTAGTTTCGTTTCCAAAGTAAACTGGTGCGGTGTGTTAAGTGGGCGCGGTTGTTGAGCTATCGTCACTCGATTTTCGTTCGTCACTATCAGTCAACCACAATTAGGGGTAACCGCGAGTATTAATTACATTGTCTAATGGAGCGAGCGCGGTTTGTTCGGTGACGCGTCCCCAAATGTGTACCTATGTACCGTAATTAGGTTAAAGCCACTATCAAAACTTAATTTATTATTTCCCCTTTCACTAAAGTCCGCTTTCACAGTAAATTTTACAGAAAATCGTGTATTTACAAAGGTAAGTATTTTACGGCCCTTTGTGACTTCTATAACATTTTACTCCAGTAAACCAGCAAAATATTAAAGTTGACTGTTATTAACGGGTGCATTTTTGGGCACAAAATAAAAATTATTTTAATATTTTATTCCAACAAACCAAAAAGAAATTACTCAAAGTGCCATTCGTCACAGTGCAATCTCATTTTGTGCCGATTTAAATTTTTAAATGCTTTTCCAATAGCAAAAAGCGAAGTGATTAAAATGAGCAATTTTGCAGTCATTGTGTTTGTTGGTTTATTTATTAATAGTTAAAAGCTTGCTCTTGGTGTACGTTTTAGTGCACAACCGGGCCCGCAGTCCCGATAAGTGATCCTTTATCCGGAGCTAATCGAGCGAATGTTTACCCGTCCAATACAA
Organism: Shargacucullia verbasci; assembly: GCA_947562105.1. Lineage (NCBI taxonomy): Eukaryota > Metazoa > Arthropoda > Insecta > Lepidoptera > Noctuidae > Shargacucullia > Shargacucullia verbasci. The sequence continues at coordinate 10,167,714 of OX387285.1, read as the reverse complement.
CATTGTTTAGTGAATCAACCGAACTATTCTAAATTAAAACGTTTAGTTGTATATTATTTATCGCACTACTAGAACAAATTGAACGCGATTCAACTCATGTCACTTGATAAAAAACTTGCGTCCGAAATGTTTTCATTACAATTTCTCTGACGTCATCTGCGGACAAAAACCAAATGCATTCCGGCGCTAGCGTAATCCTTGCACCGGCAACAGAAGCACTCTGAGCTATGTGGGCTCTTATAAATATTAAACGCAACGAGCTCGGGACCCCAACAAAAACGTTTATCTGGTCTCCGTGGAAAAACCGCCAGAATTAGCAACAGGGGGGGTGGATTAAGGCGGACCGCATTTAATCCTTCACTAAGAAGGCTTTGCTTAAACGAGTTCTAACGAGCTAAAGATAAAACAATTACCGGGGACGTGATTAAGAGATACGGAGGACACTTGTTACGTCTTACGTTGACGCCGCGGCTCACTGTAGCCGCGAACCCTTTCCATCTGCTCCAACTTAACTTTCTGTCTTACAAAATATAAGTTTAAAAAATCTAATTTATTATCAGTGTTTGTCAATTCCAATAAATCGAGTGAACGGAAATTCGTTCACCCTATTACGCAGTAAAAGATTCCAATATAAAATCGGGCGTGACGTTTGTCGTTTTATCACCTTGTCACTCTTCCTAATATTTTTTTTACCTCAATTACGACTCCCTCCGCGAGCGCAAATAACCATTCCAGAAGATTAAAATGAAATTCTCGAGAATATTGATACTGAGGGAGAGTAGATCGGGCGGGTGTTATAAACTGAGTAACACCTTTTTCTTCATAGTTTTGACCGGACTTTTATAAGGTACATAAAAGTATTCACCAATGTACTTCTATCTTGTAACTAAAATGAAATATTTTAATAAGAATTGGAGGGTGCTGACCTACAGACAGACATGATTAGATTTCAGAACAATTAAGCACAAGATCACAAAATTAATTAACGTGAAATCTGTAAACGATGTCTGAACCCAGTGTAATATTTGCAAAAACAAGTAAGTATTATTTATAGAACAATGATATTCAACGACCTAATGTTTTTGCTGAATCCTACGTAAAATATACGCAATCTTTTCTAAGTAACATTGTGATTTTTAGATTAAAATAAGACTTCTTAAAGTAACGACCGAGTTAAATTCAAAAGTGCCTCCGAAAAAGCTTATAAAAAGTAAGAAATTAATCTGCAATTCAAAATCCTTCTTGCCCTCTTATACGTTTTTCTCTTATTCTTTTCTTTGGCAAATCCACGACAAACGTTCAGCTGAGATACCTTCATTACGGGTCTAATTGTGAATATAACAATTTATTTTTACTTATCTTTGGGACTATTCGTTGCCTGTTCAGTTTATGGCATATATAATATTTTCTAGTACACTAGACTAGCTAGTTTCTGTATTGTGATGATATTTTTTTGTGTTCTGCAACTATCTATAATATTCAATATTATATATTCTTTAATATTCAGAAAGAACTTGGTTGATATTTAAATCTATTTAAAGTGGCTTTAGTATAAGATTATGCCAGCAAAAATAATAATACAGACTTCCTAGAAACCCCTTGAAACATTTCTGTTTTTCTTGAATATTTTATCCTCATTTCAATCTAAAAGAAATTGGATTTAAGATATCCGATTACCATTCCAGGTGTTTTATCAATATTAACTTAATAATATTTTTCAGATATAATTCCCTAATACACAATATGTTTTTTAGCTACCACTTGTATTGCTGTTTGTTCATATTATAACATTATCCTATTATTCCTTCAGTAATTAATGCAAATTGTTGAAAATGAAACAATATTGGAATCACAGATTATGTACTCATTTGACTTTTAAAATTTCACTCGACGATGTCTATGTATTAAATGGGATGTATATTAGAATTGTAAATTAATTACTCGTTACGTTCTCTTACGCTTGCCGCGTGCACTTGGCATTCAATACCGAATTGGGGCCCGCGAGGCTCTACAAAACTAATTACGTATCGAAGCTATCTTCTTCCACGCTTTCTTACGTGCCTTTCGCATTTCCATATAAGTTGAGCTTTAAACGAGCCAATCTATTCACGTCTACACATCAGGGGGTCGCATTTGCATATAGAACAGAAATTTATTAAATCTACAGCCAATATCCTACGTTCCGACATCGAACTTTTGCTTCTTCGATGACTCTTCTGTTATTTTTATTGCACTGTAAAAGAGTTGTTATGAGTACTTAAAGTATCTTCTTGATTTATTTCTCTAAAAGCCATTTATATTTTTTATAACTTCTGACCTACAATAACAGCGAAAGACAATGGCTACCGCAATAATTAACGATAGCTACTAGCACAATCATTTACGTCACCAAGGCATTAAGAACCCAAAACATTTTTATTCAGCTAATGGAGTCCGTCGTAAAAATGTCATAATTCATTTGACAGATGACGGTTTACAAAGGTACTCCAATGTACTATACAGGAATTAAATAATTCAGGCTTTTAATTTTTATCCTCTGATAAAAGTTTCTTTCTGCAAGCTTCTTACATATTTAAGGAACGTTACGCAATAACAATTTTGTTGGCATTTTTTTGGAATATAAAATAAGTCATACCTGCTGCAGTATTAATTAATCCCGACTCATTGTCTAACGACATTGTTACTTAATCGTGCTTTGTATTCACTTAAATGCCAACAAAACCTTTTAAAGCGCCACCGAATTTGCCTGGATTCTTTACAAACACTTAATTCAAGGAAACTGTTTTATTAATTCGGCAAATTGTTAAGTTTCATTTAACATCATTCCCGAGAGACGAAAATCTACGGTTTCAATTCAAAAATATCGTTCAAGAGCCAAAGAGTATTATAATACCTCTCGCTTTTTGGTTGAATTCTGTTAACTTGAAAACAAATAATAAACAGCAAACGTTGAGTGCTCTTTGCATAATTCTATGCTATTTGTAACAATAAATTATGCCAGACGATTGCACTGAGTACACGATCATAAATATGACTGTACGGTTCTTTTATAGCATTAGTTTCATTAGTGAAAATAAAACGTGTTGCATTCTGGTTTCATTATAAAAATATAATGTACATGCCGCCGACGAGCTTTATGCTCGCAGGAATGGGTTGAGTGCTGTTGCATTTTAATTAATTCTCTTTTCTATCGCGATGTGGTGTTATCAGCCTCCCGCAGGCGTCGCGGCCAAACAAATAGCTGTTGCTCTCGCTACGTAACGATTTTGACACGGCCATAATGCGAGTTTTTCTTCTTTGTTACGGGTAGTGTATCGATCCACTTTTTTATGTCGTACAAAAAGATATTCTGCTTTGTTAGCCTTATACTTCCGATGCTGAATAAAATTAGCTTACCTAATATAAAAAATTCGCGTAGGTAACTTTCCTTATATTACCAGATCGTATTAAAAAGTTAAATTGAAAGCAATTCATTTCATCACTAAAAATCATCACATCCTTATTATCACTCAAATAAACGACCCTCAAAAGAAGTGAAACTTTTCCGACTTGTAATATGTTTTTGATGAGATTTATAATTCGTTCTGTTTTCGTGTCAAACGAGAAAAGTTATTTCAATAAACGTAACTTTTATTTTTATTTATAGGCTTTAGACGGGCAGAACATATACAACGGGTGCTGCACACTGCGCATCGATTACTCGAAGATGACGTGTCTGAACGTGAAGTATAACAACGACAAGTCGCGGGACTACACGAACCCTACGCTGCCGTCGGGCGATGGCGACGCGCACCAGCTGTTGACCAGTGAGTTGATGCCACTGCGGGCACGCCTCGCGCTGGCCCTCGCATCCAGGATGAGTTAGTCCTCACTACTCCGCGCACCTGGAAGCTTTTTCACCGCGCTCCAACTATCACACATGTATCGTAGACTCTTGCGTCCTGCATCCCACGATACCCACCCAATGGGGCAGATGAGTGTTCCAAACAATTAGTTTTTCAACCAACTAATCATCTTTAGCGCCAAGTTTTAACGCGCTCCCAATAATCTACGTCTGCCCCATTTACACTTGGCTATTGGACTTGACTTCGATCGCTCTTGCACCTTTTTACTTAGGTAGTCTACTGGTTTTCTTATCTCAAAAAGTCTTTTCGTTTTAAATTCTTCAAACTCAGGTATGCTCATTACGTTAGAACTCTGAAGATTTCCTATGTCCCTAGTAATAGCATTAATCTTGAATGCCTGAGAAATATGCTTTGTTCCCTGTGTAGCCTGATAGGTCCACATATTTTATTCATTTTCACTGTTTTTGATGTTTTTGTATAAGGGGCACCTTTGCCTTTCTTTCTTTGTGTTGCAAATTACGGTGATTTTGTATTCTTAGCTGTACGTATGTTTTTTTTTTTGCGTCAATATACGCATGATGTTACAGTGCAAAATAAATCTACAATAACGCTTCCAAATTACATTTGCTATTCCACGTTAGCCGTTTTCTTGTTTATTATTCATATTTCAATGGTAAATATTCCCGCGGTGACTAATAACTCGTCATAAATCCGTATTGCACCGTGGAGGGTAGTAATATTTGTGGATCACTCCGCCGTTGTGAATGTTCTACTTTGTAATGTAGCATTACGTTGTCTGATTTGTATTCTATATTAAGTACTTAACATATGGTAATTAAATTTGAGCAAATTCATTGGGACGAGTAATATTTTTGCTCATCCGTTAGTTTATATTTTTTGACCTTTGTTAAGAAACAATAAAAATAGGTAGGTTTATTATAAATAAAAGCCGTTGGTTTTGTCTAGGTAGGATTCTTGATATTTTTCTCTTTTTTCCTTTTATATTATTTACCAAACTTATTAACAGCAGCGTATAACACCGGTACTCTCCAACCAGGTGGTGGAGTGCTGGCTCCTCAGTTCCTCGGGCTTGGTTCCGGCCTAGCGTCGCCGTACGGCGTCGGCGTCGGCGGCGTAGGGCTACCAGCGTTCGGCGCGCTGACGCTGACGCCGGCGTCGCCCGCGCTGCGCGCGCTTGCCGCGCCGCCGCTGCCGCTGGCCACCGTGCTACTTGTCTCCAATCTCAACGAAGAGGTTGGTACACTCACGACACATTAAAACATAACCTACCTCAATACTGGCAGGCGGATTCATATTTCTGTTTCTCGTAACCGCCCTTTTCTACCTGTCAAATTCAAAAACAGAATTAAAACTTCTCAAATCAAATGTCTGTAATAAAATACGAATATCACTCCCAATTGTATTTAAAAACAGTTTAGACAAAATTCCTACATTGTTTCGACTTAGTAGTTTAATGTTTATTGGCAAATTTATTCATTACGCTAACACAATAGCCAGTAACGCCTGTATCAGACACCATTTTAATTGTGGGTTCACGTTAAACATTTACGAACTAATGCATTAACCATACGAACGGCGTTACAGGCTGTTATATTTATATATTCTACTTAAACTCCTTAAAGATAAGTTGCTAATTTATTTATAGATATGATGTCAGATATCTTTTACGACTATTTATAATACTGTCTCTTTTCTCTTTCCTATTGTTTTAGATGGTCACGCCTGACGCTCTCTTTACCCTTTTCGGTACGTGTGCACATACATTCCGTATTTTATATTAAAACATTAATATTGCTCCTGAGCCCTGTCGCCTGAAAGACAAATTGTCAGCTAACATTCTCGACTTCTGTACTGATAACCGCATCCGACGACTTGTCGAAGCTTTGCTTGATAACACTATCGAATCTAAACTCAATAATTCTAAACGCTTTATTAACTCGTATGACAATTTGTGTTTCAGACACCCTAGTCGTAGCTAAGTTAGTTAGAACGTCTATTGTTTACCCAGTGTTGTCTTTATTTCAGTTCATTATTTTATTTTCTTTGTGGGCTGTCAGTTTCATACTAGATACGGTACAGCGAAATTACGCATCTCTATGTGACGATGACGTCACTATATTTATTTTATTTGTTATGTTTTTTATTATTATTATGTTAGTATGTACCTACATATCGGTACTACCTACATATCGGTAAACGGACAGTGAACCACAAACATGGTAACCGCTGTTAAGAGCTTTTTATCAATGAGAGGTGCGTTAGCTATGAACAAACGAGAGTTTAAGGCATTGATGCCAATTAAATAGTGAGTAGAAGTGGATAATTGTTTGCAGTAATTTGCTTAACACAGCGTGCCAGTACACGGCCGGCGCTGTTAACCGCTAAAGCATTAATCGAAGCTTAACGTGACCAATTTAGAGCTTGGAGTTGTTTTCTTCTTGTATTTTCCGACTGTCCCGTTTCACGACATTATATATTACAAGCCGTTGTACTAAAATATGCTGTGTATTTTGAAGATACCGTGTTAAGTGTAGTAATTTAATTTAGACTAGGTATACTTTAGACAACATTGAGAATACATAGTACCATTTTTGTTAGACTGTGTTTCTCTCAAATGAAATGTTATATATCTATCTGAACAGAGATTTATAACCATCACATTGAATAGGAATACAAAACACACTCTACACAAAAAGGGGAACATATCCTTAGTTACTGTTACGAAATCATCTCAGTGTTCGTTTGTAAGACTTTTGTTTGCGTATAGGCGTGTACGGCGATGTGCAACGGGTGAAGATTCTCTACAACAAGAAAGATTCAGCCCTCATTCAGATGGCCGAACCACACCAGGCCCACTTAGGTACGTAATGAATTATAAACCCTATTTCATTGCGACGAAGGTCGATTTTACGATGAGAAGGTTGTATTTATTTAGGATTATGAGTGTACTTATGGTTCTCCTCTTTGGTATAGTTTGCTTTTCTTGTAACATGAAGTGTGGTTGTTTACTTGATACTTATCGTCTCATTAACATTTTCAGATGCCTTATTAGGAATTTGTTATTTTGTCCCCTTAAGTTAGTCTGTCATAGTTTTATGGATGTAAAGATTCAGTGTCGCATTTAGTCAAAAATATTATTGTTAATTTTCTAATATAAACGCTTCTTACATTTCTATGGGATTCCCCATATTGTCCATCCATGTAGCTATATCGTCATACGTAACAGTTCCAATTTCAAAAAGGTTTAATTGTATCAGTACTACCTCGTGCCCACCCTAAATAATTGCTAGCTTTGCCTAAGCCGTTATAATGAACGGTTGTGAGTGAACGTCGCCTCACTTACAAAGCTTTCCTTATTAAGCGATCGCAGTACGTTGTTAGAGCTCACATTTGGCCATCTACTTGATATTATCCTTAAGTATTTTGTAAAGACACCTGCAGGAAAAAATTAGGATCGAAAATCCAGGATAACCATAAAACCTTCTCATTCCTTGTGATGTTCCTAATGTTGTCACTATTGGTTCAGCGATGACTCACATGGACAAACTGCGCGTATTCGGCAAGGCGATGCGTGTGATGCTGAGCAAGCACCAGACAGTGCAGCTGCCCAAGGAAGGCCAGCCCGATGCTGGGCTCACCAGGTAAACCTTTAACAAATCTCAAATTTATTGCAGGTTTTATAACAGCTTTTACCTATTAAGAATTTCTCGAAACAACCCGAGCTTCTCTGGATAAAAGTTGGAACCACTTTACGCCTATATTCCTTGAAGAGTACGACAGAGACGTACTAGTTATTAAGTCCCATGGATTATTAGGAGAGCCAATTGCCGTCTCTTGGACATAGTACCAAACTCTGGGCTGTTACAGAAAATTTCCTAACAGATACACACCCGACGTCACACTCAGCAGCCGCACTTGGGACCAATAGACTAATACAACAGTCCCGCAATCTTTCCGGCTCATATTTCCAGCAACCACAAGAGCCAAACACTTAATTGATACCATGCACATTTTTTTTTTATTATATTTTATTTCGAGGCTTTTACCTCATAAAGGTATCTCAGCCTCATCGTAGCCTAATCTAATAATTATATTATTACCCGGAGCAGGGAGTTTTTGATGCAGCCACCATTTTAAATATGAATTTAGTTGTTTTAGATCTCAGATCTTAGATCCCAACATCATATTTATTAATATTGAAATTACACATCAACTACTCTCTCTCTCTGGTTCTGAGCACATTCCATCAGTAAGTGTTGGACATTCTCAATCTTATCACACATTTCACATTTTGGTGAATCAACTTTTTTCATGAGATATCCAAACTTTCGCGATGGATAGTGGACCCGAACGTAATCGAAGTGCCATGACAACATCCGATCTACTTATAGTTTGCACCTCAATACATATGTATCAATGTATTTTACAGGGACTACTCCCAGAGCCCGCTGCACAGATTCAAGAAGCCTGGTAGCAAAAACTACCAGAACATTTACCCACCCAGCGCGACTCTTCACCTGTCCAACATTCCGTAAGTTATCGAATCGTTTTTACACCCATTCAGTTTGAAGACCTGGCCCTATGAACAAATCAAGCCCATCAACGTCTTTTGGACGATTTTCTTATCTTAAAACTGTTCAGTTTAGTTAGTGAAATCGGCCTCATGATTCTTACAAAATCTTACTATATTTTGTAAAAAAAAACTTATTTTCGCTCTCATTAAATTTGTTACCTGTTTAAATATAATATCTGCAATGTCAGCTTGTTCTTTTTCCACAGAGCTACGGTGTCCGAGGATGATATCAAGGAAGCGTTCACCAAGCGAGGATTCACGATTAAGGCTTTCAAATTCTTCCCGTAAGTTCATATTATATACAGATTTATTTGGTTACTTTACAAAATAATGATTAAGAAATATTTAATCACATTTTGCCTTACGGAGTCAATGCCAACATTATAAAAAATATATACTCTCAAATATTTCTTATAACACGCACAATTAAAAATCAATCCAAATGAAATTCATTTTGAAACTCTCAGTGAATAATACGCACTTAATTATACTGTTTCGACTACAGGAAGGACCGCAAAATGGCGTTGGTGCAGCTTCCGTCGATCGACGACGCGGTCGCGGCCCTCATCAAGATGCACAACTACCAACTGTCAGAGTCCAATCACCTGCGAGTGTCCTTCTCCAAGTCCAGCATCTAAACGCCAACAAAACGCAGCGACTTCGGAATATCACACAAGCGCACAGTCGCGTCCTCGCACCCGTCGCACGTCTGTAACCGGCCTTACCGACACTCGATATCAACAGCATTTAAATATTTTTAATATAAGGCCGATCACACACTCGGCGACGGCGCGAGCCTCGACGACGCGACTGTCAATTACATCGTACCTCTCACACAAATCGAGAACTTCCCTCGACTGAAAATTAAAATATAATCTGTATTACGCTTACTCGGATCACTAGAGATTAAGTGCTATTCTATTTTCTTAATAAATACGTACGTTTACTGTTACTGTACATCTAATCTAAGATACCTACTGTACTGTCATCACGGTCGGACGCTGCTTGTAACCTTGTATTTTAGATACGACTCTGAACAGACGTAATAACGTAGAGAGGACCTATATTTTGTGTGATATTCATTCCATATTTTTAATAAGTATATCAATTATTTTATTTTTATATACCTACTCGTAATATTTCCCGGTGATTACAATATATAATTTGTTTGTAATGAATTATCAGGACGGTATGTTTTGCAATTAGATTGCGCTAGTTACGTTTGCACTGGGCAATTCGCGTATGTACCTATGGGTCGCAATGTCAAACATTGCCTCGCTTGTTTGTGGTTAAGTACGGCATCGGCAGTCTGTTTATATACCACCTTAAATTTTTATATTCATCACATAATTAGCACATTGTTGAAATATCTCTTGGTCACAATATAATTTGCAGTTATTACTCTTAAATTGTATTTTATACATAATATATTTTATTGTCTATTTTAATATGCACAATTTACTATTATTGCATTTCTTTGTAAGTAAATATAGTTTTGTACGCATACACATTTTTTTCTTATTTTATTACTGGAATGTTATGTTTAGAAATGTGTATGTGTGTGCAATATTAGTTGTATGAATAATTTTAATAATATATTTTAGATGTACCAGTGTTCTGTCACGGCAGCGCGGAGGGCCGGTGTGTCCGCGGTCTAGCTTCCATACTTGTTTCGTTGTTAGGAGAATATTGTCTGTTCTTTACTTCATTCATAGTTATTGACGATTAGTTAGTGTAATCACAACTCTTATCGCTAAGCATCTAGTTGTATATCACTATTTAAACGTTATGTTCAGTGACATAATAGTGACATGATGCATTTATTTTGATGTTAATTTATATTAATGGTAGCTACAACATAACATATTATAAATGCTCGTGCATACGTTTCACTAAGTGGTTAATTTTAGATAATTATTTATTGTGAGCGGTGGCGGCGCTGAGCGGTGACGCCGGTCGCGATCACATGTTTTTAGAATAATTTCCACTATTGCTATAAAATTGCCACACTGCAGTGGAGTTGCGGCGACGCGCGACGGTCTATAAAGTATTAGCCAGATCTGATTTTGCTCTATGACATATTTAATCAACAGTATTTACACTAGGTCACAATAACTTCACTAAACAGTATTTTAGTTAATGAGCTGTCCCTTCTTGATACTTCGTTTTGTACATAGACACACTCCCACTTCGATGTGTTAACTTAACACACTTCGGTGTTCGCTAAGCTCTCGATTGGATTTCACACATCTTTGCCTTCTTAAATTAATTAAAAAATATGTCTAGTCCAATGCAAAAGAGATTAAGTTTGTGAATTAAGTGATTACGTTATCAAAAATCTTATGAATTCGTCTCAAATATTTAAACTCTGGTAGGAAAGCTTTTGTAAAAAGAATGTATATGGTAACGAATTTGTTGGTAGATGGACGCCCCGGGGAGCCACGCTACTGTTAGGACCAGTTTAAGTGTTCAGTTACACGTCCAGATTATGTGATTAGGCAAAGCATGCGTGAAACAGATACCTGAATATGACGAGTATAGGATACTGATGCCATCCGCTGGAACCGAACGCGCCGCTGAGCCGGTGGCATGTTAATTAATATTGTAAGTCACTAATATCAATCAATGCATTACATATCTCGACGATGCCGCGGTCGGTATTCAATTAGAATAGAAAAAGGGAATGTATATTGTAGGATAAATAAAACGTTACGGTTCGTACGAGGTGTACAGTGTGTACATAGTTTGAATAACTGATCACGCAGACGCAATGGCACAACACCGCTATGTACGGGCTAACGAAGTGTATGCACGATACCCACAGCAGACAAGCCCATCAATTCCATTACTTTGAACATATCCCATTGTCACAAAAATAGAAGAAAAAAAAATAAAATATAAACTTTTATTTTAGAAAACATTTGTGAAGTTATAAAAATCACATATTTACACTATTATGAAATGTATAATATATATCAGGTAACATACATAAGAAATAAAGATAGAGCTTAGTAAGATGATTAAACTGAAAAATATTAGAATGTCATTACGATGTAAGGTTTAATAGAAAAATTTAATCATACAAATTGTATTAATCAGTACCTACCTATGATAAGAACGTAAAAGTAGATATTTGGTTTAGATAATGTTAGGTGACCAGGGTGTGGTGATATTTTGCACGTTTTTGAAAATGTTTTTCTATACGGCGCAGGATTCTGTGGCCGTGTATGTAATGGTGAGGCGTGGGTTACGTTTGGTGGAGGTCGAGTGACGTGAGAGCGGCGGTAATCGCATTTGTAATTTTAATAATAATTGTATTATTATTATGTATTTGAATTAAAACAGAAATCACAAAGAGGAGATTACATATCCACTGTACTCAGCGCAGAACGCTACACACATTCCGCGGTTTCCTTTACATTCACTACTACATTGATACTTTGCTCGTGTGTAGACAGTCGCAGGCGCTTGTGCTCAATACATTCGTAGTCATTCAACATTACTATGTGTGTAGCGTTTTCAGGCCTAAATTTTCTCAATAATATTGGTATTGACTAATAGATAATTATAGGAATTTATGTGTTTAGAGAAGTATTTTAAATATTTAGATTTTAATGGTAATATTATTAAAAATAAATAAATAGATCAGTGTTTAGGATGAGATGCCAAATTTAAAGTCAATACACATTATTTTAGGTAAAAGGTAATTGAAGTAATCTTAACATTTATTGAAAAGTTGATAAAAATGTTACAGTTAAATTATATTTGAGAGTTTTATTAAGCGCAATATATGCAATTTTATTCATTGAACATTGTTTCAATTTGTTAGTTAAAGTTATGCGTTAAAATATGATGTGAAAGTTGTTTTCGAATGTGTTAATTGATATCCATTAGCGTGATGTGGACTTGTTAGTCACGGCGCTTCTGTCATCGACGATGCTATTCTCTCCGTTATCGTGTACTTCGTATATGTATATATATCTCTTGCGTTCCACAAACATATCTCCGCATATCATACTGAATATGCTTATATTTTATTGCGCTTTATAATATATATCTCTACTACATATATTAGCTGTATTTAGTATTTCATAATGATATGAATAAAGGCCAACATATCAATAAATAGAGTTTGGTTAAGGCGCATATATTATACACTGTCATGCTCCTCAGTATTCTGCTTAAATGTTGTCTGACTTTCTTTCACCTCAGCGGCGACGCTCGATGTTTCATTATAAGTTTTACGTGTCGTCGTCTATTTCTTATTTTTAATTTTAAGCCTTTTGTGTGGTTAATTTCACTCTTTATTTTTAATTTCATAATTAAACTATTATTATCATTGATACTTTTTGTTCTTTATTTTCCATCCTTTCCCTTTCTACCTGAATCCCTTTTTATTATTTCAATTTTCATACCAATTGTCTACGATACGACACCGGTGCGGAGTAATGATAGAGACAGCCTTTTATTTACACCTCAACGCCTTCATTAAGTTTGTTTTCATGTTTCATGAATGTCTGTGATTTTAATTTCATCCCTTAATTTCAGAACACCTGAAGAAGTTTCAAGAAACTATTTGTAAATAAAACTTATAAATGTTAAAGGGGATCAATATAATGAAAATGTACATTAGTACACAATTGGTATTCTAGACATATTCGTACTTATAGAACTTAATTACTATCTTGGCGAAATCTACACTCGACTACGTTTTAAAGTATATCTATTACGCTTCGATGTATTTATATGACTTGTGAATAAAAAAATCTCTACCTTTTTTCAATGGAGTCTTCTGACTTGAGAAAAAATATTTAGGCGAAATATAACACGTTGTTTAGTTGAATTGTAAAGGGGGTAAGGGACTTAAATATTGCCAATGATAATTATGTTTTATATAATATTATCAAGTGGAATATTATATTTCGCACAGGGTATAATGTGAATTAAAATGTATAACGCTGCCCGTGGCATTTGATCGTCCGAGGCGGTTATTTTGTGTCCGTGCCACGTCCCTTATTCCTGTTGTGTGAAAAGAACTGAACCATTCCGTAATGAAACGTTGAATTAGTGAAATTATTGTGTGCCTGCCACTTTATATACGAGACCCGATCATCAACATAAAATGATACTTAACAAACACCAGATGGAGATGTCCTGGATGTATTTAAATTGATTATTTCAAAAGCATTTTGTGCGGGAAAGTGGCAGTTACACTCGTGTTAAATTAATCTGAGGATGTAAATATTATACACGACTATGTTAATAATTACAAATTAAATTAATAGGATCTATAGTAAAGATTAACATAATCATTACTTTAAGATTTACTAGTTAAATATCCTATCTTAATTTCAGTAGTTGCTCTAGTTAATTATATACCTACCTAACTAAACAAAGAACCCTTCCTAGGAAGTATTAATGTTATCTTTCTTGGTTTCCTCTTAATTTAAAACTGTTTTAGTTGTTTCATTAAAAGAATTAAATAATGGTGTGCAAATTAAAGGGTTGTGTGTAAAGTTAAAATAGTTAAATAGATATAAAAATCGTTCGAGTAACGAAATTTATCTCATCGTTTTCTTGGAGAAGCACATCTATTTTTGTTCACTATCCTAGTAAGATTTGCTGAAACAATTTGAACATGTCAATATTAATTAGTCTTAAATCAATATGCCAAAGACCAATCGTTGGGACAAAATAACAGGGATATAATAATACTTTTCCTTTCAACTTAACTAATGTTTTATCTCTAATAAAAATACACGTTTAAAATGGCAAGCTTTAACAAGCTATATTTCAAGACAAAACGTATTTTGATGATTGTTTGTGAAAATTAATTTTATGAAACGCGAACGGTTCGTCTGAAGACCGGACGCACACTAACTAAACTACTTACATTATGTAATGCAGTTATATGAATTATAAATATATACAAGAATATTAATATTTAAGTGACTACCCCTATTGAATTCTAGATTTATTCTTTGTGATTTTATAATAAAATATAGTTGAAAATGGAGTTTTTATTTTAATTCACCTAGTATGTCCTACCCGCAATATTTAAATTATGTGAGCTACCTACATATCTACCTATTGGGAACATCTCAGCAAAAGTAAAGCGTCACTTTAATCCTAACAGTTGGTACCTAACTACTTAACCTACTTATTTGTAAAATTTTAGGTAGGTAGGTAAATGTAAGATTATTATAGAATCAATATTTTTTTAAATCTAAGTATACCTAACAAATTCTGAATTATTCCTGTACCTATCGTGGGTTCATTTACAAATACAATTATTCACATAGTACACAAACAACCAGACCTGCAACAAGTATCAAGATTTTAAGCAATACAAATATTATTTATTCCATGCGGGAATCAAAACTTTGACATTTCAACCAGTGCGGCAACTAGGTAGTTCATCTATGGCGGCAACCATGCCGTCTTGTGTCAATATGTGATCAACATCGAAATAATATGTTCAGTCCACAGAGTACAGGTTCAGTCCCTGAACAACGTCGTCCATAGATTCGTGGATATCGAAGAGATTGCGAGCTGATGCCAGAAACAACGCTCCATTATAGTTAAATTTGAGCTGGTGGATCATCCACGGACGCAAATTAAAGAATAGGTACATATTTCACAATAAGTTTCCTCGTAGTTTTAAGGCTACACGTGTAAAAAATATTTTGGCCCTTATTTAATTCTTCCATCATTATCCTCTCTTCACTTTTGATACTGTAATCAGGTTTCCTGCTTTTATTTAGTTTTTTGGAAATCTATTGTCTCTCACCCTAATTTATTTTCGTATATCAAGTTATGACAAAAACCATGCTTGTTGTTTGGTAACTTTAGCCAAACAAAGAAATCCAAATCCTAATCCTAACTAATATTATAAATGCGAAAGTAAGTTTGTTTGTTTGTTACCTTTACACGTTCAAACCACTAAACCGACCAGCATGAAATTTTGCATATACGTTGTCAGTGGTACAGAAAAGGACATTGGGTACCTTTCATCCGGAAGAAAGTACTGGTCCTGAGAAAAAACAATAACTTTCGACGGTTATAATTGCTATAGGACGCTAGATGGCTATACGTGTCACCCAAAAAAATGCAAGAGTTTGTAATCAATGCGGGCGAAGCCGCGGGTGGAAGCTAGTTATAAATAATGTGGCCACTTTCTTAACAACCCACAAAGAGTTCTATTGATTGCACCGTCGCGTTCCATCGATCGGTACCCGTAGACAGTATCGGATTAACCACGTAGTAAGAGTAGAAGTAAGTAGGCCCCGCACAAAAGGCGGCCCCGCGTATCCAAATGTTTTTTGGTATATTGAATTTGCTTAATGTCACAAAAACTTGAAATGTTACACTTGTTTTCCGACTAAGACAATCCACATCATACAATCGGTAACCGATTATTTTGTTAGGGAAATACAACACGGAATTTCATACGATAAACAAACAAGTTCTACAAAAAAAAAAAAAACAGTCGATTTGAGAAATATAATAATAGTCACTTTATACTTAAGAGCCCATAGTAGATCTAGGGGCCCTCAATAGAATTTGCTACGGGCCCCATGCTTGCTTAATCTGGTACTGCCCGTAGATCGCATGGAAAACC
This sequence comes from Shargacucullia verbasci, assembly GCA_947562105.1. Taxonomy (NCBI): domain Eukaryota; kingdom Metazoa; phylum Arthropoda; class Insecta; order Lepidoptera; family Noctuidae; genus Shargacucullia; species Shargacucullia verbasci. The sequence continues at coordinate 10,151,654 of OX387285.1, read as the reverse complement.
AAGCCTAGAGGATTTTAGCTGGTGTCTTGTTCACGGTCGGGTATACAGACCTTCCGATCGTGTATTAGACTCCAATGTTACTTTATTTCTCCAACGTTTTTTATTAATGTTTAAAATTTTTAATTTTTTAACTTAAATGCAAGTATTTTAAAACGATGGCCATAATGTCGCAATGACAACGTCAAGGTTATTATGTCATAAAGGGGAAAATAGTTAATGTCAGATTACCTAATATTGACTGTGGTATCAACTGTCAGATTTGTCAGAACAGAATGGTCGTCACATCACGGTCGAAGAGACTCAAAATATTAGAATTTTACGATTAGTTTCCTCCTCAGACAACCAAAAATATAGTTTTCTATTGTGACTTAATATGCTAGAATTATAAAAATAATTATAGTTCATAACAATGTTCCGGACAGTAGTAAGATTAACACCAACATTTGCGATTCCTATATTCGGCAAATCTGCGAATCAATTTGATCACGATGTAATCAATCGGCCTGAATATAAACGACCACAAACAGGTTGGGAAAGAGTTAAAGAAATGTATTCCAGAACGTAAGTCAGAAAACAGTGGAAAATTTGTAATAGATGGTTACTTGGCTACATTCAACTACGTCTTTGAAGGTTTTCTCCATAGATGGTGTCTCAACTTATTTTACTTTCCATATAATTCAAAACCAAATGAGTTAAAGGCACTGAAGTATAAATTATTTACTTTTATTATGATGATATTTCTAACGCAATATATTTGTAACCTAATCTACCATAATACATACATAATTAATATAATTTCAGTGAATATGAAGAATTATCTGTAGAACTAAACACAGTACTGCAGTCGGCGTTATGTGGAGCTTTCATAGGTTCCTGTCTGGGAGGATTTGTCAGCTCTAGGGTAGCTTATTTGAATTTCATAGAAAATAATCAAGCAACTATATTTAAATCGACTGCACAAGCGAAGGTGAATATTGGTATTTCCTAATACATATATTAATGCAGCCAAAATGTTATATTCATATTCTATGTTTAAAAAATAAGGAGGGTTACCGATTAATTTAGCCATCTGTAACTCTTTATTTCTTATTATATTTTATGGGTGAAATGAAATGAAATATCCATTATTTGCTAGAATTGTAATATGTTACAGTTGGTTGTTTTATAAAAAATATTAAACAATTTGCTAAATTTAGCATGCAAATAGGGGAATACATAATAGTTGTAACGTTAGAATAATTTCTCATAATATATTATAACTAATTAATTCAATTTAAACTAGTAAGAGTAGACAACTTGTTTTTTAACTAATTGCTTAGTGCCAATAGTATTCATTGAAAGAAAGTAAGGTTTGTTTATTTTACAGGGAACTTTAGGGCTCTTTATTTTTGTTTATATACAATTTATCTAATATAAACTGTAGCTATAGTACTAACATTCTATTGAGAAACATAACTAAAAATATTATCTTTCTTTTTTCAGAAAAGATTACAAGACTATGTAACAGTAGCATTTGCAAAGGGAGCATATAAGTGGGGCTGGAGATTAAGCTTCTTCACAGGCATATTTAGGTAAAGAAAGTATTATGTAAATATTTTGTTAAAAACATTGAACAAACACAATTGGCTTATGAGAACTTGATCTTATACCAATACAAGTCCTTCTACAAGTTTAGGTTTAACATAGCCCACATTTTTATAACCAAACTAACAACCCGTCCCGGCTTCACATGGATAACACAGAAAATTACCATAAAGCCAAAAAAATTTTGTTGATCCAATTGCTACCAAACTTCACAGGATCATCTGCTGGGCTAATTTGAAGATTTCATTTAAATTGCTCCAGCCGTTTTGGAGTCCATAGGGAACAGACTTACACACATTAATTTTAAGATAGATAGATTTATAAGACTCATGTTTTTAGGATTTAAGTTTTAATTATTTCACTATTTCATTTCAGTTTAACAGCAACAACAATATCAGTATACCGTGGGGACACCTCTTTAATAGAGTATGTGTCAGCTGGAGCCCTCACTGGAGCATTATACAAGATCGACTTGGGCTTGGCTGCTATGCTAGTTGGCGCCGGTTTAGGTTTGAACTATCTTTCATATTAAAAGCTGATGACAACTTACAAATTAATATGACCTTCGCCATATTACATATGTTATCAGAACTAATATTTAGTAAGGTCTGATTTGTCTATTAGAAGCATGTGTAGTGTGAAGCGAGGGTCTTGGGACCGATTCAATTCAGGTAGTTTTATTGGGTTTTCCTATTTGTTCCGTGCGGGAATCGAACCCGCGCCACGCAGCACAGCAGTCGATCTCTCCACCACTGCGCCAACCGTGCCGTCAATATTTATCAAATATAATATAATAATAAACAGCTTGAACTTACATCTTTCAGAGTCTACTGGCTATATTTTTAACATACTTTAAAACTTTTTCTTCCAGGAACTGTTTTAAGTACAGTAGCCGGATTAACAATTCTAGGAATATTAAAAGTCACTGGTTTTAATATGGCTGACATTAGAAAAGCCTTATACAAACTAAAGGAAGCCAGGTATGGTATAGAAACAGACTTTTAAATCTTACACTTTACAATCTTAATTTATTTAAGCTGTGCTCTATCTGACGCTAGGGAAATGTAATTATAGGAAATGTTTCAATAGAAACAAGGGCAGCGCGGGACCATTCGCGTCATTTTGAACGCAGCTTTAATGACGGTAGTACCAAAACAATTTTAAGGCTCAATTTTACTATTATATTAACACTTTTTATTAAACATAGTGAGTTCAGTCAGATTTATGGTGGTAGCAAGGGGGGCTTCATGCTCAAGGGGCGTACTTGCTTGGCAAGAATCGAACCCAGGTTCGATTCTTTGTGGTGCAGTGTTATTGGGTTTATCTATATGTAATTCTCAGTAGGTTTGTTGCTGTTAGATGGCAAAAGCTCGCGCCAAATTACAGTACACCTCTGCTTAGCCCTTCGGGTAATACAGGCGTGATGCAGTGTGCGTATGTGCAGTTCATTTTGTTGAACTAACCACAAGCTGATAGAAATAAATACAAGTGATTTTTACTGTCAAGTTTACTTAAATACTGTTTCTTTTATTTTACAGAGAAGACCAATACAATCAAGCATTAGAGAAAGCAGCGGTAATAAAGAACGATGAACTTACGTTACACCATAAAGGTTTAGTTCTAGAACATGGAGAAAAATTAATAGACGATATAAATTAAATAGGAATTCAATTGGCGTTAATACTCAGGTGTATAGAACATAACAAAAATTTAATTGAGGATTTCAGTGCTTCGTGTCGTGGGTTCGACTCACGCATGCAACAAATATTTTTATGATTTATAAATCGTTGTTCTGGTTGTGTGTGCATATGACAAGTATGTTTGTAAGCTGTATCCACGATACAGGAGAAATCCTAGTGTGGCAATGTATTTATAAAAAAATATGTGCATTGCGTAATTTGTTTCGGCTCAATAATTGGAAAAAAGCACTAAGTTTTACATCTGTCCAAATAGAATGGACTCCTATTATTAGCGAGTAAAGTAATTATATAGCAGGACTCTATTTCTTCAATGAGTAAGCGATATGTCAGTCGATAATTTACAGTCAAATGCGTGTCATAAAATAATATCAAGATTACGCAGGGGAATCGCTCACGGCGTAATGGTAAGATGAGCCAGACTTCCCAAGGTGCCCCAGACGATAATAGGTTTCGTCACTCGCAAAAGCTTTTTATCTAATTGTAAATGGCAATAATATTGTTATCAAACGTTTGTTGGTTTGAATTATGTACAATAATATATATATTTTTATTGTATATTTTTATATTATATACATGCAATGTACAGTAAAAAAAAATTAACTTAGTCTTGTAATTCATTTGTATCTGACAGTCACGTTTGGTAATTTATTTTGAGGTTAGGTAATTTTCAACCAGGATGAAGAATATTGAAGTGTAAATAAAGTATAATAAAGTAGTATTTATAGTATGGTTTTCATTTGTTTTTAAACTGGATTTTATCAAGAATCGATGTGTTTCAATTCAACGTCCAGTTGCAGTCAAATAACATTCTTCCTTATTGTAAAATATGACTGTACCTATATAAAACGTAATTACTTGGCGATTATAGATTAGCGTTTGAACGGGCTGTGATTATACTCGAACTCGCAAGAAGTCCGAGTACAATCACGGCCCGCACAATCTAATAAATAAATAATAAAATTATCTGTGTCTACTAGTAATTGGAATACTGTCCCAAACATAATCATAATTATAATTTGCCAGATCAGAGGTCAGATAGCAGTCGCTGCGTATACAATACCTGATATACAGCTCATCGTTAGATTGAAAACCTACCCCAACGTAGTTCGGAAAAGGCTAGGCAGATGACCGTAATTTCTGATCAAAATCTGTTTGTTTCCGTCATCAAGTCCTCCTATTTATGGACTGCCTCATTAGTCCAGTCATCCAGTAGTCACAGCCGTGGTTGCGAAACATGAGTTTTAGATTCTAAGTGGTAAACAATTTAATAAAACTTACACTTGGGGTACGCCTGTGAAATGTTGAAGTTTGAAGATTATTAAACTTAACGTGACTTTGAAACATCGTTAGGGTGACTTGCGTAACTTTAGTATTATATACCTTTATTTTACATAATTATATCATAGAATACAACCCAATCTAGAGTACATTACCAGGCCATATCTCAACAAACAACAAAATTATATTAAAAGCGTTTTATTATTTTAGACATTGCACAATACAGATGTGGTCAAACCGATTTACAAAAATATAACGTATTAATTATATACAAACATTTCATATTGTATTTGTGCATCAATTTTAGAATAAAAAACAATGTTTTCGCTTAATTCAAAAATACGAAAGGTAAAAAATGCTAAGACTTATATTCAAACGAGATAATAAAGAACGCTTACATTTTTATAATAAAGGTTACAAAATGTTTAAAAATGGCAAGATCTAATAGTAATAAATAGATTGAGCTACATATGCGTTCATATTTTACTGAAACTCGATTAAAAATAAGTAAGTTCATGCAAAAATTTAATAAAAATTCCATTGATTAATAATGTCTATGCAAAAATATACATAAGTTTATCTAATGACTGTTTTAATACTTTTTAAATGAGTATATTATATAGTATATTGCTTTACATGCGTTTTATAGAAACAGTTATACCATGACTAACATAACCCTTGTCTACTGCGTTTATTTCATTTACATTTTTTTATATTTAATTTAACTCCTTGTTGCAACATAGACTGAAACAGAATAATTCATGAACAACAGTCATTTTAACGACTTCGAATACTAAATTCATACAAATTATTGTAATTTCATATAATTATATGATAATAATACTTTAATGTCAGTAAATTTTAATTCATACGAGGACATTGTTATAAACATTTTTAGATTACACAATTTACACTTATGAGTATGTAAAAGTTAACTTTATCTAGTTAATTTTTTATATAATTCTATTCAAATTATTCGATGTTTTAAACATTTTTTGAGTTATTGTTTGAATTTATTGCACAATTGCACATCGACCTACCAGTCTTTATTTACTGTCTCGGCAATATGTAAAAGGTAACTAATTACATGAAGTAATATTTATGCGGCATCGCTTTCACCCTCTAGGACATCGGGCGGGGCTTCTACTGCGCCCCAAATATAATATTTATTAGGTTGTAACAGCATGTACTTAGAACTTAGTTTTAATGATCTTTTATTATTAATCACGTGGCTTATATGGATAAAAAATATATTAAAATCAGACGACCCAATTCGCACTTTAACCGATTTGGTTTTACATATTGTGGAATACAATACCCTCTTTTTAATTGTTTGTTTATTTCACTGACTCACGCTACTACAAAGTTTTAGAATTAACAAGTATTTAACCCCTCGTATGCCGGGCGACAATGCGCACCGAAGGCGCTGTTTGCCGCGGAAAATAGTACGCGCGCGGCAGTCCGTGTTAATATTTCAAAAATATATTTTAAACTAACAACGTAACTTACATAGTTTTTTGTTATTATTACATATAAATAGATACTTTAACTTTATTTAATTGTAGTTTACAACAAAAAATGATGAGTATTTTATTATTTATGAATGGTTTTCGATTGGTTCATTCGGTCGTAATCTCAATCATAAGGGTTCTAAGTGATTCAAACTCTCGGTTACACGTACAAAATTCATTTTTCGATGTACCGTAATTACGCGTAGATATACGTTCCGGCAGACTAACACTCACTTATTTTGAGCGTTGATCTACGTTCCGGCACACGAGAGGTTAATGGTAATAGTTTTTAATGTACATTATTTGTACAAAATTGTATTGATAATATATCAATGTAGTATTTTTTTCTCTGGTGCATTTTACAACGTACTTTAATGTACAGTCAGCATCAATAAGATATATGTTTAACATTTATAGAAATTCAAAAGCGCAAGAGCAAAAATCATTTAAATTTTATGAGTTTAACCAATAGTTTTACAAGAATAATCGTTTCAATTTCGCTACGTATTTTTGATGCTGATTGAACCAGAACACAAGAACCCAGAAGTAAACCACGTGATGTTTATAAAAATGATACTGAAAATAATTATTGTGTACTCTGCGACTTGGTGATTCGCTTCGCGCCCCTGTTCGGCGGACCTTTAGGTTTGGCGAACGCGGGACGATGCAGGTTCCTCTTGGGATGAATCTCGTCGTACAGAAACTCTTCAGTCAGTTCCTTGCCGTCATCGATTTCCAACTGCAAGAGATATGATAATTTGTGTAATACACGGCAAACATTTCGTCTATTAAGTAGGTACTTACTATACATATACAGCTTTCGTTGAGAGATATTGGCCCACATTTCAGTTTATGTGAAGAGTATGTGATAAGGGGAGGGGGGGGGGGGCAAGGACAGTTCTGAACATTTATTCACTACTAGCTTCCGCCCGCGGCTTCGCCCTCGTGGTTTACGAACCCGTATAGATTTTTCCGGGATAAATAATATATAGCCTATGTGCTGTTCCAGACTATTATCTATCTCGGTGCCAAATTTCACCCAGATCCATTCAGCATGATTGCGTAACAAATATCCATCGGCGTGATTGAGTAACAAATATCCATCCATCCAATTACAATTCCATGTAATTATAATTTATAATCTATGATGATAATGTGTGATGCTATCATCACACCTATATTCCCTGACGGGTTAGGTATTGTACACCCACCTGTCACTGTCCTGCGATCACAAATCGTATAGTGCCGTAACATAACACTACTGTACTGGTCAGCGGAACGCCTATATTCAGCACTGAACGTTTAGTGGCTGGTATAATGATAATAATTGAAATAAGAAAATATAAACTGCTCATAACTGCCTCATTGGCGTAGTGGTTGCAAGGGGCCATCCATAAATTACATCACACGTTAAGAGGGGGGGGGGGGAGGGGGTCGACGAAGTGTGACATTGTGTGACAAGGGGTGGGAGGGGTCCAAGTTTCGTGACATCACATTTCAAAATCTAATATATGTATCTAAGTATTAAAACGTGAAATTTGAACTATTAACGAAAAACTTAAAAATATTTCCAACTCTCTGTGTGAATATAAGATTTAAATTGTTATGTTGGCGAGTTCCTCGAGAGCCTCGCCGTGGTTTCAAATAAATGGAAATGAAACTAATTTCGGAACTGCTGTTATAATTTAATAATAATTGGATATAAAATTGCAAAATATGTGACGTCACAGTAGGGAGGGGGTCTCACAAATGTGACCAGCTGTGACAAGGACGGGGAGGGGTCAAAAAAGCATGAAATTCGTGTGACGTAATTTATGGATGGCCCCCAAGCCCGACTGCTGAGCATGAGGTTTTGGGTTTTATTCCCGGTCGGGCATTGTTATTGGGTTTCTCTGCATGGAAATTCTTACTAGCAGCTCTGGTCTGGAACTGTGCCCGGTAGATGGCAATAGGCTCGCTCCCTATTACATGGGACTCAATATCGGCGAAATATAGGTGTATATAATACACTTCTGCCTAACCCTTCGGGGATTACAGGCGTGACACTGTGTGTAAAAATATAAACTTACCCTTTTCGCTATTTCAAGTCCCAATTGCTCAATGATTTCTAAGAATTGTCCTTTACAACTGGAATACATCATTCTTTCTTTTATACTGCAGTTGTACCCGGGCATTGAATATATAAATACTGAAAAAAAAAAAAAAAACGCTTTACATTATGTTCACAATATAAGATCTATTGTGTGTCGCCGCCATCTCCTGTGTCTTAAAGAATTAAAAGGATACCATATGCCTCGCTTTACCGTGAACACACAATACACATCTGTTCGGGTCTAGTTGTTTAAGTTCAGTTTGTCCACGCGTCAGATAGATATAGATATAATAGGACATCTAGCCTTATATAGTTTGACTGGTAATTCGTGACCATTTTGAAAATTAAAAAACTAATACACAAAAATAGTTTCTTTGGTAAATTTGTTTATCTTTTTTTTTATTCTTTGGTCACTTATCACCAGTAACTATATTTTCGTTGATACTACCCACCTATACTCTCCATGTAGTCACTTTCATGGGTGTGCTTGAATATAAACAAGTGGTATCGCGCCTGGTCGGCCGGCACTTGCTGAGGTAACTCTGGCAGGTTAATGTTGGCCGCTTTGGATAAATGGATCTTTTCTTCTTCTAAATCTGAAAATCAGGTAATTTTTTTTATGGCTACTTATCCCATGACGACTATTCTTCTGCCAGTGTCGAGTGGAGAGGTTAAAAAATGGAGGTTAACGAAATGAGAAAAATAAGACTGCCCACTACCCCGAATTTCTGATGGGCAGTTATGGAAGAAGGCAAGATATTGGTTGTGATCTATAATAAAACCCATGTTTGAATTGAGGATAGTTGCATCATCTGGTAAAGCAATGGGTTTATTTCAAAGTTCAATTGCAGATCGAATCCAGAAAAATATATACTGGTATATGGTATATATGAAAGCCAATTATCAATTTGTGGATAGCCAACAAAAAGGAAATATGGGGTTAAATGATAGACAAAAAAAATAATTATTTCACAATTTGTCAGAACATTTTCACGCCTATATTCCCTGAATAGATAAGCTGCTACTATATTATTCCCATATTTAACCGATGCTGTTATTAACTCCCATGGGGGGTCCTTATTGCCATCTACTGGGCACAGTTCCAAATTCCAGGATGCTATTGACAATTTTCTAACAGATACTGATGATACTGTCTTGTTAGTAATATTAACTTACCTATTTTAAATTGCAAATAGTTATAGGAACCTCTTTTGAGATCATGTATTCCCTGTTTGGCAGCTTCTGTAATGGGGAATGACACACCACCCATTGTGGATTGCCTGAAAGATGATAAAGACATCACATGAAAGCTTTTGTTTTCTATCAGAAATCACAAGATACATACAAATTTTCATCCTATTTGATGTGATAATAAAGCAGATATTAGTTCATATTCATATTCATATTCATATTCTTTATTGCAAATCCACAATGTAAAGATAAGATGGTAATATAAATAACATGGTAGCAATCGTGGACCCTGATGGGCACAGCAAATAGTAAATTAGAAGAGAGGAAGGCGTTGTATATAAAGAAATATTTGTTTATAATAAATAGTTTGTGAATAGTTCAACAATTTTCATTTTGTTTATTTAGCTACAGAAAGATTTTTGATAGGTTTTATCTAACTTTTTTGCGTTTTAATTGATTTCACAGAACAGTTGCGTATTGTCCACCATTTGTTAAAAGGGTAACCAGTTAGATTCCCGCATTAGGAATAAAAAAATAAAATATTATGTCTGTAATATAGATATCTGTGTCTAAAATATTTATAGGAACAAAATCTTCGTATAAAACAATGTTATTCAATACGCCAAGACTATAAATAAGTTACCTTGCATCAGTTCCATAGTTAGTGTTGTGTTCACTGTCCTGTAACTCCTTCAAGGCCTCCTCTCGGTCGGTCAGCGGAGCGGGCGCGCTGACCCCGCTCAGATGAGCCTTGTACCCTTTTAGACATACTTCATCCTACAAATAGAACATTACAATAATATTTTATAATCAAGCCTGTGATCGGAAATATATGGGTCTAGAATTGTTTTCCTAGTATTCGTTTTATTTTATTTTTATTGACCATATAGAATTAGTCTGAATGTTAACCTTATTGTTAAATGCTGTTGGTCTTCTAAATATGCGAACACATATTTCAGCCGTTTTAATAGAACAAATAAGCATAGGTTTAATTTAAATTAGGTAAGGCCCTTTTTTTCGTGACAAAAAACAAAAGAGGCCTGCTTATTTAAGGGTTCAAGTATGTCATTACGCTTATATTTCGCGAATGGTAAGGCCAGGGACTATTGTATGCCCACATTTAATGAATGCCGTTTTGAAGGCCCAATTAATAGGGGGCGAGCCTATTGCCATCTACGAGGCACAATTTTAAACTCCAGGCTGCTACTAATCATTTTCTAACAGAAAACCTTAATCTTAACTCCTCCGAAACGGGAGTCGACCTGGAACAGACGCGCTTGCGACCACTATATCAATAAAAAAAATGTATATTAAATTAAAAATATACTACTGGATGCCTTTTATTGAAATAATTTACAAGATTTTAAACCAATCTTAAAGTAACTCATTAAAAACTTTGTGCATAACCATGCAAGTTGAATGATAATTAAATTCTAAGACGTGTTATCATAATAAGATTGCTTATCTCTATGTTAGTCACAGCTATCAAATTATAGATAAGAACTGAAAACTTATCAATTGTTAAGTATTGTTGTGTATCAAATGTTATTGTATTCAGATTTTCCCAGCACTTGATATTTATTCCCTATACTTAATTCCTTTTAGAGATTTCATAAGGAAATGTTTGATGACTTGGCATGAATTAAAAAAGAGAATGTTTCATATCACCATTTATCATTAAAAATCCCTGTGACCCCTAATTTTGGTGTGTAAAAAAATCTGTGGCTACAAATAAACCCTGATTCGACATCACTTATTGATTATTATTCACCCGCCCGCTGTGCCCTAAAATCTGCATTTAAAAATACCTTTATTAGTCCAACAATATTGATGAACTATAAGTTCCAGTCAAAATTAATTTGAAATCTTAATATGCATATAAAATTCCAGTGTCCATGTGTTCATAATTCTTCTCCTCCTAAACAGTTTGATTGATTTTGATGATTTTTTTGTACTTATGGGGCTACCTGGATGTTTCTTGGCTATAGTACAACCAGTAGGTGGTACTGTTGTCGAGATCCAGAAAACAAGAAACGCAGTCGAAGTCGTGGGCTATAGTAACTTATAATATACATTTTCTTTGTAAGGTCTTTGAAAATGCTCCTCATTTTACAGTGCCAAAAAATTGTATAAAACATCTACCAACCTGAACAGTGGCATGCATTTCATCCTTAATGTGCGCGGAGCCAAACTCTTGCTTCAGTGTGGCCTTAGTAGATGCGTACAGCATCTTATGTCTGACTGGGGCACTGTCTGGGGACCAACTGAGGAGCAGCCACTCATGGCCTAGTGAATTTGTTGAGTCAAACCTGGAAAACCATAATAAAATAATGACGGCATGATTGGCGCAGTGGCTAAGCGATTGGCTTTCTGCAGTAAGTGGCGCGAGGTAACCTTTTATTTACATTTTTTAGGATTGCAGGAAATTTTGAATTGTTTTCTGCTTTCTTGAGATGTTTGTCAATAACATAATCAGTAGATTAGATACCTATTTTATTTTAATTCTATTGACACAATACTCTAGTCCTTTGCTGTGAAAATTGATTAAAAAGTTGATGGCATACAACTCATATGGCATATAATTCAGGTAGATTAGTTTAAGTATGCATACTGGATGCCTAAAGCCTCTCTAATGTTGCGCCAAAAACTGTCCTCGGCCAATTAGGTACTTACCTATACAAAATATAACACGGGAGATCTTCAACAACCAATGATGGTACATATTTGTCAAAGTCTTGTTCCCATGAATGTTTTGTTGGGTAATACTTTGATAGAACCAGCTGCTCTGAAATATAATAGAATACTATATATGCATATATATTCAAAATGTAAGTTTATAGCTGAGGACTACACAATTACTCCTGAGGCCTCCAGATTATTTTTGTGTATGTGAAAATACACTCAATATCTAAATACTAGTGTAAATAAACTATTTAAATTACTTTTTAGGAAATTACCATTCTCAATGCTGATTTTTAAAACTCTGATTTTTCCATCTCTGCATTTTCCTAAATATTTTTTCAACTCTGCGTTGGCTGAAAACAAAATTTAAATGATGGTAAAACATGAAGTATTCATAGTTTATTAAAAAAAAAAAAAACAATTTTATTTAAATAATATTAACCATAGTTATATCAATTTTACTTCAATAGTGCTTGATATACATTCAAGGGTTGATAAGTATACTGATTATGGTGTATATATCTAAGATTATTTCTTATATATACCTACTACAAAAGTAATATATTGTGTATAATTATAATTACTCAGTGGAGTTAGTATATCTTCAGTAAAATTTATTTATTGAATAAAATTGAATGGAAACAAATAGTAAGACTAGAGCTTAGAACAGTATCCGGTTGATGGCAATAGACTCATACTCTATTCTATGGGTATGTCCAATATTGGTGAATTGTGGTTTTCAGTCAGCTCAGTGTAATGTTATGTTACCATATTTATCAATTAGAGGAAAAGCATAATAAAATTCTTATTATTATACACTGACCACATCAATGTTGAGTAAAATTAAGAGAATTTCCTCAAAATTCCTTTACTGTTACTAATATACAGAAACAAAAACTAGTATTTATCAAAAAATTTAAACATACTTTGAAATGTTTTTTTCTTCTATCATAGTAGTAAATGTCTAAATGATAACACAGATTCTCTATCTGATAACTTGTGTAGTCAGCACTTAGAAATGCTATAATTTCCTATTTCTCAGGGACTCACTCAACTGGCTATCATTATGAGTGAAACATAAAAACGGTTTTTCAAAAAAAGAACAACATGTATGTAAACACATGTTCCTGGCATGGAATTATATGGTATTTCAGTCAATAACTTTCTCTAAAAAACAACTAATTGGTTGTATGGCCAGTGTTTTTCTAATGTGTTCCACTTCCATGTTTGTTCGCTTGATTTATTCAAGTTTTTTTTACGTAGCTATATTGATTGTAAACCTTATATCGTTGTATGAATACATTGTATTATTATTACACATACATAGACGTGGGTTTTTAGATTTGAAGCCAAAACTACCGTAATTTCTATTTATATACTCAAATTATGTTTAGTTATAACGTTTCTGTGTTAACTACATGGTTTCGGTTTTCGATCGGGATTATTTGCATATTACGTGTTTTATTTTGAAATGGAGAATAACTGTATTTTATCGTACCTTGAATTCCTGTTTGATGAGACATTGCGATATTGCTCTTATAGTTAGCTTACAAAACACTCACTTAACAAAACAATATGATACACAAATTTTTAACACAAAAACTGTAAAAATAAATTAAATAATGAAATTGAATGTAATGAAAACTGAAAACCTCATTCACGTAAATAGTGACAGCTTGACAGCGATCGTTAGTGTTGTTGACATTGACAGAAGCTGTCAGTATCGATTATTCATTAAGAAGTATTTTGGAATCGTTCGTAAAAAAAATATCAAATGAAATGAAATCTCAATATCGATATACAATATACCCTAATATACCTGTAGTATGTCGATATTGAGATGATAAAAATATAACACTACTATCCGTACCCGTATTCATCCATAGACAATAAATACTCAGTCAGGGAGACCAGTGCAAAACTGCAAATATAATATCAAAATGTTAGGTCACAGTAATTATGTATTAGTCTTTTAAATAACATTAAAAATATGATTATAATTATAAGTAACTCGTCGTTACCATTTTATTTATCACACCACGAGGTATTTTCTATGACTAAACCGTATATACCGTTCACTATAGGATATATCGGATTAAATGACGGAAATAGCATGAATAAATTCATCTTGACATGATCTTGACCATATAAATGTTTTTAAATATGTAGTTATTGCTACTTTTCGGATAATAATTATTTATTTGCTACGGAATATTAGATAATATTAATACCGTTAATATAATGTTTTATCTTAATATAAAATTAGGTAAATGCTAAGCATTTTAATGTGTTTACTTTATTTAGTAAATAACTTATTTCGTACGATATTGCTACGAAATGGGGCTTTAGGGACCCGTGAGGCGTACTCCAGCTAGTCGGGCGCAACGGGATTATCTCATGCAAATTCAGGTTTCTATTTAACAACTAGCTAGGTATCTTACAAATGCACTTTGCATTTCTGATACTTGCTTTGACCCGAGCTAGTAGTAAAAAGGGTTTTCTATGTAAATTAAGCTGGAAGGTGTAGGGGTTTAGTGACTGCGGACACCGCAAAAGTTGCGTTTAATGTCGTAGGTACTGGATGTATTACGTTAACGCCACAAGGCGCTAAATATTCAAATTACACGCACTGGGCTAATGCTAAAACAGAATGTTACTCTGTTGCTCGTGTTTATGGGAGTTGTTTTAAAAAAGACAGACACCTTGTTTATATCCTACATTTTTTTCTTAATTCTTGCTTTGTTTTTAAGTAGCTATGTAGTAGTAGTAGTAACTATTAGAGTTTAATTTTGTTGAAAATAATATGATATGATGGAAATATGACAGCTTTTCTTTCCGGAAATGAATGAAATTAACTAGATATGCAAGACTTACAAAGTGGAAGTTACTAACTCTAGGTTGTCCACACCATGGTTACCAAGTCATCAGTGAGGCACGCTATGGAATATTGTTACTTAATTCATATATTCATTATTTAATTTTATAACACTGATCTACCCTGGACGGTTAGCCCGTGACTGTTCATACTGGCAGATCGTAAGAAAATCAATATTATTGAAAAAATTGCCTAAACTAAGAAATAATCGTAACATTTAAAGCCTCGTCATTCGACAATCAAATACTGACTTTGACGGTTGGCGCAGTGGTTGAGACATTGACTGCTGCGCTACGTGTCGCGGGTTCGATTCCCGCACGGAACAAATATTTGTATGATCTACTGATAGCTGTTTCGGGTCTGGGCCTTTGTGTATATGAATACACACCGTGCTTCGGAAAGCACGTAAAGCGGTTGGTCCTGCGCCTGATCTCTCTCTGGTCGTGTCGGATCGCCGTCCCATCGGACTATGAGAGTGAAGGAATAGAGAGAGCACCTGTGTTTGCGCACATACTTGTGCTCTATAATATCTCCTGCGTAGTTGGCTAATCTCCGGTGAGATTGACCGCCGTGACCGAAATCGGTCAGGAGGACATTATTACTGACTTTTAACCGATTAAGGGCCACCGATAATATAACAGATGATTAAGGCATAAATCAGCCGTTTAATATGGGTTTTTGTTACGCTAAACAGCCGTTTTCATTTTAACCATCTGTTATAGTGAACATGTTGACACACGTAAGGCACAAATCTCCCGTTTGACATCGATTTTTGAATGAGTAATCGCCCGTTTTTATTTTAAACATCTGTTATAGTGTCGGTGAACATGGCCCTAAGTAAGGAACCGTTTACAGTCTTACCAAATATCAAATAAAACCGATTGTTTTCATTAAAGTTTCGATTTAAGTAATTCTAAACGTGTGAAAGTCTATTGAGTTAACTGGATACGGTGATCATTAATCGTATCAGGAACAGAGTTCATTAAATACTTCTGCACAATTAAGGCGAAATGGGAACCACGAATGATTTCCCGCCACTACACAAATACAACGCGGGAATACACCGTAATTATTGTGGTGTGTTACCACAATTATTATGGCGTCTCGGTCGATAATTAACCACTGGTAATACTGGGAATATGTGATAATAGAACGTTATTTTGTTTTTGAATTTGGTTATTGTTGAATAATGCGTTGTGTTCGTATTCCGCAATCGTTGACGAGCCGTTTATCTCAAAAAGCGGCAAGTGATGACTTGACATTAGTAGTGTAACTAGCGATGTAGTACTGTAACAGGGTGCATGGAAAGAATCTCCTTGTGTGATGATACTTACCAAAGTATGAAGCACCATTTTTTGTTAGGAAGTTTTGATAAAAACTTTGTTGACTAAACAGTCAATACCAATTATATAGTAATTCTTATGTTAGAGCTCATACCAACACGCAATAGTAGGTAAGCTACATCTAAACTTCAATTTACTGTTTCAGTGGACCGACTTTAAACTCAGTCAAAGAAACTTGGGCTGTTCAGTAAGGGCTCCTGCAGATCTGATCACCGACACAACAGTTTAGTAGTACTTAGTTTACTTAAAATGTTAGACCAAAAACAGCGCCTAATACTATCTATAGTGAAATGTAGGTAAATGTTATTATTTGTTATCTAAAACACGTGTTTGTCACATGATGTTTGCCTTAAAATAGGTCAAATCCGTTATTGTCTGTTGAGCAAATAAACATATTTGGCCGTACAGGCTCGGTACATACCTATAGATTTTGCTTTCAGATGCAGATAACACAAACACAGCCGATGAGAATTTGTTTTAGCCTATTGTTCCGCAAACGCTGGATCTGATTTTCAACCGCACCTGGTTTACATTGGGATTATCGTATAGGAAAATTTCATATTATCATTTCAATTAAACGTGGTGCAAAATTATGGTGTGGTTTCTGTAGTGACCTATGGATGTTTTTGATTTATTAGAAGAATACAAAACGCGCCAAAATTGTATTTGATTATCATACTGAGGGCCATATTTTCCGAGACTATAACACATGTTTTGAATAAAAACGAGCAATTACGCATTCAAAAATCTATGTCAAACGATTGATTTGTGCCTTAACCGTCTGTTATATTGTCGGTGGAATTGGGCCTAAGATTGTTCAAAGATAGAACTTTATTCTCTTTATTTTCCCTTACAAAACGTTTCCTCTACTTTTTATAAAAACAATTGAGCCCATTGTTGTCCCACTTTTGGGTTAGGCCTTAGTCCATCACACTGTCCTGATGCAGGTTGGCGGACTACACGTAACATCTAGAGCACTGTCAATCTTCCTCACAATGCTGTCCTTCGCTGTTAACGCTAGTGATCAAATTCTCGGAGTGTGCATCAGAGCCCTAGTGTAAGTTTCTTTTGACAAATTGGATTTATTACATCGAACGCGTTCGGCGCTCCGATTGGTGGAGAGCACGAAACGGATCAATCGGAGATCAATTACACTAGGGGTACAAAATCAAATTTGACCTGCACATAAAGTTGAAAAGTAAGAGGTGCATGCGATACCGTACTCGGAACTTCTCACAAGGAAGTCAAGCGTTCTACTGCTATGATAGCACTGCTGATAATGGCCATATTATGAAGATAACAACGAAAGTATTTACTACAACCTGAGACAAATAAAGTATGTATAACCTCTATTTTTTTTTTTGTTTGAAAAGCATTGCCCCACACTAGGATTTCTCCTGTATCGTGGGTACAGTTTACAAACATACATGTCACATGCACAAACAACCAGACCCGAAACAACTATCTGTAGATCATACAAATATTTGTTCCGTGCGGGGATCGAACCAGCGACACGTAGCGCAGAAAGCTAATCGCTTAGCCACTGCGCCAACCGATCAATGATGTGACGTGTCGTCAATGATACGTAAGTATATAAAAAACCAACTACCCGCATCTAGAGCATACTAAGAAAGCTACCTAATTAGACACATAATAAGACAGATGAAAGAGAAAAGCAATCCGCTTTAAACATCTCTCATGAAAAGAGAAAAACATATTGCGTAATGAGGCTACCCACAAAGCAGACATGAAACACTACACGAAATGGATGAAAAATGTGAATCGGGAAATCTGTACAGCTCGCATCAATTAAATATTTCTGACCCATTAGCGCAGGTGGCAAGCACCGTAATGGAAGCCATTAGAGTGGCCGACTAGAGCGAGGGCCATTATATGTGTTAGTTAGCCGCGTATAAATCCGTATAATACTGATTTTATATCCCTCTTGCTGGGTTTGTTAGTGTTTGATGTATGATTCTATCATAGTTTATACATATTTGGAGTTTGGTTTGTTTGTGATATTCGCAAATTGTACGATGTTTGTCATTGTTGAGGGAATATTTACGTGTATTTAGTCAAAGGCATTTTAAAAGTGGCTTTGACCTATGTCATTTAATTGTCACTTTTTTATGAATGAAGTATTTAGGACCATTTGTAAGTAATAAGTTATTTACGGGAAGGAATGCATAATAAAAGTAAAGAAATAAAAATAACAATAATAATCTCGTCCATTACTGTTTCAGTGCTACTCTTTTTTTAAAGCATGAGTAAGGTTATGATCCACCCTCTCGTCTAGCGACCCCCGAGAAGACGGCGATACGGTGTGGTCCCGTGTCGCCGTGCACACAGCACCCAGCGAGGGTAACGGGGGGACCTTTCTACAGTCTCCCCGGGACGTGCACGAGAGGGTGGCCTGTTTACAGTCACCCCCTCCGGGAAGTGCCTCACGGCAGGACACTGTGGTGGGCTTCGGTGCGGTCTTCTAAGAGTTCCCGAGGCCCACCATATGGTGTCGAGGCGGATCACCGTGGTGAGTTTAGCCGGTAGGAGTCCGGCACATCCCTCCGCCCCCCCCTGGCGGAGGATAGCCCATGATGGGTTCTCACAACGATAAAAAAAAAAAAAAAAAAAAAAAAAAAAAAAAAAAAAAAAAAAAAGATTATGATCCACCAGGCTGGCCTGATGTCGGTTGGTGGATTAAAAACACGTTCCAGAAGTTGTAGTAGCTGTGATTGAGAAAGACTTATGAATATTTTTGTTATTACGTTCTGTGTTCTGTAGCTTTAATAATCATTAAAGCTACAAAATAATTATTGTAATTGGCCTCAGGCCGTTGTTATTAAAGTAAAATAAATAATGAAGTCAGTGGTACGGGCTGGGTTCATATCCTACTGCATATAAGGCCTGCATATAAAGTAATGGCAATTAATTTTCAATAGGTTTAATTATTATTTCGATGGTTAAATGAGATTCGTATTTTTTTTTTGTATGGCACACTCTACATGCCAAGAATAAACTCTTGCAGATTTTATAGTAAATTGGATATGGAAAAGCTTGAGTAATAAAATTTAAAATAAAGAAATATATTTTATGACTGGATTCTGTGCAGAAAAGAGGATGAGGTAATAAATTTTGCAGAATTATAGTTTTCGGAACGAGTTACTTATTTTAACCACTAGAATGAATAGAATGAATGAAAGATAAGAATATTAAATAATATAGCCTTCGGGTGTAAGCGTCAGTCAGTCAGGGTTCAAAAAGTTTTACGCTATAATACTTTTATTTTACATTTATTGACCTGATGGGGCTCCTAAAAAAATAATTAAAAGTTCTCGTGTGAAGTCCGAGTTCTTGCAACAGATCAGTGGACTAAGTCTGTCGCCATTGTCATTCTGAAAGGAGGCGCATGCCCAGCTAATGAAGAAAAATAGATGGAATGGAATATCAATTTTAAATGCTAACAATATTGAGTTTAGCGCGCTCTAATAAAACGAATTGCCATGACACAAAGTTAACACGAAGTTCAGTATCAGAATTTGAGAATCTGGATAAATTGCAGCAACCTCCACGACGCGACGTCGCACGGGCGCCTGTCCAACTCATGGATTCCTCTCAACCCGCTGATTTAACGAAACGGCCCGGTTTTGCTTGCTACGCCTATTGTCCGCCCGTTATTATTAGAGCTTCATGGGTCAACTGGTTCATAGCAAAGCAGGGAGCCGTGTATTGCAAAGAATTGAAATCCGTCTTCATAATGACCTACTTTTGGCACACGACGGAATAAGAATGCAGTTGAAATGCTTCATATTCTACGACTAGACAATGACATGATGTTTAAATTGGATAGTGAATTAACGTTATCAAATTTCTGATGATCGCGAAATAAAAGTCAACGTGACCATGTACAGTGGATATAAACAGGAGTAAGGACATACATTTTAAAATTGGATGAAGTCTCCGAACTGATAGCAGTAAAAAAATACATCACGAAATTTTTTGCAAGCTGCATGAATTTGGTGCGCCAACAAAAATGGAGATTTTTCGCCGATATTTCGCCGAGTAAAGCTACGTGTAATATCTGCCGCGTTCCCGGCTCTTGCAGCGATTGAAAGTAAATTATCTACGGTTGCTAGTTTTTGCTGGTCGGCCGGCTCGGCGCAGGCTGCGTTGTAGTGCTAATTGTTTTTATTTTTTGAGCAGAGCTTTGTGCATAGACATTTGTCCCGTTTTTATCATTGTGTGGTTATTTATTCGGTGTTCAGTCGGCCAGAGCTCGCGGAATTCGATTTTGGATTAGGGTTTTTTGCGGTACAGATATTTCGGATTGTTCTGTGAAATAGAATTCGGAAAAAAAAACAATTTTTCCAGATGTCACAAATGCTGGAAACCAGTTTCAATCAATTAAGAGTAAAAGTTCGCGAGACTTAGACTTCATGTTTATTTAATTTTATTTACTGAACATTTTATTCGTGTGCTGCTTTTAGACGGACTTGTGTTAAATTTTTAATGCAAGAAACGCGACTCCGAGGCCACAGTAATGGGAGAGTAAATATCGCAGTGCTCCTTATGAATGAATAATAAATATGGAGCGTCGGTGCTACGCTGCAAATACAACCGCGGGGAATTTGGAATACTTCGCTATTTTGCTTGGATTTAGGTTTGAAACGCTTACAAATTGACCGCTCCTCGTATCGCAAGCGAGTCGAGGTATAATAGTTCCTTCAACCGATATAAATAGTCGTGAGCCATTGCCAGATAGCAGTGCACGAATACTCAGTAAATTCACGGCGGGATCCTGCAGTCGACTATAAAAAGAAAAGAATATTATATCTCTAGTTATTCAACCTTGTGAGCGTGAATAGAGTTGTATTGCAAAAATAAAAAATAAATAAAAAATAGTGTTAAACGTGGCACCTCATATGGGAAAACCTTTTTGCTTTTACTTCGTATTTGGATAGCGGAGGTCCGTTGTTTGTCAGAAGGTTGTGTTAAATAAAACGAACATTGTTTTCAACGCCGCACCGTTTCACGTTAATTGCGCAGAAGTGTTTAATGAACGCTTGTTCACCGTGTTTGCAGGCTGAGCTATTTGCCAGCCCTTCTATTACTCGCTTTAAAAATAATAAAGCCTTCGGGTGTCAGCGCCAGTCAGTATGGATGACTGCACGATTATTTCCTGTTCGCATTACGATCAAAAAGGTGTGGGATGTAGACACGCGTGTACCGTGTGGAAATAAAAAGACTTTTTGGTTGTTGGAGCATTGCTTTTCGCAGTTGCGCCCCGCCTCGGGTGAACGTTAGTGCTTGTCTGCGTAATTTAGTAAAAGTACAACGTTATCTGTACCAGACTTGACAGGATGAAATATAATGTTTGTGATGTTGTACTTTGTCTCTGTTGGTAGAATAGGATTTTTTGTTTATTTCAAAAATAAAGTGCATCACAACACTTACCTATTCTTTTGTTCTTTACGAATTTTCGATGAGGGCGAGAGGCGACGAGGCTGAAAATAAACGGCATGTGCGAACATGCGTGCATTGGCTGTCTGACGCAAAATCAAAACCATTTATGTCTACAAAATATCCACTGTGTGACGCATTTGTGCTCATTAATTTATCAATACTGTTGTTATAATAGGACATTTTCATATTGTGTTCGACGCTTTGAGATTCAATCGACCGTTGGGCTCGCGTCGAAGCCATGCCGAATAAATACACCTCATAAATATTTAAATTTACAAAAACTGACTACAAAATACCGCGGATAAATTTATTTAATCCATAACAATCGCTGGATTATTTTAGAAAAAGTATTCCTTTATTAAAATATTATTGATAGAATACGAAGAGCATCGCTTGATGTGTTTTGATTTTTCTTTTATTTTATGCCCACTTTTCCATATATTCGACTAACCGTTCCAATTTAGAAATCGATATTTAACGCTTATATAATTTAAGTTGATCAAATTTAAGTTGATAACCATCGCAATCGTCACCGTGATTAGTTGTTTTATAAGCACGCAAAGACCACAAATTTTGGTCCTATGAATATCCATATTGTAAACTCAGGTAGGTAAATATATATAAAGTACAAAACTTATCACAGATTGGTATTGCAGTACAGTGCAAGGGCTGTACCGTACCAGGATTGTATAAGCAATAAGAACTACAATATATTTTCGTTTAAGATACAGGCTGTTCTAATACAGACCCTATACAATATTCTTATATTATAACAACTGTATTAGGACGTGGAATTCTGGTACTTGAGTTCTAATAAGTCTAAGACTTTACGATATAATTTGTAACGAGAGTTTTGTGGTACCTAGTAGGTATTTTATGAACAAATTATGGAAAAATGCCTCTATTTCCCTCATATTATTCTGTTATATGGAAGTCGTTCGCGCCGTAGTGGAACGATTAGCCAGCCAGCAATGGTGTTATCGAGGAGGCTCTTTCCTTGTACATTTTTCCATCAGACTGAATTTGATGTTATTAAACAAAAATAATCTCTTTGCATGGAATCATAAAGTTGCTCCTTGTTTTTACTATTATAAAACTGTATATAATTTCTGTAAGACTTTTATGTACATATAATCCCACACCGAAAATAACAAAGCATCACGCTTGTATTCCTCAACGGGTTGGCAGAAGTGTTAATACTAATGTACACCTACATTTCGCTGATGTCTATCAACTACCGGGCCCAGTGAAAACTTTTGAAACCATACTTTTTAGTACCTATTTGATACTCACGAAGAAAACACAAAGCAAACTTTGTTTCCGCATGAACACCCAAAATGTCTACACCGAACAATGAACATAGCTCGTGTGGCACATACTAACGCGTTTAAAAACGGGTTAAATTTAGAAAATCCAACATTTATACCATGTACCAAGAATATCCCTGACTGACTGACAATCGGTTCAATATCGGTCGGATAGCTTAGCTTCAGAATTGGTACCTCTATGAAACGCTTAGGTAGGTAAAGTACTTCTTGTTTCAAATACCGGGACCCATTCTTTGAAATTGCTTTGCGCTTTGCACTTTCAGTTGCCTTTTTGTTCTTGAGTTTCAATTTAACTTCTATGGTTTTTAGAAGTTTGAAACTGAATGTGTTAGTGAAGTAGCGGATGTTGAAGACGTTACGGAATCTTGAGATTAAGTTTCTTAATGGCTAATCAATTGGTTACGTTAAATTATGTTGTGTGTTTAGTGAAAGAATTGGTTGTTGAATGTTGGTGTTGGCTGATAAATCACAAGCTAAAATAAGATATAAAACGTTCAGAGATATTTGTTCAGCTTTTCAGTAACGGGGGGTAAGTGTCTCGTCTATAACAGTTGGTATAATATCCATAAAGTATAAACTTACACTAGGGACGGATTAAGAAAGCGCGGAGCCCGTAGCTAATTCTATCGAGGAGCCTTTGATCTGCTATGGGCTCATAAGTACAAAGTGACTTTATGTAGAATTTGTGCGTATGAAATTCAGTGTTTTATTTTTCCCAACCAAATAATCGGTTACCGATAAGTTTCACTCAAAAATTTGGCTCAGGAGGAGGTAGGCGGGTTTGGATACGCGGGGCATTCTTTTGCGCGGAGCCCGTAGCAATTGCTACTCTTGTTACGTGGTTAATCCGGCACTGACTGTATATTAACAATCTTCATTATGCATCAAGCGCGTTCAGCGCTCATATTGGCAAAAAGCTCGGAGCACGCCAATAGCACCTCTCCATTTCTACTGTTTCGTGGGCCAGGGATATAAATTATAAAAATATATTTGTTCCATGTTGGGATCGAAGCCGCGACACGAAGCGCATATTCAATTGCCTAGTAGTGCCAACCATGCCATCATAAACTCGCTTCAAAGTTCGCTTTTAGTATCATTAGCAAGTGTTTGAGTTGCCTTTTAGTGTCTCATATCTTATTTTTTATTACATAATAACATAGCATCACACCTGTATTTCCCAAAGGGTTAGGCAGAGGTGAAAGTACTATTCTATACCCATATTTCGTTGATGCTATTATTGGGTCTCGTGTAATAGGGGGCGAGCCTATTGCCGGCTACCGAGCACAGTTCCAAACTCCGCACTAATACTGAGAATCTACATACAGAAAAACAAGACAACACCTCGTCCCACCCGGGAATCGATCCCAGGACCTCACGCCTGGCAGCCGCATTTGCTTACCTTATCTTTTCTTTTTTTTTTGCAAGTATTTAGGTATCTACACTATATAAGAATAAAGATATTGAAGCATATTTTGAGACAGCCATTTACTTCTGAAAAGAAATATTTTTCCACAAATCCGAAGCGTATTCCGAATGTATGTAACATTATTGGCATAAAGCGTGTTTATTATTCAGAATGCAAAGACGTGTCATGTCTGTCGCGATATCATCGATCTTGGTCGGAGGGTTTGAAGTCTGTTTGCTTAGGACGGCTACATCTCACGGTTACACCAAATATTTGAAACTGTTGATGGCAAAACGCTCAGGCTTATATGTCATCGGGGTGGCTGTTCTGTGTATATTGTGTTATGAATACAATGGTTAGTGGTTTGGGTATGTACGCCGATAGCGTTATACATTCGATAAATTAGTTAACACAAATTCATAACATTTCGGCACTTAGTGGAACAATGAGTTAAGTATATTATGTAGTAGTTTCGGCCCGCGGCTTCGCCCGCGTGGTTTACTCACCCGTACATTTCTTCGGGATAATGGTGTTAATCCAGGGTATAAGCTATTTCCATTCCAAATTTCAGCTAAAACCGTTCAGTAGTTTTTGCGTGAAAGAGTAACAAACATAAATCCCCACAAACATTCGCGTTTATAATATTAGTAGGATGGTTCACTAGGTATGAATGCAGTTTACTCTAGAAATCATGGATGCATTCGAGTAACAGGTACTCGAATGCATCCATGCCATATTTATGTATAACCCTAAACCTCAGGTTTTAGACCTTAAAAACTAAGGTTTAGACTTAAAATAATATCATCATTTTCTAAGGAAAATTAGTTAAATATCTTCAATTAAAACAAAAAAAATTGAGACACGGGGTGTATATTCACACAGAATATTTCAAGGCTTTCAATTTCTGCACATACTACCTCACTTAGGATCGAATATCAACGGATTATAATATATATCTGACTACCGTCTATACCTATTTCTTTGTTTGACAGTACTAATGATTAATAGATACAATTAGATACAGTTAGATATAGTTGTGGTGTTTTCTGCATGACTAGACATTTATATCTTATGTGTACTTTATTTTATTTTATTGTATTACATTATTTTTTTCTTCTTCTTTTTTTTTTTTACATAACATTGTTATACATTTTTGTTTAACAAACAAAGACTTGAACATTTTATTTTGAAAATGTTAATCTATTTTATTTTATTATCTTATATAGTAGTCCTTGTATGTCATGTAATGTAATATTGCATTGTAAGAGTATTTTCTATTTTATTTTGTTATTATAAATTGCTTCAACTCATTGTAAACCAATATTTTTAAAAGAGTATCCATGGAGTTTCTTGCCGGTCTCTTCTCCATAGGACCCACCCACTTTGGAACCGTGCGCCTAGATTCATAACGTTTTAAAAGTGCCTGCAAAGGCCCATTTGAAATAAAAAACTTTGACTTTGACTTTGATACAAATATGCTTTCATTATAAATTACAGTTCAGTGAAATTGGTTTGAGTAAATCTCAATGCAGTTGATCATCTGCAGTCGAAGACATAGATCAAAATGCAGACATTTATTAGACAATGGTCCAATAGACAGAGGTAATAGATAGTCGGTAGACTACCATCTATCTGATTGCCTTAATGTCTCTATTAGGTTTTTGGGTATAAGTATTATTAGTATTAGAAAGACGACAGCAATTTCCACTTAAAACCGAAAAATCATCACAGCGAACGAACTGTTCCATATTAGATACGCGCCGAATGTTTCTTTCATCATCATCTGCCTAGCCTTTTCCCTACTACATTGGGGTCGGCTTCCAGTCTAACAGGTGACTGAATATTAGTATTTTATACGAGCGATGGTCATTTGACCTCCGCCACCCAATTACTAAGATACACTGATACTCTAAGTTTAGACTGGTTGTCAGACTTTTTTGGACTACTGATACCCGTAACGAGAGTCATCGGTCTTCATATGATACCCGGTACTAACTGTTTAACGTGCTTTCCAAGGCATGGAGGGATCTTGATAAGTGAAAAATGGTCACTCATCCAAGGACTGACCGCGGCAAGTGCTGCTTAACCT
The DNA here is from genome assembly GCA_947562105.1 of Shargacucullia verbasci. Classification (NCBI taxonomy): domain Eukaryota; kingdom Metazoa; phylum Arthropoda; class Insecta; order Lepidoptera; family Noctuidae; genus Shargacucullia; species Shargacucullia verbasci. Next base: position 10,125,116 of record OX387285.1, on the reverse strand, counting down.
TGCAGATCGACCAATCAGCGCAGCAGTTACGTAGCTAGGTCACTTCACTGGCTATAACAAAAAAAAAAATGGTGCAGCCACAGAAATGTAACTTAAGTCCATAAAAGTCTAAAGCGTGTGAACTTCTCGATGAGTATCTGCGAATAATTAAAAAATCACATAAATCTCATAATAGGAGGCAAGCCTGTTGCCATCTACTAGGAACAGGTCCAAACTCCAAACTGATACCAAAAATATCAATAGATATCTACAGGGAAGCCCAATAACACTTTGCCCGACCCGAGAATCAAACTCGCACTCACACGCATCAGTCGCGTCTGCGCACTATGAGGCAGATAATGTAACATGAATAAAAAAGAAACAGCCTGCTATAGCATTAAATACACCTTATTAAGTAACTAACCGCAACACAATCGAGTCGAGCTGGAGAACGTTCCTCGTTCCCTGGAGCGACTAACTGAACGGTCTAATGAAATTGGCTACGGAAATGTAAATTACGGAAAAGGGCTTTGTTTATTTAATAATAGGCACCACACAGTTCCGTTTGTCTAGGTCTATTTGGTGAGGATCCCAACATTTTTGTTAAGGGATTCAGGGTACAGGTATATGCACGACAATTTAATTGAAAACACCTCAAGGAACACAGACTAGAGGTGAGGCGATAGACGCAGGATATTGCTAAAAGAACATTTCGTTGGGCAGGCGTGAAGCCAAGTTATGTTATAAAGGTATTTATTGCGAATTATTTATTCTGGACCAACTTTGATTTTAATTGTCGAAAGATAATTGCGAAAATAATTATGTCGATCTATATTGGTATTATTTGTTCCAGATTGCAGTTACTAGCGCCAAATTTGTTTTTGGGAAGTGGCGGATTTTTAATGAACCAAAACATATTGAAATTATTTGCGAGTCTAACTTATTAGGTACATATGTAAGAACCTTGGACTGTTTGCCCATCGGATGTCACAAGGCACTTATTTGATGATTCCACAGAAGATTCTGAAATCTTCATCAACCACACAATTTAAATGAAAAATAAATAAAAAGGAACTGCAAAAAAAGTAAGGGCTCCGTTTCACTAACGAAAAACTAAACACAGCAGTTATAAAAGCCGAATTAATATTTATCTGCACGTTTCATCCCTTACGGAATAGAGCACATACATACTCATATGCAATACGAGCTCTAAGGGAAAATACGTGAAAAATATGACTTTTCCAAAAGTGCCATTAAGCTGTGATCTACAAAATAGTTGCATATAAATAAATATGAGGTGTCTCAGCTACCTTCACCCACCCCATTTGAGCCATGAATTCTTTAGGGTCTGATTTGCATCTCAAAGATGAAATCTGTCGCAGAGCCAAGTGATATTCTCATGGAAAGCAAAATATTATACGATTCAAAAAATCAATAAATGCCTAAACAATTCATAATTATCCTTTGTCTCAAAATAATGATAACTCTAAAAATATGAAACGGAACACATTTTTTTTTTTTGTTATTTTTTATTGCAAAAGAGTGTCCTATGGATGTAAGTAATGTGTATGTACGTAAAAACATCATCAGATTATGTAAGTAGTTAAAGAACTAAAAAATATAAAGATAATAATTTGAAAACTGAATATTATTAACAGTTTAGTAAGATTTTTATTAAAATATAACGAAAAATACATACACAAGTGAAATTAGAACATAAAGTGAGCTCGATAACAAAATCTTTAGTAGGTACATATACATTCTCACAAATTCAAGAAGAAATAACGGTTTCACGATCAAAGTAGTCGTATCTATTCACAACTAAAATATTTACAATATTTCAGTTTGAATGGTGCCTCCTCCAAGGGTTTGAGTGGCTGATTTACATGACAAAGTCTCTAAGTAACCCCCGAAGGATTTCGGCGATGCGTCTCCACTTTGCCTACACCAAAATTCGTTGGACTACTACCGACGCCGCGCGAGACCTGAATTTGAAACGAACGCACGTTTACGCGTATATGTTATGCCTATGTATGATTTAATTAAGGATCTGAGTCGTACTAAATAAATAAAGGAACTACTGCCACAGTGGCTAAGTACTTCCCTCTCTGTGCCACGGGTCGAGAGTTCGAGTTTTGCACAGAAGAAATAATTTTAAGTTCTTTAGATAGTTGTTCTAAGTCTGAGACTATACTCGGTTTGTATAGCTACTTAACTAAAGGTAAACAATCTTGATGTGACTTTTTACACAAACACATATTAAACAAATAAACTACTGCTTAAACTAGTGGTTTAATTGATTTGGTAATCATTATTGTTGTTTTACATTGGTTTTTAGTCGCGTTTTATTTTTAAACTGAGTTTTTAAACAAAAAATATTAAAAAGACACAACAAGATTGTTTACCTTTAGTTAAGTACCTAAACAAACCGAGTATAGGTTTGTAAACTGTTCCCACGATACAAAAGAAATCTTAGTGTGGCCCAATGTCTTATAAAAAAAAAACAATATATTCATAAAATCATGAATACGTCCACTTGCACTTCAAAAATATTTTCGTAAACAATTGAAAGCACTATATGTTGGTTGAAATCAGCTTTGTGCCCACGTCGCGAACTGTACATAAAATCTCTTTTGAATCAAAATATCAAAGACGGGCCAAAGAGCAAATTGGACAAATTTTCCGGCTTTTAAGGAATCTCCGCTACAGAGTGCCACTAACGGAGGAAAGTGGGGAAAAATGTTTTCTTTCACAGTCCGATGAGTTGGCGTCGTAAACATTTTTTGACGCCACATGTTTGAGTCTATGATTTTTGTTACATGTGTGAAACATGTCTGCAGATTTTAAGATGTTGTCGAGGGTCTCAGGGTTAGGTAGAGACGTCAATGGTTACGTAAAATTTATAGGTATGGCAAGCGTCTGTGACACTTTGTAGTCTATAAATTAGATGACCCGGGTACGTCTTAAAACTGCGACCAGACACCGGAGGACGGGCAGCAGCGTCCTCTCACTAATCGGTGAGCCACTGCGATCCCCAAGCCGCCTGCCAAGCGTGGGGATTATGGCAAACCCCACCACTTGGGGGAGGCCTTCGTTCAGCAGTGGACGTTTTCTGGCTGATGATGATGATGAAATTACGTTTCAAAGTCAGTACTCTGTCGATATACCTATGACTTTCTAACTAACCATTAGTTTTGTACGGGAAATGTTGGTTTGGTGAATAGATATTTCTAGAAATATACAATCTTTCACCTTGTATCTCTTTCAACGAGCTGACAGTGTTTATGCGGTTTCGTCAAGTCAAGGAAAAGAAAATAAACAGAATTTTTTAACTCAATGGAACCTAAACAATTGGGTTAGTTTTAAGTCATCCTTTAATCTTTTCTAACATGCACTGTAAGGGATAATCAACTTTTTTTCCGTGGACCATACGCCAAAACTTTGATGGACGAAATATATTCAAATAATTCAACATACAAACATTAAATAGGTACCTATCATTTCAGTTTTACATTACAATACCCATAACATACCGCGCTATTGTTTCCCGAACAGCATTCGGTACATCGCACGCATAATTAACAAAATTACGTAAGCATTTTAATTTATTCCATTTTGCTGTGGATTCTGGTGTAAATGCAATATTGCCCGTATTGAACCAAGAATTTTTAATAATACAGCCCGTTATTAAAAAGTAACATTTTAATTAAAATGTACAAAATTTTCGTTTCTCCTTTTTTTGTTTCGAAGCTAAAAATTTGCAAAATGCTAATATTCTTTGTTATAAACGTAATGAAAGATGATAGAGAAAAGTATAGCATTGATGCTTCTTAAATTAGTCTAGGAAAAGTCAAGGTCTATACTATTGTCTCATTAGTCAAGTGAAAGCACGCGCGGCCTGAATATGAGGTTCTGAGTTCGTTATCCAGGTCGAAAAAATGTTATGAGAATTTCTGAAACTCTCAGTAGTAGCTTGGAATTTACAATTGTGCCTAGTAGATGGCAACAGGCATGCTCCCACACCAGGGGACTTCGGCGACGAAAAATGTGAGCGTAAAAACCTCTGTCTAACTTTGCGGGGAATACAGTTGTGAAGTTATATCGTGTCGAGAAATATCAGACTTACAGACACTTCAACTATAAAAAATATTATAATTGCGAAAGTAAGTTTGTTTGTTACCTTTTAATGCTTAGACTACTGAACCGATCATCATAAAATTTTGCATATTCATTGTTAGGGGTACAGAAAAGGACATAAGGTACCTTTCATCCAGAAAAAAGTATTGTTTCCGAAGAAAAGAACAATAACTTTCAACGGTCACAATTGCTTTAGGACGCTAGGTGGCGCTACGTGTGAGGCAAAAAATGCACGTAATCAATGCGAGCGAAGCCGCGAGCGGAAGCTAGTCAACTATAAAACAGATATCTGTAAAATTCAGAGCACCATGAAACAATGAAACGTACTATAAAAAAACAAACTCGATAATTGACGACACGGTTGGCGCAGTGGCGATTAGCGATTAGCTTTCTGCGTTAAATGTCGCGGGTTCAAAGTCAAAGCTTTTTATTTCATCTGGGCCTTTTAAAAAGAAGAAGAAGACTTTTAAAAAGTCGACACTCTAGGTGCACAGTTCCAAAAGGGGTTTCGATTCCCGCACGAAACAAATATTTGTATGATTGTTTCGGGTCTGGTTGTGAGTATATGTGACATAAACTGTATCAATAATATAGGAGAAATCATGGAGAGGGGCAAACTTGATAAAAAAAAAACAATCATCGTTAATATATGCATTATTTCGTAGTTTTAATGAAATTCACCGTGAACTAAAAATCGACTTGTTCTGCAGCGGTGCAGGCACAGTGAGACGGCTCTTAGCAAAACCATTTTTTTTTGTAAGTGATAATATTTAGTGACACTCGAACTGTGGAATTTAACCATGAGATAACTTTTTTTTTTAATTTTGTTTTTGTAAGGAGTTAGTGCGGATGCAAATCGGGTTGCGCATTTCAGGCTTGGCCATGCCTCTCATTGCACGCAAAGCCTGTACAGTGCGGGGTCGGCTTGATGTGTAGCCGTGTACCTAATCTATCGATGTCTTACTATTTAATTGTGGAGGCTTGTTATTAGCAACCTGTTTATTTATAGTAGTTACCAAATATATTGTCCAACTAAATATATACCAAATATACCAAATATATTGTAGTCTGTAAGCCTTCCTAAAAAATTATAAATAAAAAAAATATTATCCATGAATTCTGTGATTCCTGTAGGTCAAGATTATCGCAAAAACTTGCCATCATGAGAGACTAGAAATAACACATGATTCCATTCTTAAATTTCGTATCACATTACACTACACCATTCTTGCTCAACACCACAAGAAAGACCCGTGAATCATACGGGCTAAAATGAAAAGTCCTATACTATTTTGAAAACGTGGTCGAAAGCTATTCGGTGCTTCCGGTTCAGTGGCCAGCGAATGAAAATGCTGTGTTGCCTGCGTTTGCGACCACACTTGCGCCCGTTTTCATTTAGCAGCTAAAGGCAAACGTTTTGTTTACCTTTGTGTTATAAATAGAGTCGTTTAAAGGCGTCTGTGGTCTTTGTCAATGTGACTGCCATTTGTGGTTGTGTTTTGAGAGCTCTGGAAACGGAAATGTGGTTTGTATTTAGTTACGTTTTAATGTATTAGTTCTGTTGAGTTCTCAGTAATTTTGTGGTGTTGCTTTGCATTTCTCTTATGCTGCAGTGGAGAATATAGAACGATATTAAATTAAATCTAAATAACCAGTTATAAGATCTTGTTCAATATTTGTACGCTCTATAGGGTAAAACTTAGCATGCACTTACTTTATTATTTTATACCAAGGCTGTCTGGCAGAAATTGCCAAGTGCGATAAGACCGCCCCTTGTACATCTTTATTTGTTTTCCGTTTTTGTATCTTTTTTCTGTTCTTGGTGTGCAATAAGTAAAATTGTATTTTACCGCACATAATATGTGCTTCGATTTGATTTAAAAGAATATATTTTTTTAAACGTTCCCCCCTGCCTTTCTCTTGTATCGTGGGAACAGTTTACAAATACACATGTCACATGCACACACACCCAAATCCGAAACAACTATCTGTAGATCATACAAATATTGTTCCGAGTGGGAATCGAACCAGCGACATGAAGCGCAGAAATAAGTGTACAGGCATACCGAAGAAGTCGAATATAGTCATACTTTATTTCATATAAAAATTGACAAATAAGGTTCATTTTACCTTGGCAAAGCTGTAAGCGTAGTTTATTTCTGTACATTTACAGAAATAAAAAAAAAAAAACGGTTCAAGCCGAGATTATACCGAGTATAATTCTTATAAGAACCTTAACGGTTAATGAAGATGACCTGAAACTGCATATAGATATATTTCAAAAGATATTCATCGTTAAGTAGCCGACTTTAGTCTATTTTTATAATAAATGCAGTACCTACAGTCACTTCTTTTATCAAGAATAGCAAGTGAAGACAAGAAAATTGGCATAAAATGCCCTCTGCGAGGTCTGTGCACAACGATGGGCACATACTAAATGACAGACCCTTAGAGTAATACGAAGAAATAAATGTGCAAAAACATTTTTCTGTTTTGACGACTCCTGATTTAGCATTTTATTCAGCCATCTTTTTTTACTATTTTCATCGTTCTAAAGGTATCAATTTCGTATGTGTTTTCTTAACTTTACGTTCTATTATTCCAAGTCAGATCGAACAACCCGACGACATTATTATTCAATTGAGTCTAGACATGGTTTGTTATTTTTTTCGTTTTTTTTTTTCGATTTATGTTCATACATGCAGACTATTCAGAAGGACCTCCATAATATGTTTTGTTGAAGAAAACGGGCGTTTAGTTTCAGCAGCCCGATAACAGTACCTACTTATAGATGGTATTTACTTGAAGAAAATTTCATAAAACAGTTTTAATTCTGACTTTGTCAAAGGAACGAGTGCTGTTTAGTAATAAAGCCTTACAAAAGTAACCCAGCAGCGAAAACATTTATCCAAAATTTTATTTTTACCTTGCAGCAGTTCAGTTTTCTCGTTAATTTCTCTCATTTTAGAGTGATCGGCTTGTAACTCATTATAAACCTCTAGAGTCGGTAATTCAATATTACAATTCTTTTGATATTGGCTCGAAGCAATCAATTTATGAAAATAGTCACCGTCTCTCGGGGAATAGATTAACATATTTTTTTTCTAAATTGCCGAGGAATATTCAGATTTCCCTCCAATTTTCTCTTGGAGGACACTCTATTGAAATTCACATTGATATTGAATATTGCGATCCGCCTCTTGTTGGCACAAATGCATGTTATAAGCGTTTTGTTTGTCTATTGTTTTAAGAGGTACCATACGTTCCACTCATGTTGTTCTTTGTATGAAATTAATCGAGTTTCATGTAGGTATTTAGTTTTAGATTTAACATCTGTTGTTCAGCTGATTGTATTCTTATATGTAGTATTTAAATTAACTAAAATAATATTTTCTTGTACTTTTTAAACATATCATTTTATTTTTGTTTTGTTGAGAATAAAATTCGCAAATCCTTCATAAAGTGACATGAATGGCGAATTTTGATTTCAAGGGTTTGAACAAAATATTAAGTACCCAAGCTATTTGTTGTTGTTTGCTTTGAAAGCGTGTAAATAGATGCCTAGTGTTTAAAACGAATTTACCTATTTCATTTGATTAAATAATTCGCTGTACTTTTTTCAATAGGCACCATTTCTCAAACTTAAATAAAAGCTGGTTATTTATAAAACACATTACTCACACATGTTAAATTAATTAAATTTTTCGATCTCACTAAATTATTGGAAACACCCTTTTAACGAGTAGGTAAAGTCTCTAAATAATTAAGGCCCTATTCCACGAGATCGATTATCGTTAAGTGACTGTATTACAAAATACACTCCAAGTACTAAACTCTATACCTAACAATTTCGATTTTTTATTTTGTTTTATTTGTTTATATTGTGTGTGTGTATGTTTTCAACACATAGGTATAATACACACATAGAAATCAGGTGATCTGTGCTAGAATAGTGAAATGATTTTACACTAGAATAAAATAAACGTATAACGCACAACGCATTTGATGTTTTCTTGTAGAAGTTATTAAGAGGCCCATTTTCAGCAGTTAACACAAACTACTGATATCCACTGCTCGGGGCTCAATTACCAAGGCAGCATTAACAAAGTCAGCACAGATTCCATAAAACAGAGGCACTATCGGGTTGATCAATCAAAACCCATTGCAGATTTGGAGAAACTTTCGCCACCAGCAAATTCCATCAAGGCTGGTTAGAATCTCTCTGCCAGACACGACTTGTCCGGCTTGAAAAGTCCTGGGTCCGATCCAAATCGAATTCGATCGGGCAAAGTGTTATTGGTTTTTTTTAGTAGATGGCAATAGGCTCGCCTCATATAAAATGGGGCTATATATGTATAGGTACTATAACGGCATCGGCGGAGTGTGAGTGAAGAAGTACACCTCAGCCTAACCGTTCGAGGAATACAGGCGTGATGATAATTATATCAAGTAAGTCCTAGTTATTTTTAGTTCAAAGGATCAATCTCATCCGTAACTTTTATTTCAGTGTCCTTTCTAAATAAATTCTTATTTCAAAAGCATTTCAAATATTGGCGCTTTTTTTTATCACCAGCCAGCTTCACCATAGAGGCTGGCTATTTGCGTAAAACCTTCACAGTACCTATTGCGTGTCATGTTGTGGGCGTGGGCCCTATTCATCTTTTTATTTACGTAACATTATCATTTTGAAATGGATTGAATATCCCTACGCCCACATCGGTTAAAAGAAATTCTAATAAATTCTAATACACAATAAGAAAATCGTAGTTTGAACCAATTTTGCGTGGGTTGCGACATGTTGATTGATTGTAAAATAGTAAACTTTATCCGATACCCGCTTTGTCGGCTGGACAGCCAGGCGTAAGATAGGCAATTAAATTGCCTAGACTTTCTACATGTCAGTTAAAGCTAGCTTTCACGAACATAAAACACATTAATCTTTTTACGAAAAATGAGATGTCAAAGGTTCGTGTTTTTAGGATATTTTCAGTACACAATTATTTTTATCGCTCGTTTTTATCTTTGATGTTAAACTCTGTGAAAATACCTACTCGTTATTACCCTGACGGCGGCAACAGATGGCGGTACGTGTTACTTGAGGCGAAAAATAAACACATTTTTATGTTGCTTTAAAATCTCAACCCTAGGATATTTTAGAAAAGGTCATATGACGCAAATTACGTTAATTATGACACGTTCTAGGATTTGGCTAAGTAACTGACATTCTGCGCTCAGTGTGCGGGCTCGATTCCCGCACGGAGCAAAGGTCATAGCTATGACCGCTGAGAGCGAGATCATGGGTTCGATTTCTGCGTCAGGCAAAAAGATATTGGGTTTTTCTGTGGAAAATTTTCAGTCGCCGTCCTAAGTTATAATTGTACCAGGTAAATGCCGCCGATGCCGTTAGTGAGTCTCATAACTGTCATATACACCTGTAAACCTCTTCTTAACCCTTCAAGAAATACAGCCGCGATGCACTACACATAAATCAGTGGTGAGCAATCAAACACCGATTCGTTAATGTGACGATGATGACTGAATCCATTAATTAATATGCTAATAATTAATAGCTTAGTCGTGTCTCAGCATATGATTGGCTTGATTTATATGCTCCTTGTATATAAGTAATCTAGTTAACTCGTGTTAGATGTGTTTAACAACTAGTTATACAATTAACTAGCTAATAAAATTGTAGTTAATTTAATTATTTGATACCGTTGATACGTTCGGAATAACATAGGTTGTGGAATATTAAAGACGGTTGGGGTACATTTACATAGCTATAGATAAACTTTGGCTTGTTTGGAATTGTATTAGTACCTTTATGCTATAGAATAGGATTAGTTTAACATTGAACATAAAGAAGGACATGATAATGAATGTTCCCATGTAACATGTTAAAAAGATTACAGTTATTAATTGTAAACCAATTTTTTTAGGAAAAGAGTATCCATGGAGTTTCTTGCCGGTTTTGAAACGTGCACCTAAAGTCTCGACTTTAAAAAAATGCCTGCAATGGCCCATTTGAAATATAAAAACATCAGAACAAATGAATTGTAGATATTTTACACGATATCCAACTAGATTGGTATTGCCAAATATAAGAAGTAGTTATTATCACAGTAATTGTTATACAATGGCTATTAGAATCCTAATTTTAACTAATATTATAAATGCGAAAGTAAGTTTGTTTGTTTGTTTGTTACCCTTTCACGCCTAAACCACAGAACCGATCATCCTGAAATTTTGCATATACGTTGTCAGGTGTACAGAAATGGACATAGGGTACCTTTCATCCCGAAAAAAGTACTGTTCCCGAGGAAAACAACGATAACGTTCTTATGATAATAAATGGCGCCACGTGTCTTTCGCAAGCAGAGTACAACTCGAATTGATCGTCAAATTCTAAATTAACCGAGCGAGCGAAAGCCGCGGGCAAAAGCTAGTATACAATAAATTACCAGAAGATGTAAGAAGTCTTCCACAAAAAATATTTAAACGCAATTTATATACATGGCTAATAGAGAAATGCTTTTATTCTGTTAAGGAGTGTTTAAATGCAAATAAATTGTAAATTATCTTTAATTTTGCATACCAATTTTAGTTAAATATGTGGGTACTTATTGTGACCTTGTAAATACTGTCATATCCCATATAAATTTGTTGTAAATGAATGTATGATTAGGATATGATTAGACTTTGAAAAAAAAAACTTAAAGCCATTATTTTATTAAGATTTGTAAAGTGTATAGCACTAACGCGGGCGACTGCAATTGGCTGGAATTAATGAGAATGTCCTTTGACACTGTTGACAAGTTTATGGAAACCTGCAGCTTTAGTATGAGTTTTCCTAGACCTCGATCTTCCTTATAGTTTATTAGTATCAATCTTATGTGTATGTATATAAAAAAATAGTCTAAATGTTCCAATGTAAAGAACAAATGTTTAATAGTAGGCAAACCAAATCATCGAATATCAAATCACGTTTCTTTTGATAGTAAAAGGTGCTTTTTACGAGAAAAACATTCTCGTTAATGTGATTGAGTAAATCTTCAAAGAACTCGGCCAAAGAAATCTCCCCTTACATTGTATTTCTTCATATCGAAATAGCTTAAAAATATTTGCATTACTTTTGTACCCTCAGCCTAATTAAATGAAGATGGTAATTGTTATTAGTTGAACATTTTATAAAGGCTAAGAAGAGCTAAACCACTCACCTATAATATTATATTTGATGTTCCTACATTATTTAATTAAGATTTTATATGTATCGTTTTGTTATCATACCAAAAAGTTCAAATTGCAAATATTACCTTTACGCATTTATGTAAAATTTGTTAAAAAATATGTTTACGGTTAATAAACTTATGGTTAATGGGGGTTTAGGCACTACACAATGATTATTATAGACGGTTACTGAAGGCCTAGCGCGAATATTTTGATGAGAAACGTAACCGTATCGTTAATGTTAGAGAATTTTGAATTAAAACTACATCTGTCCTATAAGACTTTTTGTTTAATTTTATTCGGGACACACCATTTGTATCATACTTAAATATGAATTAGGCCTTTTATTAAAAAAATATTACGTTCGAAATGATTATTTCCAATTCAATATCAGATATCAATACATACGTGTCAGGCCTACTTACACCTAAGGCTTTATGTACCGTGGCAAAAGTAACTATTTAAACTAACTTGTCATTTTAAAATTATAATTTCATTGACAAATTTAATTCCATTTAGTACCAAAAAGTCATCCCAAAATAGATTTTCAAAGAAAATAATAAGTATCTTAACCAAAGATTTCGCTAAGAAGATAAGATCTATTCATTCAGACAAACCTATGAAGTTGATGAAAAAAACACAGTTAAAATAGAAGAGAACATGAGGGTTCAAGAGAATACCGTTTACTTAGGATTATTTGTGCCCTTCTGAAGCATTGTCAACTGAAGGAAATTGAATGACCCTTGTAACTATTGTGATAAACTTCCTTTGTAACTAGTTGGGGTGTATGGATTTATATGCATAGTTAAGGAGTTACTAGTTCGGTATTCCTAGAGGCTACAGCGAAAGTTTCTTAACGAAGTAGGTCGGGCATGTCTTGTGAGGAATAGCAGATGATTTTTAAAATAAGTTCTGTGATGTTATTAAGTCTGTCTTTTTAGATTTTTACGTCTATTAGGTCCAGTGAGCCTCAAAAAGAACTACCGAGATTAAAAAGTACAATTAATTTTTTTTAGGTTTTTGATATCTTATGTTTAAATAGGATCTTTGGAAACAAAAGTACTTTTCATAGTTTAGACTTTAGTAAGTAGTTAAACATATTTTAAGGCTGATTATTAATGATTTATATGCCTTTCCGTTGTTGTTACAGGAGTTTATAAGCTTAGGTAGTAAGTTGAAATGATTTCTTATATATAGCCGCTATACATTGTAAATGTGAGTGAGATCTAGGCTGAGCGCTCTTCATTTCATTAATTCTCACGATAACTGACGCATGCTTGCACTCTGTTGCGACAGGTTAGCTCAAATAGTTATGGCACTTTCTTCAAAAGGCTATTCCACCCTATATTTGTCTCACATAAACCTTTACATCATTACAATCTGTCTGGACTTTAAAATAGACTTTGACCCCTGAGTTTGTTTAGGCGTTTCTTCTCAGGGATAGTCATAGGAAATGCCGACGCCATCTAGTTTAAAAAAGACGTGTAAAAGTGATTGAAAAATCCTAATTGCAAAAAAATAAATAATTTCATAATTTAATAATTTCATAATGCTCGTGAACCTATTATGCATTTTTACAATCTTTCAGCCTGCCTAATAATATGTAGAAAATTAAGAAGTAGGAAGATTATATTCTGGAAATTCCGAAATTACGCTACAATACCTTGTATTACAATATTCTCAGTCTACCAAAGATAAAAAAAATAATAAGTACGTATATTATACTGGATCACTAATTGTTCTATGCATTTCCCATAATATAGGTACAAGGTGTAAAAAGACCTGAAACGAAGCTAAAAGCCACATTCTTCCCATAATGTTTTTTTTTTTATAGGGGACCATATTTGGGAACCAACTCATTATTAATATATTGAAGGTTAAAGTCTTTTTTATTAACATTGACGAATATTTTGAAAAGTTATTATTCAACATTGTTGTGCGCCTATACCCAAACGTTCTATTTGCACACATGTAATATGGTATTGCGAGCGTAACATTGCGAGTTTCAGAAGCAGCTGTTTTTTTTTTAATACCTTCCTAAGAATAACCGTTTAATAATTATTTCCAGTTATTATTTTGGTACAATGTTACTTGATTACATGTACAGTCTTTATTTTCATTGTTTTTTTTTTTAATAAACGTTTCCCTTTACATAGATTACTCCTGTATCGTGGATATATTTAACAAACCTACATACCAGACTGGAAAAAATTTTTGTACATCACAAATATTTGTCCCGAGCGGAGATCGAACCCGCGACACGTAGCGCAGAAAGCTAATGGTTTAGACAATGCGGCAATCGTATTGTCACTTTCGTCTGCGTATATTTCGGCGTTCAAATCTAGAATGAACCTGCCAAATAATGAAGCACGGACGTACTTCATGACACGGCCCCGTAAAGATAGCATGATCACAGAAATTTAAGCAATCAATAAAAGTCATAAAAGTGCTTGAACTTGTCATAAAAAGTCACCTCAACCTCATTTCAACAATGTCAAAGATAGTTATAAATTACAATAAACTGATTAAGGATACAAGCCCAAATTAATTCCGGTTTGGTTGGTTCTAACAACAGTTTGGCGACACCTGTTCCCTCCCGGTTGTATTACGTAACAACTTACATAAGCTTTGGCTTTTAACTCAAAGCCGTAACTTTGGGAGCCATATTGAAGCAACAGGTATATCATGTACTTACGTTATTCTATTAGACATGATAGTCACAAAATTGGATGGGTGATTTTTGGAGGGTTTGTTTTCTTTAACGATGTTATTGCGATGTTACTTGGCGCATGTGTTTATAGTCTTACATGAATGAGCTTTGCGATTGTGTGGGTGCAACCTTTGTTTACTGTCATGTTGGTGGTCTATGGTTTTGGGATGAATATAAACAATTTGCTTTGTGTACACTGTATTCGTAATCAAAAGTGAACGTTTATTCACTTTTCAATGATGATAACTAATTATAATGTTTTTCTTACTAAAAGAGATTTTGTAAAAATGGATTATAATTTTGCGATCTTCATAAAGCTTTTACAGAACTTTAATTTTAGGTTTAGCATATTTTTTTACGGTTACTAATATTGACTTCGGGTCAGATATTTGGGTATTTTGATGTTTACAATGCAAAGCTAAATAGTAAAAATATGGATGGCAGAGTCAAATATTTTAATAAACAAAGGGTTACATATTACATGTTTGCTTCACTCTGAAACTCTTTTAAAACACGAGCGTTAATATCGTACATATCAAGCAAACCCTCCAAGGCCGACGGCAACGATCTCTTACAATTTAGGTCATAAACATATTATTTTACATGAAGGTAACGTAATGGGTGAAAGCCTTCAAAACGTAATAGGTACGGAGCTTTTATATAACCCATTTTTTCCTTTGTGCACGTGGGCGGTCGGCCTTTAACCTGTAAATTAAGTAATAAGGTTCAGTGTCTAAGTAAAGAACCACATACGGTAGCGCTTCTCTGCTGTCTTCTTGATGGAAGCTTTAAAGGGTTGCTGGCTCCCTGTGTTTGGAGTTTTAGGGATAATGTTGTTTTTTATATTCGTACGTATTGACTTAAAAAAAAACCACGACAACTACAGCTATCAAAACTACATTTTGTTAGCTGTAGTTGTCGTATTTTTTTTTACTTTGCTCCTCTCTTGTATTTCTCCTGTGTATCTTGTGTAGAGTTTACAAATGTACATATACATGTCCAGACCCAAAACAACAATCTGTAGATCATACAAATAGATGTTCGAGCAGGAATCGAACCTGCAACACGAAGCGCAGAAAGCTTATACCTTAGTTGAAAAAAAGAAAGCTAGTCCCCTGGTTAAGGATCAAACCTTGCTCGAATTTTTCTTCAAGTCTTCCTTGTAGTATATTTACAGAAAAAAACTGCATTACCAGTTAAAGTGTGGTCACCTCTCAGCTAAGTACTACGCATGAATATGCAGACGTATCTCCGTAGACGCAAACCCTGCAACGAAATCGTCAAGTATTCACGTCTCACCTCACCTCCTTACATTCACAGTGTAATGTGAAAGCGGATACATATTAGAAAGCTGTGTTAATAAGCTACGCTTTACTATATTATGAAAGAGTGCGTCAGCTGTTTTGGCCATGTTTTACGTAGTCGGAGCACTTCAGAAATCGCCTCATTAGTGCAGTGGTCTCAAATGAGCTTGGTAGAATGTGAGGACCTGTATTCGATTTTTAAGTCAGATGGTGTTATTTGGGGTTTTCTGTCAGGAAATTCTTAATGGCAGTCCAGGACTGTAGTACTTGATTGTTCAGATACCATGGAATAGGCATCACGGCCGTTGATTTAGTTTCGATAGGCGGTTATTTCTAGCTGTTAATTTTAATTAACTGACTTGATTGATTGTATATATACAAAATGTTTGCGCAACTACCGTCGGACTGTCTGACGCGTTTAAAGCTTTTAAAGCTTCGTTAAATTATTTTAGCGTAGGAGTTTGTGTACTAGATACATAGAATTATATTTAATAGGCGGGTATTTAGAAGACTTTAATACGTTATATTTGCCTATGTGTCGACAAATTGGTCCTAATTTAATAATGGACTATTTTGGTTGTTAACTGGTCCTGTTGTTAATGATAAAATAGTTGCTTCTATTCTTTATGGTACCTCTACATATTCCCATGAATATCGATTACCAAATATTTTCTACACTCACTAAGTGATAAATTCTTGCTTTATCTTATCTAATGTGTAAAGTTTCTAGATCGAATTAATCTAGAAAATGAAAACTTCAGCGTACATCGTATATAATCGAACATGGGCGACTCATTTTGGGGGACAGATAACAACGCCCCCCAAAATGATTCAACAGATCTTAGGAGGTCAGTATAACAGAGGGAAGCAGATATTTATCTCTATTGGGGTTCTTGGCTCCTTCTTCAGTCATGGCACAAGCTACATGGGACTCATGTCATAGTGGAAATATCAGCCAGTGAGCAATGATCGTATTGAGGCTGATTGCCCAGGGTGCGTTCGACGATTTCGAGTATCATCACAATTGGATGATCTCTCTTTTCTAGCACCTCCTTTTTTCTTAGCTGAAACAGTAGATACCTCATCGTTATTAACCAGATGCCAAAAATCTTAAAATAAGATCTTCAGACACCCACGGAATGGAAGGACAAGTCTTTTATCTACGTAAACTTTGCATAAAATTAATAAAATGACGCTTGACTTGCTTCCTACGCATTTTCGCTAAAGGTCGAAAATATTTGGGTATTTTAGAGCCCGAATAAAAGTGTCATCTAATATAATCAAATAGCTTATAAAGACGTTAGCGCGGCACTGAAAGCAATTTTCATAGTAATTACCTCCGGAAGCAATTCGAGTAAATTTTCTTAAATTCTTTGTTAAATCGCTAGTTGTTAGAAAAATGTTGGCTGGCCATTGTGATTAGCTAACCTTTATGTTAATTCAAATAATTGCTGTAGGTTTACAAGGAGAGTAGGGTAATTAACATGTTAACGGTTCAGGTGCGCAAGAGACTAAATAATCCAGCGACCCCTATGTTTACTACTATTTCTTTTTATAAAACAAAGAACTTTAGAGTATCGTTTAACTGCAGGCTTCTGACAAAATTGTCTTGAAATACGCGCAAAATAGGTGTTTGGGCGTTAACGTTTCCTACATCTAAATCTTAATTAATTAATTTGATTTTGGTCTCTACTATTTTGTCAGATTATAAACAAGGTAGAAAGGTTTTGTTTTTTTCAATTTTTTTATGAATTTAGTAAGTATCACGAGATAAGAATAAGGAAGATTTTTAGTTAAAAAAACGCATTTTGAGGGTTAATTATTTCTCAATCTTTAATATATATAAAAAAAAAAACGATAACGTCTCATTCAGAATCAGCAAAATCAGCTCATATTTAGTGGGGCAAAAACATTAACGCATTTTGTATGAAAACTTTTAGCTAAACTACGAGTATAGTCTTAACATGTAGGACGTTTTCTAAGGCGGTGAATGTACAAATAGCCCTCCATCTAGCGGATTGTTTAAGAAGTAATGCAAAATGTTAACTTGATAATGATTATTCGCTACCTTTTAGAAATTATTCCGGTCAGTTTTCATCACCTATTTTAAATAGACAGATTTATTTAGTGTTCCTGCACGGCCAGCCTTAGTTACAAAACAATTTTCAGTTTCAATGTTAGCCGTTGTTCCATTTAATATTCAGAATGCGGATTAAAACAAAGGATTAGTAGGGGGAGGTACGAAATCCTTTCAAAGTATTTCTTGAGTAATTAATTTTATCACTACATCTGTTATTTTAGACGAATCATCGGTCTGGGCGAACAATGGAAGAAAAGAAGTGGTTGTCTACATGTTGCCGAAATGCTTCTACAACATGGAAGAATAGAATCTGACAGTGATATTCTATTAGCAGCAGTATTGTTACTTAGTTGAATAATAGTCTTTCTAATATAATTTATGAATAGTGTTCACTATTATCTGCTGTGTGGTTATGTATTATATAATATCTAGATCCAGATTTGAATTGGAAGGTGGTAAATTAAAGCAAATAAGAACGATAATGGACTGCCTCATTGGTCTAAACGTGAGGTCCTGGGTTCGCTTTCCGGGTCCGGCAAAAGTGTTATTGGGTTTTTCTGTATGGAAATTCTCAGTAGCAGCACGGAGGCTGAAACTGTGCCCGGTAGATGGTAATAGGCTTGCCCCCTATTATATGGGACTGAATAACGGCATCGGCGAAATGTGGGTGTACAATAGTATACCTCTGTCTAACCCTTCGGGGAATACAGGCGTGATGCTGTGTTATGTGTAAGAATGATAATTTTCCTTAATATAAAGTAAAATATATATGTAAGGGTGTTTAAAGGTACGATATTTCTTACATATGTATGTATATAAAGAAGACACTGTAAGAAAAAAAGAAAGGTACACAAAAAAAAAACAAAAACTTTCGCTTAAACACTGGCTGAAACTGTAGGTTATTTAAAACATGAATTAAGTAGGAATGCTTGCTATTTCGACAAACTTTTGGCGAAATGTTGCCGGCACGGAATATTATAACGTGTCCCGATTGCTGGGACTCGTTGATTTGATTTTAAGTTGGTAAAAAGGACTATTTTTAAAGCATTTTACTGATGTCTCCATTAGCTTCCTAGATAAAAATTCTACAGATTTTCCACTGTCAAAAGTTAAAGGGAACTTTGGAGTTGACCCATTCATTTCGACGACATTTTAAGTGCTAACTTAAGTGGCCCGGCTAGATGGTGAGACCGTGTTTAATTTTGTTTGGCGTCTGAAAACAAAATATTTTGATCGTTTTCTATGCTGCATAGGTTCATTGTACACATCTTGAGACATCTCTACAAAATTAGAAAAATATAGGGAAAATGGTCGTAATCATAGTATCATTAAGAGTCAAAGTGGAAATAGCAGGAATTTTTATGATGATCATGCGTCATCTCATGCGTGGCAACTATACTACTAGACTGCCTGGTCTGTTGGACTGATTGGTTTTCTGGTCTGATAGGCAGCATCTGAGTATGATGTCCTGGGTTTGACTCCTGGTCGGGTTGTGTTAATAGGGCTTTCTGTTAGAAAATTCTCAGTAGGCAGCGTTCGGAATTGTGCCCGATAGATGGCAATAGACTCGCCTCCTATTACATGAGACTTAATTAGCAACTCTGCTTAACCCTTCAGCGATACAGGCGCGATTCTATCTTAAATTACCATGTTCGTTATACCTATTTTCTGTGGAGACAATCTAAATAATAGGATATTTATACGAATTGTCATTTTTCAATTTCCTCGATGCCTTATCCGTAGGCCTTATCACGGATTCAATGAGCTATTTATTCAAAATACGACCTAAAAAGTCAGGTAACCTTACAATTGAAAATATAAAATTCTAATAAAGACGTCTTTATTACATTTTTATGGTTTTGATTCATAAATAAGCTAGGTATTACGTACCAATGTACATTACTAACGGAATGGTTCGCAATCACGGAATGGAAGGGAAACGTCTATCGTATCAAGATATATGGAAGACTTTAAGACATCGAGGCAACTGATCATCTTCACCTGTCTCATATACATACGTCTGGCAACAAACAAATAGCCGAGTTAATTAAGCTACTCAGCTAAAACCATACATCACTTAACACCAAGATTTAAATAACGAGTTCTTTGTTCGAAAATCCGGCTTGTAAAGTCAGTTGTCCGATAAGCTTTTGTTTATAATTGGTTAGCTTTATTCTGCGATATCAGATGGGGGCGCGACCACCTGCTTCATTTATGAATTTAAGGTCACAACAATTTCTTGACAAAGGTAGGGGTGTCCCTTTGAGAACTCACGCACCATCAACAGTTCGCTTGGGACAACAGTCATTAATACCTTTGTGCAATTTGGCCTCATTTATTCAACACCAAGTAAAATTCTGTCGTGTAAGGTAAGATTTACGATGAAGTCATTACGTTTTATGGGCCATAATTGATAGAGATAACATCTCAGGGCTACTGAAATTGCAAAGTGCTGTTTCAAGCACGTTGAACTCAGACGCGCATTAGTGTAAAGAAAAATAGCCCATATTACCATAAACGACTGGCGTCGTGGTTATTAATTACAAAATTTTATAGGCAGGCGACACGCGAAAGTTCTTTTATGTTAAACACAAATATTTCTTTTTGGGGCGTTAATATCGAGCCTGGTGATTTGGTTCCGTAATAATGATCGCGTTACGTAATTAAGTCTTTAAATAGTTACATTGTTTTTATTATATTTTCTCCAAAAAAAATTATAAACACGTAACATTGTTTATTATGAATAAAGTTTAATTTTCTTCCTCACGAATCACTAGTTTAAATAAGTCAGAGTTCTCCTGTAATTGAGTACTAATTGTAAGATATTCTACGATGCTCCGTCGCCATCTTGTCAATGTACACGTAATTATATTCTTGATCCTTTCAATTTTCCGTTGATCCTGCAGCTAAGACGGGGAAGTCCGTAGGTACACACGGAACTTAAACAAAGTGTCAAACGAAGTAATCTGACCTTATTTACATGACATTATGTAGAATCACGCGATCATCCTTGGTGCGAGGTTATTTTAGATCGGTACTTAATGCCTTTACATGCTTTTTATTTCTTGACATTCTGTAGTCTGTTAATGAACTTATTAAAATTTGCAAGCGTATGAAGAATTGTAACTGCTTCACAAATACAATAAATACATGCAATCAACTCGTTTTTATGTAGTTAGTAGTAACAGCAATTTGATGTTAAACTTGTGGTTTAAGCTTTTTCTCTCATCGTGCCTTGGACGTCCGCAACCGTTGGTTGGTTTATTAGGTTTTGCAAATTGTCGTGGTAGCCCTATATGCAATCACGTTCACAACAAGAGTTGTTCGTGTCAACTAGTGATCGCAGTCGCCGTCGCTAAATACACGAGGGCCTTAGGAATCCAAACAACGACGTTTAATTTATGCTCCTACTTTTATGTCTTCATAACATTAATATTTGTTTTCTTGAGTTCAACACGGTGCATCATTATAACTGGTACAGTTTGTGTTAACGTACGTCACTTAGGCACGTGTCGCTTTCATTAAACTTGTACGTCGTAGCGGCGTGCTAATATATTTATGGGTAGCAGGTAACTTGTTACGCAAAGAGCACTACAACATTAATGCTCCTTTGGCTTAAGAGCTGCAACTTTATACGTGGAAAGTTTCCTAACTTATGATTAATGATACTAAGCGTCTGTGGCCAACAAGAAGTGATAGTTTGAACTTCTGGGATTAAGACTCTTGGCTTAAGATTATGGTGTTGATTTGTAAATGACAGTTTTCCCGAGGCTGGGAATAGGCCACCTCCTTTCTGTGTAATTATAGGCAAATATGGAGGTTATTTCAAGAGAATGGTGAGCCACATTTCTGTTTCAAACGAGTTCAACTTTATAACCGATTGTCTTCGAACTTGGTATACAACGATGGAATTCATAAGCCATGAGAGCAAAACATCCAAGTTCTAAAACTTAGAAGTCTAATATCGCCGCTACTGTCGCTATGGCGGAAATCAATTTCACTCACTAATTCAGTTTTCTCTATCAATCCTTCTTTGCAAGGGTTTCTGAAGAGGCCAATGTTCACAAGTATACCAAACGAAGCTATATTGGATATATGAACACGTTTTGCTAACAGTACCTCTATTACGAGTTTTTTACTATTTACTTTCAAAGTAAATGTAAATTTCCATGCAAGCGATTTTAGTTCTTAACTTGGTTACGTTAGGGATTAGAGTCGCTAACACGATATCTCTATAAAATAGTGAATAGTAAATCAAATCTTACGACGGCTAACTTCACAGCTAATATAGCTAGTTGTTTCTTTCTATCTCGGAACAAAGAAAGAGAAAGATATATATGGCAAAAATACTAATGTTCAGTGTCGATAAATAAAAAACTTAATATTATAATCCTTTACAATAGAAACAACATCTACCTGTAAGCCGAAGAGTAAAGATTAACCGTATATTGAAATTGATTTCTTTATACGTCATTGTAAATAATTTATTGATTGTCAACGAGTATTGCCCGATCTAGTGTTTTATTAGCAGAAATACCTTTTTTAATCTACTTATTTTATGGCTGTTACGGAAAATATACCTGCTTGTACAGATATCAGACAAAACTATCTACACTCAAGATAGATTGCGAGATTAAATTGGTTTTATAATATTTATTGTAATAATTCGTAAATAAATCAGAATTAATAGTTACTCAATAATGAGTGATATTCACAATTCTTTTAGTTTATTTGTGTCTCATTTTTTTTTAGTTTTTCAGTTGAACTTTAAGTGTATTCTGTTCCATAACTGCTTATTGATAATTAGTTGTGCCCGCAACTCTATCCGCGTATACACCAACCTATGCGTGAAATCCGATACATCTGAAAATTTGTTATTAGCTTTTCGATTCAACTTATTATAACTATTACACTGTTATGATTAGCAGTAGATTTTCCTCAAAATAATTAATATATAATAGTTGTATTTGCACAAACCGTAGGTATTTAAGTTGCGCTCAAAGTGTCTGTAGTAAAACTATAAACTGTAAAGGTAGGCCCTTTACAGTTTTATTTTAGTAGGTAGTGTATAGATTAGTGATGGACAGATATTGTTCGGATTGCTGTTCTTTTGAAGTAGATAACTTTTTGTTCTCGGCTCATATGTTAGGCTTGAATTGGGATAAACTCTAAACCTTGATGTTTTATAGGATAAAATAATACAATATAATAAAGTTTATTAATTTTCCCTAAACAACTGGAACACTTTCAGTTTTATTTGTATTGCTTGTTTAAATTTCATCTGGGAACAACCAACGCATATTGCACATTTCCAATTGATTTAATTTTTTATAATGTTTAAAAGTGCCTTTTTGGCGTGGGAAATGTTAGCGATCTTGTTGTGTCTTTGTTCACATACTGGCGTTCTTGTAGTAGGTATGAAGTTAAATCAAATATTTATTTGTTTTATATGTATTTATTTTTGTATACAACCTTTTGAAGAAAAATATTTTTTATTGTAATGTACTGTCAGAATTTGACATTTGAAGTTAATACTAACGAAAATGAAGTTCATGGTATGCGATTTAGTCGGTACCATTTTTACCAGCAATATGCTTGATTACCTTATAATTTTATTTATTCTATTTTGTGTCAACATAATGTCTGGCAAAGCTTTTGAGCATGGCATATTTGAGAGCGGCTGAATTTGAGGATTAACAATGCAATGTCAGCGAAGTAAACACGGCAATTTGAGAAAGATGTAAACCTATCCGAAAACATAGTTACATAAACATAATAACAGCTGGGATTAAAATCCTCAAGGAAGTTTTAATTTGGGATATTAACGGAATTTTGGTGTCAGTAAATATATAATCACAACCTCTGGTGTGGTGGATGTCAAATGCAAATGGAATCGACGGTAAAATCCTGCCTACATAAAAAGGATGCATAAAAACTTCGAATTTAGTATGCATGATGAACACCAGAGTATTGTTTGTTGGGAAACTACTCTTCCTAAGCAGCTTCCTAGCTTCCTAAGCAACTTTCCTAACTGCAAGTGAAAATTCAAGATATCATTGGAAAAGTATAACATTTCACTATTAGGAAAAGGTCGAAGTGCACAACTATAAGACAGTGTAATAGAGAGTAATGTAAATGTGTATATACAGCATGTATCAGAAATACGTGGTCATTTTTCAGGTAAAATATAAATAAATATACATATTTCGAGGTGATAAATATAATAAAAATAATCAGCTGTCCCATACATTTAGGTGGAGTAGGTATTGAAGTTTTGTATGGGACAACTGATTTTTCGCGATTACGATGTTGGTCCCATGGCGAAAGTTGTTCAGCATGTTGACCTGACCTTTGAATATTACCACGCATTTCTGATACACGGTATATAGGATACATTTTTGTGTCAGACGTATGTAGATTTAATGATAAAATAAAATATTTTATGAATTTCATTTTGTATGAATATCTAAATGATTCGCCACAATTTGGTCTATGTACCTATTATTTATATATCTGAGAATTTTGAGATCGAAATCTTTAGGATTAAGAAAAAAGCAAATGCGGCTGATACGTGCATGGATTTATTATACCCGCTATTTGGGTTAAATATTTTTATTTTACTACGTAATATGGTCAAGGTAAGAAGCACAGTGTAGTCTCAAGATTAGAAAAGTTGAGGGGGAGACGTTGTTTTATATATTGACAGGGTAAGCAGATTACTTGGCGGGTGAATACAGAAATATATTGTTGCTCTGGACAAGCTTCGGCGGATTAAGGATTGATTAAATAAAAATGTTTTTTAAAAACGACTTATTTAATGATAATTTCAGGGGACAAGCAAATCCATGTATAATTATATAAAAAAATATATAATCGTCTAAACACACTCTAAAATCTGAAATGGTTCTCCATTGCATGGGTTGCTGCATTGCATGGGCCGGAATCCAAATTCAGTCCTATGGGTAATCCAAGTCGTTAAAAATCCATTAAAACACAATGACGGTTTCAATTTCGCTTACGCTAAAAGACCAACAAAGCGTGGGAAAGAGATATCATTTTAATATGAACACTACCCGAGAAAGAAAGAGACAGATGTTAATGTCAGTATGATACAATTTTTTTTGAAGGATCGGTATCTATCCTTTCCCTTGCTTTAGTGTCAAATATATTTTATTAATTTATATTTATAATCGTGCTATTATTGGCGATAAGTGATATTTAGGCAGTCATAATGTCATGTTCTTTTGCCAATTGTAACGTGACAAAGAGAAATAATCCAAATAATTACACGTTTCACAGGTAAATGTGATTTTTTCATCGTACGTTTTGAAACCATATTTTGTGTACGTACTAGTATTAATTCGCCGAGAAAACAAATTTTACCATAGTATATTAGATTTTCTTCCGATACGTGGTAATATTTTGTAGATAAAACAAGAAATAAATAATATTTAGTGTAAATATTAAAATGTATGTTTACGCTAGGGTTGACTGTAGAAATGACTTCACGGATATCGATAAAAAGTCGATGTATTTTTATCTGATTATTAAGTAATCGGGCCTAAGGGAACTAGCTATGGTAATATCATACATTACTTTACCATCCATAAATTACATCACACGTTAAGAGGGGGGTCGATGAAGTGTGACATTGTGTGACAAGGGGTGGGAGGGGTCCTAAGTTTCGTGACATCACATTTCAAAATCTAATCATCATCATCATCATCATCAGCCAGAAGACGTCCACTGCTGAACGAAGGCCTCCTCCAAGGGAGGGATTTGCCATAATCCCCACGCTTGGCAGGCGGATTGGGGGATCGCAGTGGCTCACCGATTAGTGAGAGGACGCTGCTGCCCATCCTCCGGTGTCTGGCCGCAGTTTTAGGACGTACCCGGGTCAAAATCTAATATATCTACGTATTAAAACGTGAAATTTGAACTATTTACGAAAAACTTAAAAATATTTCCAACTCTATCTGTGTGATTATAAGATTTAAATTGTTATGTTGGCGAGTTCCTCGAGAGCCTCGCCGTGGTTTCAAATAAATGGAAATAAAACTAATTTCGGAACTGCTGTTTTAATTTAATAATTTTAGCCTCGCCGTGGTTTCAAATAAATGGAAATAAAACTAATTTCGGAACTGCTGTTTTAATTTAATAATTTTAAGATATAAAATTGCAAAATATGTGACGTCACACTAGGGAGGGGGGTGTCTCACAAATGTGACCAGCTGTGACAAGGACGGGGGAGGGGTCAAAAAAGCATGAAATTCGTGTGACGTAATTTATGGATGGCCCCTTATCAGTGCACAAAACTGTGACTAGTGGATAGCACAAGGTTAAATCTTTGTACTATACTTATCTGTATGCTGCATACAACATCATCTTAAAATTATTATTATATTTTTTAATACTCATTGTATTTTCATAAATAAAATGATTTTATCCGTTTATTAATTTACAATAAGAGGATTTAATTAATAGCTTATATACCTCTATTCATTCGGGCAAGATTTAATCTATCGATACTATACTATATTCACAATGCAAATACACAACCCTATTTTCATCTGACATATCAGTCACTAACACATATGCATATTATTTTTCTGTATCTCCTACAAGCTGTCATTGTTCATCTTTTACATTCTAAATCTATGGTTTCAACTGAAAATTGACAATACTCTTGTCTTTTCTCGTTCGTTATTACGTTCCTTCTAAAACTTAAAATTTATATATGAAAAAAATATAAAATATTCTTTTTTTTTATTATTATGGATTATTGCTTTGTGAGTTTATTATTAACAAGTAATGATAAGAGAGAATCATTAACTGAAGAACTTAAATTGTTTTACAACTTCAATCATTACGTATAGTGGAACGAAATTTCCTGACATGGACGTATAAAGAAATCAATTTCAATATACGGTTAATCTTTACTCTTCGGCTTACAGGTAGATGTTCTTTCTATTGTAAAGGATTATAATATTAAGTTTTTTATTTATCGACACTGAACATTAGTATTTTTGCCATATATATCTTTCTCTTTCTTTGTTCCGAGATAGAAAGAAACAACTAGCTATATTAGCTGTGAAGTTAGCCGTCGTAAGATTTGATTTACTATTCACTATTTTATAGAGATATCATGTTAGCGACTCTAATCCCTAACGTAACCAAGTTAAGAACTAAAATCGCTTGCATGAAAATTTACATTTACTTTGAAAGTAAATAGTTTAAAAAACTCGTAATAGAGGTACAGAACAAAGTTGCAAATACCAATTTTCACTGCAAAGCGTTCAGCTATCGATACGCTCTCACTTTAATACAATTTTTTGGAAACTTTAAATTGAATCAGTATCGAAGAGACATCGAAAATTTGCATCTTTTTTGTTTTGATCGCTCTACTACGAGTATACTCGATATAAAAGGTTTGTTAGCTACAGTGTGATGAAGTCTATATTCTTCTTCGATCTAGACGGCACATGGGAATCACTCATGTCGTTGTAGAAAGATTACCTAGTCAGCAATGGTGATATCCGGGCTGACTGCTCTGATCTGTGATCTCATATTTCGTCAGTCTTAGAGTCCCAGGAGTGACAGAATATAAGATCGCAGATCCCAAAAGATTGTAGATCTTTACTTACACCACTAAATTTGAACATCGATGAGGAATATTTTCGTAATGATAGCCTTTCGTAAAAATGCGCCTAATGTGAGGATTTTGATGTATATCCTTTTAATATTAAATGCCTTAGAGATTGCCTATTCTTTGGTAAAAGTCACACCAGCACAGTAAATAATTATATACATTAGGTCGTTTCCTAAATTCCAAATTCCAAAATTGTTATTCCTATATTTTTTATAAAGTGGCAAGGCGTGTAATTTTTACCTGTACCTTCTGTAAATGAGACTATAGCATGTCTGCAAAGGGTCTGTGAAAATATTTTGATTAGCTGTGGACTGTAACGTAGGTAACAATGGGTCCCAATCAGTCGGGCTCAAAAATTATGGTAATGCTGTTTCTTTGACGCCAAGCCTTTGTTATACATGACTTTCAAATTATTACGTATTCGGCTTTTCAATACATATTCAGTATTTTACGTGAGATATAATTTTTTTACATCTTTAATGAAAATTTAGATCGCTTTTGATTAATTTCTCAGTATGATTAGACTTCTCCCGTGCACGACAATGAAGTGAATGTGGATGAAGTACGAGATTTTTTTTGGGGTAGGTGAACCAGACCGAAGTCAGTCCCATAGAAACAAATATTTATTATAATTCAAAGGATTTGTACGAAAGGTTCGTTAAAGACGAACGAAGATAAAGAAGATGATGATTAATAAGTATGACTGCATCGATTATTCAAGTCGTGATTTTTATTAGAAAAATCTGGAGTATAGAATGCTAAAAACATTCAAATTAAAAAACCATCTAAACCTAGCATAAAGCCTATCAAAACGAAACTGAAGGAGGCACTGAATCAAATTAAAACTGAACTGAATGTCTAATAGCTAAGTGTTCCATTTATCCTAACGACCGAAGTTTTACGAAAACGAACAGAAACTATGTGATTTCATCTAACTCTTCAATTGTTAGTTCATAATAGTTTTGTACGTACTTGGGAAAATAATATTAATGGTATTTTCAAGACGTGGGCTGCAATTACTAATTAATTAGTTGCTCGCTGATATTATGCTGCACAGCACCGCTGGCGACGCTCCTGCCCAAAACCAGTATCGAACTGAAGACTTGAGGGCGATGGTTTAACACTGTCAGGTATGATATTATGTACTTATTACCCGACGTGCTGACCGAATTTACCAGGCAGACTGCGGTGGAACGTCATCTTCTTAAAGCAGGGGTTACTTAGACGTCTCTTGATCTTGATTTTTAGTATTTACTCTGTCGGAACTTTGGTGTCGAATATCTATGTGTCGTGTTGATATAAGGGCATTACTTGGAGTATCCCGATAAGTTAAACCCGATCCTGACCGCCAGACAGGGTCACCAGATGTAGATTATGTATTGATGTATTCTAAAGAACGATTTCTTTAAATATAGTTTTATATAATTATATTTCAACTATATCTATTAATAGAAT
This sequence comes from Shargacucullia verbasci, assembly GCA_947562105.1. Taxonomy (NCBI): domain Eukaryota; kingdom Metazoa; phylum Arthropoda; class Insecta; order Lepidoptera; family Noctuidae; genus Shargacucullia; species Shargacucullia verbasci. Next base: position 10,096,575 of record OX387285.1, on the reverse strand, counting down.
AATATATGTATAAGAGAGAGAACTTAGTAAACTTCGTCGGTGTCCCTCTGTAACTATGTTTCTTCGACTGTACTAAATATCTACTTTCTTCTAAATCAAAATCAATATGTACAATGCAATAACAAAACAGACTACTCCTAATTTCGCTACCCACCCAATCGTGAGCTATTACATACATATTTACTAAACGTACGACTAATGAACTAGTAACTAGTAAGCAGTCAATAAATTTGGTGAGCGTGCCACATAATGTATTGCGCCTCGTCTAGCTCAGTCAGACTAGATTGGATAAGTTTATACGACCTTACAAATTGTTTTACGACGGCTCTCTGAGGCGATGATCCTTATTTTGTACCCTGTAAATGATGTCTTTACACCGGTCTTAACTCGTGTACAGTTATGAGATAAGTTTCATGGGTTTTAATATTGTGTTCAAAGGCTTTTAATATTGTGTTTGGTTGACAGTTTTGCGTATTTTTAACCTTAAGTTATATGTGGTTTAATATGCGTTCGATTTAGAATAGTGATGAATGAAAAACAAATGAAATATCTTACATGGAACGACTATATCAAATGCCTCGGATTTAAAAAGCATGTGCGATAGTAGCTTTTACCTACATCTATATACGTGCCTGTATGAGGCAGCATCGCAAATGAGGCGGTGCACAGTTAATGACGATTGGCATTTAATTTGATAGATATATTGTCACCGTTATAGTTCGGCGTTTCCTATGACTTGTGTTTACCACGTACCTAAGTGCATTTCTGGATTGTGTGTCAATTGAATTGACTGTGGTTTAAATGATATGAATGTGTGTTAGAGCTTCCAAATAGATGTTCAATTGTTTTTTCGAATAAATTAAGTTTTTCAACATAACAGCACGTGACGCTTATATTTCTCCAAGGGTTAGCCAGAGATGTATTATTGTAACATTTCGCCGAAGCTGTAATTGAGTCCTATGTAAAAGGTGGCCAGCCTATTTCTATCTGCGAGCACAGTTCGGAACTCCGGGCTGCTATGGAGAATTTCCATATAGGAAAATTTATATATGGGGGGTCTTTATTAGAGCAACAGAAGCCAAAACAACAGTTTTTGGAATTTTTGTCTGTCTGTATGTTTGTACACGTATCACGTAAAAACTACTGCATGGAATTAAATGCAGTTTTCACCAATGATGCTAGAAGCAAATATAGAAATCATCAGATTCTAAATTCCACCCGTACGAAGTCGCGGGCAAAAACTAGTGAATGAATATAAAAAGAATATGAAAGATTCATTCAAACTGACAAACAAACGTTCCTACTTCATAACCATTATGTAGTATACATAGATAATACAAAACCGGTTAAAGTTCTTTTGAATTTGTATATTCTATGATAATTTATTTCCGCGTTTTAATAATTATTTTTCATTCCTAGAATATCAGCCTTGTTGTCTAGAATATTTAAATCATAATACTGATTCCGTATATCAATATTACGTTTTATTGTACAATACAAGGTGATAATAATACATAATATCCGCATTTTTATCCTCGAAGGAACACGTTTTTGATGACAGAGTTTTTAATTTTGATAACTGTTTCTACTTTATGTAATAAATATAATTATTTTAGTTACTGAATTTGATGTTAAATTTTCACATGGTCTTGGAGCCTGCATGTACCTGATGGTGGACTAAGGGGTAATCCCGTTATGGCCCGTACCCAACAGTGGGGCAATATGGGCTGAATTAATATAACATATACTAAAAATAATAGAGTGCATTTTTTTAAACATATCAATTTATTAGATATCGATTTAGTATCGAGCCGATATCGATTTAGTAATCCAGAGGATTCTGTGCTGCTACGTTATTTTGTTATGTTTTTTCTGATGTTCAAAAATTATATCAATCAAAGTAGAACTGCACAAACGATCGTCTCATTTGACGAAAAAGATGTGTACTGAAAATATTTGATTTGACGAATTTGACGTAACTAAATAGTCGATGTTGTTATTGTTGGTGTTTCCAGCCAGTCCAAGTCAGCAAGTCCTCCTGGGGTAAATGAACATATATGATACAAACAAGTAATTAATTCAAAACAGTAATTTATTCAAAATTTGTACGAATCTAATTTAATTTATTATTAAATTACATTCATACAAATTTTGAATAAATTATAATATATATACATTAGTCACGCATACGTACGGTGTAAACAGGAATTTAAAAAATATTATATATTTCATTAACCGTATTGGTAAGTATCCTTTTGACATTTTTTTTTTTTTAAAGGAATAAGTTTAAATTTCTGTAGCATCGAAATAGTATGCCGTTAACATCAGGGACTGGACATATTATTTTGATGGTCTGTAGTGACTACTAATCGCATCATGACAAAAAGTAAAGCGCCATCTATCGGAGTGAAGCGACAACAACAAATATTGAATCGCACTATGAGAGTTTACAACGATTCTATTTCTAATACATATACGTATGTCCGATATCAACCGTCAGGCTTCGGCCCGCCAGGCTAACCACATTGCCTGGTCGGAGGATTCCTCCATATGTCCTTAGACACACGACCACGTTACGGTTGCTCACTGTAGAAATGTAAAATTAGGTACAAACTCCTAAATTTGTCTAAAATCATAGTAATTAGTAGGTTTACCAGAGCAATTGCTTTTCCAGCGAATAGTCTCAATTGTCTCATGCAGGTCTGCAATAAATACGAACGCTACTATTGTGTTTCTAATCATACCACGAACAGGTTTAGATTCTTGGTGCAAGACATACAGTCTGAGCGGTTTCTTTTTCTTTCTCTTCGGAGCAGAAGATAATTTTTATATTTAGATAAAAAAGTTCAATTAATTTTATAAAAAAAGGTCATATTTAAGCCTTCCTATTTTTTTTGCGTTATCCCAGTTGATTACCCAGAGTCCGGATTATTTCTGTCATCATCAACAGTATTTTGTTTATTTTCTGTACTGGTGCTGTGTCATCGTCATCATTCACATACACTTTGAATTCGTCAACTGCTTATTTATTTAGCATAATAATATTGTTCAGATATCTGAGTGATAGCGAGAGAACATGACTTTACTAGCAACATTCATAATCATCATCTAAGCATTTTTAAAATCAAGATATTATCTGAAACATTTTAAATTATCCAATTTAATTTTTGACTGTATATTTGTCGTGTTAAATTTTCATATCTGTTATAAGAAACAACAACAGTAGCAATTGTTATTACTTCAACAATCTCCATGTAAGTGTCCCCAGTCCTGTCTTTGACTAAAATAATGTAAACCTACTTCTGACTACGAATCGCTTTTCTCTTACCACACACACCACATCCCAAGGTAGTCTCGTTAGCAAACCGTCTGCCACTGCCTCGGAAGCCTTTATTAAGTGAGGCAACATTAAACGTGTGACAAGACAGTTTGTTTCTCTGTTCTGTGGAGCTGTTTGATGCAAATCGATATGAGATTCTGCCTCGTTCTACTTATTGTTGCGGCTGCAGGGACCGTGTGTGCAGTAAGTGTGATTTCTGCTTTATGTGTGGTCGAATTTATGGGAATATTTGGGAGATCTGTCTGTGGAATTGCGAATTGTAGATGTCTATTAGCAGAAATTTTGTTTTTGAATATTACGGAATTGTTCACTAGTTTTTGTTTTGTTCAATAAAAAATAATTGAGTTAATTTATTAAGCCTACTATATTCTTAAGTATTCTTCTAAGTTGATGGCGAATATTGTTCCGCAATATTCTTATAATATATTATAATGTAAAGCTAGTCTCGGGTTGTAAAGAGAAATTGGAGCGAAGCAATTTATAGGGAGTTGTTCTAGAATTGAATAATGAAGATAGTATAATACGCCACTTTACCTGTTCTCCTCTCCTCTGCAACTTGAAAGGTTTCCTAACTTTCTTAAGTTTACTAATAGTTTCATTTTCTTATCAGTTTTCTTGTTTGTTACAAGTTTTTTGTGTTTGTAACAGTTATATAGGTACTCGTATATATGTATATAATGTTTTGTGACCTATATACCTTGTTATATGAACCTTATTAATTCCATGAATAGTTTGAGTGATTTTTTTCATTAATTACAGGAAATCTCATTACTTACAGGGAAGAGTTAAACGAAGCAATGATCACTGTAAGTATTCATATATCATTTTTACTTGAATTTTTCTTCTGAAACGTGGGCTGATATAAGTCATAAATCATTAGGTAATTTTTTATTGGCACTTAAAATCAACGTGAAGTGTAATTTCAGCATGATTTCAAAAAACTTTATAACGACTGGATTAATTAAGGTTTATTATTAGCCTGAGTAAACAGTACCGCTATCACGAGTTTTCTTACTATTTACTATTAGAGTAAAAAATAGCAAATAGTAAGAAAACTCATGATAGCGGTACAGAAGTCTAAACAGAATCCTAATATTCATTATTACTTGGTAAGGAAAATGGATAAAAAACGAATCAAACATTACATACTGGTGTCGTCAATAACCAATTGAGATTTAACTGATTCTACACTTCGCTTCCGCCCCCGAATCACCGCCTAATATTTGCTGGCAAATTTATTTCCCTATAGTCAATAAATTTCCCATTTATGAATAAACTTACGTATAACTTGTTCGAGGTAAATGTTGACTTTGCGAAAGAGGAAGGAGTGTGGCTCGAGTATGTTACATTAATAATGTATCAAATCAAATAAACTATTGCCTGCTGTTGGCGGAGCTCGAAGTTTTGAGTTTCCGCGATTGATATGAGTTGTTCGGGCACTTTGGGTAGGGTAGCTTTATTATTAGCCACTTATGAGGAATAAGTGTTTATTGAAACTGGCTGGGTGTTTTACATTAGTACATGTGGTAAATCCATTGCTGTACCACTGTTGGGGACGCTGGTTTGGTGCAGGTTGGTGGACTACACAACACCATTGAGAATGAGCTGTACAGGTTTTCTCAAGATGTTTTTTCCTTCAAGGTAGAGGATTAGGATTTCATTAGGATTTTAGTTCGATTTTAGTTCGTATGTAAAGCAAACATTCCACCGCTTGGAAGACACTAGTTTCCTATCTTCTATTTCATGGCTTATCTCATGTTTATACTCAAGAGCTTTCTAACGTCCTTCTTTCTTTTTCTCTAGTCAGTAGTTAGTGAGTTATGTCAAAAGCGGTTCTTTGTCAACAGAGCGAATATTTAATCGAAAATAAATTTAGTTAATTTATTTAATACACCCAAACCCGGTACAGCTATTTGTAGATCATACAAACATTTGTTCCGTGCGGGAATCGAATCCGCGACATGTAGCGCTGCAGTCGATATCTCAACCATTGCGCAGTTCGATTATAAAAAATGTTTTTGGACCAAAAGCCAGACGAACGATCATGGATTAAGATTCTCCTCTATCTTCTGCTAGAGTAATAAAATACAATTCTGTAACTAAAAATTAAGTCCTCATATCATAATGCTAATTTATTAAGCTCAAAATAGACTCATAAATATATCACTAAATTAACAGCTTCATATTCATGGAAATCAGGTTTGATATTAATTAAATATGTAACTGTTTTACAAAGTATGCGCGTAGATAAACCGAATTGCCTTGAAGTGCATATTGACGCAGACATATTCTAAATTCCTTCCTGACTTCACGATCTACAAAGGAACAAAGTGCTAGCAATCTTTTTTATCGTCGACAAGAGTCTTTTAATATATTTATAGGTACTTATAAGGAGGTACAATGTAGTCTGGACGTAATCGTAAACTATTAAGTTGTGTTTGACACCAATGTACCTATGTGGTACCTACGAATTACGACTCATGTAATGACTAGTGTGAATCGTGGAGGCATTAACTGTAACCTTCAAATATTCCTTTTTTAAACGTTTTCCCACACTAGGAATAAATCCTGTATATCGTGGGTGCGTTTACAAAAACAAATATTCACATGGACATACACCCAGACCCGAAACAACTATCTGTAGATCATACAAATATACGTATTTGTTCCGTGCGGAAAACGAACCCGCGACACGTAACGCAGCAGTCGATCGCTCAACCGTTGCGCCAACCGTGCCGTCATTACCAATACTATAACGCTATTTATATGACAACCAGGGAGGCTACTATAATTTTCCCTCGATCTTAATCGTCGTTACCATTTAGCCAAAAATGTACGAAAATTCGTGTGCGCGCATTCGAGTGAACTGCGACCATAAACGCGCGAACTTATTTTCATAAATTTTTGGCTTATTTTAACTATGATTAAGTGGAGGAATACTATAGTAGACCTCCAGGATCGAAAATTGCATGTTCATAATTATGATTATTATTTCCAGTGATCGGATCAACAAATCTCGGTGGCACAGTCACATTTGGAGAACAGGGTGTTTCAGACTGCCTAGCCGCAGGCAACCCTTACTGGAAATGCTATACGGAACAGACCGGGTATAATCCCCAGTGGCGATAACAACACAAGACCTGTTTAATGTAATGTTAGTTAATGATAATTAAATGATTTATTGTTATTATTTGGTTTGGTGTTTTATACAACTAAATATAGGGCATATTTTGTTACGGATATCTGAACATAATATGCCTGGATTCCTTGAAGGATTAGGCAGTAGTGTAATGTATACTCACAGTTTACCGATGGTCTTATTAAATCCATGTAATGGAGGCGAGTCTATTGCTATTTATCTAGATAAAAAAAACCCAATAACAATATCCATCCCGGTGATCGAGCCTGAGATCTCAGGACCTGCGACTTTTTTCTTTTTTTTTTTTGATTAAGGTGGTGAGAACCTATCATGGGCTATCCTCCGCCTGGGGGGGCGGCGGGGTGTGCCGGACTCCTACCGGCTAAACTCACCACGGTGATCCGCCTCGACACCATATGGTGGGCCTCGGGAACTCTTAGAAGACCGCACCGAAGCCCACCACGTTGTCGTGTCGATCGGCACTTCCCGGAGGGAGTGACTGTAAAGAGGCCACCCCCTCGTGCAAGTCCCGGGGGAGACTGTAAAGAGGTCCCCCCGTTACCAGGACCTGCGACTGCACCAATGATGCAGTTATCTCTCCATAGAGTAAGCAATCCAATTTTAATTAATTGAATTGTTTATTTTAAAATCTTCCTACAATATTTCTTGTTAAGTTTCAAGCTCGTCAAAACTATTTATTTTAGTCAAGGATTTTTCCTTCAAGTAATAGTTCTGCAAATATTAATGTTTGGGTTGGTCACAAATACCGACTGGTGTTATGATATATTATAATAAAATGTAATTGCTCTTATTGTGCCGATGTTTTTGTTTATGTGAGTTGATACCTAAATAAAACACCGTTTTTCTTGTTTTTATATCATGTTAGGACGAATTTATTTTGAAAACCGTGTTTGATTTGAAACTTTTCGAACTTTTGCAAAGGTTTTGGGTTCGGTTCACAGGTGAGGCTTGCTTTGTGAATGGCAATTTTTGCAAGAACGGATGGTATGTATAAGAAGTTTGGCTTACTCCTTATTTTAGGCAGAAATATTACGTATCATGAACTATAATACATATTAAACTGTCATGTTTCCCATGTATCATGGGTACAGTTTACAAACATACGTTTCACATACACACGCAACCAAGTCCGAAACAACTATTAGATCATACAAATATTTATTCGACTCCGCGACACCTAACACAAAAAGTTAATCATAATCACTTAGTCACTGCGCCCACCGTGTCGTCGATATTATATTTAACAATCGCAAAAAGAACACATTCAATGAATCAAATCGAAACATTTATTTAATTAATTGTTTTGGAGGTTCGTCTATGGTCAGGTTATTGACCTGTCTATTAGATTGATATACAAATAAAAACGGAGACGCTACTGACCTCAATTCGTATCACGCATAGATCTAAGGAGAGAGAAAGATTCAGACAAATTGAAAATACAGTACCCATCCTTATACACGAGTATTATTCAGTCGCCACAAGGAGCTAACCCTCCCGCGATCCCATAAACTCCAGCATTAGTTTCATTATAATTTTAACTTTCGACTCGGCACGTATACGGCGAACTTTAATACTAAGTCTAGTTTCATAAATCGTCTCTCTTCGCTGTATCCGGTCCGTTTATTATCTGGCTCGTACCAATTTAGATGGTCCCACTGAATTTCCAGATATTATACAAGTGGTACGTGACTGTAGAACGGTGAAGATTCGCCAGCTATCGTCAGATCAGCTGTGGTTATATGTCGAGCGTAATTTTAACTTATTCAGCTTGTCAGGCCGTTCTGATCTTGTTAGTTTGTGAATTGTGTTGTTGTTTTTGTATGTTGCATGAAACTGACCTAGCAAAATTGTGGTGTTAAAGCAGTTTAAAAGGTAAACAGTAAGGTAGTGACTTTTGAGGGTTCAAGTGTTACCATTTTATATCACTGTGGTATTCATATTTATTGAATTGCTTAAATAATTCAAATAATTCAGTGTCAGTGCGTTATTAATTACAGACATTGATTAGCTAATTAATTACCTTACTCGTCGATTCTCGATCAGGAGACTAATAATTTTAATCAAAGCCTACTCCAAACAAAATGATATACATTCAAGTGACAAATAGGCTAATATTTTATGCACGAGCATCCTATCCTACTATCCTACTAATCCTACTAATATTATAAATGTGAATGTTCGTGAGGATGGATGGATGGATCTTTGTTACTCTTTCACGCCAGAACGGCTGAACGGATCTGGATGAAATTTGGCACAGAGATAGATTATAGTCTGGAATAGCACATAGGCTACTCTTTATCCCGGAAAAATGTACGAGTTCGTAAACCACGCGAGTGAAGCCGAGGGCGGAAGCTTATATAATTATATATTGATAATTTGAAGGGCCTCCTAGAAGATCCGCCTCGAAGGACCAATAATTTGAAAAATTAAACATTGAACCCATCCATGTCATCGCTCCTTCTTTTTTGGTGTTATATCTTACACGCATATTCATAAAACAATTTATACTTTTTACATAATTATATCCTCAGTGTAAATTGCAAATGCCATTAACGACACTGACCTTTTAAAAAACTCAGTTTCTTAATGTGATTCTTAAAATATCTAAAAGATTCCTCATTGCTCACAGTTCTCCGCTTTTGTTGATGGTATCTCGCGCCATTAAATATTCAGTTGCAATTTTGAGCTGCCGAAAAGTCCCATTCATAGGGGCACTTGCTTTGACATAAGTAGCTAAGGGTTCCCCATGAGACAGCAGAGTTATTTGTGTGGAAACGAGTGTAATACAACGTTCGAGATCATTAAATGGCGTAATTGCATTTTGGTGTTTTTGGCAAATATTTATTGCCTTTAAATGAATGGCTGTTGACAGTATTATAACTGTATTAAAGTTGAATGATAAATGAATGTGTGGTATTTTAAAATGTGCCAGTTATGTCACTTTGTTAATTAATGTTATTTTTTTCATGGATAGTTTAATACTACTTGATCAGATTGTTTTGTTCTTTTGAGATTTTATCCCTCACGGCTTCATTCAAACAGCTTCATTGGCCTAGTGATCTCAAGTGCAGCTGCTGAGCGTGATGTTCTGGTTTCAATCCCTCGGATTAAGTGGTGTTAGGTTTTCTATAAGAAAATTCTCAGTCTGGAGTTTGGAATTGAATTGAAATGTAGGTGTGTACAGTACACATCTACCTATTACCTAACCATTGTGGGATTACTCTTGCATCTATATGATAAAAATAAAGGTTTATAAAAGTCTCCTACTTCTAAGTTCCAATGGTAAAAGCACATGAGGTTCAATTGCATGTACGTGCGGCGACTGTGGGGCGCAAGTTCAATATTTTTGAACTTATCTCTAATTCTGTCTCACTTGTGGCTGCTGGTGAAAATTAGATGGTGAACTGATATTAAATAATAGATAATAATAAAACATTTACTGTATGGATTTACAGTTTCTGGTTAATATTACGTAAAGCAAGTTAGAAATTTTATTCGTATGCAAGTCCGTACATCTGAATGCTCTGATTATGTTTTTTTAACGTTTGCCCCTTATTAAGTCAATAACGGCATTGGTAAAATGTGGGTGTACATATAGTAATTACACCTTTATCGAGCCTTTCGGGAATGAATGGCGCGTGATTTATTTTTTTATATAAATCTATGTATTTGAAAGACATAAAATCATACTTCCCACTCATTTAAAACTATGATAATTTTATAAACAAACTCAAAGACGAACGATAAAACTAGTATGAAGAGAATACGTGCAAAGAAACTTTATTCTGATTAACATTTTTTTTTTACTCAAAATAAAGCGGTTCGCACAGAAGCGCAGTAAAATAAACGGTTACTACCACGGAGAAATGTTAATTTACTTTTCAAAGGAATTCATGAGATGCTTTAGCACTTTTTTAATAAAAATGCCACAGTACAATCAAAAGATCTCTATATAATTATTATGTATATGTATAAGTCGCTATATTTTAATATATTAAACTTCAAAAGTCGAAGGGATGAGCGTCAAGTTATATTAGAGAAATAATCTTATAGTAGTTAATGATGTAGACGAGAAACTTATGAGTAAAGTTTTTCTGCTAAAAGTTATAGATGGTACGTTTTGTGTAAATATATTTATATAATTATTAGTAGTACGTATTGTATAACATAACATAGCATCACGCTTTTATTTACCGAAGCGTTAAGTAGAGGCGTAGGTAGAGCCCGTGATAAGTTCTTCGAAAGGGGAGCGAGCCTATTGCTATCCACAGTTGATATTGCTTGCGTTGACATGGGAATCGAACCTCACTCAAATCAGGCACGCAACAGTTACTCATGGGGATGGGGACCATTTTTGGCTTCGTACAGCGTCTTCTGATTTTCCTTATCTTTTTTTTTTAGAAAAGAAGTTGTTTTTGTTTACTGTTGCTGGGCGCCTACTTTCTTTCTTCTGCTTCGGATAAATAAATAGCTTTAAAGGGTTTTTATAGCATGATCCCAATTCACAGCTAGGACGTAGCCTAGTTATAGTAACGCAGAGTTATGTTTCACTACTAAATAGTTAAGGGAGAATTGAGTTAGTCGAGTTCTAAGTAATGTTATGTAGCTAGGAAGATGGACAGAATGAATGTGGTACTATGATATTTAATAAATTATAATATGACGGCATCACGCCAGTATTGCCCGAAGGGTTACGCAGAGAGTCCCAAGTCATGGGGGGGGGAGCCTATTGCCTTCTACCGGGCACAGTTCCAAACTCACGGCTGCTAATGATCGTTTTATAAAATCCCATTAACACTTTGCTTAACCTGGGAATCGAACCCAAGATCTCTTGCTCAACAGCCGTTCATGCGACCACTAGACCAATAAGGTAGTTCGCTGACCAGCATCGCCTCTGCCTAAACCTTCAGGGATACTGGCGTAATGCTATGTTATGTTTATAATTTAACAACTAAACCACACAACATGTAAGTTGTCACCGGCCATCATACAGTGCCACAGTACCGCTAGTACCTACCTATATTTAATTCAATTAAATCATCACCTCCATACTTTAATCTTCTTACATCTCTGTTTCATGCTTACGGTTGTGCGGAATTTCTTAGTCTTTGATGCGTTGGTCCAATCAACTGTAGTACAACAACAAGTATTAATTCTCCTCAAACTATCTCGTATATGAGATGCCAGATAGCTAATAAAGTGGTATTAATAATAGAATCAGTTTGTTTCTAAGGGCCCGGGTCCTGGGTTGTATTAATAATCTTTTTTTATATACAAATTACTATTTGGATTATAGTTGAAGAGATATCTTGAGATACATTTTTTTGTAAGAGAGAAGTACAAGAAACCCTTGAAATAAACATGAAGATACTACCAATTTAGATTTATTTATCCATGTGCCTATTGGTTTAGTGGTCGTAAGTGCGACGACTGTGTCAAAGTCAAAGTCAAATGTTTTTATTTCAACTGGGCCTTTACGGGCGCTTTTAAAACGTTATGATTCTAGTTGTGCGGTTCCAAAAGTGGGTTGGTCCTATGGAGAAGAGACCGGCAAGAAACTCCATGGATGTGTAATAATGTGTAAGTCTAAGCCTAAGTCCTGGAATCGATACCCAGGTTAGTTAATGTGTTATGAAATATTTCTTAACGAAATTCTCAATAGCGAAATGTGGGCGCATTCACAAATAGTACTTACACTCGTAATATAATATTATAATAGTTGAATCCAAATGTTATCTGTGTACAATAAAGAGTAATCTATTCTATTCTACTTTACACCCCTGCATAATCCTCCTAGGGATACAAGCGTGAAGATATATGTGATTATGGTTATATACCTATTTATTTAATGCGCTATAACTATTATCATTAATATAACTTCAGAAACATCGCTATAGACCGTAAAAGTCAAACATCCGTTTGAAGAAGCTATTAAAAAAATCGTACCGACTAATTTTAAGCCAAGTTTACCTAGCGTTGCACTGAAGAAGTTTGAAGCTACAAGTATACCATAACTATTAAGGTAAAGATTGGTCTGCCGGTAAATTAGTTGACCGTCAGAGTTTAGCGCCGCTTGCGAATTTCACAATGAACTATGGACCACTAACTATGAACATCGGGTAGCCTCCCGATAAGATCAATTTGCCGGAGAGCCAGCGGTCTTTACAATCGACGGAGTTGAGCTAAATTTACGACTAACTTCGATGTTATCCGAAGCTAATTTACTGGTTTTACTTATCGACTCGTTTCGCTTTACCTGTTGAAAGTATGATTTTAAGTTATACCAGAGACTAAGATAAGGGATGATAAATTCATTAATCAAGGAGAAAGAGATTCTGTTTTATAACCGGCCGAAGCTCTTCGAATGTAAATTCCTTTTATATCAATTTAAGCTTTTCAAAATAGCTCGCTTAATTAGTCAAAAATGCAAGTGGCTTATGCTATTTCTGAATACTTTTGTCCTCGCGTGACCTAGATCAAGAATAATCTTGACTAAAACTTTGAAATTGTCTGTTTGAACACTTTTACCTTAAAAACCAGTGGAACTATTTTGATTGGTCTTTCAATGCAGCTCTACTTAAGGATCTAGCTCTTATAATAAATACTTATCATCGCTATTACTCATAGACTTGTAATAAAAATTCATTCATGAACATTATCCACGCCGACAAATTTTCAAACATAGCAAGTCTTCAATAATAACTTTAACATTGTGTTAGCCTTTGAGAACGGTATTAATACTTACACGCTCAAATAAACTTCATTCAATATGAAATCATTCAAGAGCGAATAGCTAACAACGCGAACTATTCTCCATTCCCACATTCCCCTATGTGGATGTTTCCGTAACCACGGTGAACAAGATAAAATACTTCGACTGACTTCGTAAACAGATTTTGTTCCGAGACGTTGTTTCTTAATTACAAATTCCGATGTAACGGACAAGAGTCCCGAGGTTCGTGCACCCGAGGATCCCAATACACAAGTTTGAGGGCAACTGCTTAATTAAATCATCAATATAGAGTCACAGGGGAACCGCGGTCCGTGCCGGAGTGATGTATTGCTTGTTGCAGATCTTCTAATAATTCAGACCCGTCAAGGGAAGTAAAGTAGATACAATAGAAATGAGAAAATAATGGCGGAGGCCGGTGACCGTTCGCAAGTAGATCTATACACGTAAAAAAATTACATTATTTATCTCTTTGTAATAATAGTAACAATGGTCGTAATTAATGTCATTAGAGCTTTGTTTGCGATCAAGCGTCAATGGCCTCTAGAAATTTAAATGTAACACAAACTTGAACAAAATAAATGTTTAGTCTCATTGACTGTGACAGTTTTAATGAGAAACATTATTCATCCTTTGATCCATTTATTTAGATAAAAATATAAGCAACTATGCTAAAACAGTAGAATATACTTCTATTTATTCTTATCAAGCCTTCGTTATTAAATTTTTGGTGTGGATTTTCTTTATTCTCCATTTTCCTCTGTCTTGGGGGAAAACATTAATAATATATGTTCGTACGTATACATAAGATTAATAATTTTGATAAATAATTTGTTCTTATATTCTTATTCGTTCGGCCAGACACCGGAGGACGGGCAGCAGCGTCCTTTCACTAATCGGTGAGCCATTGCGATTCCCAAGCCGCCTGCTAAGCCACGCGTGAGGATTATGGCACCCCCCCCCTCCCTTGGGGGAGGCCTTCGTTCAGCAGTGGACGTCTTCTGGCTGATGATGATGATGAATGAATCTATACGATGATGAAAATTTTGACGGCTACGTTGGTGTAGTCGCTAAGCGATTGGCTGTAGGGATAGTTGTTCCGGGTCTGGATGGTTATGCATGTCAGATTCACACCTCTAAACCGTACCCAAGACATAGGAGAGATCTTTTGTATTCCATTTGTTCCTGCGTGTATGATTTTATTTGAATGCCAAAATTGGTTCACCAAAGCGTATTCAAGTAATACGAAATTTAAATTGGAATCTAAAAAAGCAAAAGATGATTAAACTATCAACCAACAGTACTGGAGGGTAAAACAAAAGTTTAATTTTAACCAGAATTGGAGGCCATAACAACGTTTCCTTTAGAAGATTATCCAGGATTTTGTCTGGATAAGTGAGATCTAACTCGTAATTTCATTTGATCCCGTCCTGTCGATATTCACTCCCTGAGGGAGTTCCAATAATACCTGTTAATTGGAAACTAGTCCCTCAGCGCCGTCCTTGGTAACCGCCATAATGTACTATAATTTGTTCGTATTAGATACAAACAAGGGGTTACTTCACTGTGTTTAGAACATTTCTGTCTGTATAACTTTGTGTTAATTGATTTTGTTTTGAAATTGATTCTTGATATTTTTTCTCGAGCTTAGGATTGTTTTAACTTAATATTTGGAAAAATAAATAATTGTGAATTGTTTTGTTTTAATTTCAAAATAGGATTGTGCTGAAAAATATAAATGATAATAAAAAGACTTTTTGACCGAAATTCTTAAATTTTATTTCGAAATATAATTGACAGGTTTTCTTTAAGAAATCTGAAAACAGAAAATATACAGTAAGTGCAAATATGACTATTTGATAATAAATTCAATAGATACATAAATCACGCAGCAATTTTGTAAGGAACACTTATTAAGCAAAACAAGCAAATCCAATATGGCTTCCGATTATTCTTTGATATTATTAAAACATTATAAAATATATTCGAGAGTTATACAGTATCGTATTATATAGTAAATAAAATACACGATGAATAATAAAATAACAGCCCTTATATATCACAACAAAGAAGATTAAAAATGTATTGAAAGCAAATCTCTTGGTAATTGTATACTTTTGTTAATTTAGTTTTAAAATTAATTGAAAAATGAGTACAGTGAAAGATTATTCCCAAATTGTGTTTAAAATGGCACTTTAAAAGTACAAAAAAAAAAAGAATATAAATAAAACATGACAACTTAATTCTTCTTTGTGAATAAAATTTAAAATTAACCTTATTTTATGCATCGTATTTATGACCTTGAGAGGTTCAGTTTTGGGCACCTACAAAGGCTCCAACGAATATTGGTGTTCTTTCATATAATATAAAGAATATATAAAGTCGAGTCGTTTTGAAGACTTAAGGGGACTAGTCTGGCATTTAGTGGCAGTGCAAATATTGTTAAAACTGAAAAAATCGTTTTAAAAATTTCTACTGAACTAGCTGAGCTTACGAACTTCGTCTGCTCAGAAAGATATTATACTTTAAACCCTATTTTATGCTGTACAACCGCCTTGTCAAATTTCAAGTTTAAAGACGATTCCTGAGATTTGCTGGAACCTAATACTATATTGTATGTATTCTAATGGCGGTGTTCATTAGAGATATAAATGTACACATTACTAATCTTAGTCAAGCTGATCTCATTCTTTCTCTCTCGGTATTGGAATTGCTAACGCTAACAAGATAATTATATAGAACTTTTTTTAAAACCTCTATCTTTAGTAGGACACACTAAAGATAAACGTTAATGAATTCACGATACATGAAAGTATCCTTAAAAAAATAAGTGCACATTTCAAACAAAAATATTTCACTTCGATGTAGTTGAGTATGTTAAGACATAATCAAATTACTATTTCTCCTTCTATTACCGCCACCCAACCACCACTAAATACTTTTTATTGAGCAAATAATCTAATTATTGGCATAAAGAAATCCTCAAAAATAATATGACTATTAATAACCGCTTCTCCATGATTATAAACAAAAATAGAATTAGGTACATAAAAATTGTTTAGCCTGGCAAAATTACCTAAATAGTTGTATGGCAACCCTAATTATGGGGCGTCCACAAACGATCCACAAAATATAGGAATACCATCTAGTAAAATGTAAAAAATGTAAGGATGGATGGCTTCGAAGACATAGATCTTAGGAGGATTGACAGGAACAGAGGTCGCAGCAAATCCAATAAGAGCTGAAAATTGATTAACATCGATCAATAAATAGCTTATATAAGGTAGGTGCGTACTTGTATTGGATTATGGGATTTAAGGCAAAATACAACATTCTATTGCAAACCCTTATTAAAAGTCTGCGATG
The DNA here is from genome assembly GCA_947562105.1 of Shargacucullia verbasci. Classification (NCBI taxonomy): domain Eukaryota; kingdom Metazoa; phylum Arthropoda; class Insecta; order Lepidoptera; family Noctuidae; genus Shargacucullia; species Shargacucullia verbasci. The sequence continues at coordinate 10,079,979 of OX387285.1, read as the reverse complement.
TTTGGAAATGGTTAAGGCTAATCTACATATTTGTAAGTGTATACTATTATTTCAAACCAAATTTACCAAATTTGTATAATTAAAGTGTATCCAAGTAACTAGAAATATTAATTGGAAATTATAGAAGTGACAGAGGATTAAAACGACTTAAAGAAGCTTTAAACTGGGTAATTATTACAAAATGTTAACAATCAACTTGGTTCAGCGGTCATTATGTAAGAGAAGGGATTTATTCCGAGTTCCGCCTGACGTAGACTCACAACCAAGAAAACTACCCCCAAATCGATGTTGTAACGCTATGCGACCATTTATCCTACAACCATAATGATAGCCTACGCCAGCTATGCTACGGTTGCCTTTCATGCAACCCTCGCATGGAAGACAAGCATTCTTCCAGAGTTAAAAACCCGGGCCGTACTTCTGACTTTTCGGAATCATGTGCGTATTGCATTAACGATAAAAGAAAAAAATCCTGCGGAACCTGCACTCCTGAGAAGGCTTCATAAAGTTCTAGAAGATGTATGTAGTCCGCCAACCAAGCGAAAAGGGTTAGGCCCTTTTCGTTCTCAGAAGAGGCCCAGAAGTAAGGCAGTAATAGAAATTTATTTTATTTTATTTATTTTCGTTGTAATCTAAGAAAAATATAAGAATACTATGAAATAATAGGTAAAACTTATTTTCTAATCGCTGCAGCCGGGGAATATTTATGATATAGTGTCAACATCCAAGAAAATGTAACAAACAAAATAATGATGTTCAGTGCTTGCGTAACATGTAATGCCCTTCACCGATAACAAACCACCATTTTGGTTTGCCCAAAAGGATATAAAACGACACAAATTCAACGCATGCTTAAGTTTAATTTCACCTTTTACTGCTCTCCTACATAATTTCCACAAAACAGGGGTATTCCGTTTAGTAATAAATAGATAAGAAAAGGGTGAGTTGCTTCAAAGTTATAGATTTCTGGAGGAGGATACATAGCTGACGTAACGCCGAATATGATAGCTGAAATTTCAAATTTTGGTCTTAATATTAACAGTACTCCTTTGGCATTATAACTGTAGAGCCCTCAATATTTGCAAAAAAAATATTAAAACACATGACGTATTGATTTCATGAATATTAAATGAATTTCTATTTTCACCTATTCTGCAGGCAAAAGTAGGCAGCAAATTTATACAGCAACAAAAAAAACTACACAGTTATTTACATGTGTAAGCGTCAATGTATCAAAGGTAAGTATAAAACCTCATGTAACACAGGCTCCACAGAATAATACCATTCCCTGAAATCTAATGTAAAAAAGGAACGGGTGACTAGCGTTGAAAACGTAGACTTTATCAGGATTCAACTGTAGACTTCTTCTAGTAAGAATGACAGCTGTAAACACAAAACATAAGGTAAGGCAAGATAAGAACGAAAAAGCCAAGTTCATCTGATGAAACCGTCTATAGATGCTTTTGAATTGTTATTTTGAATATGAGTGCCGAAAGTTATAAGAAAACATCATAATTTCGTCACAGCATTATCGCAGGAAGAAATATAAATACCTCATGACATCAAAAACTGGCAGCAACTAGATTAATATAATTTAGTATTCGACCAAATTTATATTTGTAAAAGAATCTCAAGATAATTTTTCGTTTGCTTGACCCATCAACTAGCAAAGTAGATACGATAGAAAATCTATATTCTTTGTGGGTCCCTGGGACCTTATATAGCATGATGAATTTAACATTAATATTGCTATTGCCATACCTGTGGCTGCTGCTGCTTCAGTGCCTTTTTCATCGATTTCTATGATCGCTTTCTGTACAACATCAGTTACATATAGCGATTCTTCTTTCTCTAATAATCCGTGAATACCATCATTGCTTGGATCGAACATAGCTGTGACATTGACCTAAAAGTTTAAATAATTTTAGATTTCGTGTATATATAATACTAAGCACACTATATAAATACAAAATAGAAATATATTTGTTGATGGTAATGTTCTTCCTCTTCAAAGGTGTACAAAAAAAATGAAAGATCTGGTAAAGACTAGCCAAAAACACAGAAGAATGGCATTAAAGGGGGGAGTTTCATGCCCAATAATGGACTGACAAAAGCTGCGAACGATGACGATGACAAATGTCCTCAAATTGTTTCCAAGCCAGAACTCGTTACTCGGGAGTTTTTGTTGTTAGGCCGTTTCTTCTTCCGATGCAAACATTTTAGGAACCGGTCAGATAGGGCGAATGATTGACTTCATTAAAAAAATTATATTGAAAAGATTTCACCTTAAAGAATAATTTTAATTTGATTACATTTAAGAGAATCCATCTGAGGAATATACTGAACAAAAGTATTCGAAATGTACACAAAAACGTTTTACCTTTTTAAGCATTTCAGTCATATCTAACTGTTTGCTTATTTTAATTCTTGGCAAGTATACTTGAACTTGTTCAGATTTCATTGCGTCATATACATTGGAGAATTCATCAGGGTCTCGGAGAAACTCGGTCGTCTCTAACAAATCATCTCTGCCTCTCGGGAGGATAATTAAGCAACTGAATTGGTTACCTTTGTATGGCAGTTCGAGGGCCTGCATGAAAAAAAAAATTGTTATAAATTACATTTTGTTCCATGAATAAATACTGGATTGGGTGAAAAAGAAAAAAAGACCCACCATTTATAATACCAACCTATTATATTTAATGAAATAACTGTGTTATGCCACAACTTAAGTGACTGTAGAATAGGTAGTCAGAAAATAGATTAGATAATTGTCTATAAGAGCAGAGACTTATATTTATGAACATATCATGGATGTTGCAAGCAAGATCGTTACAAACCTGAAATTTGTCATTTTCGCCATACTTAAAAGTATTTTTTTGGTACATTAATGGAACCTGCACAGTTTCACCGTTTCTTTTGTAGAAATCTTTAGTTTCTGTATCATTTACATTGAATTGATGAACCCAATCACTCTGAAAAATATGATTATTCATATGACATTGGAAACAAAGAATTGTTTTACATTTTAACAACATTGTGATTTTACATTACAATACACGAAATAAGATCAATAAGGAGAATTCAGTAAATAGTTTAAAAAATTATACCAGGAAATAAATAGCGTTGACTATAACCAGACGCGTTGCTTCACTGAACATATCTTTATTAACAAGTTCTTCAATTTTTCCGTGAGTTCGGTTCTTCACCTGTGGTGTAAGAATTTAATATTATACAAATATTATATTTATTCGTATAATTACTGTCTATTTGCTCTAGTGTTCGCAAGAGTGACTGCTGAGCGTGAGATCCTGGGTTCGAATCCTGGGTCGGGCAGTGTTATTGAGTTTTTCTGTTAGAAAATTCTCAGTAGCAGCTAACTGTTTATTTTCATACAAGCAGCTGAACTTATTAGGATTCGTTTAAGTTTGATTTTATGCACCTTTTTTGTTATATTATTATAATTGCACGTACCCAGTCATTTATAGTATTAGCAGCTTCATCATTTTGTTTAAAGTCTAGATTTTCTCCGTCAGAATCAAAATATTCCTTAGATTCACGTTTAAAATTAGCACTGAGTGGATACCCTTCGTTAGCGTAATATTTAGTAGCTACTTCAAATTGAACATTTTGTTGGTTTGCATAACTCTTCGTCAATTCCAAGAATACACTCCTTATCTAAAAATACAACTTAAATTAAATTACAATTTTCATAGTAGAGATTTGTTAGAAGACAAATCTTGAATGTTATAAACATTTGTCTAATAATGTGTTCATTTATTTTGAAATGTTTTATAAGTTTTATAAATAAATAATGTTTAAATGTTAATTGGTGTTCATTTAATTGATTTTTGTGAAGATACTTACGACGAGTGAAGAAACTAAATTTGAAAATGTTTCACAAGTCATAATTTTTTGTAATTTACCTCATCTTTATTGTTAAGGTTAAGCAATTTGAGTAGTTGTTCCAAAATCAATCCATTCGTCCAAATTGCCAGTTGCGCCAAAGGAATCATCACAGATGTTCCGGACACTACGGAGTTTTCATCAGGTTTGCTTGAAACCAATTGCTAAGAAAAAACAATTGAAAATCTTAATTAGGTAATATGGTGATAATGTGGATGTTTAGTTGCATGTGACTTAAACGTAATAAACAAACGAAATAATAGGTACAGATATTATTAAAACCCAAGAACAAGAGGATGAGAAGAAATTCTAGATGCTTCTAATTAATTATTATTAATACTTACATAAAGAAATTCGCCAGCCAAAGCAATGCTTCCTTTATCCAGCCTTGCTCGTGCTTCCGTAACATTCACATTAGAGGGCGGTGTTGTCGTGTTAGTGGGAGCTGGTAATGACAAAACAAGATATGCATTTAAACATTATCATGCAACTCGGCCTGTCGCAGTGTCTCGGTCTTCCAATTTGCGTTATAACACTATGCCTAGCACACCAAGTCCACATCAGCCACTATTTCAGGTTTTCGGTACATCGTCCATCGGACTTTATATCATGTTCTATACAAGTAGTTTGAGATCCAACTACTAAAACCTATTGAGAAGGGTCGGACTGGACGACGATGCGAGCAGATTTCAGAAAAAATTAAATAATATTTACTTGCACTGGAACATGCTGTATGAACGAGTATAAGAGCAATCACTTAAATCTATGAACTATATATTTTTGTTTTTATTTATGTACACATTATGTTTCGTCATTGAAGCAAACACTTGATTTTGCTGAATGAATATTCGTATGTATATATTATGCCAGCAAAATTTTACGGTCAAGAAATTATTCATCTCATTAGATACAAATTTAAATGCATGTACAAACGCCAACTTTATATAAATAATAGCGAAAATGAATTTAAGTAAGAGTCACATAATATGGGTTTCGTAGAATGGATATATTGCAATCTGTGTTTTTGGCAATAGTTTAATACTAATTTATTTACTTCGCTAGTAATACTTTAC